>CM033320.1:46108940-46708940 GCA_019359835.1 Pharus latifolius | reverse complement strand
CAAGTGTGCACTATTGCAGATTTCTGAACAGAAACTAAGTTATACTCCTGACCAATAACTTTTTACTGCCCTGATGGATCGACGTCAAAATTTTTAGGAGGATAGGAAATTGAGTTATGAATCTACTGCTTTTTGTTTCACTCAAAAAGGGTAAGGAATCAAAAGTTATGACACTTTTGGTGGCGGCTGTAGAAAAGGGATTTTTCTGGCGGAGATTCGAAATTAGGGTTTGGGTTGTTGGATGGGTTGTTGGGATTGTTGGGGTTGTTGGATGGGTTGTTGGTGTGGGATTTTTTTAAAGCATCAAAGCTATGACCAGCAACAAGACAACACTAGCACGGACACAAACTCAATTTAACAAACCAAGATTAACAAATCAAAATTAAATCAAAATTAACAAATCCCAACTTGTGATTTGTTATCAAGCATGCCAAGACACAGTTGACCTCGCTACGAAGGCTTGTTCCTGCTGCAAATCGAGAACACAGGTAAGAACGAAGAAGAAGCAATTGAATTGTGAATTGTATTAAGCTCACGAGTTGGGATTTCACAAACCGAGTTCGGTGAAACTGCAATGGCAGAATGATCTAAGCAAAATCCCAACTCGTGAGCATAATACAATTCGCAATTTAGTTGCTTCTTCTTCGTTCTTGCTTGTGTACTCGATTTGTAGCAGGAACAAGCCTTCGTGGCGAGGTCAACTGTGTCTTGGCGTGGTTGATAACCAACAGAGCTGTGGTGTAGCGATTGTAGGAGTTCGAATCAGTTCTAGTTGGAAGCCGGATCATCAACATCAAGTTCTCCATCAATCGATTTATCTTTACCTATCGGAAAAAACTGATTGATGGATTGTTGGGGTTGTTGGATGGGTTGTTAGTGTGGGACAAGCTTCAAATCCGTGGTCCAAAAGCTCTTGGACTTGTCGCTGAATTTCCTTTGTCTCCTCTGGATTTGTCCTCTAATTGGTGGCAACCTTGGGGGTATCTCAACGTGAAAAACGTCCTCATACTCCTTTACTTTACCACTGTTGTTGAACCACTGAACATGGTATGGATGGGGGTGTGCAAGTGTGGTCAAGCCAAGCTTCTTGACTAGATCTAAACTCACCAAATTGTTGCAGCTCCCACCATCAATTATGGTTCTAACACATCGGTCCTTGACAACGAGGAACATCTGAAACAAATTGCGTCGTTGGGCTCTCTCCGCTTGCTCCATTTGTGTGCTCAACACTCGCTGCATAATAAACGTCCGGTAGTTATCCGTCACCGCAGTGCCTAAAGTTTCCTCATCATCGCCGTGCGGATCATGTTCAAACTCATCATCACCTGCATGGTTAGCTGCAAGAACTAATTCATCTTCCACATCACTTGCACTAATGTACCCACCATCCTCAATAGCAATGTATGCACGCTGACTTGAGCAATCCTTCATGACATGTCCCATGCCCTTGCAGCGGTGGCATACAATCCCTGTCGTGCGACCCGTGGAAGCAACCGATGAATAACTATTTGCTGGTGCCTGCACATGAGAAGTTTTGCTCACCTCAGAAGTTCATGGAGGTGGAGGTGGTGCTATTGATCGTGTCCTATTTGTTGAAGGTGTAGGAGACCAAAAATAAGAAGATGGTGCTGGTTTGGCTTGCCCCTACGTCAGCCTTGATGCGGAGGTACCATCGAAATTGCTTCTTGTCCTTGGTTGTCTGTGTCGTCCCTCCAATTCTTTTTCTGCCAACATAGCAAGCTAGAACAACCTATTGATATTATTATAATCTTTGTAATCAATAATGTCCTGAATTTCACGTCGTAAACCCCCATTAAAATGAGTCATCTTTCCCTCCTGAGCTTCTACTACTCCTCAATGCAAACATGCCTATTTGCAGCTCTTGGTAGTATTCCTCTATAGATTTATTCCCCTGAGTCAAGCGTTGTAATTTCTTAAGTAAATCACGTTTATAAGAAGGAGGAACAAATCTATTCCGCATAGCTCGCTTCAAGCTATCCCAAGTATCAGGCTCTACCCCAAGGTTCACTATTTTGTTCCACCAAATGATAGCAAAATCTTTAAACTCACTGGTGGCTTGCCTAACTCTATGAATTTCAGGAACTAGATGGGAATTAAATTTTTGTTCAACAGTCATCTCCCAATCTAAGTAAGCGTTTGCATCATATGCACCTGAATAGGATGGGATGGAAAATTTTACCTTAGCAAACGGATCGTCATTCCCACGAAAATAGTTACCTTCCATGCCATGTCGGTTGTGATGCACTCGTTGCTCCTGGCGAATATCATGGGTAGCACGACACATGGTAGCCGTGTTGCAGAGCTCAGTTTGTATACCAACCTCCGTGTCGGCATCTTCAACTTCAACTTCATGGGAGGCAGCATGCTCCTTTTCTTCTCCATCTCCATGAGGTGGACGCTGCTGCTCCATATTGTCCAACCTGGTAGCAAGGTCAGAGATGCGCCGGTCCATCCTCTCAAATGCAGTCTGGTTCTCACGGTTGGTTCGAGCCACGTCATCAATGTGCTTATCGAGTTTTGCACTAATGTCGGCCAACATCTTGCGGATTTCATCTTCCTCTTCTGCAGCTCGAGCTCTTGTTTGCAGTCCTGCCATGGTTAGTAGTAGAAAACAGAAGACAACACAGGAGTATTATCACTATGACTACCAAGTGGGGGCAAGTGGGACTCTCACAAAGCGTCTTACCACGCTCTTACAAGTGTTCTTACCAAGGTAGTAGGGGTGCAACCGGTGGCTGGTTCGTGATACCGTGACTAGCGTGAGTGAGGCGATTGCAAGGTAAACCTGTAACTGAGTTGGAAGAAAGTGGAGCTCGGAAGGGTAATATATGTGTAGCAACAATTCAATATTAGTAATGCAAATTTGACAATTAGTCCAAAGTAATAGTGAAAGTGTTGGAACTAGCCTAGACTCAGATCTAGTTCAAGTAAGCAACTAGAATCACAAAGGACTAGAACCCAAGATGCGCCACTGAAAATTTTCTTCTTTGCTACGCATATTTTTCTTCTATGATTTTTTCCTTTTTTTTTAATAAACAGTGCGGCTTTTGTTTTTTTTTTTTTTGCACTTGCCTCTTTGTTTTTCAACTGTACAACAAAACATAAACGTTGTTCGGCAACTTCTCACTCCAAAAGCTCCGAATCTGAAGATCTACCCAACAGAAAAGTTGTAGAGAATCTTTTTATATTTCCAACAAGTATAAGAACATCAAAAACGGACTAGGGAATCAAAAGATATGGTAATTTTATCGAAGCTGTCTCAGATTGAGCAATTTGAATCCGAATTGCACTAGAGTTTGAAGATTACACACCTAACTTTGCCCAAATTTTAGCATGATGAAAACAGCCGAATTTGAAGATTACCCCAACTAACTTTTTGTGAGATTTCTTGCAACAATTCGAGAAAGTATAAGTTTATCCTAATCTGAGCTCGGATGAAAGAATTATAATGGAAATACCAAAACAGACGTATTAGATTCAAACTCTACACGATTGACATTAATGGCCCAATATCTCATAGATGGAAGCTGAATCTGACTTCAACATCAACAGAAATGTTGTAGATCACGATATGATGTTTCTAGAAAGTATAAGAATTTGAAAATCCGAGTTCGTATCAGGAAGATATGATGAAAACAATGAACTGGATAGTGGCAGATTCGAATTGGATGCGATGACCAGAAGATCGACGTGCAATTCCACTCTGCGACGAGATGCAAGACTAAAACTAGACCAAGACTAAAACTAAAAACCAGCAGTCGACAACGATGGATGAAAATTCAAAGATGCAGACTAACAAGAACAATGCAAGTCCAATGGCTACGGTTTGGACAAGGTAAATAATTATTTTTGTAGGGCAAATTTTCTGGACTCTAGGACGAAGAACATAACCAATCTAAACAAAGAGCGGATACAGTGTTACCTTTCGGGCAAACTTCGCTCTAATACCAACTGATGTGAACGGTGTCCCAATCTTCCGATAGGTAGAGGTAAATCGATTGATGGAGAACTCGACGTTGACGATCTGGCTTCCAATCAGAACTGATTTGAACCCCTGCAATCGCTACACCACGGCTCCGTTGGTTATCAACCACACCAAGACACGGTTGACCTCACCACGAAGGCTTGTTCCTGCTGCAAAT
Source organism: Pharus latifolius (assembly GCA_019359835.1). Classification (NCBI taxonomy): domain Eukaryota; kingdom Viridiplantae; phylum Streptophyta; class Magnoliopsida; order Poales; family Poaceae; genus Pharus; species Pharus latifolius. Next base: position 46,704,777 of record CM033320.1, on the reverse strand, counting down.
TGAGAACACAAGCAAGAATGAAGAAGAAGCAACTGAATTGCGAATTGTATTAAGCTCACGAGTTGGGATTTCACAAACCGAGTTCGGCGAAACTGCAATGGCAGAATAATCTAGGAAAAATCCAAATCTAATCAGTGACGACTACTGATTATATGAAGAGGCGGCGTGGCTAGGGTTTCTCACGACCTACTAGGGAATACATGGGCCGAAGGCCCGGAACAAGGTGTCGCAACACCGACTTGGCCCAATCAGAATCTGGTCGAAAATTTTTGCTAATTTCCAGCGATGCAGAAGGAAGTTGGATATGGGGCTAGATCCGTTGGAAAGATCTAGTCCTGGGCTTCTCCGTGGACTATAAGACCGTCCCAATTGGACTTCGTATGAGGGAGTTATGGTCGTTTGAAGGCAGGCTGCTCCTGGATGGCCGAACCGGACTCCAACTCGAATCCGTCTTGGACTCCAACTCGACTAGGGCTCCTTGCTGGTCCTCTCCATGGTTCCTAAGTACAATATTATCATCATTAGGTAGTAAACCATTCTCAAAACCATATATATATAACTTGGGAATGAGTTCACCTAGCAAAGCAACAATCGGGCTCGGTCGTGCATTATTGGTCCTTGTGTAACAAGCGGAGGATTATGGTTGGTGCGTATATCCGAAGAAGTGATGTCCTCATTAGGTTAATTCCTCCACGCAGTAGAAGAAACAAGCAAGAACAAGATGGAAAGCAATCTGGAATTTCAGAATAACAAATTGAGGTTATCTTTCATCAAACCAGGTCTGGAGACACAACTCCGATGAACAATTGTCTTTCACACAATGGGGGAAAAAACTTAGCAAATAACCTAACTGAAAAAATAGGGGGTGGCGGCCATATGTAGCAGGAGTATGGCAGCCAGAGGTAGGCCACCGGCTAGAGAACCCCCCTAGGGATACACGGGCCTTAGGGGCAAAGTAGAGGTGGCCTAGCACCCGGCAGGTTATGTCTGTGGATTGTTTCATCGATTGCAGACAATCGAAAAGAAATTTTACCAAGGGCCCAAGCCCATTGGAAAGATGTCGTCCTGGGCTTCTCCGTGAAGTACTCATTTTCTCCAAACAGACTCCGTACGTGGCCTACGCATCCATTTGAAGTTGGACTGCTACTGGATGGCCGAGTTGGACTCGCGAACGAGTTGGGCTTGATCTTGGGCTGGGCTTGATGCATCGTGGGTTGCTCCACCTTTGATGTAGCTCGCTGATCCTCCGGTGTGGGCCTAGTGAATGGCCTGGCACATGGATTCATGCTGACTCGCCGTTCTCCTTGATCTTCTCGTGGCGGCGGGGGAGTAGTGGAAGTAGTGGAAGGAGTGCATGGAGTCTTGTTCATATCCGAGCTAGTGATGTCCTCATCAGCTGGTCCACCAACTCCAGAGATAGCTGATCACAATTAAGTGCCATGTTCTAGCTGCCTCGGACAGAAATAATGCCTTTGGGGCCCGGCAACTTGGCGCATTGATAAGCATAATCCGTTGCCACCATGAACTTAGCAAGAGTTGGCCTACCAAAAATAGCATTATATACCGAACAGCAATCAATTACATCAAACATAATCAATTCTGTTTGGAAATTGTCTGGTTCTCCCAACGTTACCGGTAACACAACCTATCCCATCGGCATCATTGAGGGACCAGGGATTATCCCATAAAACGGATGAATTATGGGCTTAATCTTTGAATGAAGAATTTGCATCTCGTCCAGTGCCTATGACCAATAAAATGTCTAAGGTACTGCCCCCGTTGATCAGAACTCTTTCGACTTGAGCATTGCTAATGATTGGGGTTATGACCAAAGGCAATCTTCATGGTCACGTTAGCCCAACGGGACAATCAACCCGATCGAATGTCAAAGGAGGTTCTGACTAATGAGGATATTGAGGCTCACCAAGGGGAGCCTCAGCTTGATTTACCTCACGGTAAAAAGTGTTAAATTGACACTTTGAAGCAAAAGAAGAGGAACCACCAAAAATAATATTAACATGGTTTTGGGGTACCTGGTAAGACATTTTTTTTTATCTCCATCGGGGTCTCTAATCCCGCAGGCCTAGTCTTTTTCGGTATGGTCGGCATAGGTCCAATCCCTTAGTAGAAGTCATCCAATTGCTTCAACCAATTCTGGCAGTTCTTGAGATCATGTCCCGGAGAGTTGTGGAACAGACACCACTTCTTGTTTCCTTGTGGGATAGTTTGTTTTCCCGACTGGTTGCTATCGCGGCCACCAGAAGATGTTTTATTCTTAAATAGAAACTTGTTACCTTTTCCTGATGGTGGTTTCTCTATGACGGCGACCTCTCGGTACTGTCCAATCCGATTTTTCTTGGACTTCTTTGATTTTTGGCTCGTTGATGATTCCAGTTTCTTGCTAGAATCCTCTTTCTTGTCATCCTAGAGACATGGCTGAGGTGGCAAGTTTCCCTTATCCACCATCCTGTTCCATTCCACGGCCTCGGACGCATCGGGATAGCGGTCAGCCATGTCAAAGAGATCGGCTACTAACCGGGGTGGATGGATAAGTAGATCTTCGGTGAACCTCTGATATCGCATGGCATGTTTGAATGCCCTAATAATGGAGTTGTCAGATATGTTCGGAATGGTATTCCTCACTCCAACAAATCTCTTGACATATTGCCGAATAGTTTCTGTAGAAGTTTGGCATAGGCAATGAAGATCATCCTCCTTGCCATGCTTCTGGTCACAATTATGGAAATTGTTGAGTATTGCGTCACACAACATTTCCCAATTGTAAATCGATCCCTCTGGCTGATTGAATAACCAGGTTCTCGCTGTTCCCTCCAGGACCGTTGGCAAGTAATTTGCTATCACGTGGTCATCTCCGCCTGCCGCTTGAATGGCAGTGATGTAAATTTGATGAAACTCAGATAGGTTCTGAGTTCCATCAAATCTCTCGATCATTCCTGGTTTAAATTTGTCTGGCCATACCACCGCACGTAGGCCTGGCGAGAAAGCTTTACAACCAACATAGGAACTACGGAGGGATCTGTGACTTTCGACTTGGTCGTGGGCGGCCTGACCCTGAGGAGATACACCTTGTGGTCCAAGGCGAGAATGGGTCATGCCAAACTGATCCTGGTAGTAATCCATTACACCTATGTTGGGGGAAATCTCCGGTCGATCGGTCCCGGTGACCTGTCTCGGGTGCCGCCTTTTGCCCGGGGACAAAGGCCCAGTGACCCCTGTCCCGGGTGACGGGTCACGTGAGGGTCACGCGAGGAGCACCTCGGGAATCGATGAGGACACTTGTCAAACATCCAGCCCCCTCGGCCGGGGGAAGGATGTTGGTGCCCCTCGATCCAGCGGCTGCAACCGGGGTAGTCTAGTCTTTTGCATCTTTTGGGCCTATAAATACCCTTGTATCCCTCTCTAGTAACTAAGGGACAATTCATTTGCATCAATACACAAAAACGAATAGCCGTACTTAGGAGCACTCTCCCCACGAGAGAGCTCCCCTAGCCATCCCTTGTTGGGTGCACGTCGACAGGACTAGGGTCTCCACTGAGACCTAAACCTATATAAATCCTCATGTCACTTGCTATGTTGGCCCGACGGGAGAGGACCGGTCGCACAGTTAGCTCGCGTTGTCTTTGCTTAGCTAGGAGCCTCCACTAAACCTGCCGGGGTATTCACAATACCAAGACAGCTGGCACCGTCCGTGGGGACGTCGTGACGAATCGCCATGGCTCCCCCAAGAACGAGGGCTCGCGCCCTACCCGGTGACGCCGGTCCCAGTGACACGGTGCCACCTCCTCGAGACACGACCGCCCCGGTGCTTACGGCCGGACGCAGCCAAGCCCAGGTACCGCCTCTAACCCTTCTGGTTATTTCTGGTGGATAGAGCTCCAGGCCCAGCCCAGTGACCGCGGACGCCTCGGCGGGGACTAGCCTCCCCCCGACGACGCCCTCGATTTCCCGGGACACCTCTAATTGGAGCACGAGGGTTAAAAAGTTAGGGTTCATAGTCTTCCAGCTGTCCAAACCACTTTGTGCCTTTGCAATTACATTTTCAGTTTTGCGTTATTGAGTTTGTGTCTGTGGTCAGTGTCTTGTTGCTGGTTTAGAGTCGTGTTCGTTCATCTGTGCCCTAGTTCCCATCTTGTTGCCATCATTGTCATTATTTTTCTGCAAACCTAAACCTAGCCACATCGATCCCATATCGACCCCTCCTATCCACTACCAAATTCACCACACCTCTGGCACAAGCCGAGATCACATAACCTATCCAAAACAGAGATCAATTCCTTTTTCCGCGAGTGATTTTACCCGTCCCCAGTAAAACGGCCATAACTTTCACATACGGACTCCGTTTTGGACGTTCTTTATATCTGCAGACATCTACCGAAGAAGCTACACCTAGTTCTCCCCCACTTTGTCGGGGTCAGAGAAATTTTTGAGCCCAAAATCGGCTTGGAAGGCGCTGTTTCAGGCCTCTGAAGTTTTTGTCGTTGTTTTCACCATCGCTTCACCTTCACATATCCGTTTTTGGTGCTTCCAGAAGTGTGAGTTTCCAACACCATTGCTTAAATTAGTGTGTAAGACAATAGAAAAAGAGTGAAAAAAAAAGAAGCAATAGGAAGAAAAAGGAAAAGAAGGTGATTTGAACTTCCTTTTTGCATCTGCTATTAGTAGTTCTTAGCACTTGTTCCATAACCTGTTGATTTGAACTAGCTCTACGTGCACGTATAGGCTAGCAGCTGTGACTAGTACTTCGAATACTTATTCAGCTTTGCTAATCAGTCTTCGAATTTTGCTATCCTTGCTACCATATTGTGCCATCCGAGCTACACTTCCTTTTGATCATTTCAGGTTCATACTTGTAATCGATGTGCCCATGCTACCTATGGTGTCACCATCCTGCCGGTTGCGCCATCCACTGCTTTGGTAAGAGCCTTGTAAGAGTGTGGTAAGGCGCTTTGTGAGAGTCCCACTTGCCACCACCTAGTAGCCATAGGGATAATACTCCTGTGTTGTCTTCTGTTTTCTAGTACTAACCATGGCAGGTCCGCAAACAAGAGCTCGAGCTGCAGAAGAGGGAGATGAAATCGGCAAGATGTTGGCCGACATTAGTGCAAAACTCGATAAGAATATTGATTACATGGCTCGAACCAACCGTGAGAACCAGGCTGCATTTGAGAGGATGGACCGGCGCATCTCCGACCTTGCTACCAAGTTGGACAATATGGAGCAGCAACGTCCACCTCACGGAGATGAAGAAGAAGAGGAGCAAGCTGCCTCCCATGAAGTTGAAGTTGAAGACACCGACCCGGAGGTTGCTGTACAAACTGAACCACGCAACACGGCTACCACGCACCGTTCCGCCCATGATATTCGCCAACACCAACGAGTGCATCACAATCGACACGGCATGGAAGGTAACTATTTTCGTGGGAATGACGATCCGTTTGCTAAGGTAAAATTTTCCATCCCATCCTATTCTGGTGCATATGATGCAGACGCTTACTTAGATTGGGAGATGGCTGTTGAACAAAAATTTAATTCCCATCTGGTTCTTGAAATTCATAGAGTTAGGCAAGCCACCAGTGAGTTTAAAGATTTTGCTATCATTTGGTGGAACGAAATAGTGAACCTTGGGGTAGAGCCTGATACTTGGGATAGCTTGAAGCGAGCTATGTGGAATAGATTTGTTCCTCCTTCTTATAAATGTGATTTAGTTAAGAAATTACAACACTTGACTCAGGGGAATAAATATGTAGAGGAATACTACCAAGTGCAGCAAATAGGCATGTTGCGTTGAGGAGTAGTAGAGGCTCAGGAGGAAAAGATGGCTCTTTTTTATGGGGGTTTACGACGTGAAATTCAGGACATTATTGATTACAAAGATTATAATAATATCAATAGGTTGTTCTAGCTTGCTATGTTGGTAGAAAAAGAATTGGAGGGACGACAAGGACAACCAAGGACAAGAAGCAATTTCGATGGTACCTCCGCATCAAGGCTGACGTTGGGGCAAGCCAAACCAGCACCATCTTCTTCTTTTCGGTCTGCTACACCTTCAACAAATAGGACACGATCAACAGCACCACCTCCACCTCCATGAACTTCTGAGGTGAGCAAAACTTCTCATGTGCAGGTGCCAGCAAATAGTTCTTCATCGGTTGCTTCCACGGGTCGCACGACAGGGATTGTATGCCACTGCTGCAAGGGCATGGGACATGTCATGAAGGATTGCTCAAGTCAGTGCGCATACATTGCTATTGAGGATGGTGGGTACATTAGTGCAAGTGATGTGGAAGATGAATTAGTTTTTGCAGCTAACCATGCAGGTGATGATGAGTTTGAACATGATGCGGACGGCGATGATGAGGAAACTTTAGGCACTGCGGTGACGGATAACTACCGGATCTTTATTGTGCAGCGAGTGTTGAGCACCCAAATGGAGCAAGCAGAGAGAGCCCAACGCCACAATTTGTTTCAGATGTTCCTCATTGTCAAGGACCGACGTGTTAGAACCATAATTGATGGTGGGAGCTGCAACAATTTGGCAAGTTTAGATCTGGTCAAGAAGCTTGGCTTGACCACACGTGCACATCCCCATCCATACCATGTTATGTGGTTCAACAACAGCGGTAAAGTAAAGGTAACACAAACTGCAAGACTACAATTTTTCATTGGATCATACCATGATGTTGCTGATTTTGATGTAGTACCTATGCAAGCATGTTCACTTTTATTAGGTCAACCATAGGAATATGATACTGATGCAACTCATCATGGTAGAAGTAACAAATATACTTTTATGCACAAAGGAAAGAAAACTACTTTACTTCCTATGACACCTTCTGAAATTGTGCACTTTGATAGAGAAAGAACTGAAAATGAGAAAAAGGTGAATGCTTTGAAATCTGAAAGTAAACAAATAGAGAAAAATGTTGCTCCATCTAGCTCTAAGGCCGCTGAAATTAAGTTAAAGAGTGGAGTTCTCCTTGCAACCAAATCTGACCTTGATGAAATTGAAGAGAATGATGTGATGTGCTATGCTTTGATATGCAAAGATGCTTTGTTTTCACTTGATGATATATCTAGCACTTTGCCCCCTCCTGTCACTAACCTTTTGCAGGAGTATGAGGACTTTTTCCTGCTGAGATACCCCCGGGGTTGCCACCAATTAGAGGTATTGAGCACCAAATCCACTTGATTCCGGGAGCATCATTACCAAATTGTGTTGCGTACAGGACAAATCCAGAGGAGACAAAGGAAATTCAGCGACAAGTCCAAAAGCTTTTGGACCATGGGTATGTACGAGAAAGCCTTAGTCCTTGCGTTGTTCCCGTGCTTTTGGTTCCAAAGAAAGGTGGTAGTTGGTATATGTGTGTAGACTGTAGATCCATTAACAATATTACAATAAGGTATTGTCATCCTATTCCTAGGTTAGACGACATGCTTGAAGAGTTAAGTGGTTCTATTGTTTTCACAAAGGTTGACTTGCGTAGTGGATACCACCAAATAAGAATGAAATTGGGAGATGAATGGAAAACTGCATTTAAAACTAAGTTCGGGCTTTATGACTGGTTAGTAATGCCTTTTGGTTTAACTAATGCTCCGAGCACTTTCATGCATTTGATGAATGAGGTTTTACGTGCTTTCATTGGAAAATTTGTGGTGGTTTTACTTTTGATGATATCTTGATCTATAGCAAGTGTTGATGCACATGTTGAGCATTTGCGTGCTGTTTTTAACGCTTTGAGAGATGCACGATTGTTTGGTAATCTTGAGAAGTTCACCTTTTGCACGGATTGAGTTTCTTTTCTTGGATATGTTGTTAGTCCACAGGGAATCGAGGTAGATGAAACAATAATTAAAGCTATCAAGAGTTGGCCGACCCCTGAGACGGTCACCTAGGTGCGTAGTTTTCACGGTCTTGCAGGTTTCTATCGACACTTTGTGAAAGATTTCAACACCATTGCCACCCTACTGAATGAGTTGACAAAGAAGGGCGTTCCTTTCCGATGGGGGCCAGCACAAGAACAAGCTTTCAACACGCTTAAGGAGAAGCTTACACATGCACCTCTACTCCAACTTCTAGATTTTGGTAAGACTTTTGAAATAGAATGTGTTGCTAGCGGAATTGGAATAGGAGGAGTGCTGCTGCAAGAAGGTAAGCCTGTTGCCTACTTTAGTGAGAAGTTGAATGGGCCATCTCTGAATTACTCCACTTATGATAAGGAATTGTATGCTTTAGTGCGAGTTTTGGAAACTTGGCAACATTATCTTTGGCCTAAGGAATTTGTTATTCACTCTGATCATGCATCTTTGAAACACATTAGAAGTCAAGGCAAACTGAATAAATGACATGCTAAATGGGTTGAATTCATAGAGTCATTTCCATATGTCATTAAACATAAGAAGGGAAAAGCAAATGTTATTGCTGATGCTTTGTCTAGGTGTTATACCATGTTGCCACAACTAAATCACAAGATTTTTGGCCTAGAAACGATCAAAGAGTTATATGCCACTGATTTGGATTTTAAAGAAGCTTTTGAAAATTATAAGGCAGGGAGAACATGGAATAAATATGTGCTGAATGATGGATTGCTTTATCGTGCTAACAAGCTATGCATTCAAGCTAGCTCCGTTCGCCTTTTATTTTTGCATGAAGCAGATGGAGGTGGTTTGATGGGTCATTTTGGAGTGAAGAAAACTGAAGATGTGCTGTCCACTTACTTCTTTTGGCCCAAGATGAGACGTGACGTCGAATGCTACGTGTCACGCTGCACTACTTGCAACAAAGCTAAGTCTCGCTTAAATCCACATGGTCTTTATATGCCTCTTCCTATTCCTTGCGCTCCTTGGGAGAACATTTCGATGGACTTTGCTTTAGGATTGCCTAGGACCAAGAGGGAGGGATAGTATTTTTGTGGTTGTGGATCATTTTTCTAAAATGACACATTTCATACCTTGTCATAAGAGTGATGATGCTACACATATTGTTGAATTGTTTTTTCGTGAGATTGTACGCATACATGGAGTGCCAAACACTATTGTTTCAGATCGTGACGCAAAGTTTTTGAGTCATTTTTTGAGAAGCTTGTGCAATAAATTGGGTACGAAGCTGCTATTTTCTACTACATGTCATCCCCAAACAGATGGACAAATTGAGGTTGTCAACAGCACATTGTCCACCATGTTGCGGGCTGTTATAAAGAAGAATTTGAAGATGTGGGAAGAGTGTTTACCACACATTGAGTTTGCTTATAACAGATCGGTACACTCCACCACCAAGGTAAGTCATTTTCAGGTAGTGTATGGTTTTAACCCTCATGCTCCAATTGATCTTTTGCCTTTGTCTACATCTGAGAGAATGAATTTTGATGCTAAAAAGTGCGCTGAATTTGTACTCAAACTGCATGAAACAACTAAGAAAAACATAGAGAGAATGAATGAAAAGTACAGGATTGCGGGCTGTCAAGGTAGGAAAGAAGTAAAACTTGAACCAGATGATTTAGTTTGGTTACACTTGAGAAAATATAGGTTTCTAGAACTATGAAAGTCTAAACTAATGCCTCGAGTTGATGGTCCTTTTAAAATACTTGAGTAGATTAATGATAATGCATATAAGCTTGAGTTGCCTTTAGATTTTGGGATTAGTCCCACATTTAACATTTCAGATTTGAAGCCATACTTGGAAGAGGAAGACGAGCTTGAGCCGAGGACGGCTCCACTTCAAGAGGGGGAGGATGATGAGGACATCACTCCTTCGGATACACGTACCAACCATAATCCTCCGCTTGTTGCATTACCAAGTGAACCCGTTCCTAAGTTTATATATACATGGTTTTGAGAATGGTTTACTACCTAATGGTGATAATATTGTACTTAGGAACCATGGAGAGGACCAATGAGGGCGCGAGGACCAGTAAGGAGCCCAAGTCGAGTTGGAGTCCAAGATGGATTCGAGTTGGAGTCTGGTTCGGCCATCCAGGAGTAGCTTGCCTTCAAACGACCATAACTCCCTCATAGAAAGTCCGATTGGGACGTTCTTATAGTCCACGGAGAAGCCAACCACGAGATCTTTCCAATGGATCTAGCTCCACATCCAAATTCCTTCTGGATCGCCAGAAATTAAGAAAACAAGTTTCAACCAGATTCTGATTGGTCCAAGTCGGTGCTACCACACCTTGTATCGGGCCTTTGGCCCATGTATTCCCTAGTAGGGCATGAGAAACCCTAGCCACTCCGCCTCTTCATATACTCAATACTCATCACTGTTTAGATTTGGATTTTGCTTAGATTATTCTGCCATTGCAGTTTCGCCGAACTCAGTTTGTGAAATCCCAACTCATGAGCTTAATACAATTCACAATTCAGTTGCTTCTTCTTCATTCTTGCTTGTGTTCTTGATTTGCAGCTAGAACAAACCTTCGTGGTGAGGTCAATCCGTGCGTGCTCGTGGTTGATAACCAAAGGAGCCGTGGTGTAGCAGTTGTAGGTTTTGGATCGGTTCTAGATGGTAAGCCGGATCGTCAACGTCGAGTTCTCCACCAATCGACTTACCATACGTGTCGGAAGATCGGGCACCGTTTCCCATCACATTGTATTCGGTACTTTTTCAATGCAAAGGGGTTTTTTTAATCTGAATCTCTAGAATGCGTCCTTACAGTTTCCAACCGCCTTGGGGCATCATCCTCCCCGTGAGGATGCCCTCCCTGTGAGGATGCCCTCGCTGTCAGGATGACACGAGCAGCCACGGTGCCTTGAGAAGTCCCGACAACGGGAGCCCCACTCCCCTAGGGCGGCTTACAGTAACCCCTCGTGGATTGAGTGGGTAAGTGGCAACCTAGTTCCTACGAACTGTGGTAATGAGTCACTTTGAGGGATTAATCCCCCCTAGAAACTCCAGAGCTCATCAGGCTCACCCTTCAGAATTTTTCGACCAAGAAATATTTTTGTCGGGCTCCCATTTCGCAGCTACCGGGGGAATTTTCGACCGGGCCTCGGAATTCCTTGACGGGGAAATTTTTTGTCCGGTGTCCCATCCCGGCCGCCCGGGGTTCACGTTGAGACACCCTTGACCATCCCATGATAGAATGTCCCATAAGGGATTGCCAAGGTAATCTCCCCATGGAGTACAACTCCCCAGGATATAGTTGTACAGAGAGTGTATATCACAACCACAGCTTATAAACATTTAATTATACAACGATACAGTACAGTCTCAAAAAAGAGACCTGTAACACCCTGGTTTTGGGGGTGAAAAGTTTTTGCATAAAATCCTGCATGCATGTATCCCTGTAGCAGCAGCCAGATCAGCTAAACCTTAATCTCTCCCAAACCCTAAAAATCTCCAAATCTGTTCTCTAGATCCAGATCAAGATCAGATCATCCAGATTTAACCTACCAGTTATTCTGAAGATAAAAGTCTTCAGGAACCAAGTTGAATTCTAACCCTAACTCCCAGTATCTAAGTCTCTTTCTGTTTTCGAAAACAGGAAATTCAGATTTACCATAAGTACCCCAGTTTCCAGATAACTGAGTTATTATGGTTTAACCCTATCCAGACTCATGTATCTTTTGGAATATGTTCCTAGGTATACCCTCAACTTACTCCAAAAAGTTGGGAACCAGATTGTTTCATCTAAACACTTTTCGCAGTTTAGTCCAAATTTTACTGCGAATAAGTCCTTTTCTGTTTACCTGGAAGCCTGAAAAGGCTAAAATCCACGAATCAACTCCAACCTCAGAATTTCTTCAGGGAACACCTCCCAAATACTATTTGATACAGATTTCCCTTCTGATCAGACTTCCAAATCTCACCCTAATTACCAGAATTCGAGATCGACAAAATCCAGATCTATTTTACCCTAATTTTACCCTATTTTCGAAAATAGGTGAAATCCCTCAAACCTTATCAAATTTTCTCCAAATTTGAGCTAAATGAGTATTAATAGAAATATTATACTCATCCATGAAATCAATTTCCAGATTAAACCTCTCTAAGACCAGAATTACAAATCAGTCCAGATTTCAACTAAAACTCTTACACTTATACCCCTGGTTCGACCAAATGGGCTATTTCGACTTCGACCAGAGCAGTGCAACCGACCAGTTGCTGTTTTCCACCTCGCGCTGCTGTGCTTGCTTCGACCACGACCTGGGACAGCGCACGAGCACGGGAGCTTCGACCTCGAGCACGCGCCGTTGTTTCAAGCTTCGATCGCCTCACCTCGCCAACTGCTACAGTAGCCACGTGGTCGCCATCTTCGCCAACTGAACAGCGCCGCGTGTGTGCTCGCCATTTGCCACTGTGGATCTTCCCCGGCGCGACTCACAGCCAGCTGATTTCCTCCCGTTTGCACGCCAGCAGCAACGGTCGACGCAGGAGCTTTGCGCCACGTGGAGAACTCGCCGCGGCCAGCCATCAGTTCACCTTCCCATAACTTGTAAAGCCTTCATGGCCGCTGAACCAAGTCATTTCGCCGCCTGTCTTCGCCGTGAAGTCACAATCCAGTCTTTCCTTGCCGGCTTCAACTTCCCGTGCACATCTAGCCGTTGCAGCACCTCCAGCTTGCCTATTTATACCCCCTGGGACTTAGCCTTACCGCTGGCACAGCAAAATCACCAGAAAACCAGCAGTTCACTGTGTCTTCTTCTTCCCCGGTGAGCAGCAAAGAGGGAGCACGGTGCCAAGCTTCTCCACTGCTTCCTTCTTCAATCCAACACCCCCAGTGAGTTTCCCTCATCCCCCTCATGCTTCTCAAGCTGGGAATTTAGTTTAAATCCTTTCTGTCACCGACAATCGCCGTGTTTCATCTAGAACTCCGGTGAGAAATTAAACTCTAACTAAATCGAATTAGCTCTCGAGACAGTGATCAAACATGCTCAATAGATCATTCTTATCATCCCTAAGCAACCAGAATCATCAATTTTGCTAAAATCTGGAAAACCCCAAATTGGAACTTTGCTTGTGAACTGAGCTTACTGTTTAAGCTTTTCTGGTGCATCTCTAGCCAATCCAACTTCACCAGTATGTTTCTAATGCCCTAGAGATCATGTACAAGCAAGGAATTGAGTTCAATCACTTTAAATCAGAAATGCCCAAAACAGATTTGAGTTCATCTTTTCTCCAGCCAGTATCCTTCAAATCCAGCCACTCCAGCTCAAACCACTTTGCCATTTAGATGTTTTGGACCATTCTGAGCAACTTTGTCTTCTATCACGACTTCCAATTCGGCCTAGATTGTGAGATATAGCTATGCCCTAGTTACTGCACTGTTTATGTTGCATGTGCTCCAGGCCAGTCAACTTCTTTGCCGGTTTTCATCACTTTCCGGCCATCTCCTGCCCTAGATCCTGTTGAGACATTTGTTCCTGTTACAAATGTCTAACTACCAGACAAAGTGGTGCATCATTTGGAGCCCTAGATCAAAAGTTATAGCAAACCCTAGTTTCTGGCCATGTCAACTCTATGTCAAACTATGCCAGTCAGTGGCATTAGCCCTGTTCACCCACCTCTGGTCATGAAAAATAGAAAATACTTTGTCAAATAGTTGCCTCACTACCTTGTGCACCATATGCTTGAATAAAAACCCATTTTGGCTACTAGAAACTGTTCAAACCATGTCAATGCCATTCTTGGGCATTGTCAGCCTATGTCAGCCAATGGCATTGGGCCATTTTGACCCCACCTGGGTATGGAAACTGAACATAACTTTGTCCCTTAGACTCCTGATGTTGTGATCTACATTTTATTCCACTGCCACAACTTGAGTTGATCCCTCTATCATCCATCGACCCTATGTCGATGCCTTGAACCGAATGTCGACCTAAAGGCGTTCGCTGTTTTTCAGCGAACCAGCAGCAGCCTTGATATCATTCTGATATTTTGGAACATTTGGAACCTTGTAAACCCTTGACCACTAATCTTAACCTTGGTTTCCATAGTTTAACCCTAATCGCTTCCAAATCTTGTATCGCCTAAGTGTTTCTCCTTGCATTATCGCATATAGTGGAATAGTAAGAGTAGGATTGATTGTAATGCCTGTTTGCTTGTTTGATCCTTGTTCAGAGCAAGAGTCCGAGTTCGAAGACTTCGTCGCAGACCCGACATCAACTGCTGTTTCTTACGACGCGGAAGGCAAGTCATATTCTTGAACATCTTGAACCTATATTTTATGAATTGCTAGAATATACCTTGATTATAAAATAATAATATTGCATGAGAAAGATTGAGAATAGTTGAATTATGAAATGGCAGCATCAGGCTGATGCCTGTGAAATGTGAATTGATCAAATAATGAGCCATGAACTAATATATTATGTATATTTATATTCATGAAATAAAACCCCTAGCCGTGACCAGTGTTTTGGTATGGAATGGTGGTAGCACTGGAGGTGCATGGATTGTGGTATGAGCTGGTCACTGGCATCTAAGGACCTAGAACCTTGTGTTGTGCGTCTAGTGGCATGATTAACGTGCCGACGGCAAGCCTGGTGTGGGACAGGCCTGAACAAGTAGTATGTGGATCACACATGAAACCCCTATATGACAAACTCACGATTAACACGGGGTGCGCTCCAACACATATCACAGGATGTGATCATGGACGCTGACCCTGAGGGGAAGACGCCAATTCGTGGGGGTTGTGAAACCCTGCCACAACTGTGGTTTGCGTGAAGAAAACCACGGGGTCTGGGGTGAATTGTGTGTGAAACATGGCAAAAGTTCTTGTTATCTCCACCTTGCCGCTCACAGTATGAAGTGAGTTAGGGGTCCAATCCTTGTGATAGGAAGGGCATGAAAGTGGATATATCTTGCGGGTAAATTGGTACCCCTCTGCAGAGTTAAAAATGTATTCGAATACTTCGTGCTCCCGAGTTTTAGGAGTATGCCGCGGTGGATTGAATCCACGGGGTGTGACACAAGTATTGTTTCATAAATTAAAATTTGTTAAGTCAAGATTACCCAAAGGACATGTGTTGTCATGATAAGGGGTGCTGCCGTGGGCTGTCATGTGTTGACGTGTCGCGGTAGTACCATAATTTAGTGATCATGTGATATCTAAGAGGCATGTGGATTGTGCCCTAAGCATATGAAATGCTGCCATGAGCATGAGATTTGAAAAGCTTGGAAGAAAAGTATTTATGGAAAAACCCTCTCACCTCTTTTCCCTCAATAGCATAGGATCATGTCATCTCTACTATACGTATCTCTACTCTTACCTATGACTTGCTGAGTACGTAAGTGCTCACCCTTGCAACTTATCAACAATAGATGGAGTGCTACAATACCAAGATGAAGGCTTGGAAGATTTCGTGGATCCAGAAGGAAGAGAGCCAGTTCTGCCAGAACCCTGAAGTGTGCTGTTCTGCTGTCAACTTCTTACGACTGTGGGGGTTTCGCCTAGCTTCCGCCGAGTAGTTGTCTTTTGTTCTAATTAGACCATTTGTGCCGTGAAGGCACTGTATTACTCTTGTTGTATCAGGCCAGCAGGCCATACTGTTTATCAATGATATTTTGTAAGTTACTCTGCTGCAATGAACTCCTGTGCTTGACTTATCCTGGGAAGTCAGTGGTATGTATGTATGAGGCCAGCTGCAGCGAGCTAGGTCTCCACGGGAGTAGTCGTGGTACCCTGTGCGGGGCGCGACAGATAAAAAGTGGTATCAGAGCAGCATGAGAACTTAACTGTAGGACGACACCTTTAGGAATTGGCTCGCCAGGAAGGCGTATTTTATTTAAAAATCTATTTTCTAAAAACACTATTTTTGAAAACAGGAGCCTTGTAGCTTCTAAAAGTTTCGGATTTCAAAAGTCTTACTTGGCTTTTCTAAAAATTCGGCAAGATGTCGAGAGAGCGTTCTGCTTTTATAGAGTGCCTCAGGAGTTGGGCTACGTTGCTACGGCATATAGCCTAGTTCTTCTGGTAGAACCCTGGTTGAGTAGTTAGTCGACCGTCGTGAAGGATTAGCCGGGAAAAGGGTAGTATAGATTGAGCAGGTGGATGCTCTTGCTAGCTTTTGTGCTCCACCGTTGCTTTCGCAATGGTTAATTTGTTTACTATGGCTAGAAGCCTAAGTGTTTTGTGCATTAAATAGTTGCATTAATTTCCGCATTAGTGCCCTAGTTCTCTCTTAGTTAGTTAGACCTATCTACTCTTTCTTTAGAAGAATCAGTATGGTGTACACGAAGAGAAGATCGCAAGGTAGTCAAGAGGACAGGGAGCAAGCTTCGCCCAGGGAAGACCCTGCAAGGGGAGGACCTTCATCTCAACAGAGACCCCAGGAATCAAACCTTTCTCAGGAAGATCAGCCAACCCTCCAAGAAATTCTTCTCTCCATGGAAAAGAGCAGGCAGGAGCACAAGCTGCCCACACCCAGTTGTTGGCCCAGATCATTCAAAAGATGCCAGGAGGGACATCTGAAGGAACTGCTGTTGGAACCCGACTATCGGATTTTCAGAAGACCCGACCACCAACATTTGCTAGTGCAACTGATCCCATTGTCGCCGATGATTGGCTCAGGGACATCGAGAGGAAGTTGGATACAGTTCGTTGTAACGATCGAGAGAAAGTTTTATTTGGATCACACCAACTTACAGGAGCAGCAGCCGCATGGTGGATAAACTATCAAGAGGCTCACCCTGACAAGGATAACATATCCTGGACGGAATTTAAAGAACAATTCCAGAAATTTCATGTACCCATCGGTGTCATAGCCGCCAAACGCCGAGAGTTCCGAAACTTGGTACAAGGGAGCCAGACCGTTACGGAATATCTGCACCAATTCAGCCATCTAGCTCGCTACGCGCCAGGAGAAATCAGCACGGAGGACAAAAAGATTGAGCGCTTCACCGAAGGACTTCAGCACTATCTGCAGTACCAGATTGCCTCCCACGAATTTTCAGAGTTCCAAACCTTAGTCAATCGGGTATTGAAGGTGGAAGAAAAGAGGAGCATAGGAGAAGAAAGTCGAAAAAGAAAGATGCTACAGCAAGCACGGCCGCCAGCCAACCCAACCAGGGGAAGAGTCCCAACATCTCCCAATTTCCGACCAGTCTACCAAGCACCAAGATCACCAGCAACACCGTCATGTCCAAGCTGCAAAGGAACTCACTACCAAAGGGACTGCCCTCATGCTAGAACTCAGTGTTTTCACTGTGGGCAGTATGGACACCGCAAAGACAGCTGTCCTTGGATTCAGCTCCCAACGTCAATAGCAAAATCACAAGCGGGAACACAGACGATGGCACCCAGAACCACAGCTTCACCACCATTGCAGAGCCCCAGAGGAAGTTCGCCCAACAGAGGAGGAACCATAGCAGGCCGAGAACGAGGACGAGGAAGAGGACAAATGTCAGGCCGAGGAGTCCGATTAAACTTCACCTCTCTTCAAGAAGCAAACAACACCACCAACATTCTCCTAGGTAGATTCTTGATCCAGTCTACATCTGCTTTAATACTGTTGATCCTGGAGTTACAAATTCATTCATATCAGAGGAATACATATGGTACCTCTAGAGTACTCTATGGATATACAGACCCCAGGAGCTAAGCTGCCTGTATATTCAGCTTGCCATCATATATAACCTTCAGAGTAGAAGGGGAAGAGTTTATTGCTAACCTATTAGTCCTAGAACTGCAAGGCCTAGATATTATATTGGGAATGGATTGGTTATCCCAACATAAAAGTCTAGTGGATTGTGAGAGGAAAACTCTGAGCCTTGTTAGTAACCAGGGAAAGAAAGTCTTGTTTCATCTGGACAAGTCGTCAGTCGAGAAACCACAAGGGTCTATTCAAGCACTTTAGAAGATATGCTTGGATCAATTGCCCATAGTACAGGAATACTCGGACGTATTCCCAAAAAGAACTCCCAGGGATGCCACCTGATAAGGAGATAAAGTTTACCATTGAGCTTAAACTAGGAGCGGCACCTATAGCTAAGAGACCATATAGGATGCCGGTAGCAGACTTAGAAGAGTTGAAAAGTCAGCCAGAGGAGCTAGAGAGTAAAGGATTTACTGACCTAGTACTTTACCTTGGGGAGCCCCAGTGTTGTTTGTAAAGAAGCAAAGATGGAGCTCTAAGAATGTGCGTGGATTACCAAGCGCTGAATGAGGTGACCATTAAGGACAAGAATCCACTGCCAAGGAATGATGAACTATTCGACCAACTTCGAGGAGCCAGAATATTCTCCAAGATAGTCCAAAAGCCCGGCTATCACCAACTGGAAATCAGGAAGAAGGACATAACCAAGACTACTTTCACTACAAGATACGGGCTGTACGAGTTTACTGCAGCCTTCATGAACATCTTGAACAACACATTCATGGATCATCTCGATAAGTTGTCATTGTGCTCATAGACGACACCCTCATCTACTCCAGAAGTCCAGAGGAACATAAGCGGCACTTGCACAAAGACTTGAGAAGACCAAGAGAGTGCAAGTTCTATGCCAAATCCGCCAAGTGCGAGGAAAGTTTCCAGAAACTTAAGGAAAAGTTAACAATCACACCAGTCCTCACATTGCCAGATAGTAAGGATGACTTTGAAGTGTTCTGTGATGCTTTGAAGACTAAGCATAGGCTGTGTGTTGATACAAAAAGGCCAAGTGGTAGCTTATGCTTCACGACAGCTAAAGCTGCATAAGGAAAACTACCCTATTCATAACTGGGAGTTAGCAGCGGTAGTACATGCCTTGAGGATATGGCAACATTACTTGCTTGGGAATAAGTGTGAAATCTACACGGATCATAAGAATCGCAAGTATATTTTCACTCAGGCAAAACTCAACATGCGCCCACATCGTTGGCTAGAGCAAATCAAGGACTATGACCTCAGCATTCTCTACCACCCAAGAAAAGCCAATGTGGTAGCAGACGCTTTGAGGAGAAAGGCCTACACCTTACAAGAAGTTGTGTTGAATAACCCATACTTACAGCAAGGATTGCAAGGACTAGGGATAGAAGTGGTACCGTCAGGGAGGTTAGCCACTCTCACAGTAATATCCTGACTCAAGGAACAAATAGAGAGTGCTCAAAGGAAGATAAAGAGATCTGCAAGATCAAGAGCCGAATTAGATTAGGTAAGGCTCAAGATTTTTCTGAGGACAAACAAGGAATTGTATGGTACCAAGGAAGGATCTATATACCTCAGAGCACAGACCTCAAAGAGCTAATTCTGCATAAAGCTCATCAAACTTCATACTCAATACACCCTGGTAACATCAAGATGTATCAGGACTTGAAAACTCGATTTTGGTAGGTCGATATGAAGAAAGAAATTGCGGCATACATTGTGAGATGTAACATGTGCCAGCGGATCAAGACCGACCCCCTGAAGATAGTCTCAGATCGTGGAAGTCAGTTTACATCAAAGTTTTGGGACCAACTTCATGAAACCTTGGGAACCTAGATGCAGTCCAGCACTGCATATCATCCACAGACGGGGAAACAAACTGAGAGAGTCAATCAGATCCTGGAAGAATTGCTAAGAGCTTGCATTTTGAATAATGGGACTTCATGGGGAAAATGCTTAGAACAGAAGTTATAGCTATGCCCTAGTTGCTATACTGTTTGTGTTGCAGGTACTCCCAGACCACTCAACTTCTTCTCTGGTTTTCATCACTTTCCAGCCATCTCCTGCCCTAGATCCTGTTGAGACATTTGTTCCTGTTACAAATGCCTAACTACCAGACAAAGTGATGTATCATTTGGAGCCTTGAATCAAAATATATGGCTAACCCTAGTTTCTGGCCATGTCAACCCAATGCCAGGCTGTGTCAGCTAGTGGCATTAGCCCTGTTCACCCACCTCTGGTCATGTAAAATAGAAACTACCTTGTCAAATAGTTGTCTCACTACCTTGTGCACCAAATGCTTGAATCAAAACCTACTTTGGCCACTGGGAACTGTTCAAACCCTATCAATGCCATTCTTGGGCACTGTCAGCCTATGTCAGCCAGTGGCATTGAGCCTTTTCACCCACTTCCAGCCATGAACTTTGGAAATAACTTTGTCCCTTAGACTCCTGACGTTGTGATATACACTTTTCCCTACTGTCACAACTTGAGTTGAGCCCTCTATCACCCATTGACCTTATGTCAATGCCTTGAACCGAATGCCAACCTAAAGATGTTCACTGTTTTTGGGCGAACCAGTCACAACCTTGATATTACCCTGATATTTTGGAACCCTGTAAACCTTGGCAACTAATCTTAACCCTGGTTTCCATAGTTTAACTCTAATCGCTTCCAAACCTTGTATCACCAGAGTGTTTCTATCTTGCATTATTGCATGTAGTCGGTTAGTAAGAATAGGATTGATTGTAATGCCTGTTTGCTTGTTTGATCTTGTTCAGAGCAAGAGCCCGAGGTTGAAGACCTTGTCACTGAACCATCATCAACTACTGATACTTACGACGCGAAAGGCAAGTCATACTTTGAACATATTGAACCTATATTTTATGAATTGCTATGCTATTCCATGAGTAGATATCTCGTTAATATTGCATATGTTGAGATCAATAATATTATGGCAGTGATAGATTGAATACTTGAGAAATGTGAACTTGTTAAGATAGCAAGCCATAAACTAATAAAAGTATATACATATACATTTATATTCATGAAATAGAACCCTTAGCCGTGACCAGTATTTTGGTGTGGAATGGTGGTAGCACTAGAGGTGCTTGGCTGCACTGGATGTGCAGGCACTGAAGGTGCATGGTTTGTGGTATGATCTGGTCACTGGCATATAAGGACTAGAACCTTGTGTTGTGCGTCTAGTGGCATGAAAAACGTACCAACCACTTACCTGGTATGGGACAGGCACGATCTAGTAGCTTTCTTAGTATTAGCAGTTCCCTGCATGACTTGTCGATCCGGTTTCTCGCGTGGAAACTGGTGGGACGCAGTTCGTCCATGAGTGGTGTGAGATCAGAAAAATTATGAGAGGATAAGGTGTAAAGAAGGAAGACGCCCTACGCCAGATTAATTCGTGCGCGACTGTAATCAAGAAAGGCTATGTGTCCTACGGGAACATAGGCCAAGGCTAGGAAGTAAGACAGTGGGGAGGACCCACAACGGTACTTGGGACTGGATTGTCTATTTACCGGGAAGGGATACTGTTAATACTAGCCTGTGAAAACATTGTGTGAGCTCGGCCTTGTCACGTGCGTATAAGTCGCATGAAGCTGGCCCGACTTGAAAGTCGATTGAAGAAGTGGATTTAAAAAGAGGTACACCTCTGCAGAGTTAAAAATGTATTCGAATACTTCGTGCTCCCGAGTTTTAGGAGTATGCGCCGTGGTGGATTAAATCCACGGGGTGTGACACAAGTATTGTTTTATAAACTAAAATTTGTTAGTTCAAGATTACCCTAGTGGCATGTGTTGTCACGATAAGGGGCATTGCTGTGGACTGTCATGTGTTGACGTGTCGTGGTAATACCATAATATAGAGATCATGTGATAACTAAGAGGCATGTGGATTTGCCTTAAGCATATGATAATTAAGAGGCATGTGGCTTATGCCCTAAAGTATATGAGATACTGCTATGAGTATAAGATTGAAAGGCTTGAATAAAAGTAATGTGATATGAGGATATATCGCCTTGGATATGGGATATATGTATCACCATCAATATGATTTATTTACTGCCATGAGTATGATAGGAAGTTGAATAAGAAATGAGAAAGAAATGTATTTTGAAAAACCCTTCACTCTTTCCCCAATAGCATAGGTTCATGTCATATATACTATATGTATCTCTACCTTCCTTATGACTTGCGGAGTACGTAAGTACTCACCCTTGCAACAACTCATCAATAGATGGAGCGCTCTACCACCTTGGTGAATATCCTGAAGATGTTGTAGACGCAGGAGAAGATGAGCAGTTTCCTGGAGCCCTGATGTGGTGCTGTCTTGCTGTCAACCTCTATTTCCTGTGGATTGCTTTTGGCCCTAGCTTCCGCCGATTAGATAATTTATTTTGTTGTACCTTTGTGCCTTGTAAGGCACTGTACCCCGTGTTGTACTAAGGCCTGATGGCCATACAATTATGACTACTGTATGGCCATACAATTATGGCCATAATATTTTGCTGCTTCAACATATTCCTGTGTTTGACCCATCCTGGGAAGTCAAGTGGTTTATGGGACCAGCTGCACCGAGCTGGGCTCCTCACAGGTGATGTCACAGTTGTGGCAGACACGACATACGTTTAACATGAGTAGTGTTGGAGCTTTACCAGACACATTTCCAGGATAAGATAACTTCTTCTCCCACGTGTGAAGATAACCGTCGAGGAGTTAAGATGTGCGGTTATCTATAATTGCACGTGTTAACCGGCGAAGAGATAAATATTAAGTTATGCACTGCATGTTAGCAACTGTTCGAACTCCCAAACTGCTTCACGATTGGCAACTTTTTCGTTCAGTATAAAAGGAGGGAAGGAAGGACAAGATAGACGATTCGAGGATATATGATGATAGATTCAGAAGAAGACTTGAATAACTCTAGCAATAGACAATAGATAGAAGCATTGAGAGAGATTGTTAATCTCTGTAACAATCTCTCCTGCCCGATAAACATTCTTATACATAGTAGAAACACTACAGGATGTAGAGTTTTACTCAATCCGTTGAGGGCCCGAACCTGTATAATTTTGTGTGTCTCCAATTCATACTTACCTTAAATTACCTATAAAAACATTGAATGGTCTCCACTTCTTACTCTCAAATCTGTGTAAGATCGACTAAGGACCCCGAGTACTAATCGTCGACAACTGGCGCCCACTGTGGGGCTTTTCTCAAGGTGTTTTCTTCATCAGAAGCTCTGGTAAGTCATGTTTGGGGCATACGATTCTGAGAATGATTTCTATCTCGATGACTATGCTCATATTCAGATGCATTCGCCCAACGACCCCATTCCTATGGAACAGGTTGACGACGAAGACATCCTTGAATCACATCTAGAGGGTACATCTTCTCCAACTTTGGTTATGTCTGTCGACCAAGAGACGGAGAAAAAGAATGTTTCCCGTCATGTGAATCCTGCCACATCAGAGGCTGAGTATGTGCCACAACATGTTATCCTAGAAGATGTGGAGGAAGACAATCTTGAGTTTAGTCCTGGAAAGTTTGATCCAGATAATCTCAAATCCCTATTTGATTTCGAATCTGATTCGATACAAGGAGGAATGTTTTCCCCGTCTACAACCTCCGTTCCTCGAGAATTTGCTGCGCTATCGGAGGAAACTCTTGAGCATCAAATTGCTAGGGAGGAACGGGAGCGTAGACAGAAGGAGGATCAGAACCGTGAACAATGAGAAAACGAGGTTCCTTACACCTTGTGCAATCTCACCACGATGCCGTTGTTCGAGATCCCAATCCTAGCACTTCTCGTCATCCGCATGGTCACAGGCGCAACTAAACGCCTTCTTTGGCCCCGGACTATCCTCCGGCGGATGAAGAGACGGTAACTCCCATGGCACCCAGAACGAGCACACAATATCGAATTCATGTTATCGCAGATACACTGCATAATCCTCCTCTTGGTATCGAAGATGCGGATAGAACGACCTTTGCCAGAGTCCTTGTGGACACGCTCGATGAAGTTGCATCTGACATAACTCCAACGGCGCCGTCCCATTCCATGATTCATTCCCATGAGTGGGATTATTCTCACTCCATCCATGGGAGGTGCAATCGGTTGCCAGCAGGGCCGATTCGGCATGACAAGGCCAGGCGAATTGGAAGCTCCCGCAATTGAGATCGCGTACCAGTCCATTCCCACTTGGGGCCGCGAGGTGTATCTCCTCAAGGTAATGTCGCCCGCGACCATATTGAAGGCCGCGGTGATAGACATTTCTGTAGTTCTTTTGTAGGTTGTAAGGCTTTCTCACCAGGCCACCGTGCTATGGTCTGGTTAGATAAGTTTAAACCAGGGACGATCGAAAGGTTCGATGGAACTCAAAATCCATCAAAATTTCTTCAGATCTACATCACTGCCATCCAAGTGGTAGGGGGAGATGACCGCGTGATGGCAAACTACTTGCCAACAGTTCTTGAAGGATAGGTGAGGACTTGGTAGCTTAATCAACCAGAAGGGTCAATTTACAATTGGGAAATGTTGTGTGATGCCATACTCAACAATTTCCAAAATTGTTATTAGAAGCCTGGTAAGGAGGATGATCTTCATTGCTTGCGCCAGACTTCCATGAAAACTCATCGGCAGTTTGTCAAGAGATTTGTTGGAGTGAGAAATATCATTGCTAACAGCTCAGACAGTTCCATTATCAGTGCATTTAAACATGCCGTTTGATATCGGAGATTCACCGAAGATTTACTTATCCATTTGCCTCGATCAGCAGCCGATCTCTTCGACATGGCTGATTGTTATCTGATGCAGCTGAGGCCGTGGACTAGAAAAGAATGGTGGAAAAATGGAATTTTCCACCTCAACCAGGTCTCAAGAACGACAAGAAGGATGATTCTAGCAAGAAGCCAGAGTCATCATCGGGCGGGAAATAAAAAAAGCCCAAGAAGAATCGGACTGAACAATATCGAGATGTCGCTGTTGCCGATAAACCATTATCAGGAAAAAATAATAAGTTTTCATTTAAAAATAAAACTCCTTCTGGTGGCCATGGCAGCGACCATTCGGGAAAACTGGCTAACCCACAGGGAAATAAGAAGTGGTGTCCACTGCACAATTCTTTTGGACATGATCTCAAGAATTGTCGCAACTGGTTGAAAAGCTTGGATGACTTCTACTAGGGAACTTGACCCATGCCGACCATGCCATGGCAAGATCAAGTCTGCGAGGTTAGAGACGCTGATAGAGATGAAGAAATGTCTTACCAGGTACCCCAAAATCATGTCAATATTATCTTCAGTGATCTTCTTCTTATGCTTCTAAGCATCAATTTAAATCTTTTTACTGTGAGGTAAGTAAAATTGAAGTTCCCCTTGGGGAGCCTCAATATCCTCGTTGGTCAGAAACTCCCATAACCTTCAACTGGGACAATTGTCCCAAAGGGCTTACATGACCATTACGACTTCCTTTGGTCATTACCCCTATAATTAGCAATGCTAGGGTTGAAAGAGTTCTGATCAACTGGGGCAGTTTTTAGACGTTTTATTGGTCAAGATTCTTGACGAGATGCAAATTCCTCACTCAAAGATTAAACCCATAATTCATCTATTTTATGGTATAATCCCTGGTCCCTCAATGATGCCGATTGGACAAATTGTGTTACCGGTAACATTGGGAGAACTAGACAATTTTCGAACAGAATTAATTACATTTGATGTAATTGATTGCGACTCGGCATATAACTCTATTTTTGACATGCTAACACTTGATAAGTTCATGGCGGTGACGCATTATGCTTATCAATATGTCAAGCTACCAGGCCCAAAAGCCGTGATTTCGGTCAGAGGCAGCCGGAATACGGCTTTTACTTGTGATCGGTTATCTCTGGAGTTGGTGGATCAACTTCCCCTTTCGGATGTTCAAGTTACGACCACAACCTCAGATGTGATCAATGTTGCCCCGCTACCAGATGAAAAATTGTAGTTAGTTCCATTGTACCAAGATGATCCATCTAGAACCATCCTTATTGGATCAGGTTTAGATGACAAATAGGAACTTGAGCTCGTTACTTTCCTCCGAGCTAACGCAGATGTGTTTGCATGGAAACCATCTGACATGCCTAGAGTCCCAAGGGAAGTGATTGAGCACAGGCTAGCTATTCGGCCTGGACAACGACCAATAAAGCAAAAGCTCAGATGCTTTTCTTTCGACCAACAGGAAGCCATTCATGTGGAGTTAGACAAACTCCAGTAAGCAGGATTTATTCGAGAGGTCGATCATCCTAAATGGCTTGCAAACCCGGTCATGGTCCTAAAGTCAAATGGTAAGTAGCGCATATGCATCGACTACACCAGTCTAAATAGTGCCTACCCGACGGATGATTTTCCCCTTCCTTGCAACGATCAGTTGGTCGATTCTATAGTGGGTTGTGAATTGATGAGCTTCCAGGATGCTTACTCAGGGTACCATCAAATTAGCATGGCAGAAGAAGATGAAGAGAAAATTGCCTTCGTCACACCATTTGCCACCTACTGCTACGTCAGAATGTCATTTGGTCTCAAGAACGCCGGTTCTACGTACCAGCGCTTGATGCAAAAGACCTTTCTTTCCCAATTAAGGCATAATTTGGAAGCTTTTACAATGATGATTTGGTTGTAAAGAGTTTGAAAAGCTCTAGTCATATAGATGATCTTGCTGAAACCTTTTGTAATTTGAATAAGCATGGAATAAATTTAAAATTGAACCATGAAAAATGCTCCTTCGGAGTTTCTTCTAGTAAAATTTTGGTTTTCCTTGTTTATTTGAGAGGAATTGAGGTGAATCCTGAAAAAATTAGGGCCATTGAGCAAATGAGATCTCCTTCAACCATGAAGGATATCCAGAGCCTTACAAGTCGCATGGAGGCTTTAAGCCGTTTCATATCGCGACTAGGCGAACGTGGATTGCCTTTCTTTAAGGTTCTCCGTAAGCACAATGGTTTTACCGGGTCGGATGAAGCCGAGAAAGCCTTTCAGGAGGTCAAAGCATATTTTTCTAGTCTGCCAGTACTGGTCTCTCCAATTTTTGGGGAGCCATTACTCTTTTAGTTGGCGGCTACCCCTCACGCGGTCAGCGCAATTCTGGTCACAGAGAAAGAAGGTGTACAAAAACCAATCTATTGTGTAAGTGAAGTACTTCATGGACCAAAGGTGTGTTACCTTGAAGTCCAGAAGTTACATTACGCTCTTCTGATGGCTTCCCGCAAGCTACGACATTACTTTCTAGCACATAAGGTTACTGTGCCTTCGTCCTTTCCATTAGGAGATATTATCCAAAATCCGGAAAAATCTGGTCGCATTGAGAAATGGGTAGTGGAACTTGGAGTGTTTGACATCCATTTCACCCCTTGTGTCGCAGTTAAATCTCAAATTCTTATCGATTTTGTGGTTGAATGGACTAATCCCGACCCTCCTGCACAAGAATCTGTAGATTTACAAGGCACCGACCATTGGACGATGTATTTTGATGGCTCTCGTAGTTTTCAACACATGGGGGCTGTAGTGGTCTTAATTACGTCTTAGGGCGACAGCTCAAGTATGTCATTCAACTACACTCTGTTGCGACCAATAACGCAACAGAGTATGAAGGTCTTGCTGGGCTGCGAGCAGCCAAATTCCTTGGAGTCCGTCGATTAGTGGTGAGGGGAGATTCATAGCTAGTCGAATCCAGGTAAACAAGAAGTACAACACCTCCGATGAGACAATGGCTCATTACCTGGAAGAAGTGAGGAAATTGGAAAAGCACTTTAGTCATTTAGAAGTCTAATTTGTTCCGCGAAAGGATAATATACTCACAGACCAATTATCAAAAATTGGGTCCTCATGTCCATCCGCTCCGGGCAGGGGTGTTCGTTGAGCACTTACAATACCCATCGACCATGGCTTCGATCGAGGATGATCTAGTGACAGTTCACATCACCGACTTGGACATGAAGAAGATTGGACCCGACCATTGCAAATCTATCTTGAACATGGAACCTTTGATGAGGATTGTTACCCGAGCTAGTTTGAAATAATGCACAAGATGGATTTGAACCAGACAAGTGTCAGGTCTGCTGTCATGGTCTCAAGAATGACTTATGGCCGCAGGCTTTGCGCGATCATGAGATCGCAGACGTTACGCGGTCAGGAGACCGCAGACAATGGGTGGTCAGAAGGTTGTTGACTACCCTCGACCAAAGTAATAGGCATATCCTTAGAATCATGATGATTCTTCAACGTATGAAGACAACTGCAATAGGTTAACATGTGCGGTTATCCCTTAAATGCACGTGTTAGGCCTGCGTGCGAGTTAAGTGCGGTTACCAAAACTGCGCTTCTACAACCGTTCAAAACAGTTGTGCATTGCGCCCTTTCGACCAGTATAAAAGGGTAAGAAAATGTACAAGAGAGATGACAACAGATCAAGCACAAGCTTTCATAAGTTAGTTTAGTCGGTTTTAGACAATAACACAGAAAACATCTTCGTCTGTGATGATCTTTTCTACAACTTTGTAAACATTTTTTACACATAGTGAAATCACAACAGGACGTAGGGCTGTTACTCTCACCATCGAGGGCCCGAACCTGTATGTCGTGGTATTGCGAATACCCCGGCAGGTTTTGTGAATGATCCTAGCGAAGATTACGCGGCGCGGGCTGACCGAGTGATCGGTCCTCCCCCGCCGGACAAACACAAGAATTGACACGAGGATTTATACAGGTTCGGGTCCCGGTGGGGGCCCTAGTCCTGTCGGTGTGCTCTCGACCGGAGTCGGCTGGGGAGGCCCTCTCCGGAGCACACCTGATAGTTTTGGCTATTGTAATAAATGAATCACTTGCTTACAACTGAGGGGTACAAGGGCTATTTATAGCCCCAAAAATAAGCAAAAAGACCTATTTAGAAAGACGACGAGGCCCGGGAGACGCACCGGAGGCCAGGTCCCTGGGCCAAGGGTGGCTCCCAGGACCGGCCCCGGAGGCCAGGTCCCGGGGGCCAAAAGGCGGCGCCCGGGGCAGCCACCGGAGGACAGGTCCCCGGGCAAATGGCGGCGCCCGGGACCGGCGCCGGAGGCCAGGTCCCAGGAGCCAAAAGGCGGCACCTGGGGCAGGCACCGGAGGCCACGTCCCAGGGCAAATGGGGGCGCCCGGGACCGGCGCCGGAGGCCAGGTCCTGTCGTGGTATTGCGAATACCCCGGTAGGTTTTGAGAATGATCCTAGAGAAGATTACGCGGCGCGGGTTGACCGGATGACCGGTCCTCCCCCGCCGGACAAGCACAAAAAATGACACACGGGTTTATACAGGTTCGGGTCCCGGTGGGGGCCGTAGTCCTGTCGACGCGCTCCCGACCGGAGTCGGCTGGGGAGGCTCTCTCCGGGGGAGAGGCTTCCGGAGCACGTCTGTGAGTTTAGCTATTCCAATAAAAGAGAACCGATCCTTTACAACAGAGGGGTACAAGGGCTATTTATAGCCCCAAAAAGAAGCAAAAAACCTAAACTACCCCGGAAGCCACCGTCGAATTGAAGGGTAGGACCGTCTTTCTCCCGGTCAAACGCCTTGGATGCTTGACAGGTGGTCGCTAGTTCTCGAGGCGCTCCTCGCGTGACCTGCATGTGATAAACAGCTCGAGATTTTACCTTTGGGAGGGCGATGAGGCCCCGGACGGCGCCAGAGGCCAGGTCCCGAGGGCCAAAAGGCGGCTCCCGGGGAGGGCACCGGAGGCCACGTCCCGGGAGCCAAAAGGCGGCGCCCGGGGAGGGGCCGGAGGCCACGTCCCCGGGCAAATGGCGGCGCCCGGGACGGCTCCGGAGGCCGCGTCCTGGGAGCCAAAAGGCGGCGCCCGGGACGGCACCGGAGGCCGTGTCCCAGGAGCCAAATGGCGGCGCCTGGGAGGGCTCCGGACGCCACGTCCCCGGGCAAATGGCGGCGCCCGGGACAGCACTGGAGGCCGCGTCCCGGGAGCCAAATGGCGGCACCCGGGAGGGTTCCGGAGGCCACGTCCCAGGAGCCAAAAGGCGGTGCCCGAGGAGGGGCCGGAGGCCACGTCCCCGGGCAAATGGCGGCGACCGGGACGGCACCGGAGGCCGCATCCCAGGAGCCAAATGGCGGCGCCCGGGAGGGCACCGGAGGCCGCGTCCTGGGAGCCAAATGGCGGCGCCCGGGGAGGCCCCGGAAGCCGGATCCCCGGTCAATCGTGATACAACTTACCTGGACTTAGCCCCCGCGGCGCTTCGGTTTCCGTGCCCCACGATTAAAGCCACGCCGTTTCGCCATAAATGCGCGTGCGGTTCAAACCGGCGCCTCGATTCACGCGGCCGTCCCTTCGTTTCCCACGCACGGTTTGAACTTCTACGGCCTAGATTGATCCGCGGGTGCCACGTGGCGTGCATCTAGACCACGTCCCGCCCCTATAAATAGGACCTTGGGGGGCCCGGAAGCTCATTCCAAATTTTCAGCCTCAGCGATTCTTGCTCTCCCGGTAGCCCTCTCCCGGTAGCTCTTCCCGGTAACTCTTTCCGGTAGCGGACGTCCGGGAGTTTTAGTAGTAGCCTCCTGAAAGGTTAGCCACCGAACGAAGAAAAAAGAAGACTAACCTCATGGCACCCAAGGGTCGAGCAAAGACCACAGAGGTGCCCCCGGAGGAAATCCCTCCGGATTTCCTCTGGGCGTCGGAGTTCACGGCCGCGGACGCCGAGTCCTTGGTCGAAAGGTGCATCGTCGCGGACGGGGACATCCGAGTCCCCGTGAAGAAGGACGGAGCCCCCCGCCCCAGGCCCAGAGAGGTCGTAGCCTTCGAGGCCTTCCTGGAGGCGGGGCTCCGGCTCCCGGTGCATCCCATGCTCCGGGAGTTTCTCAAGGAGTACGGGGTGGCTCTCAACCACCTCACCCTGAACGCGCTCGTCCGGATGGGCCTCTTCATCTGGCTCTACGAGGCAGCGACCGGGCGGGAGCCCACCCTTCGCGCCTTCTGGTACTTCTACGAGCTGGCGGCGCGGACCTCCCACCTGGTGAAGAGGGGCCCCAAGTCCCCCTTCGGTTCGGTGATGGTCCAGATGTTGCCGTCCCGGGTAATCGACTACCCGGCGGCAGCCTCCCGGGACCACTGGGGGGACTGGGTCCGGAGGTGGTTTTACCTCCGGGTCCGGGATGAGGCGGTGGTGTACGCCCCGGAGCCTCCCACCTACAGCCGGTCGTCCGCGCCGAAGCCTCCGGTGTGGACGGACGAGGAGTTCGAGCTCCTCGGCAAGGTGATCCTCTCCAAGAAGACCCGCTCAATGCGGGACGCCGCCGAGGAGATGGCTCTCCTCCGGATCTCCCCCTTCACCGGTGGGAAGAGGGGGATCGGCATGGGCCCCGAGCAGTGGCCCCCGGTGAAGCCGGTGACGCGACGTAAGCTCCGGGAACCTGCTGCATTGTATTTACGATTTTTCAAAAATTTAACTAACTCTTTACCTCTTGCAGTCCGGCCGTACCCGGCGGCGCGGGAGAAGGCGGAGAACCTCCTGGGGAGGTACTTCGCCGATGAGCACGAGCGCGTCGTGTGCGCCGTGGGGGAGGGCCTCCCAAGAAATTGGTAGCGGCGGCCTACGGGCTAAAGCTGCCGGAGAGGAAGCCTCTCCCCACCCCCGGGTCGCACAAACGGGGGAAGGAGGCGACCGGGGGCTCGGAGCCCAAGAAGGCCCGGGTTCAAAAGACCCCCGGCCCATCGACGACGCCAGCGGCGGCACCGGCGAAGCCCCGGGACGAGACCCCCAGGAGCGAGCGTGCCCGGGCACCGGCTTGGAAGGAAGCAACACCTCCTCCCCCGAAGGTCCCCGTGGAGGCGCGGGGGAAGGAGGCGACCGCGGGCGGGGCGGCATCCGACTCGGCGAACTACGCCCCGTCGCCGCTCTTGGTGGAGCCCCTTCTGCCCCTTCTGGCTTCTTTGGAGCCGGAGAGGCTGGAGGTGAGATTCGCGGAGGCCTCGCCTCCGCGGGTTTGGCCGGTGGACGAGGGGGGGAGCCCCTCGGTCTACGAGGTTCCTCCGCAGGAGGAGGCCCCGAGGACCTTCCGGCCCGGGGCAGGGAAAGGCCTGATGTTTCCCCCCCGAGCGGGGGCCCCCGCCGAGAGCTCCTCGGCCACGTCTTCGGGGGGCACATCCTCTTCGACGAAGACGCCGGTGACGCCGGCCGCGTTACCGGACCTTGAGGTCCGGGGACCCCCCGCCGGCCACGCTGGCGGCGCCGGGCGGGAGACCCCTTTGCTTCCCGCGAGGGAGGTCGCCCGCTACTCGGAGGGCCTGCATACCCGGAAGGTGCAGGCCTTCGTCGCGGGAGGGACGCTCCATGAGCATTTTGAGGGGCTTCAGTCCCTCGGGGCCCAGGTAACCCGAGTCGATGACGTCTTCATTCATCCCCTGCACTTTGAGATTTTTCTAACTCTATATATTTTTTAGGTGGCAGCTGTTACCTGAGGCCTTGAGTAGCGGGTCGCCCGGCTGCTTAAGGAGGCGGAGGGCCGGGCCGCGGCCTCCGTAGGGCAGCGCAAGGAGGCCCTCCGGGAACGCGACAAGCCCTCGCGGAATTGACCCGGGCCCGGGCCCAGGTTCATATTTCTGAGGCCGTCGATGGCTGCCTCCGGGAGGAGGCCAAGGCGAGGGACGAGGCGCTCCGGGAGCTCGAGAGCTCGATCGTCCGGGCGGTGGCGGACGCGGGCCGCTCCGTCCGGTCGGCCCTTGAGGGCCTTGGCGTAAGCCTAGGCTCCGGGAGCAGGGAGGTGCCGCCGGCGACCCTCGCGGAGGCTGTGCATTTTCTCAACACACAGGTCTCCATCATCCCGGAGGCTGCCAACGTTCGGGCGCGGGGCCGGGCGATCCCCGTCGTCACGGCCGCTGCGGGGCTCGTCGAGTTCCGGGGGGTCGGCGCCCGGGCGATCGGGGGCCGCATCCCCCGAAGCTTCCCGAGCTCCTTCGAGCCTTCGCGCCGGGAGGTGGAGCAGCTTGCTGGAGGGTTCTACGATCGGATCATCTGGGCGTGGTTCCCGGCTCCGGCGCCTCCGGCGGGAGACGTCCCAGCCCCGGCCTTGGAAGAAGCCCCCCGGGGGGACGACGCCAACGAACATGTATGAGCCTCCCCCCGGGTCTTAGCTAGGGCCCTTTTTTTGTTTTAGGACTTTTGATTCCGGTAGCTTCTTAGAAGAAGCCCCGGGCACTTGTACAGAAACATTTTGAATGCAATGAAGTTAGGATTTTTTTCTAAGTCTTTGAATTGAATTTACTGTTACCAGGGTTCCCGGAAGGTTGCTCCCGGGCGAAGGTCCGGGAGGGGCTCCCCGGGGGACGCCCAAGCCGCTTAGATCTTGCTAAGCCTTGTCTCCGGGAATCGCGGCGAGGATAGTGTCCGGGAGCCGATCCGGTTGAGGTGGCGTCCGGAGTGGCACTTGGACAACTTTGATAATCATCGTGCCGAATTGTCCCCTCCAAGACCGGGGCTCCGGATGATCCCTCCCCTCCGAATACTCCCACCGGCGGGATACGAGTTCTGGCCTGAAGATGTGCTCCGGGACGCTCGGCGCCGCGTACGGGCATTGTACCGGGACTTGACCCGGGAGCTAGCGGAGAGCCTCCGGGAGTATTAGGCGTAGGAACCTTAGGGCTTAGAGAATCCCCCGGGTTAGAACCCGGGTTGTATCGTTTCCGAAGCCCACCAGAGGGGGAAGATGTCCTCCGGGTTTGACAATCAATAAAGCTGTTGTTGTTTCCTTTCATTGCCTCTTATTTTCTTCTTCTTGGATGGTCCGGGCGACTCATCTTAACAAGGATGAGCTAAGTTTCCTCGTGGGCGGTGCGGTCGACACCCGGGGGTTCCTTATCCCCCCGCCCACAGCGGGCCGGAGAATAGCTCCGCGCGCTGTGGGGGTAACAAGTCCCCCGGGATGGAAGTCACCTGTAGCATAGGAAATTTTCTAAATTAGAAAATTTTAAAACGAGTTTTTCAAGGAGAAGACCTTCCGGGAGACAATCGTCCGGTCGCCGTGAGAACGGGGAGCCGGGAATAAGGCCTCATGTGGAAGAAATGTCCAAGAGAACCCAATGAGATTTCCGGAGGCGAGCTTCCTAGGAGACATTCGTCCGGTCGCTGTGAGAACGGGGAGCCGGGAGTAGGGTCTTCGGGGAAGAAAATGCCCGAGAAATCCGTGACTTCTCCGAGAGACAATCATCCGGTCACCGTGAGAATGGGGAGCCGGGAATAAGGTCGCTGGGGACCAATCGTCCGGTCGACGTGAAAACGGGGAGCCGGGAATAGCGTCGACTCCCGGAGGAGGAAGATAGATCCAATCAAGCCGCAAGGGGCCGATCATCCGGTCGCCGTGAAAACGGGGAGCCGGGAATAATGTCGACTCCCGGAGGAGGAAGATAGATCCATGAAGGCCATTGGACGTCCCACTGAGGAGAGCGTCTACTCCCGGAGGAGGAAGTGCCCGAAGACGGGTCTTGAGTGTTTGGGCAGGGGACTAGTCTCCCAAAGTGACTCGTTAACGCGGCCACTGTGACCGGGTTGCCGCTTACACCCTCAGTCCACGAGGGCTGATCGTAAGCCGCCCTACGGGAGTGGGACTCCCGTTGTAGGGACTTGTTGGGCCTGGCCCACTTCCTCGCGGGGAGGGCATCCTCACGGGGAGGGCTTCCTCGCGGGGAGGGCATCCTCGCGGGGAGGGCATCGCCGCTAGGGGCGGTAATGAGAAAGACCTGCAATGAGACAGTTTGAAAAGCAAGACCTATGTATTGCTAATAAAATGAAGTACAAGGCCTCCCCCTGCGAAGCCGCGAAAGGGGAGGAAAATACAGTGTCCCTCCTCCCCCTCCGGCGTGAACGCTCCGGGGGAGGGGACAGGCCCGTAAGGCTAAACATAGAACTTGCGAAGTAAACGCAAGTTCCACGTGTGCTTCAGCTCCTACTCTTGAGGGTTGGAGAGCTTGTAGGCCCCCGAGCCCAGGACCGCGGAGATCCTGTAGGGGCCCTCCCACTTGGGGGAGAGCTTACCCTGGGCCTGGGGGTCCGTCAAGCGCTTGAGCACAAGGTCCCCAAGGCGGAAAGCTTTCTCGCGCACGCGCTGATTGTACGCGCGCGCCATTTCTTGCTCTTAGATGGCGTGGCGGAGGAGCGCTCAGTCGCGTTCCTCCTCCACGAGGTCGATCTCCAGACGCTGGTTGGCCTGGTACGCTGAGGGCGTAGCTCCCTCCAGGAGCTCAACCCGCAGTGACCGGAAGCCGATCTCCGGGGGGAGGATTGCCTCCGCCCCATAGACCAGGGAGAAGGGAGTACCCCCCGTCACCCGGGACGGGGTCGTGCGCATGGAGCAGAGGATGCAAGGGAGCTCCTCTGCCCATGCACCCCGCTTAGAAGCGGTTTGCTCGAGTCTCCGGCGCAACCCCTGTAGGATCACGCCGTTGACCCTCTCGACAGCCCCATTGCTCCGGGGATGGGCCACCGAGGCGAAGTGGATGACGAGCCCTAGGCCTTCGCAGAATTCCCGGAAATAAACCGAGTCGAATTGGGTCCCGTTGTCCACGGTGATTTCCCGGGGGACACCAAAACGACATACGACGTTTTTCCAGAAAAACCGCTGAACGGCCCGGGACGTGATGCTGGCCAAAGGCTCCGCCTCAACCCACTTTGTAAAATAGTCGACTGCGACTACCGTATACTTGTATCCCCCGGGCACTGGGGGGAAGGGCCCTAAGAGGTCCATCCCCCAGCGCACAAAGGGCCAAGTGATGGGGATCGTCTACAGCGCTATAGGCTGGAGGTTCGAGCCCTTGGCGATCTTCTGGCATGCCTCGCACGCGGAGACAAGGTCTCGCACGTCGCGCATGACCGTGGGCCAGTAGAAGCCCTGCCGGAGGGCCTTGGCCGCAATGGCACGCGGGGCTAGGTGAGAACCACACCTCCCTGCGTGGATGTCTTCGAGAGGTTGAAGTCCCTCCGGCCGGGGGAGGCAGCACAGGAGGGCGGAAGCCCCCCGCTTGTAGAGCCTCCCCTCCAGCAGGAGATATGCCCGGGCTTTAGCCCGGAGGCGTTTAGCCTCGGTCTCACTAGGAGGGTCCCCCTCCCCCTTGATGAAGGAGATGAGGGGGTCCATCCAAGACGGAGTCCGGGTGATCTCGGCGACCTCCGGGACGTGAGGCTCGTCGCCCGTGTCCGGGGAGGCCACAGAGGGCTTCATAATGATCTCCAGGAAAGCCCCCTTGGGGAGGGATTCCCGGGCGCTTGCCGCCCGGGCCAAGGTGTCGGCCCGGTCATTGTCCCTCCGTGGGATATGCCCTTCCATCTTTCGCACTTCCTGCAAATAAAGACTTAAGTTTGCGTCATGGCACAGGTAAGACTTGTCTATTTGGCAAACTACGAGCTGAGAATCTCCCTTGACTAGGAGGCGCCGGATCCCCAGGGAGCGCGTGAGGCGCATCCCGAGGAGCAAAGCCTCGTATTCAGCGACGTTGTTGGTTGCGGGGAACTCGAGCCGCGCGGCGTACTTGAGTTCCTTCCCCTCGAGGCTCCGGAGGACTACTCCCGCACCAGCCCCGGCGAGACACAGCGACCCACCGAACATAAGGGTCCAATGATCACTGCGTCGGGGCGGCACAGGGAGATCTTCGTCCCCGGACCCAGAGGTGGGAGTCCACTCTGCGACGAAGTCGGCGAGGACCTGCGACTTGATGGCGGAGCGGCCGGTAAGGGACAGGGAGAAGGGGGCGAGCTCGGCCCCCCACTTCCCGATCCGGCCGGTGGCTTCCTTGTTCCGCAGTACCTCCCCGAGGGGGAGGGACGACGGGACGGTGATGGGGTGCCCCAGGAAGTAATGCCGAAGCTTCCGGGATGCCATGAGGAGGGCGTAGCAGATTTTCTCCATCTCCGTGTACCAAGTTTTGGCCCCTTGGAGGGCCTCACTCACGTAGTACACCGGACGCTGCTGCCCCCCTTGCTCCTTCACCAAGACCGCGCTGACGGCGATGGGAGTCGCGGCGAGGTAGAGGAGCAAGGGCTCTTCCGGAGATGGACTCACAAGCATTGGAGGGCTCGTGAGGTACTTCTTGAGGTCGTCGAACGCTTCCTGGGCCTCGGGGGTCCAACGGAACCCCTCGAGCCCTCGGAGGATCTTGAAGAACTGGAGGCCCCGCTCCCCCGACCGGGAGAGAAAGCAGCTGAGTGCGGCTAGGCGGCCGGAGAGCCGCTGGACATCCTTGATGAAGCTTGGCGGAGGCATATCTAGGAACGCCCGGATCTTCTCGGGGTTTGCCTCAATGCCCCGCTGGGACACGAGGAAACCTAGGAGCTTCCCCCCGCGCACCCCGAAGGCGCACTTCTCCGGGTTGAGTTTGAGCCCAAACGCACGGAGGTTGCGGAAGGTTTCTGCCAGGTCGTCGACGTGGGAGGCTGCGCGGGGACTCTTGATGACCGCGTCGTCTACGTAGACTTCGACATTGCGGCCGACTTGGTTTCTGAAAACCACCGTCATGAGGCGCTGGAAGGTTGCCCCCGCGTTCTTGAGCCCGAAGGGCATATGGACGTAGTAGAAGGTTCCGAGGGGAGTAATAAAACTCGTCTTTTCCTCATCCCCTTCCGCCATCTGGACTTGATGGTAGCCCGAGTAGGCGTCTAGGAAGCTCATGAGCTCGCACCCCGCAGTGGAGTCGACGAGCTGATCGATCCGCGGGAGAGGGAAGTTGTCTTTGGGGCAGGCGCGGTTAAGGTCGGTGAAGTCCACGCACATCCGCCACTTGCCTGTTGATTTCTTGACGAGGACGGGGTTCGCGAGCCACTCGGGGTGCAGGACCTCCCGAATGAACCCCGCCTCCCGGAGCCGGGTGATTTTTGCCATGATTGCCTCTTGGCGCTCGAGGGAGAGTTTCCGCAGCTTCTGTTTGACCGGGGGGTGACCGGGGGCCACTGCGAGCTTGTGCTCAATGACCTCCCGGGCGACGCCCCGCATGTCCGAAGGCTTCCACGCAAAAACATCGGAGTTTTCGCGCAGAAAAGCCACAAGTTGCGCTGCGTGCTCCTCGGGGAGCTCCGCCCCGATCCGGACGGTTTTGTCTTCGTTGCCCGGGGACAGCAGGACGTTACGGAGGCCCCCTTCCTGACGCGGCTTGAGGAGGGGCCTCCCGGGCGGTGGCGCAGCAGCGTCTAGTTCCGGGGGAGAAGCCTACCCCCCGGGCGTCTTTATGAGGTTGACGCTTCCGATTGTGGCCGCAGCGCGCTCGTATAGAGCACGGGCCATGTCTTGGTCTCCCCGGACGTTGATCACACCATGCGGCCCGGGGATTTTCATGCAGAGATAGTTTTGATGGGTGGCAGCCCCCAGCCGGTTAATTGTCATCCTCCCCATAATCGCGTTGTAGGAGGAGGGGAGGTCCACTACATCGAAGCGGACCAGCTCGGTCCGGTAGTTCTCCGGGGCGCCGAAGGTCATTGGAAGATCTACTTTGCCCACGGGGTGGATCGCCTTCCCCGGGACAAAACCTTGCAGGGGCCCGGCAGCAGGCCGCAGGAGCTTCTCATCCACCTGCGTTTCCTTGAAGGCCTTCAGGAATAGGACATCGGCGGAGCTCCCGCCGTCCACCAGGATACGGGCCAGATGGCAGTTGTAGATGGTCGCGGAGACAATGAGCGCGGCGTCGTGGGGGAAGCGAACCCCCCGCGCGTCTTCTGCCGTGAAGGTGAGGGGGACGTCCGACCACTTCGGTGGCGGGGACGTCTGTAGCACCCGCACAACCTTGACCTCGCGCGAGTACTCCTTACGCTGGCGCTTAGAGTCCCGCCCGGAGGCAGATCCTCCCACGATGACGTTGATGTGCCGTTGCGAAGTTTGAAAGGGGAGAGCTTCTGAAGGCTCCCCCTCCTGCGCCTGCTGACCCCCCGCAGGAGTGGGAAGGGCCGGAACAGTTGGCCGAGGGGGCAAGGAGGCCGAAGTCCCCCCCCCTGCCCGCGCTAGTCGAGGAAGTCCGCGAAGTGTTGCAGCAGCTGGCTACAATCTCGGGTAGTGTGGGTACTGGACCTGTGGAAGCTGCACCACGGTCCTTCCAGCCTTCTCCCCGCGGGGCCTTCCCGGCCGCGCGAAGACTGTCCTCCCCCATGGCCCTTCGGTTTGAGGAAGGGGCGGTTGGCCCTCGGGGGGTCGCGCGAGCCACCTCCGCCCTCGTGGACAAAGGTGTCCCAAGGCCGTGGGTCGCTACGCCCCCCCTGCCTGGGGCGTTTGGGGGGATCCCTGGCCCCCCGGTCGACGGGGGAGGGAGCCCCCCTGGGTCTTCTTCCAGATATCGTCTTCCTCCGCCCGAGCGTACTTTTTGAGCACGTTGAAGAGCTCGTCGGCGGAAGAGGGGCGGCTCCGGGAGAGCCTTCGGTGGAGCTCCCCCGGGAGGATGCCGCTTTTGCAGGCTTCAATGACCGTATAGTAAGCGACATGGGCCACTTTGCTTTTCACCTGAGCAAAGCGCTTGAAGAAGCTTCTGATGGTTTCCCCAGTCCTCTGTCGGACAGTGTATAGCTGCGAGGAGTCCAGGGGATGCACGTAGTTCCCTTGGAAGTTGGCACAGAACTCCCACTTGAGCTGCGAGAAAGACTTGATGGAGCCGGCCTTCAGGTTGTAGAACCACGAGCGGGCAATGCCGGAGAGGTAGAGGGGGAAGACGTTGCACTGTACTGTCTCGTCCCCCCCGGCCGAGGAGATGGCAGTGGAGTAGACCTGCACAAACTCGTAAGGGTCTGCCTCACCGTTATAGGTCCTGCCCTTCAATCCGACGGTGGCTTCCGGGGTAGTTTAGGTTTTTTGCTTCTTTTTGGGGCTATAAATAGCCCGTGTACCCCTCTGTTGTAAAGGATCGGTTCTCTTTTATTGGAATAGCTAAACTCACAGACATGCTCCGGAAGCCTCTCCCCCGGCGAGAGCCTCCCCAGCCGACTCCGGTCGGGAGCTCGTCGACAGGACTAGGGCCCCCACCGGGACCCGAACCTGTATAAACCCGGGTATCATTTTTTGTGCTTGTTCCGCGGGGGAGGACCGGTCATCCGGTCAACCCGCGCCGCGTAATCTTCACTAGGATCATTCTCAAAACCTGCCGGGGTATTCGTAATACCACGACAAAATGGGTTGTGGAACTCAGAGCGTTCGACATCCATTTCACACCTCACACCGCGGTCAAGTCTCAGATCTTGGCCGACTTCGTGGTCGAATGGACTAATCCTGAACCACCCGTGCAGGAGTCTGAAGATTTGTCATGCCTGGATCACTGGACGATGTATTTTGATGGCTGTCGCAGTTTTCAACACACGGGCCTGGAGTGGTCTTAATCACGCCTCAGGATGACCAACTCAAGTATGTCACTCAACTACACTTTGTTGCGACCAACAACGCAGCAGAGTATGAAGGTCCTATTGCAGGGCTCTGGGTAGTAAAATTCTGCGGAGTCCATCGATTGGTGGTGAGGGGAGACTCACAGCTGGTCATAAACCAGGTAAACATGGAGTACAACACCTCCGATGAGACAATGGCTCATTACCTGGGGGAAGTGAGGAGATTGGAAAAACACATAAGTCATTTCGAGGTCCAATACATCCCGTGAAAGGACAACATTCTCGCAGACAAATTATCAAAAATTGGGTCCTCATGTACATCCGCTCCGGTAGGAGTGTTCGTCGAACACTTGGAATACCCTTCGATCATGACTACGACAGAAGATGATCCGGTAATAGTTTGCATTGCCAACCTTGGACATGAACGAGATTGCACCCATCCATTGAGGGTCTATCTCGAACATGGGACCTTGCCCAAGGATGAAACCGAGAGCTATCGGTTAGCTCGAAAAGCACGTCTGTACATACTTATAGAAGGAGTTTTGTATAGAAAAGGTACTCAAGGAGTATTCATGCGCTGTGTGTCCCAAGAGGAAGGTAAATCCCTCTTAAAAGAAATTCATGACGGTGTATGTGGTGCACACGCATCATTCCGTAGACTGGTCAAGAAGGTTTTCCAACAAGGATTTTACTAGCCTTCGGCACTTGATGATGCCAAAAATCTGGTAAAGACATGTCCTCAGTGTCAATTTCATGCAAGACAGGTCCACCAGCCTGCGTATGCTCTACAAACTATCCCTCTATCATGACCCTTCGCGGTTTGGGGGATGGATATTGTTGGTCCTATGCCACAAGAGGTCAATGGATACAAGTTCTTGTTCATAGCCATTGACACGTTTACAAAGTGGATTGAGGCCGAGCCAGTACACAAGGTCACTGCTGCCACTGCACAAAAGTTCTGTCGTGGTATAAAAAATACCTCGGCAGGTTTGATGACTGCGCAACACGTTTTCCTCAACGCGACCTGACCGTGTGACGGGTCACCCCGCGTTGGAAAATCTCAGAGATTGACACAAGGGTTTATACAGGTTCAGGCCTCAATGGAGGCCCTAGTCCTGTCGAAGTGCTCCCGACGAGTGTCAGCAAGGGGGCTCTCTCCCGGAGAGAGGGCTCCAGAGCACGCTGTTTGTTTTTTGGATTGAGTACAAATGAATGTCTTAGGTCACAAGAGAGGGTTACAAGGGTATATATAGACCCCAAAAGACACAAATTACAAAACTACCCCCGTTACAACCGTCGGATCGAGGGCAGGATAGTCTTTTGGCGAGGTCCAGGGCACTGATCTTGGACACGTGGCGGCCCTCGAAATCAGTGCCTCCTGGAAAAGGGGCTCCGGGGGGGGCTCCCCCGAACCGGAGAAGGGGCTCCGGCAGAGGTCTTCCCCTAGCCCGGAAAAGGGGCTCCGAGGGAAGTCTCTCCCTAGCCCGGAGAAGGTGCGCCGGGGGAAGTCTCCCCCAAGCCCGGAGAAGGGGCTCCGGGAGAGGTCTTCCCCTAGCCCGGAAAAGGGGCTCCGGGGAAAGTCTCTCCCTAGCCCGGAGAAGGTGCCCCGGGGGAAGTCTCCCCTGAGCCCGAAGAAGGGGCTCCGGGGGAAGTCCCTCCCTAGCCCGGAGAAGGGGCTCCGGGAGAGGTCTCCCCCGAGCCCGGAGAAGGGCCTCCGGGGGAGGTCTCTCCCTAGCCTAGAGAAGGGGCTCCGGGGGAGGTCTCTCCCTAGCTCGGAGAATGGGCTTCGGTGGAAATATCTCCCTAGCCCGGAGAAGGGGCTCCGGGAGAGGTCTCCCCCGAGCCCGGATAAGGCGCTCTGGGGGAGGTCTCTCCCTAGCCCGGAGAAGGTGCACCGGGGGAAGTCTCCCCCGAGCCCAGAGAAGGGGCTTCGGGGGAAGTCTCTCCCTAGCCTGGAGAAGGGGCTCCGGGAGAGGTCTCCCCCGAACCCGGAGAAGGTGCTCCGGGGGTGGTCTCTCCCTAACCTGGAGAAGGGGCCCGGGAATGAGGGGGATCCTCCTCCCTTCCTTGGGTGACGCTTGACATTGCTAATATTTGCTCCCAACAGAAGCCCCCCGCACCCCGGAGGACATTTGATGTCGTCGGGGGGTGCGATTCGTTTTTAGGAGAAAATGGCCCTCTCCCGTGGAGGTACTCCAGGCGCAACTCATCCTTTTCTGAGAGAGGAGCGCCATTTAAGTTAGCCATGTGTTGCCTCAATATCCGTGTGACCCTTCGTATTCACGGCTGGGATCCCTCGAGCTGACACGTGGCAGCCATTGGGGGCACCTCAGCCCCCTATATAAGGAGGGGCCCGCCTCTGGTAGGGCACACTTCTTCTCCTTAACCTTCATATTCCACCATATTCCCCGGGAGTAATTTCTTCCCCGGCTTAAAAAACCTCTCCGGGAGAGACGAAGAGATGGCATCGAA
Source organism: Pharus latifolius (assembly GCA_019359835.1). Lineage (NCBI taxonomy): Eukaryota > Viridiplantae > Streptophyta > Magnoliopsida > Poales > Poaceae > Pharus > Pharus latifolius. The sequence continues at coordinate 46,662,354 of CM033320.1, read as the reverse complement.
GGGGCGCAGGAAAGCATCAAGTGTTCCAGAGGACGCGACTTCCGATTACCTCGGGACAACGGAGTTCTCCGCGGAAGACCGGGACACTCTCGTCTCCCGGAGGATTTTCGCAGAGGGAGACATCCGTGTCCCGGCTGCGGGGGAGGTGACCCCAAGCCCCCGGGACGGGGAGGTGGTGGCCTTCATGGCCTTCGTCCAAGCGGGCCTGTGGCTCCCAATCCATCCCCTCCTCTGGGACTTCCTCCGGGAGCACGGGATCGCCTTAAACCACTTGACGCCCAACATTCTTGTGAGAATGGGGTTGTTTTTGTGGCTATGCGAGACCACCGCCGGGGTGGAGGGGACACTCCGCCTCTTCTCCTACTTCTACCGGGCGGCAACGAAGAGCTCCCCGGTGGTGAAGCACGGGCCAAAGTCTACTTGCGGCTCGGTGATGCTGAATTATGCTCCTTCCCGGGCGGAAGAGTACCCGGTGACGGCCTCCCAAGAGCATTGGGAGGGATGGAGCCGGAGATGGTTCTATCTCCGGGCAGGTGACCCGGAGATGGTTTATTCCCCGAGGCCAGCGACACTCGGTCGTCCCTCCGGTCCCCCGGCCTTGACGATGGAGGAACTAACCTCCGTCGCGAAGATGACGAAGGCCCGCTCCCGGAGCAGTATGCGGGACTTAGCGGAGGAGTTGCTTCTCCTCCGGCTTAGCCCCTTCAGCCGGAGTAGGAGGGTCCGGGACTTGGCCCGGAGCTTCGTCCTCCGAGATTCCTGGTGTCGTGACGTAAGTTTCCAACTCCTGGAATTTCGCATGTTTCGTAGGAATTGGTTCTGCTGATTGTTTGCCTCTTGTAGTTAGGTCCTACAAGTCCACCTGGGAGGAGGCGGAGCACCTCCTCGAGAGGTACTATGAGGACGAGCACTCCCAGTGCTTCACTGCCATTGGGGAGGGTCCTCCCCGGAACATTGTCTCCGAGGCCTTTGGGATGACCCTCCCAGTGAGGGTTCCGCTTCCTACTCCGAGCTCCCATAGGCGGCGGCAGGCGAGGGCGCTCCCGACGGCGAAACGAGCTAAGACCGTGCAGGCACTGGGCGAGAGCTGCAATCAAGCCCACGCCCAATCACCGGCACCGGTGCGGAGGCCAGTGGGGACACCCGGTGCACCGAGAAGGATGAGACCTACACCGGGGCAAGTGAGGTCCCCCCCGGTCAAGACGACTTCGGAGACGCCCCGGACGCCGGGGGAGGTGAGGCCATTGCCGGCCCAAACTCCCACGGTGGCACCCTGGGGGCTGGGGGAGGCGTACCTCCGGCACAAGTGACTCCCCCGGGGGGATCGCAGCCCCCGAGCCGGGGTACGAGGAGAGCCCCACGGACACGGCCACGTTGGTCGCCCAACTTGATGCCTTGGGGGCATCGGGCGTGTACGACCACGCGGTCGTGGAGGAGGATGAGCCCACCTCCGGGGACTGCGACGCCATTCCTTCCCCGGAGCAAGCTCTCCGAGAGGATCCCCCGGAGGTGTACTTCCGGGGTAATGGCGCCTTCACACGCTTGGACGCGCTCTTTGCTCCCAACGTCGTATCTTCCCCGGCGGCACCTCCCGGGGGAGCGAGCCATCACGTCCCCTCTGGGGGTGATACCTTGGCGACACCGCGCCCAGGGAGGGGAACCCCCCGGATGTCACAGTGCTCACCTCGCGCGGGAGACGGGAGGTCCCCCGCCCCTCCCCCGGGAGACGCTCTCCAAGGCTCCGGGAGCCGGGTTGGTGACGGGGGCCTACCGACGGGAGGTGACGCCCCATTCCCCGGCGAGAGGTGCATCTCTCTTTTCCTCGAAGGAGGCGCGCAAGCTCTCCTTGAGCCTCATCACCCCTAAGGTGTGGGCTCATGTCCGGGAGGGAGGCATCGACGAGCACTACGGGGAGGTCGTCTCCTAGGATTGACAGGTAAAAACTTGACCTCCCACTTTATCACTTGCATTGTCACTGACCTATCTTTTTTCTCAGACCACTGCCGTAGCCCGTGCTGTCCGGACTCGCCTCGCCCGGGAGAACGAGGACATGCGGTCGGCCTTAGCCTCCGCGGAAGCGAAGCGCGACACTGCCGTCCGGGAAAGGGACGCGGCAGTTCAGGCCCGGGAGAGGTTCGTCCGGGAGAGGGACGCGACCACCCGTGAGTTGGAGGGCGTCCGGGAGCAGCTGGCAAGGGGGCTCTCTCCCGGAGAGAGGGCTCCAGAGCACGCCTATTCGTTTTTTTGATTGAGTACAAATGAATGTCTTAGGTCACAAGAGAGGGTTACAAGGGTATATATAGACCCCAAAAGACACAAATTACTAAACTACCCCCGTTACAACCTTCGGATCGAGGGCAGGATAGTCTTTTGGCGTGGTCCAGGGCACCGATCTTGGACACGTGGCGGCCCTCGAAATCAGTTCCTCCCGAAAAGGGGCTCCGGGGGGGGGGGGGGGCTCCCCCGGACCGGAGAAGGGGCACCGGGAGAGGTCTTGCCCTAGCCCGGAAAAGGGGCTCCGGGGGAAGTATCTCCCTAGCCCGGAGAAGGTGCGCAGGGGGAAGTCTCCCCCGAGCCCGCAGAAGGGGCTCCGGGAGAGGTCTTCCCCTAGCCCGGAAAAGGGTCTCCGGGGGAAGTCTCTCCCTAGCCCGGAGAAGGTGCCCTGGGGGAAGTCTCCCCCGAGCCCGAAGAAGGGGCTCCGGGGGAAGTCTCTCCCTAGCCCGGAGAAGGGGCTCTGGGAGAGGTCTCCCCCGAGCCCGGAGAAGGAGCTCCGGGGGAGGTCTCTCCCTAGCCCGGAGAAAGTGCACCGGGGGAAGCCTCCCCCGAGCCCGAACGAGGGGCTCCGGGGGAAGTCTGTCCCTAGCCCGGAAAAGGGGCTCCGGGAGAGGTCTCCCCCGAGCCCGGAGAAGGGGCTCCGGGGGTGGTCTCTCCCTAGCCTGGAGAAGGGGCCCGGGAATGAGGGGGATCCTCCTCCCTTCCTTGGGTGACGCTTGACATTGCTAGTATTTTCCCTGCAACAAGTTCTTTCATAAGAACATTGTGGCTCTATTCAGTGTTCCAAATCGTCTCATCACTGATAATGGTTCCCAATTCGCTAGCGGTCTCTTTCTGGACTATTACGACAATATTGGAACTAAGGTGTGCTTTTCCTCTGTAGCTCATCCGCAGAGCAATGGTGCCGTTGAACGTGCCAACGGGCAAATATTGCAGGGCATCAAAAAAACGCGTTTTTGATCACCTTAAGACACGCTCGGGGGCTTGGGTAGATGAGTTCTATACCTTTCTGTGGGCACTACGTACTACTTCTAATCAAGCCATTGGAGAGACACCTTTCCATCTGGTATACCGAGTTGAGGCTGTGTTACCCATGGAAATTAGTATTGGTTCTGTTCGAACAGATCAATTCGAACAAGTTGATCAGAATGGACAACGATTACAAGATCTAATCCTCCTAGAAGCAAAACGTGATCGAGCTCTGGTGAAATTCGCGGTATATTTGCAAGCTTTGCGCAAGTACCATAACAAAAGGGTGTGGCCATGTAGCTTTCTCGTGGGTGATCTGGTTTTACAAAAAATACAAAACCAATCTAATCGCAATAAATTCTCTCCTCAATGGGAAGGCCCCTACACTGTTGTCTCGGTGCCGTGACCAGGATCGGCTCATCTAGCGATGGAGGACGGTAGGATCTTATCCAATACCTGGAACATCGATTAACTATGCAAGTTCTAAGTGTAAGTTTTTGAAACCCCTTTTCCTTTTCAATTAGCATGATTTAACAAAATCGGTACTTTTTGTTGTTTCATGTTATAATCATTCCTTTTGCCCACATGTAACGAGTCTGGCTCGGGGGATGGTCGCCGATAATTGTATCACTATAATAGCTTGATCGGATTTGCTGGTCGATCTCGTGACCACTTCCAGACAAAACAACCCTCAATAAGCCGTTTCTCAACGCACACGGGGCTTGCTGGTATGAGCTTGGTCATTAAAGTGGCTGCCGGTTCGCAATAAGGTCGGGTGCTGTATTGAAAATGATTATCAGACTGGTCGGATGATAATACCTAAGGCACAGTGTTCCTCAGGTATTCCTGGTCGTCGTTACACCCATATTTTTCCTGCGCTTATAATACTAAGTCTTCAGTATACATAATCTTGGAGGGGGCTAGGGGAATATGGTCGCAACATGAAACAAAAAGAAGTGCTCTTTTTCAAAAATTAAGGCATACATATGCATTGTATAGTTACATCTGTACAAGTACAAAATTTACCATAAGCCAAGTTCTTTCAAGAGGTTTTCGACTAGAGGCCTAACTTCCTCCATTATAACTGCAAGCTGATCTTCACTCTTGATCTCTGCTTCTCCCACCACTGGATTTACCTGTGTTTGGTCAGAAAGGCAATTTTTGTGACCATGTTTTCGCATAGAGATTGTGAAGATCTTTAACTCGGGATTATAAGCCTTGCATAATCTTCTTGAGAAATCCAGATGTGTAAGGAAAAGGAAATTTTTATTTCTGGAAACCTTAACATACAAAAGGGATACAGGCGACCAGAGCATCGACCTGATCTGAGAGAAGTTTACAAAGTTCTCCTAAGGACATATTGGCGTCAGTAGGATCTACACTGACCGCCCCAAGAGAACTAGCAACTATTTTAATCCTATCTACATCATCCCAGAGAAAAGAAGCACTACTACTGATCATATCGGAGAGTTCTCGCTGCTGCCGAGCATGGTCTCTCTCCAGGCGAAGTTGGTATGCCCCTTTGTGAGAAATGTCAAGACATTCTGCCAGGTGCGGAATGGCCGAGGACATCTCCTCCGAATGCTTCTCCAGCGCCTCTTTTTCTTCTTGGAGAGTTCGCTCGAAGGCTGCAACCTTGCCAAGAACTTGAATGTTAGCACGCTGGTCGCTGGAGGCTCGTGAAATTTTTGTCTCCTACATTCACATGTATTAGCCTTGAGGATGAAACAACTCATAGGGAGAATAGAGATAATTACCAATCCTCGCATTGGAGTCGAATGAGGAGATGCAGAACTTCCTCCAAAAAACAGGTCACCCAATGAAAGTCGAGGACCACCTGGTCGCGAAAGTGCAACCTACCCACCAGAAAGCTGACCATCCTGTGAAGTCTGATCAAGAGCAACTGCATTGTCCACTCACAATAGTGTAGGGGTCCCTTTGGGATTATCATGGATCCCCAAAAGTGATGTTCCAACCTGTGGAGTAGCATGCACAGGAAGAACTATAGGGGTCAAAGGAAGAGCGAGCAATGATGCATCCCTAGCCTTTGCACCTACAGCTGCAACACCACTGGAGGATCCTTCATCAACTTTTGCTTTTTTCTTCGGAGGAATTTGTTCCTCATTTACTTGAAAAAATTCCAAAGTGCACTACTTTGAGAACAACCAGGACAAGAACTGGAACTAGATCTTTTGAAGGTACGTGTCGGGGGAAATCTCCGCGGGACTAAGTCCAGGTAAGATATGTCACGATTGCCCGGGGACCTGGCCTCCGGCCCCTCCCGGGGCGCCGCCATTTGGCTCCCGGGACGCGGCCTCCGGGGCCTCCCCGGGCGCCGCCTTTTGGCTCCCGAGACGCGGCCTCCGGTGCCCTCCCTGGCGCCGCCATTTGCCCGGGGACGGGGCCTCCCCGGGCACCGCCTTTTGGCTCCCGGGACACGGCCTCCGGGGCCTCCCCGGGCGCCGCCTTTTGGCTCCCGGGACGCGGCCTCCGGTGCCGTCCCGGGCACCGCCATTTGCCCGGGGACGGGGCCTCCCCGGGCGCCGCCTTTTGGCTCCCGGGACGCGGTCTCTGGTGCCGTCCCGGGCGCCGCCATTTGCCAGGGGACGCGGCCTCCGGCCCCTTCCCGGGCGCCGCCTTTTTTGGCCCCCGGGACCTGGCCTCCGGCGCCGTCCCAGGCCTCATCGCCCTCCTAGAGGTAAAGTCTCGAACTGTTTATCACGTGCAGGTCACGCGAGGAGCGCCTCGGGAACTAGCGACCACCTGTCAAGCATCCAAGGCGTTTGACCGGGAGAAGGACGGTCCTGCCCTTCAATCCGACGGTGGCTTCCGGGGTAGTTTAGGTTTTTCGCTGCTTTTTGGGCTAGAAATAGCCCTTGTACCACTCTGTTGTAAAGATCGGAACACTTTTATTGGAATAGCTAAACTCACAGACGTGCTCCGGAAGCCTCTCCCCCGGAGAGAGCCTCCCCAGCCGACTCCGGTCGGGAGCGCGTCGACAGGACTAGGGCCCCCACCGGGACCCGAACCTGTATAAACCCGTGTGTCATTTTTTGTGCTTGTCCGGCGGGGGAGGACCGGTCATCCGGTCAACCCGCGCCGCGTAACCTTTGCTAGGAACATTCTCAAAACCTGCCGGGGTATTCGCAATACCACGACAGTTGGCGCCGTCCATGGGGACTCGTGACAAGACGCCATGGCTCCCCCAAGAACAAGGGCTCGCACCCTTCCCGGTGATCCGGGTCTCGGAGACCCGGCGCCGTCCTCCCAGGACACTGCTGTCCCGGTGGTCCCTTCCGGAGGCGACTTGGCCCAGGTACCGCCTCCCTCCTTTCCTCTTAACTTAGGTGCTTCCACATCCAGGTCGTTCCCGGTGACCGCGGGGACCTCGGTCGGGACAAGCGTTCCCCCGACGGCTCCCCCGACTCCCCGGGACGCCCTGCTCGAAGCTCTCATGGAAGGCCAGCTCTGCGCTCAGCGCTCTATGGACGAGCTCCTTAGCGTGTTGGTGCGGCCTCCGGCCCCCACATTTGCGTCACACCCGTATCCGGGGAACATGCCCCTGTTTATGGGTTACCCGGCGGCCCCTCCGGCCTCCGGGGGGCTGTCCGCCCCGTATGATCCTGCCGGGGGGTTTCCTCCCCCTGCGGGATATACGCCCGGACCTTTCCCGGCACCCGGGCCCGTCCCGGTGCCGGGAGGTTAGTTCATGCCGGGGCCCTTCGTGGCAGCAGGGAGGTACCCCGTCCCCGGCCTATTCCCGGGGCCGGGAGCCCACTTCTTGCCGGGGGTTTACCCTGCGCCGGGAGCCAGTCCCGCCCCGGTTCCGGGTGTTACAGGACCTGCCCCCTTCCCGGTTCCGGGGGTCGTCGCAGGGGGCTCGGCCCAGCCGGCTCCGGAAGCTACAGCGCACGAGCTCCCTCCCTCGGCGGGACAGGTCTGTTTCGCCCCGGGGGAGGTCGAGCAATGCGTTCACCAGAGCGCGGGGAAGAACTTCCCCCCGGCCGCGGGCGCGGGGAGCCTCGCTCTCGCACGGGCCGGGGGAAGAGACCCGCTGAAGAACCAATCTCTCCGGCGGAGAGCCCGGACGTCCGGGAACTCAGTCCCGGTCCGGAGGAAAAGCGTCGCCACCGCCATTCTGGCGGACCTCTTGGACCGCTTCCAGACTCAGACAACGAAGGTCCCGTGAAAGAAGACAGCGACCGGGGCTCTCCTCGGGAGTGTATGGGGCCAACCAGCCCCTGTGCCGAAGACTTCGCAGCATCCGGTGGCCGCGGCCCTACCGCCCGCCACACATCGAACACTATAACGGTGAGGCGGACCCTTACGAGTTCGTGCAGGTCTACTCCACTGCCATCTCCGCGGCCAGGGGGGACGAGACAGTACAGTGCAACGTCTTCCCCCTCTACCTCTCCGGCATTGCCCGCTCCTGCTTCTACAACCTGAAGGCCGGCTCCATCAAGTTTTTCTCGCAGCTCAAGCGGGAGTTCTGTGCAACCTTCCAGGGGAACTACGTGCATCCCCTGGACTCCTCGCAGCTGTACACTGTCTGGCAGAGGACTGGGGAAACCATCAGAAGCTTCTTCAAGCGCTTTGCTCAGGTGAAGAGCAAAGTGGCCCACGTCCCCGACTCTACGGTCATCGAAGCCTGCAAAAGCGGCATCCTCCCGGGGGAGCTCCACCGAAGGCTCTCCCGGAGCTGCCCCTCTTCCGCCGACGAGCTCTTCAACGTGCTCGAAAAGTACGCTCGGGCAGAGGAAGACGATATCTGGAAGAAGACCCAGGGGGCTCTCGCCCCCGTCGACCGGGGGGCCAGGGATCCCCCCAAACGCTCCAGGCAGGGGGGGCGCAGCGAGCCACGGCCTCGGGACACCTTTGTCCTCGAGGGCGGAGGCGGCTCGCGCGACCCCCCGAGGGCCAACCGTCCCTTCCCCAAACCGAAGGGCCATGGGGGAGGACAGTCTTCGCGTGGCCGGGAAGGCCCCGCGGGGAGAAGGTGGGAATGACCGTGGTGCAGCCTCCACAGGTCCAATACCCACGCTACCCGAGATTGTAGCCTGTTGCTGCAACACTTCGCGGACTTCCTCGACCAGCGCGGGCAGGGGGGGGACTCCGGCCCTTCCCGCTCCCACGGGGGGTCAGCAGACGCAGGAGGGGGAGCCTTCAGAAGCTCTCCCCTTTCAAACTTCGCAGCGGCACATCAACGTCATCGTGGGAGGATCTGCTTCCGGGCGGGACTCCAAGCGTCAGCGTAAGGAGTATGCGTGCGAGGTCAAGGTTGTGGGGGTGCTACACGCGTCCCCGCCACCGAAGTGGTCAGACGTCCCTCCGCCTCCTTAAGCAGCCGGGCGACCTGCTGCTCAAGGCCCCAGGTAACAGCTGCCTCCTACGAAATATATAGAGTTAGAAAAATCTCGAAGTGCAGGAAATAAATGAAGACGTCATCGACTCGGGTTACCTGGGCCCCGAGGGACTGAAGACCCTCGAAACGCTCATGGAGCGTCCCTCCCGCGACGAAGGCCTGCACCTTCCGGGTAGGCAGGCCCTCCGAGTAGCGGGCGACCTCCCCCGCAGGGAGCAAGGGGGTCTCCCGCCCGGCGCCGTCGGCGCGGCCGGCGTCTTCGTCGACGAGGTAGTGCCCCCCGAAGACGTGGCCGAGGAGCTCTCGGCGGGAGCCTCCGCCTGGGGGGGAACCATCAGGCCTTTCCCTGCCCCGGGCCGGAAGGTCCTCGGGGCCCCCTCCTCCGGAGGGACCTCGTAGACCGAGGGGCTCCCCCCCTCGTGCACCGGCCAAACCCGCGGGGGCGAGGCCCCCGCGAATCTCACCTCCAGTCTCTCCGGCTCCAAAGAAGCTGGAAGGGGCGGCAGGAGCTCCACCGTGAGCGGCGACGGGGCGTAGTTCGCCAGTCGGACGCCGCCCCACCCGCGGTCGTCTCGTTCCCCCACGCCTCGACGGGCCCTTCGGGGGAGGAGGTGTTGCTTCCTTCCGGGACGGTGCCCGGGCACGTTCGCTCCCGGGGGTCTCGTCCCGGGGCTTCGCCGGTGTCGCCGCCGGCGTCGTCGATGGGCCGGGGGTCTTTTGAACCCGGGCCTTCTTGGGCTCCGAGCCCTCGGCAGCCTCCTTCCCCCGTTTGTGCGACCCAGGGGTAGGGAGAGGCTTCCTCTCCGGCAGCTTTAGCCCGAAGGCCGCCGCTACCAAGTTCTTGGGGGGGCCGTCGCCCACGGTACGCACAACGCGCTCGTGCTCATCGGCGAAGTACCTCCCCAAGAGGTTCTCCGCCTTCTCCCGCGCCGCCGGGTACGGCCGGACTGCAAGAGGTAAAGAGTTAGTCAATTTCTTAAAAATTTGTAAGTACAATGCAGCGGGCTCCCGGAGCTTATGTCGCGTCACCGGCTTCACCGGGGGCCGCTGCTCGGGGCCCATGCCGATCCGCCTCTTCCCGCCGGTGAAGGGGGAGATCCGGAGGAGAGCCATCTCCTCAGCTGCGTCCCGCATCGAGCGGGTCTTCTTGGAGAGGATCACCTTGCCGAGGAGCTCGTACTCCTCGTCCGTCCACACCGGCGGCTTTGGTGCGGACGACCAGCTGTAGGTGGGGGCCTCCAGGGCGTACACCACCGCGTCGTCCCGGACCCGGAGGTAGAACCACCTCCGGACCCAATCCCCCCAGTGGTCCCGGGAGGCCGCCGCCGGGTAGTCGATTACCCGGGCCGGCAACATCTGGACCATCACCGAACCGAAGGGGGACTTGGGGCCCCCCTTCACCAGGTGGGAGGTCCGCGCCGCCGGTTCGTAGAAGTACCGGAAGGCGCGAAGGTCGGGCTCCCGCCCGGTCGCTGTCTTGTAGAGCCAAATGAAGAGGCCCATCCGGACGAGCGCGTTCGGGGTGAGGTGGTTGAGAGCCACCCCATACTCCTTGAGAAACTCCCGGAGCATGGGATGCACCGGGAGCCGGAGCCCCGCCTCCAGGAAGGCCTCGAAGGCTACGACCTCTCCGGGCCTGGGGCGGGGGGCTCTGTCCTTCTTCACGGGGACTCGAATGTCCCCGTCCGCGACAATGCCTCTTTCGGCCAAGGACTCGGCGTCCTCGGCCGTGAACTCCGATGCCCAGAGGAAATCCGAGGGCATCTCCTCTGGGGGCACTTCCGTGGTCTTCGCTCGACCCTTGGGTGCCATGAGGTTAGTTTCCTTTTTTCGGTGGCTAACTTTGCAGGACGCTACTACTAGAAACTCCCGGACGCCTGCTACCGGAAAGGGCTACCGGAAAAAGCTACCGGGAGAGGGCTACCGGGAGAGCAAAAATCGTTAAGGCTGAAAATTTGGAATGAGCTTCCGGGCCCCCCAAGGTCCTATTTATAGGGGCGGGCCGTGGTCCAGATGCACACCACGTGGCACCCGCGGATCAATCTGGACCGTAGAAGTTCAAACTGTCGACGATTCGGACTCGGAGTCCTCAGCCGAACTTATGCAGAATTTATAATTGTGAGACCTTTCAAGATGACCCTTCGGGAAGGTATGCTGAACAATAGTAAACAGGAGCACAGAGAATTTAGACAGGTTCGGGCCCTCGATGGTGGGAGTAAAAGCCCTACGTCCTGTTGAGATTTCACTAAGTGTGGTAAAAGGTTTACAAATGGAGGAAAAAGTCCTCACAGGCGAGGATTTTTCCTGTAAGAGTGTACAAAGATAAGCCAAAGAAGGCTTATTAAAATGCTATATGAGGTGTGCCGTAGACTTGGCTAACTTGGATGATTTTTTGGGTTTCTTGATCTTCCGATCCCTCGGTTTCCTATCTTCTTCATTGATGCTCCATGCCATCCTTTTGTACTGTTTGAAAGGGTGCCATGTAGAGGAAACTGCATCAAACGGTTGCACGGACGGTTGGATGCGGTTTTTTGGAACTGCTCTTAACCTCCACGCAGGTAAAACACGTGTTATTCATGGATAACTGTATGTGTTAACCTTCTGACGGTTGATTCTCCACGTGTAGGAATCTTCGGGATACTTAGAATATCCTGTTGTACGGGCAACCGAAATAGATAGATCCCAAGTATCCTGATCGGCAGATGTTCTGACCGCGGGATATTGGCTGACCGCGCAATATCCCGAATGTGTAGTTCGCGTATAGCTTACGAACTTCTGACCGCGCAAGGCTTTTGGTCTGACCGCGTAAAGCTACGATCTGATCGCGTAAAGCTTGTGACCTGATCGCGTAAAGCTTGCGACCTCATGGTGATGCCCCTCAGAATAGCTTGAGTTTGCATCACCAGATACATGTCTGGTTCGAACTTGTCTTGAACCAAAAGTTTATTAGAATTGACCCGGGTGTCAATCCTCGTCAGCTAGCCCCCAAATTCAAAGAAAACGAAGGGACGTGTTTATTTCGAATTTAAAAACCATGCATTGGATTTTTAACCCGGCCCTTCAACTTCTCCACTTAGTGGCGCACTAAGTGAAAACGGTTGGTTTTTCAAGACGAGTTCTGACATTACGTGACGGGCAATGATAGCGCCGTAGAATTGTTTTTATCTCGAGGTAAAATTGTAAATGTTTTAGCAAAACCCGAGGCGTCTGAAATGCAAACCGTCACCCAGGCGGCTATAAATACCAGACCCCTGGACATGTAAAAATCTACAATTTCCCTCTCACGTCTAAGTCTTTTTCTTGTTATCCTGCCTCCTTCCTTTTCACATACCCCTCCCAATGGCAGATCATGAAATCATCGAGATTGAGAGCGATGAAGGGGAAATTGTCGAACAAGGGTCTCAAACGAATGAAGTCCTGTCTCCCTTAAGGAAAAAACCCAAGGTTGACGAAGGATCTTCCAGTGGAACAAAGGTAAAGAACGTAGCGAGTTTCTTTCTTCCTTCAGTTCCTTTGACCCTCCCCGTTCATGCCTCTCGGCAAGTTAGGCCTTTATCCTTAGGAAAAGATCCCTTCACATCCAATTGCCCCATCCTTTTGGGTGATCAACATCCTGGTCGGCAAGCGGTGACTATCCCTCGATCAGATGATTGCCATATTGGGTTGGCGAAGCAATCTTCTTCTGGGGAGGTTGCTCTTCCACCATATGATGATCTTCCTCCCAAGATGGGTGTATCAACGGGTTATGCACCGGGACAGGTAACAATTCTTCTCCCTTTTTTGCTGATAATTTTAGTTAGTATGACTAACTTTTGCAAAAATGTAGGAGGTAGGAGGCCCCAGCGATCAGCCTTCTGCTGCTCCATCTCTTCCTTCCGGACAGACCCTTCTGGAAGAAAAGAATGCCCTGGAGAAGAAGACCGAGGAGATGGCCTCGAAGATTCTGCGTTTAGCAGAATGTTTTGATCGATCCCGAGAAGAGGCGCACCATTTCCGTCGAGAGAGGGACTTCGCTCAGCAACAGCGAGAACTCTCTGACTTGATTAGGGACAATAGTGCGTCTGTTGTTAGGGACGATATAGATAGACTTAGGGTAGTTGCTAGTTCCCTGGGGGTTGTCAGTGTAGATCCTACTGACAACAACATGTCCCTTGGGGAACTTTGTAAACTTCTTTCGGAGCAAGTCGATGTTTTGATCGACTGCATCCCTTTTGTATGTAAAGAATGTAAGAAATAAAAAGTTCTTTATTTCTCATGAAATGTTCTCCACATCTTCTGTGCGAAAATATAGCCATGAACTTTACGTTCGCGACCATTCATACACAGGAATTTTTAGTTCTGCGATCAAAATCACTTTTAAGAAAAAAGCACCGCGACCTGCCCTGATTCTGCGATCAGTTTCAAAGCCACGGTCAGAACTAAGGTTCGACCAGAGTTGGGACTCGGTCAGGATGTCACTTCGATTAGAATCGAAGTTTCAGCCTAAAACACGATTTCGATAAAACCATAACCCAATTAGAAACACTTCAGTACGTTAAAAATTGGGTTACATGATTTTTTCGAATAAAATGTTCAAAGTATAAAAAGGAAAAACGTCCTCTGAAAAGTACTGAAAATTTTTCAGTCCTTCTACGCTTTCAGTTTCCAAAACAAAGAAGCCTTTTTGTTTCAGATCCGACGCCTGAGTACTTTATCGGGTCCATCAGAGACAGTATCCATTATGGGAAATGAATAAAGCATTCAATGGAACGTTTGAAATGAGCCGTTTACTCATTAATGCGTCGCCTTGGGTCTATGAAAAGAGCAGATGTCTTCTCAAAGAAGCCACACAGCTAAAAACCCTTATTATTCCCGCCGCTCAAAACCCTCATTTTCTTCAGCCTTCATCTTCCCCAAATCGCCAGCTTCCCCTTTGATTCTACACCAAAGATGGCGTCCTGGAGCAGATCCATTCACCATTCTGAGGAGAGCCTGATGGCATTAGAGAAGGAGGAGATCCTTTCTCCGCGGCTGCTCATTAACTGGCGACCTGCGGAGAAGGACCAAGAAACCCCAACTGTCCAAGAAGGCGAGTTGCGGGTTCCGATTCCCTGAGAGTCGGTTCCTTAAGGATGTCCTTGAACATTATGGGTGGGAACTGATCAACCTCCACCCCAACGCGATGCTGGTCCTTGCAGTATTCCAGCACCTTTGTGAAGCCTTCGTCGGAATATATCCCAGCGTGGATCTTTTCCGACGATTTTACTTTTCGGCGTGGTCAAAGAGTACCAACGCCGCCGGATGCATCTACTTCCGGCTGAGGGATAAAAAGGAGTATCCCTCCCCACCCCTACGAGATTCTGTGCATGGGTGGCACCAAAGGTGGTTCTAGTGCTCTCCACCATCCGAAAGCAGTTTATGGTTTGAAAACTCGCGACCGGAGAAGTCAAGCGAGTTAGACATTCCTCCGGCGATGAACTCCGAGCTTTCGAAGCATGCTGAGGTGATTCTTCACTTGGTCAATGAAGGATTGACGGCTCGAGATATCATTCGAGACTTCGTGAAGAACCGGGTGAGTCCTCTGCGTGAAAGGGCTCATCCGGCGTGGGAGATTAAATCCATGGGTGATAGCACCCTGGACTACAGTCAAGGTATTTATTTCTTTGGTGCTGAACTTTCTCCTTTTTGAATTGTACAAATTCTAACTTGAGTTTGGGAACAGTCCTGTCTTCATCCGAGATTGAAAGGCGGACCAACTCCCTCCTTAGGACCTACAATTCCGATGTAGAGGGCCCTAAGGAATCACCTCGCCCGCAGAGCTTGATTCACGCGGGTGATGACCTCAGACAGGAGCACCGAAAGGTAATTTCCTTGTTCAGCTTTGGCTTTGCAGGTCTTGTGTGTGTCCAGTGCTAATCCCTTGTAATGGACTGCGAACCAGCTCCTAGGGAGGTTTGCGGATGCGACGTTCCCAAGTGAAAATGTCGGCTCTCCGAAGAAGCCGACGGCGAGGAATGTGAAGAAGGTCTCTCAGAGACCCAGGACAAAGAGTCCTGCCCCTAAGAAGACCAAGCTAAACCCTGGGGAGGGGTCTTCACGAAGCATTCCTCGTCCCGCAAGAAAGACTGCGGTAAGATATCGCATTCCTGCTACTTTTTCAGGCGCGACATGGAATCACTTCTTCGTCGTACAGGGAGAGGGGAGCGAGGAGGAAGAGGATGACGTTCCTCTGATCCTTCGAAGGAGGAAGATCGCGGATCTTCCATCCAGCGATGCCCCAAGCTGCCCCGCAGAGACCACTACTACCGAGGAGGTGGTCGTGGAAGATCCTGCGACCACCAAAAATCTTGTGGTCGCGGGTAACCCTCCAATTCCTGAAGCCCCCGAGGTTTCAGGGTCAATTATCTCTGCTTCCCTGGTCGAAGGGACAACCAAGGTAAGGAATCTTTTTCGGCCGTTCCTTCTATGACTCTTTCTGCACATTTGTCAAGTTAATGTATATACAGGGAGGAGAGCTTCCCCCTGGGACCACTGGGGGTTCCAGGGAGGAAAATCCTGCTCCTCTGCGGACAGAGGAGGAGGTGGATGAACAAAGGCCAGCTATGATGGTTTCAGCAACTCTGGAATCGCCAAGGCCTTCAGATGCAGCCCCACCAGTTAGCCCGGTGGCCCAGGTAAAGATCTTTTCATGTGTTTCTACCTGTTCCCTAAGAATATGCCTATAACATGACATTTCCAGGGGGGTGCTGCCTTGTTTACCATAAGGAAGGCGAGAACCGGAGACGGCTCTCCTTCGCAAGGGGAATTTTCCCAGAAGTCCCAGGAACGAATGGGATTTCAAATAAGGTAAGAGCTCTTACTTGACAGTAATCTTAAATAAAAGTTGCCTGACCCATTCTTCCTGTTAGGCAAAAGAAGACAGCGCCTAACCCTTCAACCGCCACTGGGGAGGTTGAAATTAGGGCTGATGAGGGAGCCTCTAATGAAGAGCGCTCTGCTCCCGCGGTTCAGGAAGTCGTCCGGACCGCGGGAGGTGAAACAAGTACAGGGATCGGGTCACAACCAGTAGTCTCTGGGGGTGGCGTCCGGCCGGCACTCCCGCCAACTATCCCTGTAGTGAGCACGTCGGAGGCTCTAGCGAGGATTCCCGCTGAACTGAATGATGCCGTTTTACAAAAGTTTATGAAGGTATAATAAGACTTTGCTTCCGTGCCTGAATTATACTTAGGACACCTTTAACCTTCTTCTTTGGCACAACAGGGATTGTCCTGGCTAACAAGCCATTCGCGTGTTGTGATGGCTAGTACAGAAGCCATTCAAAAAGAACGCGATAGCTTGCGCAGGTGAGTACCATTACCCTCTGGTTAACATGGGTATATCTTGGTTGTGACTGCCTTGATTTTGTTGCAGATAGGTTGCATTCTTGAAGAAGGAGGTGGCCGGTTCGGTCTCAATGCTTAAGAAACAAGAAACTGAACTCAACAGACTTCGATCAGAGAATGCTGGTAAGCCGATTCCTGACTAGGAAGACTTGAATCCATAATATGCGAATAATCATCTCTCTCTGTACAGCGCAAGCAGGTCGAATTACGCAGCTCAGTCGAGACAAGGAGATTCTTGAATCCTCGATTCACCACACCGATCGGGCAATCAAAGAACTGAGCCTCCGGATCTTTGAAAAACTAAAGGCCGTGGCTGATCTTTTGAAGACCGATGTGGTAGAACTGAGGCAAGACAACCGCAGTATAAATGACTGGACATCGCTGCTTACTGCTCAGGCGGATTCACTGCTTGAGTATCTCCCTGGAGATACACGGCGACGCGAAGAGGCGATCACAACCAGGGTTCGATCAGCCGCAGCAGCCGTACTCAGCCGGGTTCGACTTCACCATGGCCCAGATGCAGATCTGAATGCATTGGTGGGTCCGGTTGAGGTCGAGAGTGAAGAGCTGCTCGATGCAGTCATAGAGGAAGTCCAGCCCCTAGTAGATAAACTCCTGACTGAGCTGGGGATCGAATGATCCTTATTTTTGTAACCAAACAATTGTAATTACAATGCAATATATGTAAAACTATATTTTCAAAAGAAAGTGCATATTCACATCATAAGTTTCATACTATAAGTATATTCCTCTAGCCCCCGCCTCTGTTTTGTGAATACTGGAGCCTTAGTATTTTAAGCAGAGGGGAAAACATAAGTATGATGACCAGGGATATGCGCTTCAAGCCGATGGTCAAGATTAAAGTAACATTTTTGACCTTATTGCAAACTGGTAGCCACCCAGATGATCGAAGACTAGCCAGATAGTCCCGTGTGCGTTGAGAAACGACTTATTTAGGAGCGACTTATCTGGAAGTGATCATGAGATCGACCAGCGAATCCGGTTAAAAAATGCTGTAGTAACCTAACCGCCGGCGATCAGCCCCAGGTCGAATTTTTATAATTTGGGCTTAAAGAAAACACTCATTGTATGAAAACAAGACATGCTTTTTATGAAAAGATGCTAATTGAACAGGGAAAAAGTGATTGGAATACTTACACGTAAAACTTGCGAAGTTGATCGATGTTCCAAGTATTGGACAAAATCCGACCATCCTCCATGGCTAACCGCGCAGATCCTGGCCGCGGCACTGAGATGACAGTGTATGGTCCTTCCCACTTTGGGGAGAATTTATTGCGGTTAGACTGGTCTTGAATTTTTCGTAAAACCAAGTCGCCCACGTTGAGATCACGTGGTCGCACCTTTTTACTGTGATACTTGCGTAGAGCCTGCAAGTATACCGCGGACTTGATCAGGGCGCGATCACGCCGTTCTTCCAGGAGGATGAGATCTTGCGATCGCTGTTCGGATTGGTTGACCTGTTCGAATTGATTCGTGCGAACAGATCCAATACTGACTTCCATAGGCAACACAGCCTCGGCCCCATAGACCAAATGGAAGGGTGTCTCACCGGTGGCTCGACTCGAGGTAGTCCGTAGTGCCCATAGAACAGTATAGAGCTCGTCTGCCCAAGCCCCCGAGCGAGTCTTGAGGCGATCAAAAACACGTTTTTTGATGCCTTGCAATACTTGCCCATTGGCCCGTTCTACGGCACCATTGCTTTGTGGATGTGCCACGGAAGCAAAGCACACCTTAGTCCCAATCTGATCGCAGTAGTCTAGGAAGAGACCGCTAGCGAACTGAGAACCGTTGTCTGTGATGAGACGGTTTGGAACACCAAATCGTGCCACAATGTTCTTGTGAAAGAACTTTTGTGCAGCTGATGAAGTAATATTTCGTACTGGTTCGGCCTCAATCCACTTTGTGAACGTGTCAATGGCTACGAACAGAAACTTGTACCCATTGACCGCTTGTGGCATAGGACCGACGATGTCCATTCCCCAGATCGCGAAGGGCCATGCGAGAGGAATAGTTTGCAATGCATAAGCAGGTTGATGAACCTGTCTTGCATGAAGCTGACACTGTGGACACATCTTGACCATAAACTTGGCATCATCGAGTGCCGAAGGCCAGTAAAATCCCTGTCGAAAAATTTTTCCGACCAGTGTTCGGTATGACGCGTGTGCACCGCATACACCGTCATGTATTTCTTTCAAGAGGGATTTTCCTTCCTCCTGAGATATGCAGCGCATGAATACTCCTTGAGTACCCTTTCTGTACATAACCCCATCTATGAGTTTGTACAGACGCGCCTTTCGAATTAATCGATCGCTTTTGGTTTCGTCCTCGGGAAGGGTCCCATGTTCAAGATAGACCCTCAATGGATGAGTCCAATCCTGTTCCTGACCGAGGTTGGCAATGAAGGCTATTGTCGGATCATCCTCGACCGAAGTCATGATCGAAGGATGGTCCAAGTGTTCAATGAACACTCCTGCCGGAGCGGATGAGCGTGAGGATCCAATTTTGGATTATTGGTCTGCGAGAATATTGTCCTTTCGCGGGACGTATTGGACTTCGAAGTGACTGAAGTGTTTTTCCAATCTCCTCACTTCCCCCAGGTAATGAGCCATTGTCTCATCGGAGGTGCTGTACTCCTTGTTTACCTGGTTTACGACTAGCTGTGAGTCCGCCCTCACCACTAATCGACGGACTCCGAGGAATTTTGCTGCCCGGAGCCCTGCAAGAAGACCTTCATACTCTGCTGCATTGTTGGTGGCAACAAAGTGTAGTTGAATAACATACTTAAGCTGTTCGCCCTGAGGCGTAACTAAGACCACTCCAGCCCCCGAGTGTTGAAAACTACGGGAGCCGTCAAAGTACATTGTCCAATAATCGGGGTACTCCAGTTCCTTTGCCAACTGCATGGGTGGCTCAGGGTTGGTCCATTCGACCACAAAGTCGGCCAAAACCTGAGACTTAACCGCCATGCGAGGGGTGAAATGGATCTCGAAGGCATCGACTTCGACCGCCCATTTGGCGATTCGACCAGATTTTTCTGGATTTCGGACAATATCCCCTAAAGGAAAAGAGGAGGGTACAGTGATATTGTGTGCTTGAAAGTAATGTCGTAGCTTACGGGAAGCCATCAGTAGCGCGTAAAGTATCTTCTGGACCTCGGGGTAGCGCTCCTTAGGACCATGAAGTACTTCGCTCACATAGTAGACGGGTCTGTGTACTCCTTCCCTTTCCGCGATCAGAACTGCGCTGACCGCGTGTGGGGTGGCCGCCAAATACAGAAGTAATGGTTCTTCCTTTTCAGGAGACACCAATACCGGCGGACTGGAAAGATATGTTTTTACCTCCTGAAACGCTTTTTCGGCCTCGTTGGACCACGTGAAGTTATGATGTTTCCGCAAGGCTTTAAAGAAAGGTAGTCCCCTTTCGCCTAATCGCGATATGAAGCGACTTAAAGCCGCCATGCGACCAGCCAGGCGTTGAACATCCTTCATGGTCGAAGGCGACCTCATTTGTTCAATAGCTCTGGTTTTCTCAGGATTAACCTCAATACCCCTGGAACACACAAGAAAACCAAGAAGCTTTCCTGAAGAAACCCCGAAAGAACATTTCTCCGGGTTCAATTTTATTCCAAAGCGATTCAAGTTACAGAAGGTTTCAGCAAGATCGTCCAAATGAGACAATCTTTTGGTTCTCTTTACAACCAAGTCGTCTACATATGCTTCGAGATTACGCCCTATCTGGGAAAGAAAGGTCTTTTGCATCAAGCGCTGGTACGTGGAACCAGCATTCTTGAGACCGAACGGCATTCTGACGTAGCAGTATGTGCCGAACGGGGTGATGAAGGCAGTTTTCTCTTCATCGTCTTCTGCCATGCTAATTTGATGATATCCTGAGTAGGCATCCAGAAAACTCATCAGTTCGCAACCCGCAGTGGAGTCAACCAGCTGGTCGATGCGGGGAAGGGGAAAGTCGTCCTTCGGACAGGCACTGTTGAGGCTAGTATAGTCGACGCACATGCGCCACTTGCCATTTGACTTGCGGACCATGACCGGGTTGGCGAGCCAGTCCGGGTGATTCACTTCGCGGATAAACCCGGCTTGTAAGAGTTTGTCTAACTCTTCTCAGATGGCTTCCTGTCGGTCGGTGGCAAAACGCCTGAGCTTTTGCTTTATTGGTCGTTGTCCAGGTCGAATTGCTAACCTGTGCTCAATTACTTCCCTTGGGACACCGGGCATGTCGGACGGTTTCCACGCAAACACGTCTGCGTTAGCCCGGAGGAAAGCAACGAGGTTGAGTTCCTATTTGTCATCCAAGGCTGACCCAACCCGAATTGTCTTGGATGGGTCATCCGGGTACAAGGGAACTTGTTTGAGTTTCTCATCTGGTCGAGGAGCAGCCCTGATCGCATCGGTGGCGACAGTGGCGACCTGAGCGTCCCGGAGGGGAAGTTGATCGACCATCTCCAAAGATAGCCGGTCGCACGTGAGCGCAACGTTGCGACTACCTCGGACCGAAATGACACCTTTGGGGCCAGGCAATTTCCCGCACTGATAAGCATAGCGCGTTGCCATCATGAATTTAGCAAGAGTCGGCCTGCCAAAGATTGCATTATAAGCTGAATCACAATCGATTACATCGAAAGTAACCAATTCTGTTCAGAAGTTATCTGATTCTCCCAGAGTGACCGGGAGGACCACTTGTCCCAATGGCATCATGGAGGGGCCTGGGATTATCCCATAAAACGGATGGATTATGGGCTTGATCTTCAAACGAGGAATTTGCATCTCGTCGAGAGTCTTGACCAATAAAAGGTCAAGGGAACTTCCCCCATCAATCAGGACCCTTTCGACTCTCGCGTTACTGATGATTGGGGTAATAACCAGAGGTAGCCTCAATGGTCGAGTTAGCCCCACAGGACAGTCAGCGCGATCGAACGTCAAAGGTATATCCGACCAACGGGGATATTGAGGTTCACCAAGGGATGTCTCCATTTGGTTAACCTCTCGGCAAAAAGTTTTAAACTGCCTTTTGGAAACGAAAGAGGAGGAACCTCCGAAAATGACATTAACATGATTTTGAGGTACCTGGTAAGCCATTTCTTCGTCTCCATCGATGTCTCTAACCCCGCACGCCTGCTCTTTAGGCAGTAAGGTTGGCATTGGCCCAGCTCCTTGGTAGAAATCATCCAGCTGTTTCAACCAACTCCTGCAGTTTTTGAGATCGTGGCCTGCGGAATTGTGGAGTGGACACCACCTTTTGCCTTCCTGCGGATTAGTTGATTTTTCTGGTTGGTCGGAATCCCGGCCACCAGAAGCAGTTTACTTTTAAAAGAAGACTTATTACCTTTGGTCGAAGGTGGTTTCTCCGCGACCGCGACCTCACGGTACTGTCCAGAGCGGTTCCTCTTCGACTTTTTTGACTTCCCACCCGGTGAAGACTCCGGCTTTTTGCTTGAATCTTCTTTCTTGGCGTCCTTGAAGCCTGGTTGGGGCGGTAGGTCCCCCTTGTCAACCATTCGGTTCCATTCGACTGCCTCGGCTGCATCGGAGTATCGATCAGCCATATCGAACAGATCGGCCACTGATCGAGGAGGGTGGATGAGCAAGTCTTCAGTGAATCTCCGGTATCGAACGGCATGCTTAAATGCCCTGATTACGGAGCCATCAGATATGTTCGGGATGGTATTTCTTACCCCGACAAACCTCTTGACAAACTGCCGAAGCATTTCGGTCGAAGTTTGCCGCAGTCTATGCAAGTCGTCCTCCTTACCAGGCTTTTGGTAACAGTTTTGGAAATTGCTGAGGATGGCATCGCATAGCATTTCCCAATTATAGATAGAACCCTCAGGCTGATTGAACAACCAGGTTCTAGCCGGTCCTACGAGGACTGTTGGCAGGTAGTTGGCCATGACCTTGTCATCACCTCCTGCTGCTTGGATGGCAGAAATATAGATCTGAAGGAACTCAGATGGGTTTTGAGTTCCATCAAACCTCTCAATGGCCCCTGGTCGAAACTTATCGGGCCAAACGACTGCTCGTAGGCCAGGTGAGAAAGCTTTGCAACCAACGTAAGGACCGTGAACCGTCCTGCGACTTTCGGTCGGGTTTCGAGCAAACTCACTTAATGGCGAGGTTACTCGGGGTCCCAAACGAGAGTGAACGGGAACTCGATCCCTACTACGAGAGTCCTGCATTCGCCGATATTTGTCCTGTCGGGACGGTAAAGGTGGCGGGTAACTTCGTCGGCCAGAGCCAAAATGAGGACCATCTCGTTCACGGGGGTGTGTCACTGAGCGGGAAGAAGCTGTTGGGGTCGCCTCGGATGCGACCTCGTCCAGTCTTTCCGCCAGGATCCTGAAAAAGGCCGGTTTCTGCGCATCCGTGAGCGCAGGAGGAAAATTACGCATGACCTCCGCGATAGATCGCAGTCGACCATGGGTACTTCTCCTAGGGGCACCAGGTGTTACTGTTTCTTCGTCCACTGGGAAATGCTCCGGTGGTAAGGAAGGAGTCTGGTCACGTCTACTACGACCACGCGACCGTCGAGAAGAACTCGGGGCAGCATCGTAACGAGCCTGCGCATCTTGAAGAGCCTCTAGGGCAGTTCTGCATAGTTCGTTGTTCTGTTGCTCGAGATCTTGCTCCTCCTTCTATTTGCGATCTTGTTCTTCCCTAGCAGCCTGTTGATCGGGAGTTTCCTCCGACAACGCAGCAAACTGCCTAGGGAGAGAGGTCGTCGATGGGGAGAACATCTCGGTTTGTTCCGAGTCAGACTCGAAATCAAAGAGATGGTGGAGGTTATCAGGGTCGAACCTTCCTGGGCTAACTTCAGGGTCACCATCATATTTTCCCTCAGCGAGATCGTATGACGGGCCGGATTCATCGCCTAACACATTAAGAACCTCTGCGGGTTCCGACCTTGTGCCAGTTACCTCCTGGTCGATTAACATGACTTGGGGAGATGATTCAACCTGTGGAAGATTCTGGCCTTCGACCTCTTCCATCGGAACAGGATCGCTTGGAGAAGCCATGGGTATATGGGCATAATCCTCGAGATCGAAATCGTTCTCGGAATCATATGCTCCAGCCATGTTTCGGCGAACCTCCGAATTTCAATTAGGACGCCTTGAGAAAGGCCCCACGGTGGGCGCCAGCTGTCGACGATTCGGACTCAGAGTCCTCAGCCGAACTTATGCAGAATTTATAATTGTGAGACCTTTCAAGATGACCCTTCGGGAAGGTATGCTGAACAATAGTAAACAGGAGCACAGAGAGTTTAGACAGGTTCGGGCCCTCGATGGTGGGAGTAAAAGCCCTACGTCCTGTTGAGATTTCACTAAGTGTGGTAAAAGGTTTACAAATGGAGGAAAAAGTCCTCACAGGCGAGGATTTTTCCTGTAAGAGTGTACAAAGATAAGCCAAAGAAGGCTTATTAAAATGCTATATGAGGTGTGCCGTAGACTTGGCTAACTTGGATGATTTTTTGGGTTTCTTGATCTTCCGATCCCTCGGTTTCCTATCTTCTTCATTGATGCTCCATGCCATCCTTTTGTACTGTTTGAAAGGGTGCCATGTAGAGGAAACTGCATCAAACGGTTGCACGGATGGTTGGATGCGGTTTTTTGGAACTGCTCTTAACCTCCACGCAGGTTAAACACGTGTTATTCATGGATAACTGTATGTGTTAACCTTCTGACGGTTGATTCTCCACGTGTAGGAATCTTCGGGAAACTTAGAATATCCTGTTGTACGGGCAACCGAAATAGATAGATCCCAAGTATCCTGATCGGCAGATGTTCTGACCGCGGGATATTGGCTGACCGCGCAATATCCCGAATGTGTAGTTCGCGTATAGCTTACGAACTTCTGACCGCGCAAGGCTTTTGGTCTGACCGCGTAAAGCTGCGATCTGATCGCGTAAAGCTTGCGACCTGATCGCGTAAAGCTTGCGACCTCATGGTGATGCCCCTCAGAATAGCTTGAGTTTGCATCACCAGATACATGTCTGGTTCGAACTTGTCTTGAACCAAAAGTTTATTAGAATTGACCCGGGTGTCAATCCTCGTCACAAACCGTGCGCGGCAAACAAAGGGACGGGCGCTTGAATCGAGGCGCCGGTTCGAACCGGGCGCGCATTTATGGCGAAACGGCGCGGCTTTAAGCGTGGGGCACGGAAACCGACGCATCGCGGCTCCGGTGACTTGGCCCGGAGATCTTTCCGGTGACCTGAACCATACCCACCGGGGACTCGAGCATCGTCCCCGGCGGGCATGGGGGGCTGCTGTCGGGGGAAATCTCCGCGGGACTAAGTCCAGGTAAGATGTGTCACGATTGCCCGGGGACCTGGCCTCCGGCCCCTCCTCGGGCGCCGCCATTTGGCTCCCGGTACGCGGCCTCCGGGGCCTCCCCGGGCACCGCCTTTTGGCTCCCGGGACGCGGCCTCCGGTGCCCTCCCGGGCTCCGCCATTTGCCCGGGGACGGGGCCACCGGGGCCTCCCCGGGCGCCGCCTTTTGGCTCCCGAGACGCGGCCTCCGGGGCCTCCCCGGGTGCCGCCTTTTGGCTCCCGGGACGCTTCCTCCGGTGCACTCCCGGGCGCCGCCATTTGCCCGGGGACGTGGCCTCCGGGGCCTCCCCGGGCGCCGCCTTTTGGCTCCCGGGACGCGGCCTCCGATGCCCTCCCGGGCGCCGCCATTTGCCCGTGGACGTGGCCTCCTGGGGCCCCCGGGCGCCGCCTTTTGGCTCCCTGGACGCCGCCTCCGGGGCCTCCCCGGGCGCCGCCTGTTGGCTCCCGGGACGCGGCCTCCGGGGCCTCCCCGGGTGCCGCCTTTTGGCTCCCGGGACGCGGCCTCCGGTGCCGTCCCGGGTGCCACCATTTGCCCGGGGACGGGGCCTCCGGGGCCTCCCCGGCCGCCGCCTTTTGGCTCCTGGGACGCAGTCTCCGGTGCCAGCCCGGGCGCCGCCATTTGCCCGGGGACGCGGCCTTCGGCCCCTTGCCGGCCGCCGCCTTTTTTGGCCCCCGGGATCTGGCCTCCGGTGCCGTCCCAGGCCTCATCGCCCACCTAGAGGTAAAGTCTCGAACTATTTATCACGTGCAGGTCACGCGAGGAGCTCCTCGGGAACTAGCGACCACCTGTCAAGCATCCAAGGCGTTTGACGTGGAGAAGGACGGTCCTGCCCTTCAATCCGACGGTGGCTTCCGGGGTAGTTTAGGTTTTTCGCTGCTTTTTGGGGCTATAAATAGCCCTTGTACCCCTCTGTTGTAAAGATCGGAACACTTTTATTGGAATAGCTAAACTCACAGACGTGCTCCGGAAGCCTCTCCCCCGGAGAGAGCCTCCCCCGCCGACTCCGGTCGGGAGCGCGTCGACAGGACTAGGGCCCCCACCGGGACCCGAACCTGTATAAACCCGTGTGTCATTTTTTGTGCTTGTCCGGCGGGGGAGGACCGGTCATCCGGTCAAGCCGCGCCGCGTAACCTTTGCTAGGAACATTCTCAAAACCTGCCGGGGTATTCGCAATACCACGATAGTACATACCTTCTGGTCGAAGTCAAGTTCCAGTGATTCCTCATCACTTTCAATCTCAATGATGCTCTTGGAGCCCTGATTTGCCATTGAGATGAAAACGGAAGAGAAGAAGAGATAGCTCTAGAAACGACTTAGCCAAGAAAAAACTTGTGAAGTTTTAGGACTAAGGGGCTTCGGTATTTATAGCACCCAAGGGGGATGGTTCGTATTTGCGAACGCCTCGAATTCTTAAAACATATTTATAGTTTTATCTTTGGTTAAAAAACAAATCAGCAGCGCTATCATTACCTGTCAAGAACAAACCGGAACCCGTCTCGGGAAATAAACCATCACACGTAGTGCGCCACTAAGTGTAGAAGTTGAAGCGTCGGGTCACTTATCCGATGCAGGATTAAAATTTAAAGTAAATATGTCTCTTCATTTTCTTCAAATTTGGGGGCTAGCTGACGAGGATTGTTACCCGAGCTAGTTCAAAATAATGCACAAGACAGATTCGAACCAGACAACACTACTACAGAAGTGCATTCCACTAACCCATATTTTCTAACGGTTATAAGCAATATGGGAAAAATCCGATAGAATAGGACGACAGCGGCGGAAAAGAGGCAATTTACTATCGGTTACACACTAGTCCAACGTTAGTGAAATGCAAATACTTTTTACTATCGGTCATTACTGTACAAACTGATATAATATATTAAATAGTACTATCGGTTTTCCACTTTTAACTCATAGTAAAATTGCGCACTTTATACTATTGGTTATTACTGTACCAACCGATATAATATATTAAAACAGTACTATCGGTTTTTCGTTCATAACAGATAGTAAAATTACTCACTTTATACTATCGGTTCGGACTGTACCAACCGATATAATATATTACATAGTACTATCGGTTTTTCTCGCGTAACTGATAGTGAAATTATTGATTTTTTACTATCGGTTATTATTGTACTAACCGATACAATATATTAAATAGTACTATCGGTTATATAAAACAAACCGATAGTAAAATGACTTCATATACACTAATGGTTATGACAGTGGGGACCTTATTTTACTATCGGTTTGTGTTTTTGAACCGATAGTAAAATTGTACAACTTAATTAGGTTGACCCCTGCTCTACGCTCTACATGTTGGAATCATTTCAGCCGCGCACGACTCCAAGCTAGAGTGATCTGGAGAAGCTAGCTGAGAGGTTGATCATATTTCCATCCCCCTCGGTATTGTCATCTTCTCATCACCTATCTCTCTCTCTCTCGATCACTCTTTCACATGCACTCTACCTCTCTCTCTCTACTTGCAATTCAGTAAACTAGATACATGTATCTCCAAACTAGCTAGAAGGCTAGGTTGGCTAGCTAGCTATAGCTTGCTGAATTTAAGCAGCTAGCTAGCTGGCTCTTCCAATTAATGCATGCATCAAGTTAATTAGGGTTTCATTTATACAAATCCATTTAATGTAATTAAGCAGCTCATGTACACACATATGGCCTAGCTAATTATGTTTCATGCATATATGCATGCCCTGAGTCATTAATTATTTATTTGAATTTGTCAATTTTGTGAAATAATTGTAGATGGACCGAGAATATTGGATGTATGGAATAAAACGTACTACTGTTGAGTATTTGGAGGGTGTGAATGGGTTTATTAAATTTGCTGAGCAAGAAAAGGCGAAGAAGGGAGAGAAAGATATGCATTGTCCTTGTATAGATTGTATGAACTTAAAAAGGTTCGGCAACTCTGATCAGATTAGGAGTCATTTGATTGGTCGTGGTTTTAACGCACGCTTTACCAGTTGGATATGGCATGGTGAAGATCTTGAGGAAACGAGCACCGCTACCAGTCAGCAGCACCCGGAAGTGGATTGCAGTAATGATGATCATGATCAGAACATTAGTAATGTTCATTTGGAAGTCCATGTAGATGACGACAATTTAGATGAAATGTTACGTGATGTAGAAGAAGACTACAGCAAAAACGATTTAGCTAAATTTGAGAAATTAATTGTTGATTCTGTGAAGCCTTTGTTCCCCGGATGTGCAAAATTTACAAAGTTGTCTTCTGTGTTGAGATTATATAACTTGAAGGCAAGCAACTGTTGAAGCGATAAGAGTTTCACAGCGCTATTGGATCTGTTAGCGAACATGCTTCCAGAGGGAAATGAGTTGCCAAGATCGGTTTACCAGGCCAAAAAACTATTGTGTCCGTTGGGAATGGAAATCGAAAGAATACATGCATGCCCAAATGATTGTGTTCTGTACCGTAACGAGTACGAGGATTTGCATGTTTGTCCAAGATGCGGTGCATCGCGGTATAAGCATGGGGACAGAATTTATCACAATGGATGTGATGAGGTAAAGAAAGGGCCTCCGGCCAAAACTGTGTGGTATTTGCCTGTGATTCCCATATTGAAACGGCTGTTTGCAAATCCAAAAGATGCGAAGTACTTGCGTTGGCATGTTGAAGGTCGGAAAACTAAGACATCCAGCTGATTCCATTCAATGGAGAAACATTAACAGAACATTCGGTGAGTTTGGCGGCGAAGTGAGGAATATAAGGTTTGGGCTGAGTACGGATGGTATGAATCCACACGGAAATATGAGCAGTCGACATAGCATTTGGCCGGTTCTTTTATGCATCTACAATCTTCCTCCTTGGTTATGTATGAAGCGCAAGTACATCATGATGTCGTTACTAATTTCAGGACCCAGACAACCCGGGAATGATATTGACGTGTTTCTATCACCGTTAGTCGAGGACTTACATAAATTGTGGAGTGAAGGGGTGCGGGTGTGGGATGCACATAAGCGAGAGAATTTCATGTTGCGGGCCATGATATTTTACACCATAAATGATTTCCCGGCCTATGAAAATTTGTCGGGGTATAGTACGAAAGGAGGCAAGGCTTGTCCTATTTGACTAGATGAAACTGAAAGCATGTGGTTATCGAACTGCAGAAAAACAGTGTACATGGGTCACCGCAGATTCCTTCCGAAGCATCACACGTACCGTAAGAAGAGGAAGTCATTCAATGGGAAGCCTGAGAAAGGATCAGCCCCAGTGTTTGTGACTGGTAAGGAGCTTTACTTGCGCGTGAAGGACATCAAAATTAGGTTCGGTAAATGTTCTAAACCTCCAGGAAAAAATGTTTGGAAGAAGAGATCGATTCTTTGGGATCTGCCATATTGGGAGCACTTACAAGTTCGACATTCAATTGATGTCATGCACATAGAGAAAAATGTTTGTGACAGTTTGACTGGTTTGTTGTTGAACATTCCAGGAAAGACGAAAGATGGCATCAACTTTCGCCGTGACATGCTCGACATGGGCATAAGGACTGAGCTTGCACCGTTGGAGAAGGGAAAGCGGACATACCTCCCCCCGGCCTGCTATACTTTGTCAAAAAGAGAAAAAACAGAACTCTGTCAGTGCCTACATGGTGTCAAAGTTCCATGCGGGTATTCTGCGAACTTGAAAAAACTTGTGTCCATGAAAGACTTGAAACTGGTTGGTATGAAGTCCCATGATTGTCATGTACTGATGTCACAAATGCTTCCCATTGCTATCAGAGGCATTCTCCCAGTCAAAGTCAGAGAGACAATTACAAAGCTATGTTATTTCTTCAACACAATATCTGGCAAGGTACGTAAGCGTGTACTCCTAGCAAGTTAGTTAGCTCCATTCGTGGAACTTGTCAGATTTTTTGGATCTGAATATTTGCTGCAACTGTGTCCTTGCAGGTAATTGATCTGGATGGACTGGACGATTTGCAACACGATGTGACTACAACTCTTTGTCAGCTGGAGATGTATTTCCCTCCATCTTTTTTTGATGTTATGGTAAATCAAATTGTTCACCTTGTCAGAGAAATTAAGTTTTGTGGACCCGTGTTCCTGCGCTACATGTATCCATTTGAGAGATTTATCGGTATCTTGAAGGCATATGTAAGGAATCGACTTCGGCCTGAGGGCAGTATCATTGAAGGTTATGTCGCCGAGGAGGTGATCGAATTTTGCACCAACTATATGGCCGGGGTTGACCCAATTGGCGTTCCTACGTCCCGGCATGAGGGCAGGCTTCAGGGCATTGGAACGATTGGATTTAAAGCAGTCGTCCCCTCTAGTGATCTGTATTCAAAAGCCTATTTTTGGGTCTTACAGCACATGACGGGGGTGGAGCCATACATACACGAGCACAAGGAAATGTTACGGAAACAGAATCCCTCGAAGCCAGAGATTTAGGTCACTAGAGAACATAATAGGAAGTTTGCTGGGTGGATCGAAAATAGAGTCCTGCAAGCTTCTGAGGGCGACGTAGATGAAGTTGTTACATGGTTGGCCAGAGGACCTAGATTTACTGTAGGGACTTGGCAGGGGTATGACATCAACGGCTATTCATTTTACACAAGAACTCAGGAAGAGAAGAGTACTATGCAATGTAGTGAAGTGACACTATTTGCTATTTCGGAGGATGCCAGGGCAGTAAGGGCACTCGACTCATATTACGGTGTTATTGAGGAAATATGGGAGCTCGATTATATATTACTTAAGATTCCTTTTTTTCGATGCCAATGGGTCGAAATCCCTCGAGGTGTTAAAGTCGACAATTATGGGTTTACTCTCGTCGATCTCAGTAGAGTCGCACACCAAGATGATCCATTTATACTTGCTGAGCAAGCCACACAGGTGTTCTACATCGTTGACCCGGCCAACCCAAAGTTGCACGTTGTCCTTCACAGTAAGAGACGTATTGTTGGGGTCGAAGACATTGTAGATGAAGAAAAGTATGATCAGTTCGACGAACTACCTCCATTTTTAGATGGAATTCTTCAATCTCTCCCTACCGAAGATATTGACGAAACAAGTTACCTGCAAGATGACCACGAAGAAGGATTATGGGTGGACAACCATTGTTGACTAATTTGTAATATGTAAGTGACGTATCTTACTTGGATCTTTAATCAAAGAATTCTTCAAATCATTTTTCAAAAATTCTTTGGGAAAACATACGTGCTGCATTGAGAATCATTTATGCAAATTTTCATTTCAATTGGAGTATATACTTGATTTGAGCAATAATTGATTCTTTTCACAAATCAATATGAAAACTGCAAATTTTCATTCCATCATTGGTCTTTACTGTTCATTTATTTCAAAATTATTAGAAGTCATTTGCATGGGGTTTCAGGTGTCTCTACAAGTGCAAAATGATGTACTGAGACCCATCTGTAATTGTTCTCAGGAAATCCCTTTAAGTCAATAACACAGTATTCTACTATCGGTTTCAACTTCCCAACCGATATGAAATTAATATATACTATCGGTTTATTGTTAATAACCGATAGTGAAATACAATGCAAAAATGATGTGCTGAGATCATATGTAATTGTTCTAAGGAAAATCCTTTAGGGTCAATAACATTTTAGTTTACTATCGGTTTCAACTGCCAAACCGATATGAAATTAAACTTTACTATCGGTTTATTGTTCATAACCGATAGTGATTTGTACTGTATTATGAGCCCCTGTTCTTAATTTACTATCGATTAGTAATAATAAAACCGATAGTGAACAATCCCACACTCTAAACCCTAACTTACATGTATTTACTATCGGTTTTGTGGTTATGAACCGATAGTAAATATTCATATATTAGGGTATAACCTTGCTGTCTCGCACGATTTTCCCTCCAGTGCAACTGATCACATTCCAAATACTCACGCGCGGAAAACCCTAGCTTCCCCGACGTTCGTTTCTTCGCTCCTCTGCACCACCATTGCCGATGGCAAGCCAGAAAACCCTAGCTTCTCCACCGCCTCCGGCCACTGCATCGCGCCACCGCCTCCGGCAACTCCACGAACGACTATAAGTGTTCTTGACCAAACCGCTCGCGTCAATTGCTTAAATTTATATGCAATGGTTCATATGTGGTTCAATGGTTTACAAATATAAAACTAGAGTAAAATTCGTGAACTACAAACTTGATAACTATGAGAATGACAGACTTGATGATAATCACTAGGAATTTGCCATACAGTATAGTCCACTATCGGTTTATTATGTAGAATCGATAGTAAATATCGTAAACTGAATTTTCTGTTAATTATTTCCCATTTTCTAATTTTCATATGAAATCTTTGATCATTTAAATTTTAACAGACTTTATGTTCCTGCAGAGAGACTAGCATAGTTTGCACTGCTACTTTTATATATTTTACAGAATATAAACTTGATTACTATCAGTTAGACTTGGAAAACCGATAGGAAATAGACTAATCTGAATTTTCTGTTAATTATTTCCCATTTTCTAATTTTCATCTGAAATTTTTGATCATTTAAATTTTAACAGACTTTATGTTCCTGTAGAGAGACTAGCATAGTTTGCACAGCTAAGTTTATATATTTTACTGAATACAAACTTGATTACTATTGGTTTGACTTGGAAAACCGATAGGAAATAGACTAATCTGAATTTTCTGTTAATTACTTCCCATTTTCTAATTTTCAGCTGAAATTTTAGTTCATTTAAATTTTAACAGACTTTATGTTCCTGCAGAGAGACTAGCATAGTTTGCACTGCTAATCTTATAAATTTTCCTGAATATAAACTTTAGTACTATCGGTTTTACTTGGAAAACCGATATGAAATAGAGTATGTCATAGTTTGCACTGCTAATCTGAATTTTCTGTTAATTACTTCCCATTTTCTAATTTTCTTCTAAAATTTTAGTTCATTTAAATTTTAACATACTTTATGTTCCTGCAGAAAGACTAGCATAGTTTGCACTGCTAATCTTATAAATTTTCCTGAATATAAACGTGAGTACTATCGGTTTTACTTGGAAAACCGATAGGAAATAGAGTATGTCATAGTTTTCACTGCTGATCTGAATTTTCTGTTAATTACATCCCATTTTCTAATTTTCATCTGAAATTTTGGTTCATTTAAATTTTAAAAGACTTTATGTTCCTGCAGAGAGACTAGCATAGTTTGCACTGCTAATCTTCATATCAATTGATAGTCTGTTCATGGAATTTTAGGTAAAGCCATGTCGGCATCTTCCTCGGCTGATAGTAGTGATTCGGGGAGGGCGAACGTAGATGGCACTGCCTCATCCCAGCGCAAGAGGAAGGCGCAAGGCGCGACGATGTTGGGTCGTTTGGCCAAACACGCGGATCTTTCATGTGAGTTCAACCAGTTCCGGAGACCGATCGGGAAGAACGCCGGCCACTATGCTGCCTATGTTGCCTTGTTGGCGAAGGAAAGGGTGAAGATCACCGTCCAGAGCTGGAAGGACGTCAAGGCCGACGAGAGGGATAGGTTGTGGGCTGAAGTGAAGGTAAAATTAATCAAAATCACTGAACTCTTGAGTAATCACATTCCCTTGGTTTATCCCAGAGATTAGGCAAGTCCTGCTTATATGCACCATTTGAAACAGGCTAAGTGGAACATCCCCGACGATGATCCCAAGATAGCTTGCTTGAAGGACATGAACAACACGTGGAAAATCTTCAAGAGCGTCCTCGTCAGTACCTTCCTCGCTAAAGGCAAATCTCCATGCTAGAAGTACCCCTTCATAACGGAGGAGGTATGGGAGCAATTCGCCCAACAGAAGGGGACTCCTGAGTTCAAGGTATGTATGGTTCCTTTGCTTGGTTACACCATTGTATGCAGTAAGCAGCGGTGCATTAATTTTCTTGTTTCTGGTATGAAGGCCCTCAACGAGAAGAACAAGGCAATCCAGAGGAGGAACGACCACCCACACCGGCTCGGCTCTCGCGGCTATGCGGGGAAGGAGGAGCAGTAGAAGAAGGCTGAAGACGAGGCGTCGAATTTCGTCGACTCCCCTGACCTACCACTCTCCGAGATCCGCGATCAGCGATGCAAGCGCTGGTGGCTGGCCAGAGGGACCGTGTCGGCCATGGGGACTGTGGCGTTCCCAAACCCCAGGGACGTCGAGGTCGTGCAGCGACTCGTATGTTGGCTAACTTCCTGGTTGGAATCATAGAGTGTGGTAGAAAAAATATGATCACTAGTGTGCGCACAAGTTTGTATATATTTCTTCCTCACAATGGAGAGCTTTCAATGTAACAGATCTCTTGCTCGAAGGAGGAGACCGAGGGATTGTTCAGTCCCCATAGGGAGAACGACATCCTTACATGGGCTCTAGGGAACAAGGAGCATCTAGGGCGGACGCGAACCGTGGGGGCTGTTGACGAGGATTGACACCTGGGTCAGTTCAAATAAATGCACTGTTGGTTCAAGACAGATTCGAGATAGACACGTGCTCGGCGGTGCGATCTCAAGTCATTCTGAGAAGCATCAGCCCGAGGTCGCAGGCTTTGCGCGATCAAGTTGCAGATTTTGCGCGATCAGACCGCAGGCTTCGCGCGGTTAGAAGTTCGTATGCTATATGCGAACAGAATGTCGGAGATGTTGCGCGGTCAGCCAACATCCCGCGGTCAGAACATTCTCGACCAGAGTACTTGGAGTTCATCTGTCCGGCTGTCCCTATAGCGGGAATATTTCAAGTATCCCGAAGATTCCTCCACGTGGAAGACCAACCGTCAGTAGATTAATACGTGCAGTTATCCATGAATAACACGTGTTTAACCTGCGTGGAGGTTAAGAGCGGTTCTCTAAAAACCGCATCCAACCATCCAAGCAACTGTTTGATGCAGTTACGACTTGGCGCCCTTTCGACCAATATAAAAAGGTGGCATGGTGTATCAAACAGGGGAGGGGGATTGAAGGAGATCAACGTCTCTGATACAAGCGAGATACAACACATCTCAACCACTCAAACAGCCAAGTCTATGGCCTAGATTAGATAGTTTTTTACAAGCCTCTTTGGCTTCATTCTGTACATTGACATAAGAAAAACCCTTCGCCTGTGAAGGGGTTTTCCTGCCATCTTGTAAACCTTTATCACCTATAGTGAAATCCTAACAGGACGTAGGGCTATTACTCCCACCATCGAGGGCCCGAACCTGTATAAACCTCTCTGTGCTCCTGTTCTCCATTTTTCTACATACCTTCCCAGAGGGTCATCTTGAAAGGTCTCGCTATTACAAATTTTGCATAAGTTCGGCTGAGGACTCCGTGTCCAAATCGTCGACAGCTGGCGCCCACCGTGGGGCCTTTCTCAAGGCGTCCTAATTTTAATCCGGAGGTTCGCTGAAACATGGCTGGAGTATATGATTCCGAGAACGATTTTGATCTCGAGGATTATGCTCACATTCCAATGCCTTCTCCAAACGATCCTGTTCCGATGGAGGAGGTTGAAGGCCGGAATCTTCTAGAGGTGGAATCATCTCTCCAGGTCATGTCCATCGACCAGGGGGCGACTAGCGCAAGGTCAGAACCCACAGAGGTTCTCAATGCGCTAGAGGATGAATCCGGTCCGTCATACGACCCCGCTGAGGGGAAGAATGACATCGACCTGGAAATCAGCCCGGGGAGATTCGACCCAGATAACCTTCACCGTCTCTTTGATTTCGGGTCCGACTCGGAACAAACCGAGATGTTTTCCCCATCAACAACCTCTCTCCCTAGACAGTTCGCTGCCTTGTCGGAGGAAACTCCCGACCAACAAGCTGCTAGGGAAGAACGGGATCACAAACAAAAGGAGGATGAAGATCTCGAGCAACAAAACAATGAACTACGCAGAACTGCTCTAGAGGCTCTTCAAGATGCGCAGGCTCGTTACGATGCTGCTCCGAGTTCTTCTCGACGGTCACGTGGTCGCAAACGTGACCAGACCCCTTCTTTGCCTCCGGAGAGTTTCCCGGTGGGCGAAGAAACGGTAACACCTGGTGCCCCTAGGAGAAGCACCCATGGTCGACTGCGATCTATCGCGGAAGTCATGCGTAACTTTCCTCCTATGGTCACGGATGCGCAGAAACCGGCCTTTACCAGGATCTTGGCGGAAAGCTGGATGAGGTCGCGTCTGAGGCGACCCGAACGGCCTCTTCCCGCTCGGTAACACGTTCCCGCGAACGAGAGTGTCCTCACTCTGGTTCTGGCCGGCGAAGTTACCCACCGCCCGTACCGTCCTGACAGGACAAGTACCGGCGAATGCAGGATTCTCGTAGTAGGGATCGGGTTCCTGTTCACTCTCGTTTGGGACCGCGAGTAACTTCATCGTTGCGTGAGGTCGCCCGTAACCCGGTCGAGAGTCACAGGGCAGTTCACGGTCCCTACGTCGGTTGTAAAGCTTTCTCGCCCGGCTTACGTGCGGTCGTTTGGCCTGATAAGTTTCAACCAGGGGCCATTGAGAGGTTTGACAGAACTCAGAACCCATCCGAGTTCCTTCAAATCTATATCACTGCCATCCAAGTGGCAGGAGGCGATGACCGGGTCATGGCCTGCCTATAGTCCTCGAAGGACCAGCTAGAACCTGGCTGTTTAACCAACCCGAAGGTTCCATCTATAATTTGGAAATGCTGTGCGACGCTATCCTCAACAATTTCCAAAACTGTTACCAAAAGCCAGGTAAAGAGGACGATCTTCATCGGCTACGACAAACTTCAACCTAGACTCTTCGGCAGTTTGTCAAGAGGTTTGTCGGGGTGAGGAATACCATCCAGAACATATCTGATGGCTCCGTTATCAGGGCATTTAAACATGTCGTTCGATACCGGAGATTCACCGAAGAATTGATTATCCACCCTCCTCGATCAGTGGCCGATCTGTTCGACATGGCCGATCGATACTCTGATGCAGCCGAAGCAGTCGAATGGAACCGGATGGTCGACAAGGGTGACCTACCACCTCAACTAGGTTTCAAAGACGCCAGGAAAGAAGATTCAAGTAAGAAGCCGGAATCTTCATCAGGTGGGAAGTCAAAAAAGTCGAAGAGGAACCGCTCTGGACAGTACCGCGAGGTCGCAGTCGCAAAGAAGCCGCCTTCGACCAAAGGTAACAAGCTTTCATTTAAGAATAAAATTGCTTCTGGTGGTCGTAGTGCCGACCAGCCAGAAAAGTCAACTAATCCGCAGGAAGGCAAGAAGTGGTGTCCACTCCACAACTCCACAGGCCACGACCTCAAGAACTGCAGGAGTTGGTTGAAGCAACTGGGTGATTTCTACCAGGGAGTTGGGCCAATGCCAACCTTACCGCCTAAAGAGCAGGCGTGCGGACTTAGAGACGCCGACGGAGACGAGGAAATGTCCTACCAGGTACCTCAAAATCATATTAATGTTATTTTTGGGGGTTCTTCTTCTTTCGTTTCCAAAAGGCAGTTTAAAGCCTTTTACCGAGAGGTTAACCAAACGGAGACATCTCTTGGTGAACCTCAATACCCCCGTTGGTCAGATACACCCTTGACATTCGATCGTTCTGATTGTCCCGCGGGGCTTACTCGACCATTGAGACTCCCTTTGGTCATTACCCCGATCATCAGTAACGCGAGAGTCGAAAGGGTCCTGATCGATGGAGGGAGTTCCCTTGACATTTTGTTGGTCAAGGCACTCGACGAGATGCAAATTCCTCTTTCAAAGATCAAACCCATAATCCATCTGTTTTATGGGATAATACCAGGCCCCTCCATGATGCCGTTGGGACAAGTGGTCCTCCCGGTCACACTGGGAGAACCAGATAACTTCCGAACAGAATTGGTTACTTTTGACGTAATCGATTGTGATTCGGCTTATAATGCAATCTTTGGCCGGCCAACTCTCACTAAATTCATGATGGCAACGCACTATGCTTATCAGTGCGGAAAATTGCCTGGCCCCAAAGGTGTCATCTCGGTCCGAGGCAGTCGCAACGTGGCACTCACGTGCGGCCGGCTATCTTTGGAGATGGTCGATCAACTTCCCCTCCGGGACGCCCAGGTCACCACCGTCGCCACCGACGCGATCAAGGCTGCTCCTCGACCAGATGAGAAACTCAAACTGGTTCCTTTGTACCCAGATGATCCATCCAAGACAATTCGGGTCGGATCAGGTCTGGATGACAAATAGGAACTCGAGCTCATTGCTTTCCTCCAGGCTAATGTAGATGTGTTTGCGTGGAAATGGTCCGACATGCCCGGTGTTCCAAGGGAAGTAACCGAGCACAGGTTAGCAATTCGACCTGGACAACGACCAATAAAGCAAAAGCTCAGGCGTTTTGCTGTTGACCGACAGGAATCCATCCGAGAGGAGTTGTACAAACTCCTAAAAGCCCGGTTCATTCGCGAGGTCGATCACCCGGAATGGCTCGCCAATCCGGTCATGGTCCGCAAGTCAAACGGCAAGTGGCGCATGTGCGTCGACTACACTAGCCTCAACAGTGCCTGTCCGAAGGACGACTTTCCCCTTCCCCGCATGGACCAGCTGGTCAACTCAACTGCGGGTTGCGAACTGATGAGCTTACTGGACGCCTACTCAGGATATCATCAAATTAGCATGGCAGAAGAAGATGAAGAGAAAACATCCTTCATCACCCCGTTCGGCACCTACTGCTACGTCAGAATGCCGTTCAATCTCAAGAACGCAGGTTCCACGTACCAGCGCTTGATGCAAAAGACCTTTCTTTCCCAGATAGGGCGTAATCTCAAAGCATATGTAGACGACTTGGTTGTAAAAAGTGTCACGAGATTGTCTCATTTAGACGATCTCTCTGAAACCTTCTGTAATTTCAATCGCTTTGGAATAAAATTAAACTCGGAGAAATGTTCTTTCGGGGTTTCTTCAGGAAAACTTCTTGGTTTCCTTGTGTGTTCCAGAGGCATTGAAGTTAATCCTGAGAAAATCAGGGCCATTGAACAAATGAGATCGACCTCGACCATGAGGGATGTTCAATGCCTGGCTGGTCGCATGGCGGCCTTAAGTCACTTCATATCGCGACTAGGCGAAAGGGGATTGCCTTTCTTCAAAGCTTTGCGGAAGCATCACAATTTTACATGGTCGGATGAGGCCGAAAAAGCATTTCAGGAGGTAAAAACATATCTATCCAGTCCGCCAGTATTGGTGTCTCCCGACAAAAGAGAACCACTGCTTCTTTATCTGGCGGCCACACCGCATGCGGTCAGCGCTGTCTTGATCGCGGATAGGGAAGGAATACACAGACCCGTCTACTATGTGAGTGAGGTACTTCACGGTCCTAAGGAGCATTACCCTGAGGTCCAGAAGATACTGTACGCGCTACTGATGGCTTCCCGTAAGCTACGACACTACTTCCAAACTCATAAGATCACAGTACCCTCCTTCGGCCCCCATGCCTCCTCCGACGGCCTCAAACCCTTCGCCATCAAATGAGGCCGGCGGCACCACACCCCAACCTTCGAAGGTATACACTCGCTCCCCGCCCAAAGGCAAGGGCAAGGCCAAAGGCAAGGCCAAACAAAGCCAGCTGGGTACGTTCAAGAACGGGTCCCCACTCTTGTCGGAGTACCTTCTGCGCAATATGGATCAAATAACCAGAAGTCTCCACGAGTGGTACCTAACCCGATCTTGGCGCCACATCAACTTCTTGGTTCACTTCAAGCCAGCCCATTTTCACCGTGAGCCCGGGAGCATATCGGTGGCCCACGAGGATTTGTTCGACCTCCTCAACTGGCGGGAGCTTGATATGTCCATCATACAGACTGGAGTCCTGTGAGTTTGCTGTTGTCTGAAGTTATCACAGTTCGTTTCATAAATCTAATCACTTTGTATGCACTACTTACTAATGTCTACTTTGCATCCAGGTGCATGTATAGGCGGGCGTCGATGAGGGCATGTGACTATTAGATCTAGGTAGATATTAGTATCTAGGTTTTGATGATTAATGACATTTTGGATAAATCCATGATGATTAAAGTTAATCTGAAGATGTCAGTTTTGAATGATCAAATGACAAATTAGATTTAGCACAAGTGAATTGAATTGATTATCGGTAAACCCTGAATTGGATGTTTCCTCAGTTGCGGGTTTGATATTGATGCATATGTAGAGGGGGAGCTCGGTGGTTGCATCAAGCTTGTGCAAATTGATTGCTCAAGATGTTATATGACAAACCCTGAGGTTGATGACTCCAGTTGTGGATTTGATATCGATACACATGTTGAGAGGGAGCTCATCACTTTGGTCATCCAGGTTGATTGATATCTTGACATGAGTAGTATAGATCGTGTGAGTATGTGTTTATCATCTACGATCTATATGATTGTATTTTATCTTATACTCATTTGCTACTCGTTGAATATAGTTTGTCATGTCATTTGAAAGAGAAACCGTTGAGCTAACTCCTGTGTGGAGTAGTTTCTCTGGAGGTGATTAATGATGACTTATATATGAGACTAATGTTGTGCATTGAGTGTACGTATTGTAGTCTCAGTTTGATTGCAGGATAAAAGCGAGTAAGGGTGTGAAGAGGATGAAGTCGATATGAGCCATCTCGAGCGAGGTCAAGCTTAGCAAGGTCGAGCTTTGCGAGGACAAGTGTCAAGCGGTCGAACTTCACGAGGTCGAACTTCACCTAAGGTAAAAATCCAAGATTAAGGATTGTTTTCTTAGGGTTTTACCGGTCTCGGTGTTTGCAGACAGACCGGGTTGATAGGTTTCTTTTTATTAGTTTGATCGTACTATTAAGAGGGGTCAGAAATAAGTAGCTTGAATCTATCTAGTGCGGAAGCTCAGATGTATTCATATCATCTTGCACTAGTGTCTTGCATTGCTAGTGAGTCTAAGTGTAGTTCATATGCATTAGATTAAATGTTTTGAAAACTGCACTTAGTCGTGATCGCCAGCTGTTTAAATTGGTTTATTTATCTAGAGCTGGTCGTGGTCGTATTTGCATATTCTGATCGTACCAGTGTTGACACGTGGTCGTGGTCGTGTCGCTTGTTTGCCGGCTTTCTGTTTAGGGTTTGGGCGTGGTCGTAGGAGTTCGGACTGGTCGTACTAGTCTTCGACTCGCTTGCGTACGCTCGACCAAACCCTATCGACCACTTGTTTTTGATCGGATGTCAAGACCTGTGTGGTCGTGGTCGTTGCTAAGTGACACAAATCACATCCGCGAGAAAACGGCAAATCCGTATGTGCAAATACTCTAAAATTGCATTTGAGATGGTTTTTGGATTGGACATTTTGACAGCAGGAAAATTTCTGAGTTTTTTACAAGTTTCTAGACCTTTCTAGGTCCTGCTCCTGTTGACAAAATTGTAGAGCTCTGAGTTATCTTTCTAACAAGCTAGAAATCGTCTCAATCGGATCTCTGGATCAAAAGTTATGCTTATTTTACTGTCAGTGTGCAGTGGCCGAACAAATGCATCTGTCCGGAGCTATTTGTCCGAAGTGGCCGGACTTTGTCCGAAATGACCGGACATTTTCCGGCCTGTACAAAGTTTTTGAGCCGAAAAATGAAACGGACAAATGCATCCTTCCGGGGCTATCTTTCCGTTATGGCCGGACTTTGTCCGAAATAACCGGACATTGTCCGGCTTGTACAAGTTTTTTTGAGCCGAGAGTTAATAGAGACATATCCATTTGTCCGGACTTTTTGTCCGGACAAATTGTATCCGTCCGGCCTTCACAAATTTCGCCCAACGGTCACTGGCACGTTTCCAACGACTGAAATTTTTGTACTGGCCGGACAGTGTCTGAAGTGACCGGACAATGTCCGGCCTGTACAACTTTTGGCCCGGTTTCTTGCAAACGGCTAGTTTTTCGTTGAGGCTATAAATACTTCGTGTTTGGCTTCATTTTTGGGTGCTCAAAGACTTCATTCTTCAGCTGAAAACCTAGCCAATTGAGTTGCATATGTGTTATAGCATTTAGAGGCTAGAATTGAGCCCAAATCTTGAGTAGATTTGAGAGAGAGCTTGAGGGAGATTGTGTGAGTGTTTAGTGCACTTCATCTCCATTAGATTGCTAGTGCTAGAGTGTTGAGCATATCATTTGCATCATTGAGCTTCTAGCACGTGGTTGATTCAAGTGAAAGTGCATCCGGCTTGTTACTCTTGGCAATCGGCTTCGCCTAGACGGGTCTCCGAGACCTCGATAAAAATATTGTGTCAATTGCGTAATTCTTATTTGCTTTATATTCATCTTGACACAATTGCTTATATCACTATTGTTGCATGTATTGTTAAATATTTCATATGGTTGAATGCAACTAGTTGATTGAATTGTTTTAAGCCTCATTGTATAATTTAGGTCTCTCAATTATTCTTTAAAATTGCTTAATTGAAAACAAATTTTAAAAGCCTCCTAATCACCCCCCTCTAGTCGGCATCCTTGATCCTACAGTGACAAGGTGGGTTTCCTCGACCCAATGAAAATAAGCCTCACGATGCTAGAGCACGACCAAGCACATGCGGAGGAATACATATCAAGGGCACTACTAGCGCAGCAGGACCGAGAGTTCATCCTTGCGCCGTACCACCAAAGGTTAGTGCATTTCCTACTAATTTAACTCATTCTTGTATGTTACGCCTAACATATGTATGAACGGTTCGCTTATATATGCAATGTAGGGGCCACTGGGTCCTCGCCGTCATTTGCCCATGGATGAATGAGGTCTATTACCTCGATTCGATGAGCGACAAGGTGGCGCATGTTTTTAGCCTCACATGGCACATAGACGCGTAAGTAACATAGTTGTTTTAAATTTTTCTCTGACTAGCTAATTAATGATAACATATTAACCTGCAATGCTAAATTAAATACAGGGCTTTCAAAAATTATACTAGTGCTGGAGGGAGGCATGACGTGTCGAAGGGCACAACAATTTCTTGGAAAGAATATGAGGTAATTAATACGGATGGAAGTACTCATGATGAGTCTTTTAATTTAAGCTTAATTAGTTCTTTCGAGTTAATGTGGATTTATGTCTTTGCATATGCAATTTTTCCAGTGCCATCAGCAACCACAATCGTGGGAATGTGGCTTCTATGTCATGAGATTCATGTATGACCTGATCAGGAGAAACTTTGCCCAATTCCCTGAGGTAACCATTTTTCCTGACTCAAAGTCGAATTTTAATTGGATGTGATGTACGATACTAACTTCATACACGCATATATGCAGAGCGCCATGTTGAAAGAGCAATATGAGTTGGGTCAATTGAGGGAGCTGCGAACAATTTGGGCTCAATATGTCATGGAAGAAGTGGCTATCAACGATCGATTGTAACTGACTTGTGTAATATATATTGAATGTGTTGATTGCTGTATTTGTGAATAAACTCAATATGTAAATAGATTCATTGATGTATTTGTGAATAAACTCTATCAATATGTGAATAAATTCAATTTGTCCAATGCATGTGTATATTACTGTATTAGTGTATCTGTGAGCAAATTCAATATGTGAATATTGGTGTATATTTGTAAATATTGGTGTATTTGTCAATGATCCAATGTATCTCTGTATTGCTGTATGTATAGGTGCAAGATTCCAGTACTAACCGTGTCGAGTACATAACCGATAGGAAACACTACACAGTACTATCGGTTATATACTACAACCGATAGAATAAATATTACAATACTATCGGTTCATATACAACAACCGATAGAATAAAGTTTCCAGTACTAAACGTGTCTACACAATACTATCGGTTTAGATTCCAGCCGATAGAAAAAACATACACATTACTATCGGTTTATATCCTAGCCAATAGAAAATACCTACACAATACTATCGGTTTATATTCGAGCCGATAGAAAAAACCTACACAATACTATCGGTTTAGATCCGAGCCGATAGAAGAAATAGTCGATAGCGATTAGTGAACGTTGGGAAAGTAGATGTTTTACTAACGGCTTTCAACCGATAGTAGTGTGCTACGTTTCTACTATCGTGCCGATCACTATCGGTAAGAGAACCGATAGTAGAGTGGATTTTTAACCGATAGTGAAAAGCATTTCTGTAGTAGTGCCAGTGGGTGACCTGGTTTTACGAAGAATCCAAAACCAGTCTAATTGCAATAAATTATCCCCTCAGTGGGAAGGCCCTTATACTGTGGTCTCAATGCCGCGACCAGGATCAGCCCGATTGGCGATGGAGGATGGAAGGATCTTGTCCAATACTTGGAATATAGATAAGCTACGCATGTTTTATGTATAAGTTTTTCCATTTCCTTTTTCCTTTTCAATTAGCATGATTTTGTTAAAAATAACATGTACCTTTTTTTGCGTTACATTATGGTTTAATTCCTGACCTTTGTCCTCTCTTCATCGAGCTATGCT
Organism: Pharus latifolius; assembly: GCA_019359835.1. NCBI lineage: Eukaryota > Viridiplantae > Streptophyta > Magnoliopsida > Poales > Poaceae > Pharus > Pharus latifolius. Next base: position 46,618,674 of record CM033320.1, on the reverse strand, counting down.
TGGGGGCTAGTCGCCAATGATCATCTTATTATAGTAGCTAAGATGGATTCACTGTCCGATCTCATGGTCACATATATGTAAAACATCCCTAAATAAGCCATTTCTCAATGTATATGAGACTTACTAGTATGTTTTTTCTGCACCTCATTGAGTTATTTCTCCATAGAAGAAAGTTTTACGGCTGCAATTTTTTGATCTTGTCGATCGCTTTTCATCAATGCGGAATTTTCCCTGTGGCCAAAGAGGTAATTATTATACTTGGATGACGTTCAGGTTAGTATAAACAACAGCCACAATGTATGGATACTTATTGTCATAAACAGCTGATCTCCATTTGTGCGACCTCGACTTGTTCTGGTAGAGCTTTTGGCTTGGTTGACATTTGGGTCAGATCCTGAAACACAGTAAAACCTGTTGTTTAAACCTAAACCTTCCTAAGATCTTCAATTTCAAAGAAGGTAAAAAGTTTTTTACTTACTTCTAAGAAATTGCTAAAAGTTGTCTTTAGCATGCTCTTGGGTTCAGTTGAAGGTTGAACCATGAGACCAGTTCTTTCCTTGACAATGGGAGCAGCAAATGTTGTTTCTTGCTGATTTACTCTTGCAGTCGAGACAGATGGTGCGGTTTCCATCCAATTGGCACTACCACAGAAAAAAACATCCAGGACGGCACATCACAGACGGTTATGAACTTTTCAATAGAAAACCGTCTGTGAAGGCCTCTCGGGAGAAAATGTTAAGTTATCACAGACGGTTTTGAGAACAGAACCGACTGTGGTAGTCCAGCACTATCACAGACGGTTTTGACCTTGGAACCGTCTGTGATATTCTAATTATCAGAGACGATTCTGAGCTCAAAACCGTCTGTGATAGTGCTGGACTATCACAGTCGGTTCTGACCTCAGAACTGTCACTGATAATCACTGATAATGATTATCACAGACGGTTCTGGGCTCAGAACCGTCTATGATAATCGTGTACAATTCTAATATGTCGTTATCTAGTTCATTGTTTTCATCATATCTTCTTCATACGAACTCGGATTTTCACATTCTTGTACTTGCTGGAAACATCAGATCGTGCTCTACAACTTTTTGTTGAGGTCGAAGTCAGATTTGGTACCCATCTATGAGATATTGGGCCATTAATGTGGATGGCGTATAGTTTGAATCTAATAGATCTGTTTTGGTATTTTCATCATAATTCTTTCATTCGAACTCGGATTGGGATAAATTTATACTTTATGGAATCGTTGCGAGAAATCCCACAAAATATTTGTTGGCGTAATCTTCAAATTCGTCCATTTTCATCATGATAAAATTTGGGCAAAGTTAGTTGTGTAATTTTCAAACTCTAGTCCAATTCAGATTCAAATTACTCAATCTGAGACAGCTTCGGTAAAATTGCGATATCTTTTGATTTCCAATACCGTTTTTGACGTTGTTATACTTTTTGGAAAGATAAAAAAATCCTCTACAACTTTGGTGTTGACCAGCACTACAACACGGTAGGCCAGCACATGCTGTAAAACTGCTGGGAAAAACTTTTTTCTCAGCAGTCCTGCAGATGAAAATATAATTTTGATTTTTCACCAATGTGTCAGCTGGGAAAGTTATTATTTTTAGTAGATCTACTGCTAGGAATAAGTAATATATAGCAAGCTGTAGATCAGTTTGGAAAAAAATATATAGGATCTGTGAAAAACTGGCAATGTTTTTTATGCTGGAAAAATCTTTTTTTTACCAGCAGTCGTACAGGTGAAAATAAAATTTTGATTTTTCACCGATGTGTCAGTTGGGAAAAATTATCATTTTTAACAGATCTACCTCTAGGAATAATAATATATTTTTTTGGCAAAACTGAAAATTTTCAGCACAACAAAAACAGATATATTATTTTGAGATTGAAAATTTTTGGCACAAAAATAGCAGATATATTATTTTGAGAGAGAAAATTTCCAGAGGAAAAAATGACAGAAAATATTTCGGGAGATTTTTTTCAGCCAAATATAAACCCTCGCGCTAAAGTCACCTATCCCTCCTCACGGCCGGCCGACACCCCACCTAAATCCCCTTGCTGTGCCTCTCCCCCATAGCCGCCGACACCCCCACCTCTCCACCACTAATCCTCCACCAATTCCGCACCTCCACCTCAATTTCCTAGCGGCAGCGGCCTGCAGCAGAGGGAGGAGGCGGAGCGGCAGCAGCCTACGGCGGAGGGAGGAGGCGGTGCGGTAGATCTGCAGATCGGGCACGACGCGACAGATTGGCTTGGTGAGGGGTCGAGGCCGGCGGCCAAGCGCGGCAGAGGGGCCAGTGAGGTCCAGTGCGGTAGAGGGGCAGAGGGGGCGAGGGCTGGCGCCACGGCAACTCGCGGGCGGGGCCACGGCAACTCGCGGGCAGTGGTGGACCTGTTCTACAGCCACGTCACGCCCGACGGCTACTTCTGGCAAGCAAAGGTGTGTGATCCTCTTCCGCTTTCTCCATTGGTTAAATTTCTCAGTAAATGTCTCTTCGATAAACTTATTGTCCTCACGTTTTACCAAGATTACTCTACCCCGCAATTTCTTCAGCTTTTCTTCCATTTCTTGAACCTTCATGAACATGAGATCCATCATCAACATTGGTTAAAAAGAACACATTTATAAATAAATGACTGGCCTTGGAACATACTTCACTTTGCAATTTAGCCTCCTTAGAATTAATTTCTTCCAGAGTCAAGTTTGACTGCAGAGCTCATACCTATGCAAAATTGGATTTGTACTTAGATATTTCTGAGCTCCAATCAAATTGCCAACACTCAAAGATAACAGGACCATATACTACAGAGTACAGAGTACAGAAAACTTACCAGCTTCAACCTCACTAATTGCCTTCTTTTGAGCTGCGAGTTCTTCCTATGGCATGCTATTTTCATTCTTCATCTCCTCAAGTTCTGAGCCATTTGGTATCTTGAATTGATCTTGCCGAGCAAGGTAAATTTTCTGCTTGCCATACTCCTTGAAGGAAACCTGTCCACTGTCAGCTAATGCATCCAGTGCTTTCTGCATTGCAGTTTTCTTAAGATTAAACTTCTGTAGTGCATCAGCTACATTCTGAGAATTCAAGGGCCTGTTTTGCTACAGAGTCATGATAATAGTCAAACACAACCAAATGACAATGCTCAAGTTGAGCCTACAAGAAATCATCTTCTAGTAAGGTAAAGATCAAAGATATGTGAACAAACTATCGATAAAGTGAGAACCTGACATCCATCTAAAGTGACTAAAGTAGTCACTGAAGTGAAAGAACTCGCCATTCAATGGAACAAACAATCTAGCATCAGGAAACTGAACACACAACTTAAGGGACTTGGATTCTGAATTTAGTTACTGAACTGAAAAATTTACCAGTGAATTGAAAAACTTACCTACCATCCAAAATGAAAGGGATGCCTCAAATTAAATACACACTCATAAGACTATAACGCCATGGCCCGATGCCCGAAATGTGTAACAGATATCTATGAGAAAATCAAAAAAATACAACAAATAACTTTACTACACACAGCTATCAGCACTTCAATAGTATAAGCCATTCAAAGGCATGCTCTGGCCATTTTTCATTATTAAACTCATGGTGTCATCCAGCACAGTTTTTTATTCTAATTTTATCATCTTATGAGATTGGTTATATCGACTGCATATGTTTGTGTTCTAAGTAGAAATCCGTGAAAGCCCAATGATTGAATTTCTACCCATCACAAATCCGTGAAAGCAACAATTGATCCTTCTTTGTCTGAGTGTTGTCTCAGGAGCATAGAAATATATTGGCATTCTTCATGGAAGCATTATTTACACCTAGTTTCTTTCCAACCACATTCTACCAAGATTGCTCGGCGGTGCCATCACTTGCATTGCTGAAAATGTGATCACAAGCTTGTAGAGAAGAATTTTAGAAAAATTTTGCTAGATGATACCTTTTCCTCTTGTTTTTTCAGTAGAGGATGAGGAAGGATTGCTGTGCTAGTTGCGTTTACGCTGGTTGATTTACCAATTGTTGATTTGTTTTAGCTGTAACCCTGTTTCCTACACTAGTCGAGCCTTGTCTTCTTGAATGAGTTAGGGAAGAACTGCTCATGAGCAACAGCATCCAAATACCATACGTAGATATTATCATGGCATCAATATGTTATCACATACAGTAGGGTATGGCCATTTAGAATGAGCTTGCCACCAAGCTTTCAAAGTGGATGCAGTATCTCCTGGGAGTTTACTAGCTCTTCGCTTGCGTATTATCTCCTCCCTAATATCGACAAGTTTCTCTCTGTAACCCTGCAGGTTGGGACCATTGTTTAGCCAACAACATGATAATTAATTAACATTTTAGAAGGTTCTCATGCTTGTATGGAAGGATATCTTATCATAGCACTTTAATATCAACATATAGTGGTATGTGTTCAAGGCATCCTACCTATTGATCAGTCTTTCAGCACTCTCTTTTTGCCTATTTGCCAGCAATAGCTCTCTTGTTGCAATGTACAACTAAGGACAAGTCAAAAGAACTATTCAACATATGCTGAGATCCTAGGAAGCCCACAAGTTGCATACTAATGCAATATTTAGCATCACAATCTCTTATTCTTAGCATAGCCAAAAAAAAAGAATAAGAATCAGCTTGCTTAGTACCTTCTTTAGAACATTCTCATAGCTTGCCCTACTGACCAGAGAGAAGGACAATATGAATACATCAGCTCCCCTATAGCTAAGAGGTATCAATCTGTTGTAATACTCCTGACCTGCAAAAAAATTTCACATCAAAATGGACCCAAAAAAAAACATTCCAAAGCACAAACCAAACAAGAAATACTTTAAAAAAAATTTGTGTTTCTGTAATCTAAGCTCCCCACCTGTTGTGTCCTAGAGTCCCAAGTTCACAATGCTCCCATCCACAAAAACATTGGCACTGAAGTTGTCAAACACAGTGGGGATGTAATCCTATCAAAACCCAACAAACAAAGTAAAAAAAGAAAATCAAGATTGGCATCAAAGAATCTTCAGAAGAAAAAAAAGGGGAAGAGATGAATCAAGATTCAAGAACCAAATCATATGAGGTCAGATCATAATGAAGCAAGCAACCATTGATTGAGCAAGAAAAGAAGATTTGAAGAAATGATTAGCTGAAATACTTATAGTGGGGAACTTGTTGCAGGTGTAGCAGATGAGCATGCATGTCTTGCCCACAGCACCATCCCGCACAGCATCGAAATGGAGAGTTTTTTTTTGTAAAAAATAATTAATGTGGACTATTTCTGTAATTCTTTTTTATGGGTTATTTCCGATGAAAATTCTTCTAAAAAAGAAATTTTGGTTTGCAACCATTTATTTGTTTACACCTTCTAGGTAACACTAGCTCCGAAATATATAAAGTATTGAAAGACTAAGTATGAAAGGTTTACTGTGAAATATCTGTTAAGGATGCTTATGAAATAAAATTAGTTGCTTTAAATTTGAAGTTATAAGTGGTTCATGACTTGCTTCTCTTCCATGTTACACTTCCTAATTACACATGTTAAACTTACCAAAAGTACCAAGAATCTATTATTGTAACAAAACAGTTTGTTGAAAAACACAAGTATTGAGCACATGCCAATGATTTTTTTTAAAAGAATAGTGGAATAATTGGTAGATAAGCAATGTTTGATTATATGATGTATACCAACAAAACAAAACTATTTTGTAACAACGGAGACAAGTTAGTGAAACATTTTGAAAACAAAATAAACATTAGAGTAGAGCAAATCAAATTCAGCAAACATGTTAGAACTTCTCTTCAAGCAGGTTTTGTCACTCATCATAGGCAAACAAACAGCAACAAACACCTCCACATGGTGGTCGTGGTATGACTAAATAGTGCTTGATGTAACCATCTAAGTTGTGAAACCTTTAAGTCTTTGGTGTTATTGGCACAATACTTAGCATCAATAAGGATGGCCATGTAGAGAGAGAGTTGAAGTAAGGAAGTCGTCAAACATAGGCATCTTACCAAATAGTATGATATTAAACCAATGGAGAAATAAGGAAACAAAAAGTGACGCGATCGAGATACATGGTGACTAGGATTTTGAACTGAATAGTGTAGATGAATGGCATGAACTAGATCAATATAAGGATTAGGGATGAAGTACCCAAAGAAAGCTGATACAATTTTTTATTGTAGTTGTAACAACGCAAGGCAACAAACTCAACAAGCAATAGCAAAGTTGTCATGTGGCTAGAAAATGGTCTTATATTGTCCAACTAGATTGTTATGACAAAAAATCCCATGAATAATCCCATATAAAATTGCATTTGTATTTTTTTGCCTTAAAAGTTGTTTCTTCAATCTATTTTCTGTTTGCATAATTTCAGATTTCATAGATTGGACTTCCAACTAGGAGATTGTTCCTGTCAAGTTTCATCTTTGGAAAAATTAGTTGCAATCAGGTAATATTATTATTATTTTTGCTGCTATATGATTCTTGTTTGTGCTATTTGTATATGAACAAGGAGTTTGTGTGCTATAGATTCTTTGAAAAGTATGTCAAAGAGAGGAACTAACTAGTGACTATTGTGCAAATTTTTAGTTCATTTGGAGTAATATAGCATTGGCATGAGCTAGTGATTTAGATATGATATTTAGAGATTCAAATTGTAACTCCAAATTTTTGTAATTGGTTATTGTATAAAGATTTTAGTTTATTTGGAGTAATATAGTATCAACAAAAGCTAGTGATTTAGATATGATATTTACAAATTCAAATTCTTGTTAATAGGCTCTTCTATTCCCATGTTGCATAGGTGGATGAATGTTCAGGACTATTTTGACCAAAATAATAAAGTGCAAGGACTCAAGGATCAATGATCAACAACAAAGTGGATTCTATATTAGTTGGTGCACATGATCCTAAAGAACAAGGGATTTGAGTATGGATAATGTGCAAACTAATAATGCTATATTTTGAGTAGTTTTCATCACCGATCACCCTTAAAAAGTTCTATATATCAAGAAGGCTGGACAGAGCCAATCATTGTGTTCTAAAAGGCATGCATGCCCTTTAATTTATAGGTGTCACACAATGCATCCACTAAACAGAAAAAAATAGTAGTCTTATGTTATATAGTCATAACTATTTAACAATTCTGTATCTATCTCTTTAGATAGACATTAGTAAATTTTTTATAATTTTGGTGTACAGATGTGAAATGTATGGAAATACTCCTAGTTATGTAATTGTGTTTGTGCATATATATGCTCCTACAGAATCCGCAGGTTAGATCCATTGTGGTGTTGGTGCTTCTGCATGAAGCTGAAACCACTTTTACACTAAAGAATTTGATGTGCTTGAACAGCTCTAACTTCAAGTTTACAAATACTCATAAAGTTAGAATTATTTATATGGCTATGTCATTGATTACAACTACAATTACCTTCTATTATAAGATGTAAATTTTATTTAAAACAACAAAATAATAGTCTTTTGTCAAACACTATCAGAACTCTAGTTTTTAGTATATGTCGCAGTAGAGTTATATCATATATGACTTTAGTTTCTCTATGATAGAAGTTGAATCCAAAACTTGACCAAACTAAGTCTTGAACATCAATTCTTTAAAACTAGCATTTAATTTTTTTTGAAATATTATTTAACTTGGAAATCAATGATTTAGAGGGACCAATAGTATATTTTTTTTTGGCATACAATGTTAATCATATAAGTCTTTAGACTCTTAATTGGAGAAGTTAAATATCAAATGGGTTTCTATTTTCACTTTGGTGAGAAAAATTGGACAAGTAGGAAGAAAGGCTCACCAATTGTGTGCCTTAATTTGAATTTTTTATGGTTTTTGGAAAAGTAATTTTTACCCCTAATCCCATATTTTTCAATTTTCCTGGTAGATCTATATTTTTTCCATTTAAGTACTTATCTCTGTTTGCAGGTTGTAATTATGCCTGTGTGGCATACACTATTCTTTTCACAATTTAAGACTATTTTTATTTTTCTATATTTCACAATATAAACCTTACTATAATTCCAATATATTATTTAGTACATGTTTGACTTCTTTATCCTCTATGGTATCCTCTCACGCCTCCATTTACATTTTTTCCTCACACATCCAAACTTTATATAATAGAGGCATCATTAATTTATTATGATTATTTTCTCTCATTCAATACTCTTAATTCGCATGTGAATAAGAAGTAAACTTATATTATGAATCAAAAGAAGTATTTCAACAATGAATGAATGACTATATAGAATGATGTTATTGCTTGCTTACATGAACAATAACATGGTGTGATGGGCCAATACTTACCTTATCAAATTGTATTTTGCTAGCCAATTTTTGTAGTTAGCTGAGATTATTATTAAAATTAACCTAGTAATTTCAAATCACTTTGGAGAGAGAAATTTTTGCAGTAAGCTATTACTTCTTTCTAAATAGGAAGTATTTGTTAACCTTCCCTCCCCCGTCTATTTGTGTTCTTGTTTATAAACTCATTTCAGACTAAAATCCATATTAAACTAGTAATGATACTAGCTAATTTTATTTCAGATATACTAGCTGATTCTTACAGTAAGCTATATAATAAGGAAAGACTACAAGGATTTTAAGGTCTTTGGCATTTATTATGGACAAGCGTTGGATGAGTGCAGCTAGGTAGAAAACAAACACTCAGTCACTAAATCAAATACAATGCCACTTTATGTGATTCTTTTGATTGAAACTAATGATAATTAAATGTAGGTACTCAACTGAATATAACCAAGGCATAAAGGACTTCATAGAGTTTGCTTTTGCAAATTCTGCAAAAGCAAATGAAATTCTCTGCCCTTGTAGAAAATGTGTGAACTGTGTTTGGAGAGAAGCTGAAGTTGTTTATGAACACTTGATTTGTGATGGGTTTTTAGAAGGATACACCAAGTGGATATTTCATGGTGAACAAACATCATTGCACAGGACAAACAAGAAATCTAATATAGAAAATGTTCCTAATATGGATAGTGAGCCGCAGCTAGATGAGATCACTGAAATGATCCATGACATAGGATGTGGATACCAAGAAGTTGGTGATATAGGTGGTGATGGTTCCGATTCGGAGGATCAAGATGTAGATGTTGAGACATTCTATAGGTTAGCAAGTGATGCTAGTCAAGAGCTCTACCCTAGGTGCAAACTCACAAAGCTACAATTTATTGTGAGGCTCCTTCACATAAAATTCCTAGGTGGATGGAGTAACAGTAGCTTTGATTTGTTATTAGACTTACTGAAGGAAGCATTTCCAAAGAATGCCACAATGCCAAAAAACTTCCATGATGCAAAGAAGATGGTGAGAAGTCTCGGGTTGCGTTATGAGAATATTGATGCATGTGAACATGACTGTATACTATTTTGGAAAGAGCATGCAAATATAGACTCATGCCCAAAATGTGGAACTTCCAGATGGAAGATAGAAAAGAAGAGCCCGGATGGGAAGCGAACACACAAAATTCCTAGAAAGGTTCTTCGATATTTTCCACTTAAAAAGAGGCTCCAGAGACTGTATATGTCATCAAAGATAGCAGCTGATATGAGATGGCATAGTGAAGGGCGCACTAGAGATGGGTTGATACGCCATCCAGCTGATTCTCCCGCTTGGAAGGATTTCGACCACAGGTACCCAGACTTCAGTTCTGATTGTCGCAATATTAGGCTGTGTTTGGCAACAGATAGTTTTAATCCTTTCCGAAGCCTAAGTTCATTACATAGCATATGGCCTGTTGTCTTGATTCCCTACAACCTTCCACCATGGATTTGTATGAAGCAACCAAATTTTGTCCTCTCTCTGCTTATTCCTAGTCCTAAAGCTCCTAGAAATGATATTGACGTCTATCTTCAACCTTTGATCGATGATTTGTTAGAGATGTGGCATGGTGTCAAAACTCGTGATGCATCATCTGGTCAATGGTTTCAATTGCGTCCCGCCTTGTTCTGGACTATTACTGATTATCCAGGATATGGATATGTATCTGGACAAGTTACTTCTGGTGAGGTTGGATGTGATGTTTGCCATGCAAATACTTGCTCACTTCGTCTTAAAAATGGTAAAAAACATTGCTTCATGGGACATCGTCGATTCTTGCATTCTTGTCATGAATTTAGAAATGATAGTGAGTCATTTGATGGTACCAAAGAGTATAGGGAAGCCCCAGTTTCTCTTTCTGGATATGATGTTATAGAACAAACAAAAGATGTAAAAAATGATTTTGGGAAGGATCCAACAGGGAAAAGACCATCCCGAAAGTGTAAGGGTAAGGATGGTGAACCAAAAAGTATTTGGAAAAAACAACCAATATGGGTGCAATTGCCCTATTGGAAGGATATTTTGTTGCGGCATAATCTTGATGTGATGCATATCAAGAAAAATGTTTGTGATAATATAATTAACACACTTTTGGATATTGATGGCAAATCAAAAGACAATTTGAACACTCGCTTGGACCTCCAACTGTTAGGTATCAAGAAGGATCTGCATCCTATCTCAGTTGGGGACAAGTTCTATTTACCTCCTGCATCTTACTCATTGAGTTCTGCAGAAAAAAGAATGTTTTGTGAAGTATTAAAAGGAGTTAAATTTCCAGATGGATATGCAGCTGATATACGAAGTCATGTAAATGTTCATGATAAGAAGATAATTGGGTTAAAAAGCCATGACAGTCATATTCTTTTAGAACACTTCCTTCCATTGGCTGTTAGAAGGATACTACCAGAAAATGTTAGTATTGCATTGATTCGTGTAAGCAACTTCTTCAAGAAAATATTTTCTCCTGTAATCAATGTAACTGATATGGAGAGATTAGAGTCTGAAATTTCTGAAACCTTGTGCCTTCTTGAAAAAATATTTCCGCCATCATTTTTTGATGTTATGGTGCATTTAATGGTCCATCTTCCTACTGAGGCAAGGATTGCTGGCACTGTCCAGTACCGCAATATGTATCCCATAGAAAGGTATATTAATTACATAGTAAAAGGCTCAATTTCATTAGACTGTTATTAATATTTTCATTAATTAATTATTTCAAAACTTTTATAGATTTTTGATGAGGTTGAAGAGCTATGTTCGAACTAGAAGTCACCCAAAAGGATCAATTGTGGAAGGTTATATATTTGATGAGAGTATGACATTTTGCTCTCGTTATTTGCATGGTTGTGAGACTAGATTTAATCGGCCGAGTCGAAATGATGATGCACAATTCAATACCTTGTCAACTGGTACCACATACTTGAACAACATAGGTCGCGGTTTGACTGGCAAGTGCACTATTACGTTGGACCATAAAACATGGATTCAAGCTCACAGATATGTCTTATTTAATTATGAGCATATTGAGCCATATTTGATGTATGTTCTCTAGCTAATTTTTTATTAAATGTTATTAAATTAGTTCAAATATATATTTTATAATATCTTACATTCAAAAAATATTTGCAAAAAACATTTGGGGTATCTTTCATCTATTGGTCATTAAAGGATTCATGAGAGAGAGCGTATACATCATGCAACATTTCATGAGTGGTTTAGATTGCATGTAAGTTCATAAACAACAATTTTAGCTAAATACATATTTCAATGTTTTTGTATTAATCGTATAAATAAATTTTTCTAGGTGAATGAGTTACTATCAACTGGGGAAGATGTAGGAGAAGAGATTCAGATACTAGCAAGTGAGCCTTTTATGGTCGCGACAAAATATAACAGTTATTCAATAAATGGATACAATTTTCATACAATATCTTATGATGAGGGCAGATCAGTTCAGAGTAGTGGGGTAGCTATTGTTGTAAAAACTTGTAGTTTTTCTATTTCAAAGGATCAAAATCCACAAATAGGAGATATAACATACTATGGTGTCATAACTGAGATACTTGAGTTAGATTATCGTCGAAAGGGTAATGTTGTTCTCTTCAAATGTGATTGGGTTGATGTTCTCAGAAAGGACAAATGGGTTAAGAAAGATAGATTTGGGATTACGACAGTGAACTTCAAGCATTTAATTAATACGGGGGAAAAATTATCAGATGAGCCATATATTTTAGCATCACATGCTACTCAAGTCTATTATGTTGAGGATTCTATTGATAAAGACTGGAAAGCTGTCATTGAGTCAAGGCCAAGAGACCTCTATGACATGTCTGCAGAGGAAGAAATTGAAAATACAGTGGTAACTGACAAAGTTAGTGAAATCTCTGAGTTGAATGTTGGTGCTGAAATAAATCTTCCAGATGGCAACAATAATTGTGTTAGAACAAACATTGATGGTATACTTGTTGAGAAATCTCCACCTCAAATGGGGAAGTAAGATGCTATTCATTGAATGTGTTGTTTATGTCTATGTTCTTTTATTTTTTCGTCTAATATTGCAAAATTTTATTGTAGCCGTAAAGATGCAAAACGCAAGAGGAAGAAATAATGGAGTTATGCGGAATGAGTATGAAGAGTTACGGCAAGAAAACATTGAAAGAAACAATGAGGTATTGAGAGCATTGCGCTTGCCTATACGACTTCCTGGAAATGAAATGAGGGAAAATGTCTTGAGACCATCTACAAGAACTAAAAAGGTTATTTGTTTTACTTGATGTGTTGAACCGATGACTTATGCCTAAGAACTATTTTGTAATTATCTCCCAATATGATGCATGTTGATTATGTCATAGCACACCAATGATCAGCCTGTAGTTCCCCATCAAGAGCCATCACAACGTCAAAGGCATATCACTAGCAATGAACGTATTGAAAATGAAGATCCTGACGGCATTTCTATGGAAGAACAACAACTTGGTGATAATGAGGATGAAACATTGAATATAGGTATATTTAAGTATAGTTTTGCATTATTTTGCTCTCTTTTTTATATCATTGGTTATTATTTTCAATTTCATATTTGTGTAGAGCAAACTCATCCAGGTCAAAAAAATAAAAGGAAGGGACGAGGACCCACTACCAAGCATGGCATATGGAAGCGAAGGAATGAGCCAAAAATTCATGTTGACCATAATATGAATAATCAACCAGTTGGTGATCAAGCTTCACCATTAACCAACTTTATTTCTACAATAGTGAGATCAGGAATACCACTTTCCTATAAAGACTGGAATGATATTGATGCAGATAAAAAGGAATCTGTTTGGGCTACTGTAAAGGTACATTTGTATACTACTAAGAATAAAAAGTCTAAATTAATTTACTCTCATTTCAGCCTTACATGTATATTTTAATAGAACTGAGATATGCTTCAATAGCTCCTCTTACTATAGATAGTACTGACTAATTTTCCTTCTAATTAAGGGTGAAAATATATATGTGGAGGTTTGCAATTTATTATTAGATGTGTCATTCTAATATGAAGAGAGAGTTTGATTCTATATTTTATTTTTTACTTGCATTTTGAATTTTACTTCATAAATTGGATAGCATTCCTTTATAGTTATTTAAAATCATCAAAAATAGTAACTAGTGACAAGTTTTGTAGGCTCATGATCTATGTATTCCATAGACATGTATAGTATAATAGTATATAATCATTGACAACTTGATAATTTTGTAGGAATTTTTTGATGTTCATGATGACCTTGAGGATTGGGTTTTATAAAATGTGAAATAAAGAGGAATTATTTTGATGAAACAAAAACTGATGAGGAACTTTTTTCTATGAAGATTGATTCTAGAGTACCTAAAACAGATTGGATGTGGCTTATAGAGCATTGGAGAGCTCCGAAAAGTCAGGTAAAACTTCTTTATAAATGATTCTTAATTACAAATTAAATATATTTTATGCAATTAATTATATTCTCATCTTATAGGCTCTAAGTGAAATTGGAAAAGCAAATAGTGCAAAAATGACAAAGACACATACTGCTGGAAGCAAGAGTCTTGCTCGGATTGCACATGATATGGTATTAAATGTCTTCATATTTATTTCTACTTTCTTTAGATAACTAATTGTCAATATTAATGGAAGTGCAGTCCAAAGAGCTGGGTTCTATTCCCGCTAGACATGAAGTTTTTATCAAAGCACATACCCATAAAAATGGAGTTCCAGAAAAAGGAGCTGAAAACATAATTGTAAGTGTCATTGAAGGGTTACATGTATTTATAATCAACGATCAAATGTAAACATATATATCTATATATAAATATGAGCTTTATCTAATTTTCAGAAAATAATTGCGGAGACATGTGCCAACAAGCCAGAACTCGCTAAAAAAACCATAACAGAAGGAGATCTATTTTATCATGTCTTTGGAAAAGAAAAACGCTCACGTGTACGTGCTATTGGTTTGGGCCCTACTCCTCAAGACTTAAAGATGCCGGGGGTACAAAAGTATTCATCCACTAAGCTTCAAATAGCTAATACAGTAAGGATAAGACTTCAAAATCAGAATAATCTTTTGATAGAGAGGCTAGATAAAATGGAGAGTGAGAGTGTGGGAAACAAAGAGCAATTGGCACGGATGGAAAAAGAAATTGAAGAATTGAAGCAAATGCTTGCTTCACAGGCTAGGCAAAATATAGATAATGATTACAATCAGAGATCTAAGGGTCATGTGCAGGTGATTTTTTTATATGTGTTCTTTATAATATTTAAGCAATAATATACATAGGGTTATTTACTAAATTGCTCAAATGTTATGTACTAATTACTGTAGGACACAGGAGACGAAAGTGATGATTGTTCTATAGAGTCATATGCAGGTGAAAATAGGGTTCCACGAAACGTAAGTTTACATTTTATTATTTTACCTCAAAGTTGTACCTAACCTAACAATATTTAGACTATCAACTTATCCTTAATTTTTGTATAGATAATGCAAAGGAGAGTTGGTAAGACACATGATGTACCACGCTATAGGCATGAGGAGGTAATAGTTGCCAGTTAATTATACTCTATTGAATTTGGATGCTCATTATTGAGGTAACCATTGAGCTTATATGCAATTCTATTTGATCTTTAGGGAGGAAAGGAAGTTATTTTGATTTCTTTTATGAGGCCATATATTCCTGTTGCTAAGGGTACGCTTCAAAGGGCATCTCGAAGTGTAATTGTTGGTGACACACCTCTTGGGCCCGAGTGTTGTGAGGTGGTTGTGAACTATGTGTTGAAAAGAAATGCTCCATTGTTACGTCCATATGGGAATGTTAGAAAAATGTCTGATGCGCTTGGACGATCAATTGCATGGCCACGTGAAAAAGTAATCTATTCTATCTAGTATAATCACTCTTATTTAGTTACTAATACCATCTAAGTAAACAAACTATGAACTTTTACTTGTAGATCCAAGATGATACTACAATAGGTGGTGGTCCATCTCGTGTTCGAGGTATATATAATTCTAACCTGTTATTTACTTGATTAGTTACTATTTTTCCATTTGTCTTGTTTTGTTATTAATAAAACAATGCTTACAGGTGAAAGGGACAAGAGAATTAGTTGAAACTAAGTGGAAATACTTAATAATTTTATAAAGGTGAGGTGTTATCAACACAATCCACATGTTATTCATTTTTTAAATTTTAAGTGTATGTTAATTGTGCTTTGAACTAGTAGCTCACTTTCATATGATTAATTTATTTTATCAAGTGTATGCAAGTCATGTCAACCAACACAATTTTCTCATTCGCATAAGCAACAGCTTGTACTTGTTCTACAACAATCGACCAACCATCTTTTATTATAATTGTCATATGTTTTGTATGTTACTTAAAGCAAAAGTTATTGATTTGTATATATTTATCTCAAGGCTATTGTAATCAATATCTTTTCTTATGCAGGTGGTTAACAGTAAGGTGTTAAAATCATATGAAGTGATGAAGATATTTTACGCCATAAGAGGAGTTTGAAAGTGGAATATTTTACTTTGGATAGTTATAGTTGGAACAAAATATATAAAGTTAGGAATATTATATATGGGCATACATTTGGTGTAAAGAATTCTTAAGTGATATTTTTATTGCAATTATTTCAGAGATTCTATATCTATTTTGTTTGGTTTTGTCAATTGAATAATTTGTTACCATTACGAATCTTGTCAATGGTTATATAAAGCAAAGAATTCAATAAAATATGGTGTGATTTCTGTTAGGATAGTGCATATTATAATTTTAGTTGTAATATTGTTGCTTAATTACTAAAAAAATATATATTTAAAATTAATTATTGACACAATTCCTAGCGGTAAATTTACTACAAATAATTCACATATTTAAATTTGATAGTCTAAATTCTCAATAACAGATCAGCTGGTAATAATTTATTTCAAGTAGTTGTACAGCTTGGAATAATGTATTACAAGTGGACATACAGGTGGGAAAAGTTCAAACTTTCCAAGCGACCTACAGTTGGGAATACTCTTTGCAACCGGATCTACAGCTAGGAAAAATATTCCAAATAGTTATGCAGCTTGGAATAATGTATTACAAGTGGACATATAGGTGGAAAAAGTTCAAACTTTCCAAGAGACCTACAGCTGGGAATACTCTTTGCCACCGAAAAATATTCCAAACAGTTATATAGCTTGGAATAATATATTACAAGGGGACATACATGTGGGAAAAGTTCAAACTTTCCAAGTGACCTACAACTGGGAATACTCTCTACCACCGGACCTACAGCTGGGAAAAATATTCCAAATAGTTATACAGCTTGGAATAATATATTACAAGTGGACATACAGGTGGGAAAAGTTCAAACTTTCCAAGCAACCTACAGCTGGGAATACTCTCTGCCACCAGACCTATACTTTTTACCACCAGATCTACAGCTGGGAAAAATATTCCAAATAGTTATACAGCTTGGAATAATATATTACAAAGGGACAACATACCGCTGAGAATACTCTTTGCCACAGACCTACAGCTGGGAAAAAATATTCCAAATAGTTATACAACTTGGAATAATATATTACAAGTGGACATACAGGTGGGAAAAGTTCAAACTTTCCAAGCGGTCTACAGCTGGGAATACTCTTTGCCATTGGACCTACAGCTGAGAAAAACTTTTCGCAACACCTTTTCACCCAGCTGTAGCAAACCTTATTCCCAGCAGCTAAAGTGCTGGGAATACTGGCTTTTGCCAGCTGCTCAACTGCTAGCATTGAAGTGCTATCTTATAGTGCAGATCCTCTAATTCGGAGTTCTTTGGGCCCGAAATTGCTAATCATTATGAGAGACGGTTTTGAGCTCAGAACCGTCTGTGATAATCATTATCAGAGACGGTCTCAGAACCGTCTCTGATAATGATTATCAGACTTTGCGACTTTGCGACTATAAAATTTAAGGCGGGCTTTGTCCCGCTCATTTCCACACTTTGCGACTTTTCACTTCACTTGCCCTAACTCAAAGCGGCACACTTTGCGACACTTCACTTCATTTCCACCGTTCTACACCGCGATGCCACTATAACCCTAGATCCACACCGATCCGAGCTCGACTACACCACCACCACTCCATTGCCCACCATCATCTCGTCAACCATGTCTCATGGGCCGATGATGACTACAAGCAGCTCCCTCAACAACGACCATCCGACGACCACTTCTTCTTCCTCGGCCACGAGACAGCCGACGGTTTCAGCACCTCTTCGGTTGTGGTCGAGCTACAACGGCCTCCTCCAGTAGCTTCCTCAAGTTCTTCTGCGACTGCGTTCTTCAGCACCATGGCATCATCTCTCCTTCAAGCCTCGGTGACAATTCCCTCTCTTAAACACTCTCTCCCCCTGCTCCTTGTTTCCTAGATGTTGCAAAGTGACTAGTTTGTAGTTGTCTGATGAACAGTTGAATAGTGAAAATTAAAATCTGGTGTGAACTGAATCTTAGTTGATAATTGTTTATGTTGAATCTGTTTGACCCATTTTCTGTTTGAATGCTGCCAATTATTAGTTGATAATTTTTTATGTTTAATTGAAGCTCTTAGTGAATTTTATTGCAAATTTAAAACTCTGTGTAGTCTTTGGTATCTAAAATCTGTGTTTTGGCTATTAACTATGAACAGACTTATGAACTCTAAATTCAGTGTTTATGTGATGATTCAGTGATTTATATTTGAGTTAAAAACTGTCTGTGATAATGATTAGCAATTTCGGGCCACAAGAACTCCGAATTAGAGGATCTGGTCAACACCAAAGCTGTAGAGGATTTTTTTATCTTTCCAAAAAGTATAAGAACATCAAAAACGGTATTAGAAATCAAAAGATATGGCAATTTTACCGAAGCTGTCTCAGATTGAGTAATTTGAATCCGAATTGGACTAGAGTTTGAAAATTACACAACTAACTTTACCCAAAAGTTTAGTGTGATGAAAATGGCCGAATTTGAAGATTACCCCAACAAACTTTTTGTGGTATTTCTCGTAACGATTTCAGAAAGTATAAATTTATCCCAATCCGAGTTCGGATGAAAGAATTATGATGAAAATACCGAAACAGATCTATTAGATTCAATCTATACGCCGTTGACATTAATGGCCCAATATCTCATATATGGATGCCGAATCTGACCTCGACCTCAACAGAAAAGTTGTAGAACACGATCTGATGTTTCAAACAAGTACAAGAATGCAAAAATCCGAGTTTGTATGAAGAAGATATGATGAAAAAAATGAACTAGACAGCAACAGATTAGAATTAATTGGACGCGATTATCAGAGACGGTTCTGAGGTCAGAACCAGCTGTGATAGTACTCGAACTATCACTGACTTAAATATCACTGACGGTTCAGAACCCTCTGTGATGACTGTTTTGAACCAACTGTTTTGTTGTATTCTGTAGTAGTGTGGATTGGAGATCCACAATTATTTCTTCCATAATGGTCTGAGGAGCCGTCTCAGCCATTGCGCTTGTGCCTGCATTTCTCGCGACCTCCATGGTAGGTGTTTCATTGGGTTTCGGTGAGGTCGGCAGAATGCTAGGCGCAGGGTTCTTGGAAAAATCACAATTTGTAATATTGTTCATTCCCAAATCAGGATTTGGTAAGATGTGGTATCCTTACCTGATTTGAAGCCCCATCTGACTTTTGGGGTTCGGTGATGTGCTTCTTGGAGAAAGGAGCGCGCTAAGTGACTCTGTTGCGATGTCATCGAGGCTCGTCCTTGTTTTCCTCTTTTTAAACAGGAAAGTAGACTCCTCTTCCTGCATATTCAAAAGACGATTAATATATGCAATGAAGTAAATATCGTGGAGTATGATGTTCTTACCATAATAGCTCCTTCTGTGTTTGAAGGAGGTGTCACCAGATCTGAGGCTATTGAAACTATGGCCGTAGAGTCTTCCGCGACCATGGTTGTGGAAATTCTGGCCTCAGATCCCCTACCTGAATAGCTATTTTTGTCATTGAGGATAGTATGTTGGCAATGGTAGGGTAAGATGGTCTCTCTGGAATGTCAACCTCCAGAGGGTTCACTGTTCTTCTCTTTCGGTGGATAGGAGGAATGTCATCTTCCTCATACTCGCTCCCGTCACCCTGTACGATTAAAAAGTGACCCCTATTCGTACATGGTATAACAGGGGGAATAGGATACCTTACCGCAGCAGCTTTTGCTGTGGTTTTCTTCTCCTTCAATTAAGCCCCTCTTATAGTCTTTACCTTGAATATTCCAGAGGTGGGCTCTTTCATTTTCTTGGCTTTAGAAGAGATAACTTTTACTCTCTTCGATGCAAGCCTCCCAGAAGGTCCAACATCGTCCCCAGGATGCTTCGTCGTGATAACTTGCCCCTTCAGCAGCTGCATCATTTTATGATTAGTGATTTGATGATCGATATCAACAAGCATTTATGGACAAGTTTCTCAAAAGAAGGCTTACCTTTTGACGTTACTGTCTCAAATCGTCGCCGCTGTTGATCAAGCTCTGAGGATGGGGTGAACCTAGAGCTCCTTCTGTCGTTACAATATATGGCTTCAGAAGGCTGTTTGTCCTCCTATTAATTTCTGATATGGACAAGACTGTTTCACAATCACAATTACTTAGCATGATATTGATCATCAGTAACAACGCATATTTTGTGAACGAGTAAATTTACCTATATTGTAGTCCAGGGTATTATCCGCCATGGACTACACTTCCCAGGCAGGATGCTTCCTCTTCTTTAGAGGGCTTATCCTATTCTTCACGAAGTCGCGGATGATATCTCGCACTGTCAATCCCTGGTGAACTAAGTGAAGAATTACTTGCACTTGTTTCTGCAAGTCAGCGCCTAATACTGGAACAACGTCCATTTCGCTACTCTTCACCGCCCGCTGATTCTCAAACCACAGGCTGCTCTCCGTCGGTATGGAGTAGTAGAACCATCTCTGGTTCCATCCGTGCACTAATTCACGCAAAGGGAGAAAGGGGTACTCTTTCTTTTCCCTTAGGCGAAAATATACACATCCAGTTGCACTGGTGCTCTTTGACCATGCGGAAAAATAAAATCGCCGAAAAAGGTTCATGCATGGTAACACCCCGATGAATTCCTCGCAAAGGTGCTGGAACACATACAAGATAAGAATAGCATTGGGGTGAAGGTTTACCATTCCTAGGTCATAGTGTGCAAGGACATCCTGGAGAAATTTACTCTCTGGAAGACAAAATCCACAGCTAAAGAAAGTCTTCAAAGATCACCAATTCTTTCACAATTGGAGTTTCTTCCTTTTTCTCCGCCGGCCATCAGTTGATCAGCAGTCGTGGAGGAAGGATTTCCTCTTTCTCCAATGCCACCAAACTCTCAACATTTCAGTGGCTCGATCGGCTCTGGGACACCATTACAATAATCAAATATTTGCGAAAAGATGGAAGCTTTTCTGGAGGCGGAGTTCGCAACAAATGGAGAAGAGGGTTTTTTGTAGCGGAGTGGTTGATGCAAAAGAGGGTTTTTCTGAAGCTTCTCAAGCAACGTAATCTGCCCAAAGCAACTATCCTGCTAGATTCATTATTCTAATATTTCCTCATAACTGGTTTTTCACGGATTGAACCCGAAACCATATCGTTAACCCTGGTGGAATTTGAAACAAAATGCATCAGTTTTGGCTCCTTTTCTTCTACTGTTGCTGATTCCCTTCTTGTGTTTTGGTTTTGTCCTGCTGTTTTTGTGTCTTTGGTGTTTGGTTGTGAATTGGTTAATTTGGGGTCCATGGCATTTGATTCTTCATCCTTGGATTGGTCCATTGGTCGTGGATTTCTTAAGTCCATGAGGAATTCATTTCATTCTAATGTTACTAAAAGTGCTAAGTTTTCTTCTAGTGATTTTCTTTTGGTTGCTTCTTTCGATAGAAGAAAATTTCGTCCTTAAGAAGATTTGTTGAGCAAGATTCTGGCTGCTTATTTTGGAGGTCTTGTCATGGATTTTAGGGTCCTGGGTTTAACTGATTATAGTTTTAGATTCTCAGTTTGTGACAAAAGAATTGGTTTTGCCATTCTTAAGCTGAATCAGATTATTCATAAAGATTTTTCCTTATTTTTCTCCCTTTGGAGAGATGGAAGTCCTAATTGGAGAAGAGAATTCAACCTCTAGAATTTGGAGCAAGAAAAAAAGAATGGTCTTTGGTTCATCGTAAGAAAAATTCTCCTCGATCTGGTGTTTCCATTTTTGATTGGATTCAATTCCCTGGTTATCTTCATTCTCGAAGGCCTTTCTCTTTGGATCGACCTCATGGTGTTTCTGATGAGGACATCACTCCTATGGATATGGATACCGCTGTAACTCATGGCCCAATAACACGAGCACATGCAAAATGACTCAATTACAAGATGAGCTCATTCCTAAGTGCTAATACTTGTTCCAATGAGAATGTGCTGTTGCATAATATTCCTTGTGATATGTTGTTACTTAGGAGTATGGGAGAGGAGATGCCAAGTCAAGGGGACCCCATCCACATTCCACATTTCAACACCTACGAGGCACGTTCAAGTCAAGTCCAAGCCCAATTGATGCCATCCATGTACTTCAATTCGGGCTACAATTCAACTCGGAGTCAGCTTGACAGCACTGGACTAAAAACTCCATAACTCCCTCATATGGAGTCCGTTTGGGCTGATCCACCACTCGTTGGAAAGCTTATTTCAAGGTCTCTCCAATGGGTAGAAGCCCACTGCATGATTCGTTCGGGGGGGGCCTCTAAATCGACTAGAAAATTTACTTCTGTTGCAGACTCCGCATCTGAACCGTTGATTAGTCGCCCTTGTCGTTTGTTCTTTATATATACTTTGAAGCCGCCACTTCTAGGGTTAGGTTATTTTGCTACATTGTTCCTCCCATGTGTGAGGCAATTGTTCATCAGAGTAGTGTTCCAGGACCTGGTTTGATGAGAGTTAACCTCAACTTTGTTCATTCTAAGATTCAGATTGTTTCTTTCTCGTTCTTGCTCATCTCTTCTACTGCGTGCAGGAATCAACCCTCGTGGTAAGGTCTTCCGGGCGTGAGCACGGTTGATAACTAAAGGTGTGTGGGTGTAGCGATTGCAAGGATTCAACCTCGCTAGTTGGAAGCCTTGGAACGCGAACGTCTCCGTTCCGCAAAAGTAGAACCTAACAAAAGATCGGGCCACCGATTCCATCAAGTGCTATCAGAGCTTTTGTTGTCCGTTAGGTAATTTTTATCTCCTATTGTTTTTTTTCCATCGTCCTATTGTCCACAAAATATATATATATATATATATGTCCTGGTATTACGAATACCCCGGCAAGTTTCTTCGGATGTGCGTAGCACGTGTACAGCGGCGTGAGCTGACCGAGTTACCAGTCACCTCCCACCGGGCAACGCAGCAATTGACACAGCAATTTTTATACAGGTTCGGGTCCCGGTGGGGGCCCTAGTCCTGTTCGCACCCTCCGGACGCTGGTCCGCTAGGGAGGTGCTCTCTCGGGGAGAGAGGTCTCCAAGGGAGCCTGTTGTTTGAGTGTGTTCTAATGAATTAGAGTCCTCCACAAATGAGATACAACGGGGGTATATATAATCCCCAAAACATGCAAAAGACCAAAAAGTCCTAGCTACGGCCGTCGGATCGAAGGGCGCTGATGTCCTTTGGCTAGGGGAACGGCCCAGATGCTCGACACGTGTCCCCGTCAGCTCCAAAAGGCTTCTCTGGTCAGCAGCCACCCTTCCAAGGCTCCGGGTGCCACCGGGGGCCCGGAGACTATTCGGGACTCACCAGGGGTCCAGTGACCCTTCGGGACTCATTGGGGTTCCAGTGACCCCAGTGACCCTCTGGGTCTCACAGGGGGCCCGGTGACTCTTCGGGACTCACCGGGGGCCGGTGATGCTCCGGGTCTCACTGGGGCCCGGTGACTCTCCGGGACTCTGCAAGGGCCTGAAGACCCTCCAGGGACCTAGTGACCCTCCAGGACTCTCCGGGGACCCAGTGACCCTTCGGGACTCTCCGGGACCCGGTGATGCTCCAGGTCTGACTGGGGGCCCAGTGACTCTCCGGGACCCTCCGAGACCCGATGACTCCCCGGGACCAAGAGCCCAGTGACCCTGGGACCCGCCAGGGACTATCTCCGCACAAAGGCCCGAGGCGGTCCGGAGACCCGCGGGACCGAGGACCCGCTGGGGACCTTCTCCGTACGAAGGACCGAGGGCGTTCGGGAGGTCCCCTGGAACCCGTGGCCCAGAGGCCCGGGGAACCATCTGGGACTTTCTCCGCACGAAGGCCCGAGGCGTTCTGGAGACCCCACGAGACCAGGGGCCCGGAGGCCCAGGGACCCATTGGGGATCTTCTCCGCACGAAGGACTGAGGCACTCCGAAGACCCCGTGGGACCCGGGGCCCGGACGCCCAGGACCCGCCAGGAACCTTCTCCGCACGAAGGACCGAAGGCGCTCGGGAGGTCACTTCGAAGACTACCCGGAGATACTAGATTTGCCCCAACAATATATATTTATATATATTCATGTTCGTCGTTGTTCATCGTTTCCGCTGTCCAAACCCCTTGAGCCTTTGCACTTTCTTTCAGTTTTTGCTTTTCTGAATTTTGGTCCCACGCCGTGTCGTCGTGTTGCTGTGTCTAGGTTGACTCTTGTTCTGGTCGTAGTATCGAGTGTGGCTTGCCGCAACAACCCTAGGGCAACAGTTCAAAGCTAGGGTCTGAGGATTTTCGGACTGTATTATTAGATCGGTTTTAGAATTTGAGTTCGAGAAAAAGGAAAATATAACTTGTGATTTCCTCTGTACGAAACCAAGTCACAGAGGTGTGGAAGAGCCGAGACTTGGAATTGAAGGGTTTCAAGTTGGTTTCACATTTAATTCATATTTTAGAACTGGCTGAGTTCTTGTTTTGCACGGCGTTCAGTAAAATGGGCATAACTTTTGCATACAGACTCCCATTTGGGCGTATTTTTTTTCACGGAAAGATAATTTCGATGCCGACGCGTTGAAAACTATACGACAGGAGTCCTATAGCCCAGGATACCCCAAAATTAGGCCGTTTTCGTGCTGTTTTGAGCCATGCAAGTTTTAGTACCTGATTATGTTGTTCTGTCGCTGTTTTGTTTGCATCCTCTGTAATTCCAATTTGTGTCATTCTTGCTTTCCACCTTTGCTGCAACATCTGAAAAAGAAAAAAAAAGGAAGCAAAAAAAAAAGAATAAAAAAGAGAGAAAGAAAGAGGACAATCAGTGTTGCTTGCATCCTTTGAGTCCTTGTGCTTGGTCCTTTTGTTTCGGCTGCCTGAATTAGTTCTAGACACGTTTAGACCAGCGACATAGACTAGCTTGCGACTACTTTTCAATTTCACAATTTCTGAATTGATTTGTTGCTAATCCTTGCTACTCATACATTGCCTGCCGAGCTCCACTTTTCTTCCAACTCAATTACAGGTTTACTTTGCAATCGCGCTCCCCACCACCTGTCACAAGTTGTCACGAACTAGCCCACCGGATTGCACCACCTGTCACAGTTGGTAAGAAACTTGCAAGCGCTTGGTAAGAAGTTTGAGTGAGCGTGACTTTAATTCCTTGTCCACCACCTAGTAGTTGATAGCAAGAATATTTCCACTGTGTTGTTTTCTTCTGTCTTCTACTAACAATGACAGGATCGGAGACTGACGTGCCAGATCCAGACGAATGTGTTACAAGAATTGAGGTCATGAAGTATGTGGAGGATCACCAACGCGCATTGAGAGGTATTGATGCAAGCCTCACCAAGCTTGCTCAAGACAATGAACATAGGATGGAGCGGACCGAGCGGAGCATCACTGACCTCGTTACGAGAATGGGGAACCTTGAGAGGCAGCGCCCTCCACGAGTAGGTCCTGCACCTTCCCATGGAGAGGAAGAGGATGATGAGGGCGGAGAAAGCGTCAACGATCAGGATGATCATACTATTGAACAGGAAAATCGGCTTCGTCAACGCCTTCCCCACAACCGACATGGTATGGGAGGTAACAATGGTAATGCCAATCGCCAGTTTGGTAATGATGTCTTTTCTAAAGTTAAGTTTATCATGCCATCTTTCGCGGGGTGATATAATCCTGATGAGTTTTTGCAATGGGAGTTAACTGCTGATAAAAAATTTTCATGTTTTGAAGTGCCAGAAGAACATAGAATTAGACTTGCCACTAGTGAATTTACTGATTTTGATTCGTATTGGTGGCATGAAACTGAACAAACTAATAACGTCCCTACCACTTGGAATGCACTGAAGGAATTCATGCGAGCTATATTTGTACCCCTCATATTATGCTAGAGATTTATTAAATAAATTGCAACACTTAAACCAAGGTAATAAGTCCGTAGAGGAGTATTATTAGGAGTTACAAATTGGTATGTTGCGTTGCAAAGTGGAAGAAGATGAGGATGCAAAAATGTCTGGATTTTTTGGGGGTTTAAACCATGAGATCAGGGACATATTAGAGTATAAGGATTATCATAATATCACTCGTTTGTTTCATCTTGCTTGCAAAGCAGAAAGGGAAGTACAGGGACGACAAGCTCGGCCACGAGGAGGCACTTTCGGCGGTTCGACTTCACTTCGTTCCACCCCAAGGGCGCCTCCTGATCATTCTATTTCATCATCTTCCCATGCACGTCCTGCTGATTCTACACCATCATCACGTGCTCCTGCAGCAGCAAATCCACGACGGTACAAGCACCGGCGAAGAGCGCTTCATCAGTTGCTTCCACGGGTAGGACCTGGACACGTGATACGCAATGCCACCACTGTAAAGGTTTTGGCCATGTCATGAGGGACTGCCCAAGTCAGCGAGCCCTTATTGCTCGAGTTGACGGTGAGTATACTAGTGCTAGTGATATTGATGAGGATGATTTGGCTCTTGTTGCAGCTAACCATGCAGGTGACGGACATTATAGGGATAGCGATGATGATGGAGTGGACAGATTTGGCGCTGAAGCTTCTGAGAAGTATATGAGCATTGTAGCGCAGCGAGTACTTAGTGCTCAAATGGAGAGAGCAGAGCAAAATCAGCGCCACACCCTGTTCCAATCAAAGTTCATTGTGAAGGAACGATATTGCCGTGTCATCATTGATGGAGGGAGTTGCAACAACCTTGCTAGCACTGAGTTGGTTGAGAAGCTTGGCTTGACGACACAACAGCACCCACAGCCATATTAAATTCAATGGTTCAATGCTTGTGGTAAGTTGAAGGTAAGTAAAATTGTGAAAGTGCATTTTTCAATCGGTACCTACCATGATCATGCGGACTTTGATATAGTGCTAATGCAAGCTTGTTCTTTGCTTTTAGGTAGACCTTGGCAATATGATACTGATGCTTTACACCATGGTAGAAGCAATAAATACACTTTTACGCATAAGGGTAGAACAATTGAATTGATTCCCATGACCCCTGCTGCACTTTTGAAAGATGAACTAGAAAGAGCTGAAAAAGAACATGAGGGGAAGGATAATAAAACAGAAAATCAGATTGTAGCTTGTCTGGGTAAATCTCCGTGGGACTAAGTCCAGGTAAGATGTGTCACGATTGCCCGGGGACGTGGCCTCCGGCCCCTCCCCGGGCGCCGCCTTTTGGCTCCCGGGACGCGGCCTCCGGTGCCCTCCCGGGCGCCGCCATTTGCCCGGGGACGTGGCCTCCGGGGACGCCTCGGGCGCCGCCTTTTGGCTCCCGGGACGCGGCCTCCGGTGCCCTCCTGGGCGCCGCCTTTTGGCTCCCGGGACACGGCCTCCGGTGCCCTCCCGGGCGCCGCCATTTGCCTGGGGACGCGGCCTCCGGTGCCCTCCCGAGCGCCGCCTTTTGGCTCCCGGGACGCGGCCTCCGGTGCCCTCCCGAGCGCCGCCTTTTGGTTCCCGGGACGCGGCCTCCGGTGCCCTCCCGGGCGCCGCCATTTGCCCGGGGACGTGGCCTCCTGGGCCTCCCCGGGCGCCGCCTTTTGGCTCCCGGGACACGGCCTCCGGTGCCCTCCCGGGCGCCGCCATTTGCCCGGGGACGTGGCCTCCCGGGCCTCCCCGGGCGCCGCCTTTTGGCTCCCGGGACGCGGCCTCCGGTGCCCTCCCGGGCGCCGCCATTTGCCCGGGGACGTGGCCTCCGGGGCCTCCCCGGGCGCCGCCTTTTGGCTCCCGGGACGCGGCCTCCGGTGCCCTCCCGGGCCTCATCGCCCTCCTAAAGGTAAAGTCTTGAACTGTTTATCACGTGCAGGTCACGCGAGGAGCGCCTCGGGAACTAGCGACCACCTGTCAAGCATCCAAGGCGTTTGACCGAGAGAAGGACGGTCCTACCCTTCAATCTGACGGTGGCTCCCGGAGTAGTTTAGGTTTTTTGCTTCTTTTTGGGGCTATAAATAGCCCTTGTACCCCTCTGCTGTAAGGGATCGGTTCATTTATTGGAATAGCTAAATTCACAGGCGTGCTCCGGAAGCCTCTCCCCCGGAGAGAGCCCCCCCAGCCGACTCCGGTCGGCAGCGCGTCGACAGGACTAGGGCCCCCACCGGGACCCGAACCTGTATAAACCCGTGTGTTATTCTTTGTGCTTGTCCGGCGGGGGAGGACCGGTCATCCGGTCAATCCGCGCCGCGTAATCTTCTTTAGGATCACTTTCAAAACCTGCCGGGGTATTCGCAATACCACGACAGTTGGCACCGTCCGTGGGGACCCGTGACAAGACGCCATGGCTCCCCCAAGAACAAGGGCTCGCACCCTTCCCGGTGATCCGGGTCTCGGAGACCCGGCGCCGTCCGCCCGAGACACTGCTGTCCCGGCGGTCCCTTCCGGAGGCGACCTGGCCCAGGTACCGCCTCCCTCCTTTCCTCTTAACTTGGGTGCTTCCACCTCCAGGTCATTCCCGGTGACCGCGGGGACCTCGGCCGGGACAAGCGTCCCCCCGACGGCTCCCCCGGCTCCCTGGGACGCCCTGCTCGAAGCTCTCGTGGAAGGCCAGCTCCGCGCCCAGCTCTCTATGGATGAGCTCCTTAGCGTGTTGGCGCGGCCTTCGGCCCCCACATTTGCGTCGCACCCATATCCGGGGAACATGCCCCCGTTTATGGGTTACCCGGCGGCCCCTCTGGCCTCGGGGGGGTTGTCCGCCCCCTATGATCCTGCCGGGGGGTTCCCTCCCCCTGCGGGATACACGCCCAGACCCTTCCCGGCACCTGGGCCTGTCCCGGTACCGGGAGGTTACTTCATGCCGGGGCCCTTCGTGGCACCAGGGGGGTACCCCGTCCCCGGCCTATTCCCGGGGCCGGGAGCCCATCTCTTGCCGGGGGTTTACCCTGCGCCGGGAGCCAGTCCCGCCCCCCGCGTCGCGTTTACCGCGCCGGGGCGGTTGACAGAGCAGCCCTCGTGCTGCAGCGGACTTCCCCCCGCATGGGCTCCCCGGTTCCGGACGCCGCCACGGGGGCTCCCCCCTCACCGGTTCCGGGTGTTACAGGGCCTGCCCCCTTCCCGGTTCCGGTCGTGGCCACTGGGGCCCCCACCACTTCGATTCCAGGCGCCGCCGCAGGTGCCCCCTCCCCGGTTCCAGATGATACAGGGGTTTCCCCCTTTCTGGTCCCGAGGGTCGTCGCAGGGGGCTCGCCCCAACCGGCTCCGGAAGCTACAGCGCACGAGCTCCCTCCCTCGGCGGGACATGTCTGTTCCCCCTCGGGGGAGGTCGAGCGAATGCGTTCATCAGAGCACGGGGAAGAGCTTCCCCCCCGCCGCGGGCGCGGGGAGCCTCGCTCTCGCACCGGCTGGGGGAAGAGACCCGTTGAAGAGCCAACCTCTCCGGCGGAGAGCCCGGACGTCCGGGAATTCAGCCCCGGTCCGGAGGAAAAGCGTCGCCACCACCATTCTGGCGGACCTCTCGGACCGCTTCCAGACTCAGACAACGAAGGTCCCGTGAAAGAAGATAGCGACCGGGGCTCTCCCCGGGAAGTGCAGGGGGCAACCAGCCCCTGTGCCGAAGGCTTCGCAGCATCCGATGGCCGCGGCCCTACCGCCCGCCACACATCGAACACTATAACGGCGAGACAAACCCTTACGAGTTTGTGCAGGTCTACTCCACTGCTATCTCCGCGGCCGGGGGGGACGAGTCAGTACAGTGCAACGTCTTCCCCCTTTACCTCTCCGGCATCGCCCGCTCCTGGTTCTACAACCTAAAGGCCGGCTCCGTCAAGTCTTTCTCGCAGCTCAAGCGGGAGTTCTGTGCCAACTTCCAGGGGAACTACGTGCGTCCCCTGGACTCCTCGCAACTATATACTGTCCGGCAGAGGACTGGGGAGACCATCAGAAGCTTCTTCAAGCGCTTTGCCCAGGTGAAGAGCAAAGTGGCCCACGTCCCCGACTCTACGGTCATCGAAGCCTGCAAAAGCGGCATCCTCCCGGGGGAGCTCCACCGAAGGCTCTCCCGGAGCTGCCCCTCTTCCACCGACGAGCTCTTCAACGTGCTCAAAAAGTACGCTCGGGCGGAGGAAGACGATATCTGGAAGAAGACCCAGGGGGCTCCCACCCCTGTCGACCGGGGGGCCAAGGATCCCCCCAAACGATCCAGGCAAGGGGGGCGTAGCGAGCCACGGCCTCGGGACACCTTTGTCCTCGAGGGCGGAGGCGGCTCGCGCGACCCCCCGAGGACCAACCGCCCCTTCCCCAAGCCGAAGGGCCATGGGGGAGGACAGTCTTCGCGCGGCCAGGAAGGCCCTGCGGGGAGAAGGCGCGAAGGACTGTGGTGCAGCCTCCACAGGTCCAATACCCACGCTACCCGAGATTGTAGCCAGCTGCTGCAGCACTTTGCGGACTTCCTCGACCAGCGTGAGCAGGGGGGACTCCGGCCTCCTTGCCCCCTCGGCCAGCTGTTCCGGCCCTTCCCGCTCCCACGGGGGGTCAGCAGACGCAGGAGGGGGAGCCTTCAGAAGCCCTCCCCTTTCAAACTTCGCAGCGGCACATCAACGTCATCGTGGGAGGATCTGCCTCCGGGCGGGACTCTAAGTGCCAGCGTAAGGAGTACGCGCGCGAGGTCAAGGTTGTGGGGGTGCTACACGCGTCCCCGCCACCGAAGTGGTCGGACGTCCCCCTCACCTTCACGGCAGAAGACGCGCGGGGGGTTCGCTTCCCCCACGACGACGGGCTCATTGTCTCCGCGACCAACTACAACTGCCATCTGGCCCGGATCCTGGTGGATGGCGGGAGCTCCGCCGATGTCTTATTCCTAAAGGCCTTCAAAGAAATGCAGGTGGATGAGAAGCTCCTGCAGCCCGCTGCCGGGCCCCTGCAAGGCTTTGTCCCGGGGAAGGCGATCCACCCCGTGGGCAAGGTAGATCTTCCAATGACCTTCGGCACCCCGGAGAACTACCGGACCGAGCTGGTCCGCTTCGACGTGGTAGACCTCCCCTCCTCCTACAACGCGATTATGGGGAGAACGACAATCAACCGGCTGGGGGCTGCCACCCATCAAAATTATCTCTGCATGAAGATCCCCGGGCCGCATGGTGTGATCAACGTCCGGGGAGACCAAGACATGGCCCGTGCTCTATACGAGCGCGCTGCGGCCACGATCGGAAGCGTCAACCTCATAAAGACGCCCGTGGGGGAGGCTCCTCCCCCGGAACTAGATGCTGCTGCGCCACCGCCCGGGAGGCCCCTCCTCAAGCCCCGTCTGGAAGGGGGCCTCCGGAAGGTCTTGCTGTCCCCGGGCAACGAAGACAAAACCGTCCGGATTGGGGCAGAGCTCCCCGAGGAGCGTGCAGCGCAACTTGCGGCTTTTCTGCGCGAAAACTCCGATGTTTTTGCATGGAAGCCGTCAGACATGCGGGGCGTCGCCTGGGGGGTCATTGAGCACAAGCTTGCAGTAGCCCCCGGTCACCCCCCGGTCAAACAGAAGCTGCGGAAACTCTCCCTCGAGCGCCAAGAGGCAATCAAGGCGGAGATCACCCGGCTCCGAGAGGCGGGGTTCATTCGGGAGGTCCTGCACCCCGAGTGGCTCGCGAACCCCGTCCTCGTCAAGAAATCAACCGGCATGTGGCGGATGTGCGTGGACTTCACCGACCTTAACCGCGCCTGCCCCAAAGACAACTTCCCGCTCCCGCGGATTGATCAGCTCGTCGACTCCACTGCGAGGTGCGAGCTCATGAGCTTCCTAGACGCCTACTCGGGCTACCATCAAGTCCGGATGGCGGAAGGGGACGAGGAAAAGACGAGTTTTATTACTCCCCTCGGAACCTTCTGCTACGTCCATATGCCCTTCGGGCTCAAGAACGCGGGGGCGACCTTCCAGCGCCTCATGACGCTGGTTTTCAAAGAGCAAGTCGGCCGCAACGTTGAAGTCTACGTAGACGACGCGGTTGTCAAGAGTCCCCGCGCAGCCTCCCACATCGATGACCTGGCTGAAACCTTTCGGAACCTCCGCGCATTCGGGCTCAAGCTAAACCCGGAGAAGTGCGCCTTCGGGTGCGCGGGGGGAAGCTCCTAGGTTTCCTTGTGTCCCAACGGGGCATTGAGGCAAACCCCGAGAAGATCCGGGCATTCCTAGACATGCCCCCGCCGCGCTCCGTCAAGGATGTCCAGCGGCTCTCCGGCCGTCTAGCCGCACTCAGCCGCTTTGTCTCCCGGTCGGGGGAGCGGGGCCTCCAGTTCTTCAAGATCCTCCGAGGGCTCGAGGGGTTCCGCTGGACCCCCGAGGCCTAGGAGGCGTTCGACGACCTCAAGAAGTACCTCACGAGCCCTCCAATGCTCGTGAGTCCGTCCCCGGATGAGCCCTTACTCCTCTACCTCGCCGCGACCCCTGTCGCCGTCAGCGCGGTCTTGGTGAAGGAGCAAGGGGGGCAGCAGCGCCCGGTGTACTACGTGAGTGAGGCCCTCCAAGGGGCCAAAACTCGGTACACGGAAATGGAGAACATCTTCTACGCCCTCCTCATGGCATCCCAGAAGCTTCGGCATTACTTCCTGGGGCACCCCACCACCGTCCGGTCGTCCCTCCCCCTTGGGGAGGTACTGCGGAACAAAGAAGCCACCGGCCGGATCGGGAAGTGGGGGGCTGAGCTCGCCCCCTTCTCCCTGTCCCTTACCGGCCGCTCCACCATCAAGTCGCAGGTTCTCGCCGACTTCGTCGCAGAGTGGACCCCCACCTCTGGGTCCGGGGACGAAGATCTCCCTGTGCTGCCCCGACGCAGTGATCATTGGACCCTTATGTTCGATGGGACGCTGTGTCTCGCCGGGGCTGGCGCGGGAGTAGTCCTCCGGAGCCCCGAGGGGAAGGAACTCGAGTACGCCGCACGGCTCGAGTTCCCCGCAACCAACAACGTCGCCGAATACGAGGCTTTGCTCCTCGGGTTGCGCCTCGCGCGCTCCCTGGGGATCCGGCGCCTCCTAGTCAAG
This sequence comes from Pharus latifolius, assembly GCA_019359835.1. NCBI lineage: Eukaryota > Viridiplantae > Streptophyta > Magnoliopsida > Poales > Poaceae > Pharus > Pharus latifolius. The sequence continues at coordinate 46,585,891 of CM033320.1, read as the reverse complement.
GGAGATTCTCAGCTCGTAGTTTGCCAAATAGACAAGTCTTACCTGTGCCATGACGCAAACTTAAGTCTTTATTTGCAGGAAGTGCGAAAGATGGACAGGCATTTCGACGGCCTCGAGGCCCGACATATCCCACGTAGGGACAATGACCGGGCCGACGCCTTGGCCCCGGCGGCCAGCGCCCGGGAATCGCTCCCCAAAGGGGCTTTCCTGGAGATCATCACAAAGCCCTCAGTGGCCTCCCTGGACACGGGCGACGAGCCTCATGTCCCGGAGGTCGCCGAGATCACCCGGACTCCGTCTTGGATGGGCCCCCTCATCTCCTTCATCAGGGGGGAGGGGGACCCTCCTAGTAAGACCGAGGCTAAACGTCTCCGGGCTAAAGCCCGGGCATATCTCCTCCTGGAGGGGAGGCTCTACAAGCGGGGGGCTTCCGCCCTCCTGCGCTGCCTCCCCCGGCCGGAGGGACTTCAACTTCTCGAAGACATCCACACGGGGAGCTGCGGTTCTCACCTAGCCCCACGTGCCATCGCAGCCAAGGCCCTCCGGCAGGGCTTCTACTGGCCCACGGTCATGCGCGACGCGCGAGACCTCGTCTCCGCGTGCGAGGCATGCCAGAAGATGGCCAAGGGCTCGAACCTCCCCCCTATAGCGCTGCAGACAATCCCCATCACTTGGCCCTTTGTGCGCTGGGGGATGGACCTCTTAGGGCCCTTCCCCCCAGCGCCCGGGGGATACAAGTATGCGGTAGTCGCAGTCGACTATTTTACAAAGTGGGTTGAGGCGGAGCCTTTGGCCAGCATCACGTCCCGGGCCGTTCAGCGGTTTTTCTGGAAAAACGTCGTATGTCGTTTTGGTGTCCCCCGGGAAATCACCGTGGACAACGGGACCCAATTCGACTCGGCTTATTTTCGGGAATTCTGTGAAGGCCTGGGGCTCGTCATCCACTTCGCCTCTGTAGCCCATCCCCGGAGCAATGGGGCTGTCGAGAGGGTCAACGGCGTGATCCTACAGGGATTGCGCCGGAGACTCGAGCAAACCGCTTCTAAGCGGGGTGCATGGGCGGAGGAGCTCCCTAGCATCCTCTGCTCTATGCGCACGACCCCGTCTCCTTGGTCTACGGGGCGGAGGCAGTCCTCCCCCCGGAGATTGGCTTCCGGTCACTGCGGGTAGAGCTCCTGGAGGGAGCCACTCCCTTGGCATACCAGGCCAACAAGGCCAACCAGCGTCTGGAGATCGACCTCGTGGAGGAGGAACGCGACCGAGCGCTCCTCCGCCACGCCATCTACGAGCAAGAAATGGCGCGCGCGTACAATCAGCGCCTGCGTGAGAGAGCTTTCCGCCTTGGGGACCTTGTCCTCAAGCGCGTGACGGACCCCCAGGCCTAGGGTAAGCTCTCCCCCAAGTGGGCTCGGGGGCCTACAAGCTCTCCAACCTCCAAAAGCAGGAGCTGAAGCACACGTGGAACTTGCGTTTACTTCGCAAGTTCTATGTTTAGCCTTACGGGCCTGTCCCCTCCCCCGGAGCGTTCACGCCGGAAGGGGAGGAGGGACGCTGTATTTTCCTCCCCTTTCGCGGCTTCGCAGGGGGAGGTCCTGTACTTCATTTTATTAGCAATACATAGGTCTTGCTTTGCAAACTGTCTCATTGCAGGTCTTTCTCATTACCGCCCCTAGCGGCGATGCCCTCCCCGCGAGGATGCCCTCTCCGCGAGGAAGTGGGCCAGCCCCAACAAGTCCCTACAACGGAGCCTGCACTCCCGTAGGGCGGCTTACGATCAGCCCTCGTGGACTGAGGGTGTAGGCGGCAACCCGGTCACAGTGGCCGTGGTAACGAGTCACTTTGGGAGACTAGTCCCCTGCCCAAACACTCAACCCCGTCTTCGGGCACTTCCTCCTCCGGGAGTCGACGTTATTCCTGGCTCCCCGTTTTCACGGCGACTGGAAGATCGGCCCCTTGTGGCTTGATTGGATCTGTCTTCCTCCTCCGGGAGTCGACGTTATTCCCGGCTCCCCGTTCTCACGGCGACCGGACGATTGGTCCCCAGCAACCCTATTCCCGGCTCCCCGTTCTCATGGCGACCGGACGACTGTCTCTCGGAGAAGTTACGGATTTCTCGGGCGTTTTCTTCCCCAAAGACCCTATTCCCGGTTCCCCGTCCTCACGACAATCGGACGAATGTCTCCTAGGAAGATCGCCTCCGGAAATTTCATCGGGTTCTCTTGGACATTCCTTCCGCTTAAGGCCTTATTCCCGGCTCCCCGTTCTCACGGCGACCGGACGATTGTCTCCCGGAAGGTCTTCTCCTTGAAAACCTCGTTTCAAAGTTTTCTAACTTAGAAAATTTCCTATCCTACAGGTGACCTCTACCCCGGGGGCCTTGTTACCCCCACAGCGCGCGGAGCTATTCTCCAGCCCGCTGTGGGCGGGGGGGATAAGGAACCCCCGGGTGTCGACCGCACCACCCACGAGGAAACTTAGCTCATCCTTGTTAAGATGAGTCATCCAGACCATCCAAGAAGAAGAAAATAAAGAGGCAATGAAAGGAAACAACACAACGCTTTATTGATTAGCAAACCCGGAGGACATCTTCCCCCTCCGGTGGGCTTCGGAAACTATACAACCCGGGTTCTAACCCGGGGGATTCTCTAGGCCTTAAGGCTCCTACGCCTAATACTCCCAGAGGCTCTCCGCTAGCTCCCGGGTCAAGTCCCGGTACAGCGCCCGTACGCGGCGCCGAGCGTCCCGGAGCACATCTTCAGGCCAAAACTCGTATCCCACCGGTGGAAGTATACGGAGGGGAGGGATCATCCGGAGCCCGGGTCGCAGAGGAGACAATTCGGCACGATGATTATCGAAGTTGTCCAAGTGCCACTCCGGACGCCACCTCAACCGGATCGGCTCCCGGGCGCTATCCTCCCCGCGATTCCCGGAGAAAAGGCTTAGCAAAATCAAAGCCGCTTGGGCGTCCCCCGGGGAGCCCCTCCCGGACCTTCGCCCGGGAGTAACTTCCCGGGAACCCTGGTAACAATTTCAATTCAAAGACTTAGAAAAAATTCTAACTTCATTGCATTCAAAAAATTTTTGTACAAGTGCCCGGGGCTTCTTCTAAGAAGCTACCGGAATCAAAAAGTCCTAAAACAAAAAAGGGCCCTAGCTAAGACCCGGGGGGGGAGGCTCATACATGTTCATTGGCGTCCTCCCCCCGGGGGGCTTCCTCCAAGGCCGGGGCTGGAGCATCTCCCGCCGGAGGCGCCGGAGCCGGGAACCACGCCCGGATGATCCGGTCGTAGAACCCTCCGGCGAGCTGCTCGACCTCCCGGCGCGAAGGCTCGAAGGAGTCTGGGAAGCTTCGGGGGATGCGGCCCCCGATCGCCCGGGCGCCGACCCCCCGGAACTCGACGAGCCCCTTAGCGGCCGCGACGACGGGGATCGCCCGACCCCGCGCCCGAACATCGGCAGCCTCCGCGATGGCGGAGACCTGTGCGTTAAGGAAACGCACAGCCTCCGCGAGGGTCGCCGGCGGCACCTCCCTGCTCCCGGAGCCGAGGCTTACGCCAAGGCCCTCGAGGGCCGTCCGGACGAAGCGGCCCGCGTCCGCCACCGCCCGGACGCTTGAGCTCTCGAGCTCACGAAGCGCCTCCTCCCTCGCCTTGGCCTCCTCCCGGAGGCGGGCGTTGATGGCCTCGGAAATATGAACCTGGGCCAGGACCCGGGTCAAATCCGCGAGCGCCTCGTCACGTTCCCGGAGGGCCTCCTCGCGCTGCCCTACGGAGGCTGTGGCCCGGCCCTCCGCCTCCTTAAGCAGCCGGGCGACCCGCTGCTCAAGGCCCCAGGTAACAGCTGCCACCTACAAAATATATAAGAGTTAGAAAAATTTCAAAGTGCAGGGGATGAGCGAAGGCGTTATCGGCTCGGGTTACCTGGGCCCCGAGGGACTGAAGCCCCTCGAAACGCTCATGGAGCGTCCCTCCCGCAACGAAGGCCTGCACCTTCCGGGTATGCAGGCCCTCCGAGTAGCGGGCGACCTCCCCTGCGGGGAGCAAAGGGGTCTCCCGCCCGGAGCCGGCGGGGGGCCCCCGGACCTCAAGGTCCGGTAACGTGGCCGGCGTCTTCGTCGACGAGGTAGTGTCCCCCGAAGACGTGGCCGAGGAGCTCTCGGCAGGAGCCTCCGCCCGGGGGGGACCATCAGGCCTTTCCCTGCCCCGGGCCGGAAGGTCCTCGGGGCCCCCTCCTCTGGAGGAACCTCGTAGACTGAGGGGCTCCCCCCTCGTCCACCGGCCAGACCCGCGGGGGCGAGGCCCCCGCGAATCTCACCTCCAGCCTCTCCGGCTCCAAAGAGGCCGGAAGGGGCGGGAGGAGCTCCACCGTGAGCGGCGACGGGGCGTAGTTCGCCGAGTCAGACGCCGCCCCGCCCGCGGTCGCCTCCTTCCCCCGCGCCTCGACGGGGCCCTTCGGGGGAGGAGGCGTTGCTTCCTTCCGGGATGGTGCCCGGGCATGCTCGCTCCCAGGGGTCTTGTCCCGGGGCTTCGCCGGTGTCGCCGCCGGCGTCGTCGATGGGCCGGGGGTCTTCTGAACCCGGGCCTTCTTGGGCTCCGAGCCCCCGGCCGCCTCCTTCCCCCGTTTGTGTGAACCGGGGGTGGGGAGAGGCTTCCTGTCCGGCAGCTTTAGCCCGAAGGCCGCCGCTACCAAGTTCTTGGGGGGGCCCTCGCCCACGGCACGCACGACGCGCTCGTGCTCATCGGCGAAGTACCTCCCCAAGAGGTTCTCCGCCTTCTCCCGCGCTGCCGGGTACGGCCGGACTGCAAGAGGTAAAGAGTTAGTCAATTTCTTAAAAATTTGTAAGTACAATGCAGCGGGTTCCCGGAGCTTACGTCGCGTCACCGGCTTCACCGGGGGCCGCTGCTCGGGGCCCATGCCGATCCCCCTCTTCCCTCCGGTGAAGGGGGAGATCCGGAGGAGAGCCATCTCCTCAGCCGCGTCCCTCATCGAGCGGGTCTTCTTGGAGAGGATCACCTTGCCGAGGAGCTCGTACTCCTCGTCCGTCCACACCGACAGCTTTGGTGTGGATGACCGGCTGTAGGTGGGGGCCTCCGGGGCGTACACGACCGCGTCGTCTCGGACTCGGAGGTAGAACCACCTCCGGACCCAATCCCCCCAGTGGTCCCGGGAGGCCGCCGCCGGGTAGTCGATTACCCGGGCCGGCAGCATCTGGAACATCACCGAACCAAAGGGGGACTTGGGGCCCCCCTTCACCAGGTGGGAGGTCCGCGCCGCCGGTTCGTAGAAGTACCGGAAGGCGCGAAGGTCGGGCTCCCGCCCGGTCGCTGTCTCGAAGAGCCAAATGAAGAGGCCCATCCGGACAAGCGCGTTCGGGGTGAGGTGGTTGAGAGCCACCCCATACTCCTTGAGAAACTCCCGGAGCATGGGATGCACCGGGAGCCGGAGCCCCGCCTCGAGGAAGGCCTCGTAGGCCACGATCTCTCCGGGCCTGGGGCGGGGGGCTCCGTCCTTCTTCACGGGGACTCGGATGTCCCCGGCCGCAACGATGCCCCTTTCGGCCAAGGACTCGGCGTCCTCGGCCGTGAACTCAGACGCCCAGAGGAAATCCGAGGGGATTTCCTCTGGGGGCACCTCCGTGGTCTTCGCTCGACCCTTGGGTGCCATGAGGTTAGTTTTCTTTTTGGTGGCTAACTTTGCAGGAGGCTACTACTAGAAGCTCCCGGACACCTGCTACCGGAAAAAACTACCAGAGAAAAGCTACCGGGAAAAGCTACCGGGAGAGGGCTACCGGGAGAACAAAAATCGTGGGGTTGAGAATTTGGAATGAGCTTCCGGGCCCCCCAAGGTCCTATTTATAGGGGCGGGCCGTGGTCTAGATGCACGCCACGTGGCACCAGCGGATCAATCTGGACCATAGAAGTTCAAACCGTGCGCGGGAAACGAAGGGACGGGCACGTGAATCGAGGCGCCGGTTCGAACCACGCGCGCATTTATGGCGAAACGGCGCGGCTTTAAGCGTGGGGCACAGAAACCGAAGCGTCGTGGCTCCGGTGGCTTGGCCCGAAGATCTTCCCGGTGACCTGAACCATACCCACCGGGGACTCGAGCATCGTCCCCGGCGGGCATGGGGGGCTGCTGTCGGGGGAAATCTCCGCGGGACTAAGTCCAGGTAAGATGTGTCACGATTGCCCGGGGACGTGGCCTCCGGCCCCTCCCCGGGCGCCGCCTTTTGGCTCCCGGGACGCGGCCTCCGGGGCCACCCCGGGTGCCGCCTTTTGGCTCCCGGGACGCGGCCTCCGGTGCCCTCCCGGGCGCAGCCATTTGCTCGGGGACGTGGCCTCCGGGGCCTCCCCGGGCGCCGCCTTTTGGCTCCCGGGACACGGCCTCCGGTGCCCTCCCGGGCGCCGCCATTTGCCCGGGGACGTGGCCTCCGGGGCCGCCCCGGGCGCCGCCTTTTGGCTCCCGGGACGCGGCCTCCGGTGCCCTCCCGAGCGCCGCCTTTCGGCTCCCGGGACGCAGCCTCCGGTGCCCTCCCGGGCGCCGCCATTTGCCCGGGGACGTGGCCTCCTGGGCCTCCCCGGGCGCCGCCTTTTGGCTCCCGGGACACGGCCTCCGGTGCCCTCCCGGGCGCCGCCATTTGCCCGGGGACGTGGCCTCCGGGGCCGCCCCGGGCGCCGCCTTTTGGCTCCCGGGAGGCGGCCTCCGGTGCCCTCCCGAGCACCGCCTTTTGGCTCCCGGGACGCGGCCTCCAGTGCCCTCCCAGGCGCCGGCATTTGCCCGGGGACGTGGCCTCCTGGGCCTCCCCGGGCGCCGCCTTTTGGCTCCCGGGACACGGCCTCCGGTGCCCTCCCGGGCGCCGCCATTTGCCCGGGGACGTGGCCTCCGGGGCCTCCCCGAGCGCCGCCTTTTGGCTCCCGGGACGCGGCCTCCGGTGCCCTCCCGGGCGCCGCCATTTGCCTGGGGACGTGGCCTCCGGGGCCTCCCCGGGCGCCGCCTTTTGGCTCCCGGGACGCGGCCTCCGGTGCCCTCCCGGGCCTCATCGCCCTCCTAAAGGTAAAATCTTGAACTGTTTATCACGTGCAGGTCACGCGAGGAGCGCCTCGGGAACTAGCGACCACCTGTCAAGCATCCAAGGCGTTTGACCGAGGGAAGGACGGTCCTACCCTTCAATCCGACGGTGGCTCCCGGGGTAGTTTAGGTTTTTTGCTTCTTTTTGGGGCTATAAATAGCCCTTGTACCCCTCTGTTGTAAGGGATTGGTTCATTTATTGGAATAGCTAAATTCACAGGTGTGCTCCGGAAGCCTCTCCCCCGGAGAGAGCCCCCCCAGTCGACTCCGGTCGGGAGCGCGTCGACAAGACTAGGGACCCCACCGGGACCCGAACCTGTATAAACCCGTGTGTTATTCTTTGTGCTTGTCCGGCGGGGGAGGACCGGTCATCCGGTCAATCCGCGCCGCGTAATCTTCGCTAGGATCACTTTCAAAACCTGCCGGGGTATTCGCAATACCACGATATAGCTAATGAAGTTTTCCCACCTAAAAAGGATAAGAAAGAATCTAGTGTTAAGAAGACAGGAATTAAATTGAAAGGTGCTAATATCCTTGCTACGAAATCTGATTTACTTGATTTGCATTCTTTTACTTCAGTTTGCTATGCTATGCTTTGCAAAGAGGCTTATTTTTCCCTTGATAAATTGCCTAGCTCTTTGCCTCCTGCCGTCACTAACCTTTTGACCTTTTGCAGGAGTATGAGGATGTCTTTCTTGATAACATTCCCCCAGGGATGCCACCTATGAGAGGTATTGAGCATCAAATTGACTTGATCCCGGGAGTGACTTTGCCAAACCGTGCGCCTTGCGGAACCAATCCCGAAGAGACTAAGGAAATTCAGCACCAAGTTCAAGACTTATTGGACCAGGGTATGTACGACAAAGCCTTAGTCCTTGTGCCGTTCCAGTTAGTTTGGTTCCTAAGAAAGATGGTACTTGGCTTATGTGCATAGATTGTAGAGCCATTAATAATATTACAATAAGGTATCGTCATCCTATTCCTAGGTTAGATGACATGATTGATGAATTAAGTGGCTCTATAATTTTTTCTAAGGTAGAACTGCGAAGTGGATACCACCAAATAAGAATGAAGTTGGGTGATGAATGGAAAACTGCTTTTAAAACTAAGTTCGGGTTGTATGAGTGGTTAGTAATGTCTTTTGGTTTAACTAATGCACCTAGCACTTTCATGCATATGATGACCAAGGTTTTACGAGCTTTTATTGGTCGATTTGTCGTGGTATATTTTGATGATATTCTGATTTATAGCAAGTCACAAGATGAACACATGGAACATTCGCGTGCCGTTTTTAATGCATTATGTGATGCACGTTTATTTGGTAACCTTGAGAAGTGCGCCTTTTGCATGGATCAAGTCTCTTTTCTTGGTTATGTTGTTACCCCACAGGGAATAGAAGTGGATGAAGTGAAAATTGAAGCAATCAAGAGCTGGCCGACTGATAGAGAAACGCAGTCCCGATCTTTCGATGAAAGATGTAAATTTCGAATGAGGAGGAGTAGACGTTAGCGACCAGACTACAACTGTCCAGGATGTTGCACCTTAGCGATTGATACACCAACTCCAAAGTGTTATTGATCTTGCCGGAGCACGATCAACCTACCCACGAGGGGCTTTGTCCTTGCAAGCAATCGAAGAACGAGCAAGAACAAGATGAACAAGCAACTCAATTGTGAATATAGATTAAGCTCCAAATCTGAGAAGACAATATGGAGGGGTTCCGAAGATGAGTAAAACGGGTGGTCTAGCTGACATGCGCGATTACAAGATGATGTAGCAAAGGCTAACTTTAATCTAACAAAACCCAATACAAAATGGTGTAGGCCCCCTCCTTATATAGGGATTCAGGTTGGTGCTACTGTACCCGTCCACATACAATGTATTCTTCGAGTGCAAGAAAGCTACTTTGCAAAATATCAAGCCGTCTTCCTAAACTTCTGTTCACACTACTTTGCAAAACATCAAGCCGTTTTCCTAAACTTCTGTTCACAATAGGCAGATTTTTCTGGAGGCCGAACTGTAGATGTACTAGTGCTCCTTCTTGGGTCTTGTGCTCGTGCTCGGACTGTAGATGTACTTGTATTCTTTTGTTGCAAAGAGGCTAGGTGGCAGCCAAGAAGCTAGGTGGCAATCATAATAGTCTATCAGAGAATTCAAGTGGAAATTGGATTCTTCTTCATGCTTTTCAAGTGGAATTTGCATTCTTGATCATGCTTTTTGAGTGGAAATTGGATTCCTCTTTATGCTTTTCAAGTGGAATTTGAATTCCTCATCCTTATTTCTTTTCTCAATTTCCTTGCTGGTCCACGCCCATACTCCTAAGCATAAGAATATCACAAGGTAGCGTCTCATTCTCCAAAGTATAATTGCAAGAACAGATGAACGAGCTCACCTGGTAATTTAACTGGCGTGCACGAGCTCGAGTGATTGGACCTTCTGGTGTAGGAGGTGGTGAAGTGCGTGTATCCATTGAAGTGATGCCCTCATCATCCTCCCCCTCTTGCATTTGAGTCGTCCTCGACTCAAGTTCATCCTCTTCTCCCAAGTAAGGCTTCAAATAAGCAATGTTAAAAGTGGGACTAACCCCAAAATCTGGAGGCAACTCAAGTTTATATGTATTATCATTAATCTCTTCTAACACTTTGAATGGACCATCAGCTCTAGGCATTAACTTTGACTTTCTTAACTAACGAAATCGATCTTTTCTCAAATGCAACCAAACTAAATCTCCAGGTTCAAAAGTTACATGCTTCCTCCCCTTACTACCAGGAAGTTTATATTTAGCATTCATGCGCTCTATGTTTTCTTTAGTTGTTTCATGCATTTTCAGCATCAAATTAGCATGTTGTTTAGCATCAAAATTCAACTTCTCCAAAGATGGAAAAGCTAACAAATCAATAGGAGCACGAGGCACAAAACCATAGACAATCTCAAAAGGGCACATCTTAGTAGTAGAATGCAGCGAACGATTATAAGCAAACTCAACATGAGGCAAGCATTCTTCCCACATATTTATGTTCTTTTTCAAAACAGCCCTAAGCATGGTAGATAAAGTTCTATTGACAACTTTAGTTTGTCCATGAGTTTGGGGATGACAAGTAGTAGAAAATAAAAACTTAGTCCCCAATTTAGCCCATGAAGTTCTCCAAAAGTGGCTAAGGAATTTAGTGTCACGATCTGAAACTATTTTGTTTGGCAAACCATGCAAGCGAACAATTTCACGAAAGAACAAATCAGCAATGTTGGTAGCAACATCACTTTTATGACAAGGGATGAAGTGTGCCATCTTAGAAAATTTATCTACAACAACAAAGACGCTATCCCTCCCCTTTTTTGTTCTAGGAAGGCCTAAAACAAAGTCCATAGTCCCAAGGTACGCTAGGAATAGGTAGAGGCATATACAAACCATGAGGATTAATTCGTGACTTAGCTTTTTGACATGTAGTGCAGCGAGCAACGTATCGTTCCACGTCTCTTCTCATCCTTGGCCAAAAGAAATGACCAGCAAGTATGTCCGCCGTCTTCTTCACACCAAAGTGTCCCATTAGCCCACCTCCATGCGCTTCCTGTAACAGCAACAAACGAATGGAGCTAGCCGGAATGCATAGCTTGTTAGCTCTAAACACAAACCCATCATTGAGGACAAATTTGTTCCATGTTTTTCCCTCTTTACAATTCAGCAACACATATTTAAAATCATCATCATGCACATATTGCTTTTTAATCATCTCTAATCCAAAGATTTTGAAATCAAGTCGTGAAAGCATGGTGTATCTCCTAGACAAAACATCAGCAATAACATTATCCTTTCCCTTCTTGTGTTTTATAACATAAGGAAAAGATTCAATGAATTCAACCCACTTTGCATGTCTACGATTCAATTTACCTTGACTTCGAATATGCTTTAATGATTCATGATCAGAATGTATGACGAATTCTTTGGGCCATAAATAGTGCTGCCATGTTTCTAAAGTTCAAACTAGAGCATATAATTCCTTATCATAAGTAGAATAGTTCAGACTAGGCCCACTCAACTTCTCACTAAAATATGCAACAAGTTTTCCTTCTTGTAACAACACACCACCCAAACCAATTCCACTAGCATCACATTCTAGTTCAAAAGTCTTAGAAAAATCTGGAAGTTGGAGTAGTGGTGCACGTGTTAACTTATCTTGCAATGTGTTGAAGGCATTCTCTTGTGCATCGCTCCAAGCAAATAGCACACCCTTTTTGGTGAGCTCATTCAATGGTGCAGCGATGGTGCTGAAATCCTTCATGAAGCGATGGTAGAATCCAACAAGTCCTAGAAAACTACGCACCTGTGTGACTGTCTTAGGAGTCGGCCAACTCTGTATTGCCTCAACTTTGGCTTGATCAACTTCAATTCCCTGTGGAGTAACAACATAGCCATGAAAAGAGACTCGATCCATGCAAAAGGTGCACTTCTCAAGGTTACCAAACAAGCGTGCATCATGTAAAGCATCAAAAACAACACGTAAATGGTCAAGGTGTTCCTCTAATGATTTGCTATATATCAAAATGTCATCAAAATATACCACCACAAATCTGCCAATGAAAGCACGCAAAACTTCGTTCATTAATCTCATGAAGGTGCTAGGTGCATTAGTTAAACCAAAAGGCATTACTAACCATTCATATAGACCGAACTTAGTTTTAAATGTTGTTTTCCATTCATATCCTAACTTCATGTGAATCTGGTGGTACGCACTACGCAAATCAACTTTAGAGAACACTGTAGAGCCACTTAATTCATCAAGCATATCATCTTAGGAATCGGATGATGATATCTAGTGGTGATATTATTGATTGCTCTACAATCCACACATATGCGCCATGATCCATCTTTCTTAGGCACTAAAATGACCGGAACAGCACAAGGTCTAAAAGACTCACGCATATACCCTTTATCAAGCAATTCTTGAACTTGGTGTTGTATTTCCTTAGTTTATTCTGGATTGGTTCTGTATGGTGCACGATTGAGCAAAGATGCCCTAGGAATGAGGTCAATTTGGTGCTCAATTCCTCAAATTGGTGGCAGCCCCGGTGGTACATCCTTTGGAAAGACATCAGTGTACTCCTACAAAAGGTTAGTGACAGCAGGAGGCAAAGAAGAAGATATATCTTCAAATGAAAACCAAGCTTCTTTGCAAACCAGTGCATAGAAAATAGAATTACTAGCATCCAGCTCATTTACATCGGATTTGGTAGCAAGAAAACAAGCGCCTTTCAATTTAATCTCATTTTTCTTCTCACGAACAGGTTTAGATTCGTTCTTTTTATGTTTCTCAAGTCCCTTTGCTACAATCTGATTTTCACTCTTAGCATGCTCCCGATTTTTCTCTTTATTAGCTCTAGCAATCTCATCTTTTAAAATAGCTTCAGGAGACATCAGATGTAACACAATTTTCTTCTCTTTATGCACAAAAGAATATTGATTGGTTCTACCATGATGCAAAGAATCTTTATCATATTTCCATAGTCTACCTAACAACATAGAGCATGCTTGCATAGGTACGACATCGCAATTAACAAAATCATGATAAGAACCAATAGCAAAATGTATTCTCACCAACCATGTTACCTTTAGTTTGCCGCTGTTGTTGAACCATTGAATGTAATATGGCTGAGGGTGCGGTTTGGTGTTCAATGCAAGCTTGTCAACCATGTCGGAGCTTGCGAGGTTGTTGCAGCTCCCTCCATCAATAATCAAACGGCATGAACGCTCCTTGATCACACACTTAGTTTGAAACAAAATGTGTCGCTGATTTTGCTACGCCTTCTCCACTTGTGCACTCAACACACGCTGCACAATGAGACTCTCATAACATTCCGCTTCTTCAGCATCAATGTGCTCTTCTTCGTGATCATGCTCATCTCCACTCCCTGCATGGTCAGCATCATCCTGCACGATCAACACACGCTTGATTGAACATTCACTCCGCACATGGCCATACCCCTTGCATTGATGACATTGAACATCTCTTGTGCGCCCCGTAGATGCAATAGAGGGAGTACTCTTGGCGGGTGCTTGGACTAACCCCTTCGTTGCCTTGGATGCCCTGGATGCTGGAATTGACGAAGAAGGACGTGGCTTGTTGTTGAAGGAAGGTGGTGCGGGTGGACAGCTTGTTGGGGTAGCGGGTGTACGTGGAGACCAAGAGTTAGCACGACCTACAGAAACATTAGTCCTCGTGCTTGCGCGTCGTCCCTACACTTCTGTCGACGATTCGGACTCAGGGTCCTCAGCCGAACTTATGCAGAATTTGTAATTGTGAGACCTTTCAAGATGACCCTCCGGGAAGGTATGCCGAACAATGGTGAACAGGAGCACAGAGAGTTTAGACAGGTTCGGGCCCTCGATGGTGGGAGTAAAAACCCTACGTCCTGTTGAGATTTCACTAAGTGTGGTAAAAGGTTTACAAATGGAGGAAAAAGTCCTCACAGGCGAGGATTTTTCCTGTAAGAGTGTACAAGGATAAGCCAAAGAAGGCTTACTCAAATGCTATCTGAGGTGGGCCGTAGACTTGGCTAACTTAAATGATTTTGGATTTCTTGATCTTCCGATCTCTCGGTTGATGTTTTCCGTTGATCCCCCCTTGATTGATGCTCCATGCCATCCTTTTGTACTGTTTGAAAGGGTGCCATGTGGAGGAAACTGCATCAAACGGTTGCACGGACGGTTGGATGCGGTTTTTTGGAACTGCTCTTAACCTCCACGCAGTTAAACACGTGTTATTCATGGATAACTGTGTGTGTTAACCTTCTGACGGTCGATTCTCCACGTGTAAGAATCTTCGGGATACTTAGAATATCCCGTTGTATGGGCAACCAAATAGATAGATCCCAAGTATCCTGATCGGCAGATGTTCTGACCGCGGGATATTGGCTGACCGCGCAATATCCCGAATATGTAGTTCGCGTATAGCATACGAACTTCTGACCGCGCAAGGCTTACGGTCTGACCGCGTAAAGCTGGCGATCACATAGCGACGTCCCTCAGAACAACTTGAGCTCGTATCGCCAGATACACTTTTGACTCGAACCTGCCTTTAACCAGAAGTCCAATAGAAGTGGTCCGGGTGTCAATCCTCGTCAGCTAGCCCCCAAATTTGAAAGAAACGAAGTGACGTGTTTATTTCGAATTTTAAGACCATGCATCGGATTTTTGACCCGGCCCTTTAACTGCTCCACTTAGTGGCGCACTAAGTGAAAACGGTTGGTTTTTCAAGACGGGTTCTGACATTATGTGACGGGCAATGATGGCGCCGTAGAAATATTTTTATCTCGAGGTAAAATTGTAAATGTCTTAACGAAACCCGAGGTGTCTGGGAGGCGAACCGTGGCCCTGGAGGCTATAAATACCAGACCCCTGGACATGTAAAGATCTACAATTTCCCTCTCACGCCTAAGTCTTTTTCTTGTTATCCTGCCTCCTTCCTTTTCACATACCCCTCCCAATGGCAGATCATGAAATCATCGAGATTGAGAGCGATGAAGGGGAAATTGTCGAACAAAGGCCTCAAACGATTGAAGTCTTGTCCCCTTTAAGGAAGAAACCCAAGGTTGACGAAGGATCTTCCAGTGGAACAAAGGTGAAGAATGTACCAAGTTTCTTTCTTCCTTTAGTTCCTTTGACCCTTCCCGTTCATGCCTCTCGGCAAGTTAGGCCTTTATCCTTAGAGAAAGATCCCATCACATTCAATTCTCCCATTCTTTTGGGTGATCAACATCCTGGTCGGCAAGCGGTGACTATCCCTCGATCAAATGATCGCCATATTGGGTTGGCGAAGCAATCTTCTGATGGGAAGGTTGCTCTTCCACCATATGATGATCTTCCTCCCAAGATGGGTGTATTAACGGGTTATGCACCGGGACAGGTAACAATTCTTCTCCCTTTTTGCTGATAATTTTAGTTAATATGACTAACCTTTGCAAAATGCAGGAGGTAGGAGGCTCCAGCGATCAGCCTTCTGCTGCTCCATCTCTTCCTTCCGGACAGACCCTTCTGGAAGAGAAGAATGCCCTGGAGAAGAAGACCGAGGAGATGGCCTCGAAGATTCTGCGTTTAGCAGAATGTCTTGATCGATCCCGAGAAGAGGCGCACCATTTCCGTCGAGAGAGGGACTTCGCTCAGCAACAGCGAGAACTCTCTGACTTGATTAGGGACAATAGTGCGTCTGTTGTTAGGGACGATATAGATAGACTTAGGGTAGTTGCTAGTTCCCTGGGGGTTGCCAGTGTAAATCCTACTGTCAACAACATGTCCCTTGGGGAACTTTGTAAACTTCTCTCGGAACAGGTCGATGCTTTTATCGACCGTATCCCTTTTGTATGTAAAGAATGTAATAAATAAAGCTTCTTTTATTCATATGAACATTCTTCATACCTTCTGTGTGAAATTATGGCCAAAAGCTTAGTTCGCGACCATTCATACACAGGAAATTTCAGTTCTGCGATTAGAATCGCGCTTTAAAAGATCACCGTGACCTGCCCTGATGCCGCGATCAGACTTAAGGCCGCGGTTAGAACTGAATTGCGACTAGAGTCGAACGTTCGGTTAGACCATTACTTCGATCAGAAACGAAGTTAAATAACATGGTTTTAACCAAACCATAACCCAGTTAGGATATATCCGTACGTCAAAATTTGAGTTACATGATATTTTTTACAAAAATGTTCAAGTAAAAAGAAAGGTAAATAACCCTCAAAAAGCCTTAGCAGACTTCTTCGAGTTTTAGCCCTTTCAGCTTCCGAAATAAAGAAGTCTTTTTATTTCAGATCCGATACCCGAAACGCTTTAAAGGGTTTACCAGAGAATATCCATTATGGGAAATGAATAAAATATTTAAGAGGACGCTTGAGTGGAACGTTACTCACAGAGGCGTGACTCCTCGAGTCTATAAAAGCAGAGGTAGCTTCTTGAGGAAGCTATTCAGCCGCAAAAAACTCTTAGAGTTCCCGCCGCACAAAACCCTCATCTTCTTGCCTTCATCTTCCACAAAATCATCGACTTTTTTGACCGATCTTCCTCAAAAAATGGCATCTTGGAGCAGATCCAACCACCATTCTGAGGAGACTCTGGTGGCGTTGGAGAAAGAGGAGATCCTTCCATCGCGGCTGCTGATCAATTGGCGGCCTGCGAAGAAGGACCAAGAAACTCCAACCGTCCGAGAGGGCGAGTTGGTAATCTTCGAGGAGTATCTACGCTGCGGGTTCCGATTCCCTGAGAGTCGGTTCCTAAAGGACATCCTCGAACATTATGGGTGGGAACTGATCAACCTCCACCCAAATGCGATGTTGATCCTGGCGGTGTTTCAGCATCTTTACGAGGCCTTCGTCGGAGTATATCCTAGCGTGGACCTCTTCCGACGGTTCTACTTCTCGGCATGGTCGAAGAGCACCAATGCCGCCGGATGCATCTACTTCCGGCTGAGGGACAAGAAGGAATATCCCTCCCCACCTCTGCGGGATTCGGTGCACGGGTGGCACCAGAGGTGGTTTTACTGCTCTCCGCCGTCCGAGAGTAGTTTATGGTTTGAGAACTCGCGACCAGAGAAGTCAAGCGAGTTGGATGCTCCCCCGACACTGGGCATGGAGCACCTGAAGCACGCCGAGGTGATTCTTCACTTGGTGGGTCAAGGATTGACAGCGAGGGACGTCATCCGAGACTTTGTGAAGAACCGAGTGAGCCCCCTGCGCGAAAGGGCTCATCCTGCTTGGGAAATCAAGTCCATGGCGGATGGAACCCTGGACTACAATGAAGGTACTCAACCCTTTAACACTGTGCTTTGTCATATCTGAAATTTATGTTTTCTGACTTGAATTTGGGAACAGTTCTGTCTTCAGCAGAAATTGAGAGGCGAACTAATTCCCTCCTTAGGGCCTACAATGCCGATGTAGAGGGCCCTAAGGGATCACCTTGCCCGCAGAGTTTGATTCATGCCGGCGATGATCTCAGACAGGAGCGCTGAAAGGTAATTTCTTTGTCCGGCTTTGGTTCCGCTGGTCTCGTGTGTGTCCAGCGCTAATCCATTTTAATGGACTGTGAACCAGCTTCTGGGGAAATTTGCTGACACAACATTCCCAAGCGAGAATGTCGGCCTCTGGGGAAGCCGACGGCGAAGAACGTGAAGAAGGTCTCTCAGAGACCCAGGACAAAGAGTCCTGCCTCCAAGAAGACCAAGCTGAACCCTGGGGAGGGGTCGTCACGAAGCATTCCTCATCCCGCAAGAAAGACTGCGGTAAGATATCGCATTCCTTCTACCTTTTCAGGCGCGACATGGAATCACTTCTTCGTCGTACAGGGAGAGGGGAGCGAGGAGGAAGAGGACGATGATGTGCCTCTAGTCATCAAGAGGAGGAGCACCGGGGAGGGGAGTCCCCTGCTGGTGACGCCTCAAGCTGCCCCGTAGGGACCACAGCTACCGAAGAGGTGGCCGTGGCTGACCCTGCGACCACCGAAGAGTCCCCTGCAAGTGACCTTCCAATTCCTGAAGCCCCCAAGGTTTCAGGGTCAATTATCTCTGCTTCCCTGGTCGAAGGAACGACCAAGGTAAGGAATCTTTTCGACCGTTCCTTCTATGACTCTTTCTGCACATTTGACAAGTTAATGTACATACAGGGAGGAGAGCTTCCCCCTGGGACCACTGGGGGTTCCAGGGAGGAAAATCCTCCTCCTCTGCGGACAGAGGAGGAGGTAGATGAACAAAGGCCGGCTGTGACGGTTCTAGCAACTCTGGAATCGCCAAGGCCTTCGGATGCAGCCCCACCAGTTAGCCCGGTGGCTCAGGTAAAAACCTTTCTATGTGTTTTCATCTTTTTTCCTAAGAATGTGCTCGTAACAGAACATTTCCAGGGAGGTGCTGCCTTGTTTACTATAAGGAAGGCGAGAACCGGAGACGGCTCTCCTTCGCAAGGGGAATTTTCCCAGAAGTCCCAGGAATGAATGGGATTTCAAATAAGGTAAGAACTCTTACTTAACAGTAATCTTAGATGAAAGCTGCCTGACCCATTCTTCTTGTAAGGCAAAAGAAGACAGCGCCTAACCGTTCAACCGCCACTGGGGAGGTTGAAATTAGGGCTGATGAGGGAGCCTCTAATGAAGAGCGCTCTGCTCCCGTGGTTCAGGAAGTCGTCCGGACCGCGGGAGGTGAAACAAGTACAGGGACCGGGTCACAACCAGTGGCCTCTGGGGGTGGTGTTCGGACGGCACTTCCCCCAACTATCCCTGTCGCAGGCACTTCCGGTGCGCTAGCAAGGATTCCTGCTAGCATGGATGATGCCGCTTTAAACAAGTTTATGAAGGTATGATCACCCCTGTTTCGGCGCTTGAACCGCCTTTAGAGTATATTTAACTCTCTTGCTTTGTATCACAGGGCTTGTCATGGGTGACGAGCCAGTCGCATGCTGCAATGGCTAGCATGGCGGCTGTTCAAAAAGATCGTGACGGCTTGCGCAAGTGAGGATCGTCACTCTTCTGTTAATATAAGTAGGCTTTATCTGTAACTGACTTGATTTTGCTGCAGAGAGGTTACATTCTTGAAGAAAGAGTTAGCCAAGATGAGGCTGAACTCAGTTACAGAGTTCAAGAAACTACGGACTAAAATCAATAAACTTCAGTCTGAGAATGCTGGTAAGTCGATTCTCAACTTGAGAAGACTTAAAGCCATGCCTTGTTAATAACCTCTTTTCTCTGTACAGCGCAAGCAGGTCGCATTATACAGCTCGGCCAAGACAAGATGATTCTCGAGTCCTCGATCAACCATACCGACCGAGCGGTCAAAGAGTTGAGCCTACTGGTCTTCGAAAAACTGAAGGCCGTGGCCAACCTTTTGAATACCAACGTGGTAGAGTTGAAGAAGGACGACCCAAGTGTCAGCGATTGGTCATCACTGCTCACAACTCAAGCAGAATCACTGCTTGAATATCTCCCTGGAGATATACGGCGACGTGAAGAGATAATCAGGACGAGAGTCCGATCAGCCGCTTCTGCCGTACTCAGCCGGGTTCGACTTCACCATGGCCCAGATGCGAATCTGAGCGCGCTGGTGGGACCGGTTGAGGTCGAGAGTGAAGAACTGCTTGACGCCGTTATAGAAGAAGTCAAGCCCTTCGTGGACAAACTCTTGGCTGAGCTGAGGATCGAATGATCCTTATATTTTGTAACCAAACAATTGTAATTACAATGCCATGTATGTAAAACTATTTTTTTTTAAAAGAAAGTGCATATTCACATCATAAGTTTCATACTATAAGTATATCCCTCTAGCCCCCGCCTCTGTTTTGTGAATACTGAAGCCTTAGTATTTTAAGCAGAGGGGAAAACATAAGTATGATGACCAGGGATATGTGCTTCAAGCCGATGGTCAAGATTAAAGTAACATTTTAACCTTATTGCAAACTGGTAGCCACCCAGATGACCGAGGACTGGCCAGATAGTCCCGTGTGCGTTGAGAAACGGCTTATTTTAGGAGTGACTTATCTGGAAGTGATCATGAGATCGACCAGCGAATCCGGTTGAAAAATGCTGTAATAACCTAACCGCCGGCGATCAGCCCCCAGGTCGAATTTGTGTAATTTGGGCTTAAAGAAAAACACTCATTGTATGAAAACAAGACATGCTTTTTATGAAAAGATGCTAATTGAACAGGAAAAGGGGTGTGGTACTTACACGTAAAACTTGCGAAGTTGATCGATGTTCCAAGTATTGGACAAAATCCGACCATCCTCCATGGCTAACCGCGCAGATCCTGGCCGCGGCACTGAGACGACAGTGTATGGTCCTTCCCACTTTGGGGAGAATTTATTGCGGTTAGACTGGTCTTGAATTTTTCGTAAAACCAAGTCGCCAACGTTGAGATCACGTGGTCGCACCTTTTTACTGTGATACTTGCGTAGAGCCTGCAAGTATACCACGGACTTGATCAGGGCGCGATCACACCGTTCTTCCAGGAGGATGAGATCTTGCGATCGCTGTTCGGATTGGTTGACCTGTTCGAATTGATTCGTGCGAATAGATCCAATACTAACTTCCATAGGCAACACAGCCTCGGCCCCATAGACCAAATGGAAGGGTGTCTCACCGGTGGCTCGACTAGAGGTAGTCCGTAGTGCCCATAGAACAGTATAAAGCTCGTCTGCCCAAGCCCCCGAGCGGGTCTTGAGGCGATCAAAAACACGTTTTTTGATGCCTTGCAATACTTGCCCATTGGCCCGTTCTACGGCACCATTGCTTTGTGGATGTGCCACAGAAGCAAAGCACACCTTGGTCCCAATCTGATCGCAGTAGTCTAGGAAGAGACCGCTAGCGAACTGAGAACCGTTGTCTGTGATGAGAAGGTTTGGAACACCAAATCGTGCCACAATGTTCTTGTGAAAGAACTTTTGTGCGGCTGATGCAGTAATATTTCGTACTGGTTCGGCCTCAATCCACTTTGTGAACGTGTCAATGGCTACGAACAGAAACTTGTACCCATTGACCGCTTGTGGCATAGGACCGACGATGTCCATTCCCCAGATCACGAAGGGCCATGCGAGAGGAATAGTTTGCAATGCATAAGCAGGTTGATGAACCTGTCTTGCATGAAATTGACACTGTGGACACATCTTGACCATAAGCTTGGCATCATCGAGTGCCGAAGGCCAGTAAAATCCCTGTCGAAAAACTTTTTCGACCAGTGTTCGGTATGACGCGTGTGCACCGCATACACCATCATGTATTTCTTTCAAGAGGGATTTTCCTTCCTCCTGAGATATGCAGCGCATGAATACTCCTTGAGTACCCTTTCTGTACATAACCCCATCTATGAGTTTGTACAGACGCGCCTTTCGAATTAACCGATCGCTTTTGGTTTCGTCCTCGGGTAGGGTCCCATGTTCAAGATAGACCCTCAATGGATGAGTCCAATCTTGTTCCTGACCGAGGTTGGCAACGAAGGCTATTGCCGGATCATCCTCGACCGAAGTCATGATCGAAGGATGGTCCAAGTGTTCAATGAACACTCCTGCCGGAGCGGATGAGCGTGAGGATCCAATTTTGGATAATTGGTCTGCGAGAATATTGTCCTTTCGCGGGATGTATTGGACTTCGAAGTGACTGAAGTGTTTTTCCAATCTCCTCACTTCCCCCAGGTAATGAGCCATTGTCTCATCGGAGGTGTTGTACTCCTTGTTTACCTGGTTTACGACTAGCTGTGAGTCCCCCCTCACCACTAATCGACGGACTCCGAGGAATTTTGCTGCCCGGAGCCCTGCAAGAAGACCTTCATACTCTGCTGCGTTGTTGGTTGCAACAAAGTGTAGTTGAATGACATACTTAAGCTGTTCGCCCTGGGGCGTAACTAAGACTATTCCAGCTCCCGAGTGTTGAAAACTACGGGAGCCGTCAAAGTACATTGTCCAATAATCGGGGCACTCCAGTTCCTCTGCCAACTGCACGGGTGGCTCAGGGTTGGTCCATTCGACCACAAAGTCGGCCAAAACCTGAGACTTAACCGACGTGCGAGGGGTGAAATGGATCTCGAAGGCACCGAATTCAACCGCCCATTTGGCGATTCGACCAGATTTTTCTGGATTTCGGACAATATCCCCTAAAGGAAAAGAGGAGGGTACTGTGATCTTGTGTGCTTGAAAGTAATGTCGTAGCTTACGGGAAGCCATCAGTAGCGCGTAAAGTATCTTCTGGACCTCAGGGTAGCGCTCCTTAGGACCATGAAGTACTTCGCTCACATAGTAGACGGGTCTGTGTACTCCTTCCCTTTCCGCGATCAGAACAGCGCTGACCGCGTGTGGGGTGGCCGCCAAATACAGAAGTAATGGTTCTTCCTTTTCAGGAGACACCAATACTGGCGGACTGGACAGATATGTTTTTACCTCCTGAAACTCTTTTTCGGCCTCGTCGGACCACGTGAAGTTATGATGTTTCCGCAAGGCTTTAAAGAAAGGTAGTCCCCTTTCGCCTAATCGCGATATAAAGCGACTTAAAGCCGCCATGCACCAGCCAGGCGTTGAACATCCTTCATGGTCGAGGGCGACCTCATTTGTTCAATAGCTCTGATTTTCTCAGGATTAACCTCAATGCCCCTGGAACACACAAGGAAACCAAGAAGCTTCCCTGAAGAAACCCCGAAAGAACATTTCTCCGGGTTCAATTTTATTCCAAAGCGATTCAAGTTACAGAAGGTTTCAGCAAGATCGTCCAAATGAGACAATCTTTTGGTGCTCTTTACAACCAAGTCGTCTACATATGCTTCGAGATTACGCCCTATCTGGGAAAGAAAGGTCTTTTGCATCAAGCGCTGGTACATGGAACCTGCGTTCTTGAGACCGAACGGCATTCTGACGTAGCAGTATGTGCCGAACGGGGTGATGAAGGCAGTTTTCTCTTCATCGTCTTCTGCCATGCTAATTTGATGATATCCTGAGTAGGCATCCAGAAAACTCATCAGTTCACAACCCGCAGTGGAGTCAACCAGCTGGTCGATGCGGGGAAGGGGAAAGTCATCCTTCGGACAGGCACTGTTGAGGCTAGTGTAGTCGACGCACATGCGCCACTTGCCATTTGACTTGCGGACCATGACCGGATTGGCGAGCCAGTCCGGGTGATTCACTTCGCGGATAAACCCGGCTTGTAAGAGTTTGTCTAACTCTTCTCGGATGGCTTCCTGTCGGTCGGTGGCAAAACGCCTGAGCTTTTGCTTTATTGGTCGTTGTCCAGGTCGAATTGCTAACCTGTGCTCAATTACTTCCCTTGGGACACCGGGCATGTCGGACGGTTTCCACGCAAACACGTCTGCGTTAGCCCGGAGGAAAGCAACGAGGTCGAGTTCCTATTTGTCGTCTAGGGCTGACCCAACCCGAATTGTCTTGGATGGGTCATCTGGGTACAAAGGAACTTGTTTGAGTTTCTCATCTGGTCGAGGAGCAGC
This sequence comes from Pharus latifolius, assembly GCA_019359835.1. NCBI lineage: Eukaryota > Viridiplantae > Streptophyta > Magnoliopsida > Poales > Poaceae > Pharus > Pharus latifolius. The sequence goes on along the minus strand of CM033320.1, from coordinate 46,562,876 downwards.
CCTGATCGCATCGGTGGCGACGGTGGCGACCTGAGCGTCCCGGAGGGGAAGTTGATCGACCATCTCCAAAGATAGCCGGTCGCACGTGAGCGCCACGTTGCGACTACCTCGGACCGAAATGACACCTTTGGGGCCAGGCAATTTCCCGCACTGATAAGCATAGTGCGTTGCCATCATGAACTTAGCAAGAGTCGGCCTGCCAAAGATTGCATTATAAGCTGAATCACAATCGATTACATCGAAAGTAACCAATTCTGTTCGGAAGTTATCTGGTTCTCCCAGAGTGACCGGGAGGACCACTTGTCCCAATGGCATCATGGAGGGGCCTGGGATTATCCCATAAAACGGATGGATTATGGGCTTGATCTTCGAACGAGGAATTTGCATCTCGTCGAGTGTCTTGACCAATAAAAGATCAAGGGAACTTCCCCCATCAATAAGGACCCTTTCGACTCTCGCGTTACTGATGATTGGGGTAATAACCAGAGGTAGCCTCAATGGTCGAGTTAGCCCCACAGGACAGTCAACGCGATCGAACGTCAAATGCATATCCGACCAACGGGGATATTGAGGTTCGCCAAGGGATGTCTCCGTTTGGTTAACCTCTCGGCAAAAGGTTTTAAACTGCCTTTTGGAAACGAAAGAGGAGGAACCTCCGAAAATGACATTAACATGATTTTGAGGTACCTGGTAAGCCATTTCTTCGTCTCCGTCGACGTCTCTAATCCCGCACGCCTGCTCTTTAGGCGGTAAGGTTGGCATTGGCCCAGCTCCTTGGTAGAAATCATCCAGCTGTTTCAACCAACTCCTGCAGTTTTTGAGGTCGTGGCCTGCGGAGTTGTGGAGTGGACACCACCTCTTACCCTCCTGCGGATTAGTTGATTTTTCTGGCTGGTCGGAATCCCGGCCACCAGAAGCAGTTTTACTTTTAAAAGAAGACTTATTACCTTTGGTCGAAGGTGGTTTCTCCGCGACTGCGACCTCACGGTACTGTCCAGAGCGGTTCCTCTTCGACTTTTTTGACTTCCCACCCGGTGAAGACTCCGGCTTTTTGCTTGAATCTTCTTTCCTGGCGTCCTTGAAGCCTGGTTGGGGCGGTAGGTCCCCCTTGTCAACCATTCGGTTCCATTCGACTGCCTCGGCTGCATCGGAGTATCGATCAGCCATATCGAACAGATCGGCCACTGATCGAGGAGGGTGGATAAGCAAGTCTTCAGTGAATCTCCGGTATCGAACGGCATGCTTAAATGCCCTGATTACGGAGCCATCAGATATGTTCGGGATGGTATTTCTTACCCCGACAAACCTCTTGACAAACTGCCGAAGTGTTTCGGTCGAAGTTTGCCGCAGTCTATGCAGGTCGTCCTCCTTACCCGGCTTTTGGTAACAGTTTTGGAAATTGCTGAGGATGGCATCGCATAGCATTTCCCAATTGTAGATGGAACCCTCAGGCTGATTAAACAACCAGGTTCTAGCCGGTCCTGCGAGGACTGTTGGCAGGTAGTTGGCCATGACCTTGTCATCGCCTCCTGCTGCTTGGATGGCAGTAATATAGATCTGAAGGAACTCGGATGGGTTCTGAGTTCCATCAAACCTCTCAATGGCCCCTGGTCGAAACTTATTGGGCCAAATGACTGCTCGTAGGCCAGGCGAGAAAGCTTTGCAACCAACGTAAGGACCGTGAACCGTCCTGCGACTTTCGGTCGGGTTTCGAGCAAACTCACGTAATGGCGAGGTCACTCGTGGTCCCAAACGAGAGTGAACGGGAACTCGATCCCTACTACGAGAGTCCTGCATTCGCCGGTATTTGTCCTGTCGGGACGGTACAGGCGGCGGGTAACTCCGCCGGCCAGAGCCAAAATGAGGACCATCTCGTTCACGGGAATGTGTCACTGAGCGGGAAGAGGCTGTTGGGGTCGCCTCGGATGCGACCTCGTCCAGTCTTTCCGCCAGGATCCTGAAAAAGGCCGGTCTCTGCGCATCCGTGACCGTAGGAGGAAAATTGCGCATGACTTCCACGATAGATCGCAGTCGACCATGGGTACTTCTCCTAGGGGCACCAGGTGTTATTGTTTCTTCGTCCACTGGGAAATGCTCCGGTGGTAAGGAAGGATTCTGGTCACGTCTACGACCACGCGACCGTCGAGAAGAACTCGGGGCAGCATCGTAACGAGCTTGCGCATCTTGAAGAGCCTCTAGGGCAGTTCTGCGTAGTTCGTTGTTCTGTTGCTCGAGATCTTGCTCCTCCTTCTGTTTGCGATCTTGTTCTTCCCTGGCAGTCTGTTGATCGGGAGTTTCTTCCGACAACGCAGCAAACTGCCTAGGGAGAGAGGTCGCCGATGGGGAGAACATCTCGGTTTGTTCCGAGTCGGACTCGAAATCAAAGAGACGGTGGAGGTTATCAGGGTCGAACCTTCCTGGGCTAACTTCAGGGTCACCATCATATTTTCCCTCAGCGGGATCGTATGACGGGCCGGATTCATCACCTAGCACATTAAGAACCTCTGCGGGTTCTGACCTTGTGCCAGTTACCTCCTGGTCGATTAACATGACTTGGGGAGATGATTCAACCTGTGGAAGATTCTGGCCTTCGACCTCTTCCATCGGAACAGGATCGCTTGGAGAAGGCATTGGTATATGGGCATAATCCTCGAGATCGAAATCATTCTCGGAATCATATGCTCTAGCCATGTTTCGGCGAACCTCCGAATTTCAATTAGGACGCCTTGAGAAAGGCCCCACGGTGGGAGCCAGCTGTCGACGATTCGGACTCAGGGTCCTCAGCCGAACTTATGCAGAATTTGTAATTGTGAGACCTTTCAAGATGACCCTCCGGGAAGGTATGCTGAACAATGGTGAACAGGAGCACAGAGAGTTTAGACAGGTTCGGGCCCTCGATGGTGGGAGTAAAAGCCCTACGTCCTGTTGAGATTTCACTAAGTGTGGTAAAAGGTTTACAAATGGAGGAAAAAGTCCTCACAGGCGAGGATTTTTCCTGTAAGAGTGTACAAGGATAAGCCAAAGAAGGCTTACTAAAATGCTATCTGAGGTGGGCCGTAGACTTGGCTAACTTAAATGATTTTGGATTTCTTGATCTTCCGATCTCTCAGTTGATGTTTTCCGTTGATCCCCCCTTGATTGATGCTCCATGCCATCCTTTTGTACTGTTTGAAAGGGTGCCATGTGGAGGAAACTGCATCAAACGGTTGCACGGACGGTTGGATGCGGTTTTTTGGAACTGCTCTTAACCTCCACGCAGTTAAACACGTGTTATTCATGGATAACTGTGTGTGTTAACCTTCTGACGGTCGATTCTCCACGTGTAAGAATCTTCGGGATACTTAGAATATCCCGTTGTATGGGCAACCGAATAGATAGATCCCAAGTATCCTGATCGGCAGATGTTCTGACCGCGGGATATTGGCTGACCGCGCAATATCCCGAATATGTAGTTCGCGTATAGCATACGAACTTCTGACCGCGCAAGGCTTATGGTCTGACCGCGTAAAGCTGGCGATCACATAGCGACGTCCCTCAGAACAACTTGAGCTCGTATCGCCAGATACACTTTTGACTCGAACCTTCCTTTAACCAGAAGTCCAATAGAAGTGGTCCGGGTGTCAATCCTCGTCAACTTCTCTTTCATCTTTACAAGCAAGATGAAATAAACGAGTGACAGAATTGTATTCCTTGTAAGCTAAGATATCCTGAATTTCACAGTTCAAACCACCCATAAATCTAGCCATAGTAGCCTCCTCACCTTCCTCTAAACCACAACGTAACATCCCTAATTGCAACTCTTGATATTAGTCTTCTAAAACTTTCACTACCTTGCCTCAATTGTTGCAATTTATGTAACAAATCACGCGCATAATATGATGGAACAAATCTAGCTCGCATGGTTCTTTTCAAAGCATCCCAAGTTTGTGGTGTAGCATCTGGATTTTTACGACAATATTCACTCCACCAAACAGAAGCAAAATCAGTAAATTCACTAGTAGCATCCCTAACCCTGTTTTCTCAGGAAATTCATGGCAAGCAATTTTTGATCAATAGCTAATTCCCAAGTGAGGTAAGCATCAGGATCATATTTACCATCAAAAGGTGGCATAGTGAATTTAATCTTTCCTAGTGACTCATCATTGTCACGTACCTCACGGCGTGGGTGCAAAGGTCCTAAGTCGGTGTGGTTGCGGGGTAGCTGACGTCGATGACGAGCATCTACATCATCAACCTCAGTGTCGGTGGCATAGTCTGCAATGTTCTCATCCACCACACTGCCCAAGACACCGTTGTTGTTGCGGGTACACTGAGTAACAGTGCCATCAGCAGGGCCAGTGGGAGCAATCGCTGGAGGTGCACGACCCATCTCATCAAGTCGCCTTAAAATCTCGGCGAGAGAGGTGTTGACAGCACCAACGAAAGTCTCCAATGCTGTAAGCTTGCTAGGGTGTCAATTTGAGCCACCTCCAATTGACCAAGTCGGTCATTAGTAACCTGCACATCCTCATCAAGGCCTTCAATGTGCAGCTTTACTTGGCACTCAAAGTGTTGTATGATGCCCCTCGTATGAGGAGAATGTGGTGTGGCCGCATCCAAAGATCCTGACATTGTTAGGGAAAAACAAAAAGAACAATAAGCAAAGTTATATAATCACAGAAAATATGTCCCTAAAAACTACTAGGAAGTGGCTATATCAAGTCGCTCACTCTCAACTCGTTTTGTCAAGCTCTTACCAATTCTTACCAAGCTTAGTAGAAGGTGACAGCAACCAACAAGTCAACAACTCCTGGAGAAATGGTTGTATCGATGCCAGTCACTAGTACCTGGACAGTAGTAGTCGAATATGTGGAGCTATAGGCGGGCTGAAAATTAGACAACGGAAAACTAGAACCATGTTAGTCAAAGCAAGTTGAATAAATGCCCAACGATGGTACCGTGCTGGTCCTAGGCTAGACCGTACTAGAGACGTGAGCCTGGACACAAACGACGTCACGAAACACCAACCAGCAAACAGAAAGTAAAGGAACTAGTTAGAGCTCCTTATTTTTTTTGCAGGAGCCCTAAATTCTTAACCTTGACTCAAGGGACTCCGGAACAAGCACACATAGCACACATTTTTTTTTGATAAACTAATAAGCACGCAGCAGATAAGGACTCAACTGGAAGAGTATAACTCTGACTCAACTTGGCAGACCACTCAGACTCGACAAGGAAGTCGACTCGGACTCAAAGCGGCGGTGATGAGGAAGGTGATGGAATCGGTGATGATAAACGTGACAAGAACTCAAAACTCTAAGTTCTAGACGCTAAGACCAGCAATCTTGACACGACGATGCAACTAAAAACTAAACAAGCAAAGACTAAGTAGTAATAGCGGAAAGGCTCGAACTGTTTTGGACCTCAGGGACTAATCTATTTTTTTTTTTGGTTTCCTGGACTATAGGTAAAATAAATCAAAGAATCATAAATCTCTCACCGATCAACCTGGGCTCTGATACCTATTGATAGAGAAACACAGTCCCGATCTTTCGATGAAATATGTAAATTTCGATTGAGGAGGAGTAGACGTTAGTGACCAGACTACAACCGTCCAAGACGTTGCACCTTAGCAATTGATACACCAACTCAAAAGTGTTATTGATCTTGCCGGAGCACGATCAACCTACCCACGAGGGGCTTTGTCCCTACAAGCAATCGAAGAACGAGCAAGAACAAGATGAACAAGCAACTCAATTACGAACATAGATTAAGCTCCAAATCTGAGAACACAATATGGCGGGGTTCCGAAGATGAGTAAAACGGGCGGTCTAGCCGACACACGTGATTACAAGATGAAGTAGCAAAGGCTAACTTTAATCTAACAAAACCCAATACAAAATGGTGTAGGACCCCTCCTTATATAGGGATTCAGGTTGGTGCTACAGTACCCATCCACATACAATGTATTCTTCGAGTGCAAGAAAGCTACTTTGCAAAATATCAAGCCGTCTTCCTAAACTTATGCTCACACTACTTTGCAAAATATCAAGACATTTTCCTAAACTTCTGTTCACACAAGACAGATTTTTCTGGAGGCCGAACTATAGATGTACTGGTGCTCCTTCTTGGGTCTTGTGCTCGTGCTCGAACTGTAGATGTACTTGTATTCTTTTGTTGCAAAGAGGCTAGGTTGCAGCCAAGAAGCTAGGTGGCAATCATAATAGACTATTAGAGAATTCAAGTGGAAATTGGATTCTTCTTCATGCTTTTCAAGTGGAATTTGAATTCCTCATCATGCTTTTCGAGTGGACATTGGATTCCTCTTTATGCTTTTCAAGTGGAATTTGAATTCCTCATCATGCTTTTCGAATGGAAATTGAATTCCTCATCCTTATTTCTTTTACCAATTTTCATACTCAACTTCTTATCTTCCTACTTATAGTTGCTTGACTCCATTTCCTTGCTGGTCCACGCCCATACTCCTAAGCGTAAGAATATCACAAGGTAGTGTCCCATTCTCCAAAGTATAATTTCAAGAACAGATGAATGAACTCACCTGGTAATTTAACTGGCGTGCACGAGCTCAAGTGATTGGACCTTCTGGTGTAGGAGGTGGTGAAGTGTGTGTATCCATTGAGGTGATGTCCTCATCACTGATCCCTGAGACAGTAACACAGGTGAGAAGCTTTCATGGTCTTGCAGGATTTTATCGGGCATTCTGTGAAGGATTTCAGCACCATTGCGGCACCATTGAATGAGTTGACGAAGAAAGGCGTTCCTTTTTACTGGGGACAAGCACAAGAACATGCTTTTAATGTGCTAAAGGAGAAGCTCATCAATGCCCCTCTACTTCAACTCCCAGACTTTGATAAGACTTTTGAGTTAGAGTGCGATGCTAGTGGGATTGGAATAGGAGTGTTGCTACAAGAAGGTAAACCCTTGCATATTTTAGTGAAAAATTGAATGGTTCTATTCTGAATTATTCTACATATGACAAAGAATTGTATGCTTTAGTGCGTGTGTTAGAAATATGGCAGCACTACCTTTGGCCTAAGGAATTTGTTATTCATTCTGATCATGAATCTTTGAAACATATTAGAAGTCAAGCTAAACTGAATAAACGACATGCTAAATGGGTGGAGTTCATTGAATCGTTTCCATATATCATTAAGAACAAGAAGGGTAAAGATAATGTGATTGTCGATGCGTTGTATCGGAGATATAGTTTGTTGTCACAACTTGATCATAAGATTTTTGGTTTGGAAACAATAAAGGAGTTGTATGCTACTGATTTGGACTTTAAAGATGTTTATATGAATTGTAGAGAAGGAAGAACATGGAATAAATATGTGCTGAATGATGGATTATTATATCGTACTAATAAGCTATGTGTTCCAGTTGGTTCCGTTCACCTTTTGTTTTTACAGGAAGCGCATGGAGGAGGTTTGATGGGACACTTTGGAGTGAAGAAAATGGAGGACGTACTTGATGCACATTTCTTTCGGCCTAATATGAGGCGTGACGTCGAGCGCTATGTGTCACGGTGCACCACTTACAATAAAGCTAAGTCCCGTTTGAACCCTCATGGTCTTTATATTCCTCTTCCTGTTCCTAGCGTCCCTTGGGAAGATATTTCAATGGATTTTGTATTAGGATTGCCTAGGACTAAGAGGGGGAGGGATAGTATATTTGTGGTGGTTGATCATTTTTCTAAAATGGCACATTTTATACCTTGTCATAGGAGCCATGATGCTACAAACGTTGCTGATTTGTTTTTCAGGGAGATCGTTCATTTACATGGAGTGCCCAACACCATCGTTTCAGATCATGATGTAAAATTCTTGAGCCATTTTTGGAGAAGTTTATGGAATAAATTGGGGACGAAACTACTTTTCTCCACTACTTGTCATCCCCAAACCGACGAACAGATGGAGGTCGTCAACCGTACATTGTCCACTATGCTACGGGCGGTTCTCAAGACAAATTTGAATATGTGGAAGGAGTGTCTACCTCATATTGAATTTGCTTATAACAGATCCATCCACTCCACCACCAAGGTAAGTCCATTTCAGGTAGTATATGGGTTTAATCCATGTGCCCCTATTGATTTTCTACCTTTGCCTCCTTCTGAAACTTTGAATTTTGATGGTAAGAAGCGTGCTGAATTGAGTCTGAAAATGCATTAGTTAGTTAAAGCAAATATTGAAAGGATGAATGCCAAGTATAAAGTATATGGTAGCTAGGGTAGAAAACATTTAACCTTTGAATCTAGTGATCTTGTTTGGTTGCATTTATGTAAAGATAGGTTTCCCAATTTGCGAAAGTCTAAATTAATGCCTCGAGCTGATAGTCCTTTTAAAGTACTTTCAAAGATTAATGATAATGCATATAAGCTTGAGTTGCCTGCAGATTTTGGGGTTAGTCCCACATTTAATGTTTCAGACTTAAAACCATACATGGGCGAAGAAGATGAGTTTGAGACGAGGATGACTCCAATTTTAGAGGGGGAGGATGATGAGGACATCACTCCTATGGATATGATACTGCTGTAACTCATGGCCCAATAACACGAGCACGTGCAAAACGACTCAATTACAAGGTGAGCTCACTCCTAAGTGCTAATACTTGTTCTAATTAGAATGTGCTGTTGCATAACCTTCCTTTGATATGTTGTAAGTTAGGAGCATGGGAGAGGAGATGCCAAGTCAAGGGGACCCCATCCACATTCCACATTTCAACACCTACGAGCCACATTCAAGTCAAGTCCAAGCCCAATTGATGCTATCCATGTACTTCAATTCGGGCTACAATTCGACTCGGAGTCAGTCTGACAACACTGGACTAAAAAGGCCATAACTCCCTCATACAGAGTCCATTTGGGCTGATCCACCATTCGTAAGATCTTTCCAATGGGTAGAAGCCCACTGCATGATTCGTTCGGGAAGGCCTCCAAATCTACGTGACAAGTTGCTGCTGTTGCGACTCCGCATCTGAACCATTGATTAGTCGCCCTTGTCATTTGTTCTTTATATATACTTTGAAGCCGCCACTTCTAGGGTTAGGTTATTTTGCTACATTGTTCCTCCCGTGTGTGAGACAATTGTTCATCAGAGTAGTGTTTCAGGACCTGGTTTGATGAGAGATAACCTCAACTTTGTATGTTCTAAGATTCAGATTGTTTCTTTCTCGTTCTTGCTCGTCTCTTCTACTGCATGCAGGAATCATCCCTCGTGGTAAGGTCTTCCGGGCATGAGCACGGTTGATAACGAAAGGTGTGTGGGTGTAGCGATTGCAAGGATTCAATCTCGCTGGTTGGAAGCCCTGGAATGCGAACGTCTCCATTCCGCAAAAGTAGAACCTAAAGGAAGATCGGGCCGCCGATTGCATCAGTTTCAGTGTTTGGTCGTCTTCAGTTTCTGAACAGTCATCCTTCTCAATAGTCTCCTATTTTGGCCCCTCGGAATTCTCTTCGTTGTTTTAATTTCCTTGCCTTGGGTCATTTCAAATGGGAGTGTTGTTCTTTGGTTCGTTGTTTGAATTGTTTTAATTATGGGCACCTAAGGCATTCTTGTTTGAAGTGTCACTTAGTTTGGAAGAGGAAGAGGTCTTCTGTTCTCCTGGCTTCTTGTGGTAGTGGAATTGGTGCAATCGCCTCCTTTCGCTCCTCTTTCTGGGGGAGCTTCCTCGGATCAAACGGCTAGTTGGTGTCTTTCATTTGGAACTGATTTGGATCCAGCGGCCAGGATGGCCTTGAGCAAGGGTAAACGTGTTCTCTGTCACTTCGATAATTTCTCTGAGTTTTTTGGGTTTCGTGATAACACTGCTGTCAATCATTATGTCGCTCAGTCTCCCTCCACTTCTTCTTCCACTACTGGTCACTTTGTGCTAGCATCCTATTTAGCCACTGTTCTTCCTGTTAATTCCATCAAAAACATGACAAATAACTGGGTGAATCTGACTCCATTTCTGAGAGATGGGTTGGAGGAAATTGTTGTGCAAGGCCAGCCTCTTCGCGCCAGGTGTGTTTCTACTAGAAGTGAGACTAATGAGAACATTGCTATTGTTAGTCTTGCGCCGGAGGCTGTGGCTCCAATTCAAGTAATCAGGAACAATTTCCAGAATGCAAGAGAGATTCCAACTCATATTTGTCCTTCAGGACTAGGTGATGCCTCTGTTCGTTTTCAATTAACTCTTCAAAGAGATATTCTCCTGGATGAAGGGCTCCTTGTAGAGGCCGATTTCTTGCTTTTCCTTAACCGCCATAATGAGGGTTTCAATGTTAGAAGAGTTAACTTCAATCATGAAGTTTGGTTAATGCTTTTAAACTTCCCTCTTGACTTCTGGTCTATGCAAACTCTTAGCAAGGCTGTTTCTTCTTTTGGCTTTCTTAAAGATTGGGATAGTGACTATCAAAGATCTGGTGATAGATCTCATGCTTTGGTTAAATGCTTAGTGACTTCGTTAGTTGATATTCCCCGTTACCTGGTTATTTCTGAGCCCAACGAATCGTTAGGAAGAAGCTGGACTGTTCAAGTGGTTATTTGTTATTCTCGTCCGACAGGGGCTTTGGCGGGAGATGAAGATGACCCTGAGGATCCTCACCCTAATCTGGATAATGCTGAAAATAACCCCGATGATGATCAGAACATGAACCTCAATGATGATCCTGCTGAAGATGATCCTGAGAATATTTTGGATGTTGGGGATCCTGTTTAGGATGGCTTGGTCCCTCAAGAAGCAGAAGCATGGGATGCTTTGAGAGCAAATGATCATTCTTCAAATTTCTCTGGATCTCCATCTGGCATTGTGATTGATTTTGAAGATGATTCTCTTCTCTTACTCTTGTTTGATTTGCCATTGGCGAATTTTATTGGGAAGCTAAATTTACTGCTTTGTTTCCAATGTTCATGGAGTTTGCTCAATTCCTCTGCTCCAAGGAATTCTTCTTCTTCTGGTCTTTCTCTGTGGATAGAGAATCAGCTTCCCTCCTTCCAATCCAAGAAAAGGAAAATGAAGGTTCCGTTGGAGGCCTCGGGGCTACGTCATAGTCCAAGATTGGCGGCTAAATTCAGAGGATTCAAAGCTGGTGCCACTTTGCCTTCTGTTCCAGATCAACCTAGTGCCTCTCGGCTTCCTGTTCCAAATCTTTCTTTGGAGATGTTGTAGGCTTTTGGTTCCTTCTGTGGAATTCCTTCAGAGTTGATCTCTAAGGAAAATTTACAAGTGCCAAGGATCATGGAAATCGATGATTAGCTTATACTACAAGACCTTTTTGTTGAATCGTTCTATTTTGTTGAAAGACTTGGGTTGTATTTTTTGGGATGGCTGGTATTTATGTTTTGTTCCATTGTAACCTGGTTTGTTACAATGCTTTGTTGCTTGACCCTCTATTTGATCAATGCTTAATTCTAGAAAGTTTAATATACTTAATTGGAATATTAGAGGGTTAAACTCTCTAGATAAAAGGATTGCTATCCGTAGAAAAATTATGGATGAAAATTGTTGTATTGTCTGTTTGCAAGAAACCAAAGTTCAATCTGTGGATATTCTTTTGATTAAGTCCTTTTGCCACAGATTTTGGAATGAATTTAATTCATTCCTTCAAGTGGTAATTCTAGTGGAATTTTAACTGCTTGGAATAGCATTTTTTTTAGTAAAGAAGATGTGGTGTTTAATGATTTCTACCTTATGGTTACTCTAAAACATAAACTCTCTGGTGAGCTTTGGATGATTTCAAATGTTTATGGTCCTTGTTGTCCTCAGAGGAAGTTTCTTTGGATAATTATGGGGGACTTCAATCTCTCAAGGTTTCCTTCTAATAAGAACAAGGGAGCTTTTAACTTTGGAGAAGCTGATCTTTTTAATGCGTCTATTAATCCTCTTAATTTAGAGGAGTTGACCATTAAACGAAAGCAGTTTACTTGGTCTAATATGCAAGTTCATCCTATTCTGGTTAAACTTGACTGGTTTTTTCTGAATGGAGGATGGTTGAGGGCATTTCCTAACACTTTTGTTACAACTTCTAGTAGACCTTTGTCGGATCATTTCCCTTGTGTCGTTCATATTTCTTCTCTCTTCCCTCATGCCAAGATCCTTAGATTTGAAAACTTTTGGACGCATCGTCATGGTTTTCTGGATGTTGTCGCTGGAACTTGGAATGCTGTTAGTTCTAATGCTAATGTTACCAGGAGAATCAATTCTAAATTCAAGACTTTGAGAAGAATTTTGAAAGGATGGAGTAAGCAATTTAACATTTCTCAAATCTATGAGCAAAACTGTTATTTTACTCTGAACTTGTTGGATGGCTTGGAAGAAGAGAGGGATCTTTCTTGGATGGAATTCAATTTCAAAAACATTTTGAAGTCTCATTTGAAAGATCTTTTAAGGAATAGACATGAGTATTGATACAAAGAGGAAGGTTACGTTGGGCTAAATTGGGGGATGAAAATACTAGATTTTTTCATACTGTGGCTTCTAATAATTTCAGAGTCAACCATATTGTATCTATTAAGAATGATTTGGACATTGAGCTTTTCAACCATTCGGCTATTGCGCAACATCTCTGGATTTCCTTTAAGGATAGAATTGGATCTTCAGACTTCCAAGGCATGTTATTCAATCTCTCTGAGTTCTTTCCTCCTCTGTCCGAGCTTTTTGGTTTGGAGGCAAATTTCTCTTTTCAAGAGATTGATTCTGTTATTTTTAATATGCTTTTTGACAAGCGTCCTGGTCCGGATGGATTTAATGGAGCATTCTTTCGGGCTTGCTGGATGATCATTAAACATGATTTTTATGATCTCTTTCATCAGTTTTTTGAGGGATAAGTAGAGCTTTTTAGAATTAATTCTTCCCTAATCACTTTGATCCCTAAGAAAGATGGTGTCAATAAAGTTTCTGATTATCGTCCAATCTCTTTACTCAATAGCTCTTTAAAGATCATTGCCAAGCTTCTTGCTAATCGCTTGCAGCAAGTGATTACCTCCATTATTCATTGCAATCAGTATGGTTTTATTAAATCTAGAACTATTCAAGACTGTGTTTCCTGGGCAGATGAGTACATTAATTTTTGCAAGGCTGGTCATAATAAAACTATCCTTTTGAAATTGGATTTTGAGAAAGCCTTTGATATGATAGAACATGTTGCTATTATTGAGGTTCTTAAGGCTAAAGGATTTGGTGATAAATGTCTTAGTTGGATTAAGCTGATTTTGGAATCTGGATCCTCCAATATTCTTCTTAATGGGATTCTTGGTAATCAAATTTGGTGTAAGCGTGGAGTTAGACAAGGTGATCCTTTGTCACCTTTACATATTGTGCTTGTAGCTTATTTGCTGCAATCAATTTTAAACTTAGCAAACGACAAGGGTCTTCTTAATCTTCCAGCTTTATATGAGAGAAATGAGGATTTTCCTATCGTCCAATATGCCGATGATACTCTTATCATTATGAAAGCGGACACGAAAGAAGTTTTTCTTCTTAAAGCTCTTCTTCATTCTTACGCCATCTCCACTGGTTTAAGAGTTAACTTTCATAAATCCTTCATGGTTCCTATTAATTGTTATGATGATCTTGTTATGAATCTTGTTGGGATTCTTGGATGTCAAGTGGGTTCTTTTCCTTTTAATTATTTGGGTCTACCTCTTTGCCTCTCTAAGCCTCAAGTAGAATGTTACAATTTGTTGATTGAAAGATTTGAAAAAAGACTTTCTGGATGGCAATTCTCTTTTCTTTCTTCTGGAGGAAGATTGACCTTAATCAATTTGGTACTTTCTTCTCTTCCTATGTTTATTATGTCCACGCTTAAAATTCCCCAAGCTGTTCTCGACAGAATGGATAAAATTAGAAGAGCATTCTTTTGGAGGGGAAAATCGACTTGCTTTGGTAGTCATTGTCAGATTGCTTAGGACAAAGTTTGTAGACCTAAATCAAATGCTGGACTTGGCATTAACAATTTAAGAACCCCAAAACTTGGCTCTCCTTGGGTTCAATTAATTTGGTCTCGTCATTATTCGAATTGTCTGCCGTCAGAGTCTCAGTTGGTTGGTTCCTTTTGGTGGAAGGACATTTTGCATCTCTTAACCTATTTCAAAGGCATTTCTTCATGCAAGATTGGGTTAGGGGATACTTGTGACTTGTGGAATGATCTCTGGACTTCTGAAATTTTAGCTCATAAATGGGCTGAATTGTTCTCCTTTTCCTCACGAAATTTGATTACTCATCAATTTTGGAGTTTGAATAGCTTGGAAACTATTTTTCCTTTGCCTCTTTCGGAGTCGGCTTATAGACAATTTCAGAGTTTATTGTTGCTTCATCATGATACCAGTGGTCTCATATCTTTGAATGATTGTTGGACTATCTTTGGAAGCAATTCGCATACATACAAAACCAATAAGGTTTATAAGAGTTTAATGGGTATTGCTCTCTCTCATCCCATTTTCAGTCTTTGTTGGAAGACAAAGTGCATGCTTAAAATTAAGATTTTTGTTTGAACTCTCCTTTGGGAATGTCTTAATACTAGAGAGAGATTAGGAAAGAGAAACTTGCTGATCTCTTCTTATGAGTGTGAGCTTTGCACTGATGGTATTTTTGAATCACATTTTCATCTCTTCTTTGAATGTGCTTTTGCTCTTCAATGCTGGAATCTTGTAGGTATCAGTTGGATTGGAAATTTGGCCAATTATGCTATGTCTAATTTAATTTGGAAACTTAAAGAAGACAATCAGAGATTCAAGGAATTTCTAATGGAAATCATTATGTTGTCCTTGTGGAATATTTGGAAACTTAGAAATTCCAAAATTTTTAACCATCAGCCTGGGAATCTCTTCAAGTGGAAGAAAGCTTTTATATTGGATTTAAAACTTGTCACTGTTTGTTCTCCTGAAGGCATTAGAGAAAAATTCTTAGATGGGATGATCTTTTGTAATGTTTTGATTGTTTTTTCCTTTTCTCTTGTAACTTGGATTCTCTTTATAATATATTATTACTAACAGTAGGTGGCTTGCCTACTGTCTTTCCTTCAAAAAACAAAATGTATCTTTTTGGAAATTAAAAGGACATTTTATTTCACATTTGGGGGCTACGGTACAAATAATTATATTGGAATTATTTTTCTGTTTTAATACCCTATGGTTTCAGGGTAATCGTGTAATTTCAGTACTAGTTATGATCTCAAAGTAATTCTGTGATCTCAGTACTATGAATAATCTTAACACTATATGTGGTCTCAATGTTATTTTGTGACCTCAGTGTCCCCTGTGGTCTCAATACTATTTTGTGACCTCAGTATTTTCCAGGTTTGATCATGGACAAAGTATTTATTACCTGTGGATGTTATGGTCGTAGTGACATTTACCTGTAACCATTTTTCACACAGGGATATTTATTCAAGAATTCCAACTAATGATTATAGATTATACGTAATCATTAAAAGAATTTGAGATATAAAGAAAAGAAATTTTATTTCTTACATTCTTTACATAAAAAATAGGGATACAGGCGACCAACACGTCAACCTGATCCGAAAGTAATTTACAAAGTTCTCCAAGGGATAGATTGTCATTAGCGGGATCAACACTAGCTGCCCCAAGGGAACCCCCAACGTCCCTTAGTCTATCAACGTCGTCTTTTACTACAAAGAAGCAACTGTCCCTAATTGCAATAGAGAGGTCCCTCTGATCTCGAGCAAGATCTCTCTCTATGCGGGCCAACCGCTCCCCTTCGCGAGCCCCATTATGGCTCACTGTCAGGCGTTCCATAACTAAGAGGACAGTCTCAAGGTTGTGTCCTCACCTGTTGAAGCGCTCCTGCAGCTCCTCGTTTTCTTCTTAGAGAGTTATGCACAAAGTAGACTTCACCCTCAGAAGAACCTGGATCTCAGCAAGCTTTTCGCTGAGGACGTAGAGAGCCTTGTCCTCCTGTGCATATATGGGTCAGTTCCATAATTATGTAACAAGTAGAGAGGATAAAGATAATAACCTGGGTTGCAGACCGGGTGGCAAAAGATGAGGATGGAAGAGGGCTTGGTGACAACAACATTGCAGATGCAATGGCAGCTAACACCTCAGAAGATGGATGCAAAGAAAGAGCTGAGGGTAATGTGGCAACCCAGTCTTCGGTTCCCATTAGCTTTTTGGATGAAGCTCCACTGGATGATCCTGCATCATCTCCAGACCACTTCTTCGAAGGGGTTGAGTCCTTGAACATCTGAGAATGCCAAAATGCATTACTTTGGAAACACTCAAAACTATAAAGAAAAGATTCACACAAATGTTTCAGAAGAGAATTACATTTTGGAGAGCCTGTTCAATCTTGTCTTCTATTTCTATTTGTTCTTCATCGCTCTCAACAATCTTTTTTGAATCTCGGTTTGCCATTAAGATGAGAACAGAAAAGGAAACGTGAAGTAAGAAGATGAGAAAATGTTCTAAAGACTTAGCCGATGAAATCTTGAAAGTCTGATAACAAAGAGCTTCACTATTTATAGAGCCCAGAGGCGATGGTTCGTATTCACAGAGGCCTCGAGCTCCTAAACGCACTCACGTTATGCCTTGAATATGTGGTAAAAGGCTTCATGATTACCTGTCAAGTTAAACCCAGAGTTTTTGATGGGAGACAAACCGCCACACGGTGTACAGTACAACAAAGGAAGGTGAAGCGTTGGGTACTATATCCAAGAATTCTTAAATTTGAATTAAATAATTTCTTCATCACTTCAAATTTGGGGCCTAGCGTACGAGGATTATTACCCGAGCTAGTTAGTTGTTTATTTATTGAATATATCATATTTAAGATATTTCAGACATGATGTGTGAATCTATGCATTAGCAGTCATTATGGTCGCAGAAGTGATTTCCTGTGTGCCAGAAGGTCGCGAGTGCAGAACCAGTCTATGGTCACAGAACTTGAGCGAACATAAGGTCACAGGATATGCATGACCAAGGTGATCCAAGGGTTACGTTTAACCTGAGTAGTGTTTGAGCTTTACCAGACACGTATCCAGGATAAGATAACTTCTTCTCCCACGTGAAGATAACCGTCGAGGAGTTAAGATGTGCGGTTATCCATAACTGCACGTGTTAACCGGCAAAGAGATAAAGATTAAGTTATGCAACTACATTTTAGCAACCGTCCGAACTCCCGAACTTCTTCACAATTGGCAACTTTTCGTTCAGTATAAAAGGAGGGAAGGAAGGACAAGATAGGCGATTTGAAGATATATGATGATAGATTTAGAAGAAAACTTGAACAACTCAAGCAATAGACAATAGACAGAAGCATTGAGAGAGATTGTTAATTTTTGTAACAATCTCTCCTTCCCTATAAACATTCTTATACATAGTTGTTGGGGAAAATCTCCAACCTAAATGTCTCCCTCTTCCCGGGCGCCACCACCCGGTGACTATGGTCCCAGTGAGTGGAGCCCCAGGAACACGTGTCTCCCTCGTCCCGGGTGCCACCACCCAGTGACCATGGTCCCGGTGAGCGAAGCCCCGGGAACAAGCGTCTCCCGTGTCCCGAGAGCCGCCACCCAATGACTATGGTCCCGGAGAGTGGAGCCCTAGGAACAGGTGTCTCCCCCATCTCGGGCGCTGCCACCCGGTGACCACGATCACGGTGAGTGGAGCCCCGGGAACCGGTGTCTCCCACCTCCTGGGTGCTGCCTCCCAGTGACCACGGTCCCGGTGAGCGGAGCCCTAGGAACAAGCGTCTCCCACGTGCCGGGCGCAGCCACCCGGCGACCACGATCCCAATGAGCAGAGCCCCGGGAACTGGCTTCTCCCCCGTACTGGGCACCGCCACCCGTAGACCATGGTCCCGTTGAGCGAAGCCCCAGGAACCGGTGTCTCCTATCTCCTGGGCACTGCCTACCAGTGACCACAGTCCTGGTGAGCGGAGCCCTGGGAACAGGCGTCTCCCCTGTTCCGGGCACTGCCACCCGGCGACCACAGTCCTGGTGACCGGAGCCCGGGAATAGGCGTCTCCCCTGTCCCGTGTAACATCCCAGTTTTTGCTATCCTTTAAGCTTGCTAGTCAGCATATCTTCACTAGATTCTCAGATGTCTCAACCCCATTTTGATCTCTTATCTCAAAATCATGATCTTAGGTATGCCACTACCTTAACTTAAAAATTTGGTAGCTAAACTCCACCTTTCAAATCATTTTCGCTTTTCAGTCCAAAAGTATTTGAGATTAGTCCTTTTCAAAATTGTCAAAAGCCCAAAAAGACTAAAAGTCTCAGACCAGCTCCAAGTACTGACCTGATCCAACGATTGTCTTCCCTTTACTTTTATGAACATTTTTTCCTTCTGGACTCCGGGAACAAGCGTCTCCCGTGTCCCGAGAGCCACCACCCAATGACTATGGTCCCGGAAGAACTCAAAAATCTTAACCGAAACCCTAGTTTCAGCCTCGCTAAATTTTCAAACCATAATTACCCTGTTTTCGATTTTTGTCAAAACCACCGGATCTTATCGGATTTTACCATTCTTCTTGCTAGATGAGTTCAAGTGATTTGGTGACACTCATCTGCAAAATCAGATTTCAAATCAGCCCTCCAAATCCCCAGAATTGTAAACAGGTCCAAGATCCTGAGGAAAATCCTCACAGATCAGTCCAAATCTTCGCGGATTAGTCCCTGGCCCCTTTTTCGACCTCGACCAGGGCTGAGCCCATGTGCGACCATGACCAGAGGCCACCTCGACCACAACCACTGCCGTTCGCCGTGAATCGCCACCGCAATCTTCACCGCCAGCCAGTTTTTGTCTTCACCAACGGTCGTATCCTACGTGTCCGCACGTGGTGTTCGCGTCGCGCCAAAGCCCTCCACCGTGGCGACGACCGGTGACCACCAGCAACGCCGTTCGCGCGCGCGTGCCTGCTGTTGTCAGGGCCTTTTTGCCACTTCGCCGCCATGCCGAAGCTTGCCACCCCGTCGTTCTGCCCAAGCCCGATATGATGTGATTTTCTCCTCTGGTAGAGCCACCGCCGCGTCCCAACGCCATCTCGATCTTGCTCCGACGCCAGTCGAGCATCTCCCGCTCGATTTGCTTCAACTTCTGAGGACCCAACCTCTGGCTATATAAACCCCCTCGCCCAGAGCTCTTCACACCACACCACACCAGCAACCTCATCGCTTAGTTCTCGTGTTCACCATCTTCTTCCCCAACGAGCTACCTGAGGAGCTCTCGCCGCCAGCTCAAGCTACTGCTTCCCTCTCCAATCCAAGTGCACCAGTAAGTTCCCCTCACCTTCCTCTCTGTATCATAGCGCTTAATTGGACCCCGGCGAACCCTAGCGCCAGTGACCGCCGGATTTTCCCTTTTCCCCTGTTCCTCCAATGCTGAGTGATTTAAACCAAATTGACCTTCGTGCTAGTAGAACAAAGTGATCAGTGAGTCAAGTAGAGTAAGCTTGTAAGATTGAAACCTTCAATTTTGCCTAGATCAAAGAATCCCCAATTTGGGATTTCATCAGTTCACCAGAGCTCACCATCGAGCTTCTCCAGTGATCCTCTAGCCAAATTGACCTCCCCAGTAGTTTTCTATTGTCCCCAGGATGCTTCACAAGCTTGGAATCTAGCTCAAATGCTTTAAATCAAAATCTCCCAATTCATGTGTCTTCATCTTCGGCTCAGTTCACCGGAGTTTGCTTTCTGGTCGATCTAGCCGATGCCACTTTGTCTTTCAGCTAGGTCTCAGTCCCCTGAGCATTTCATTCCACTAGCCCGATCACTGAATCTGCCCAGATTAAGAGTTATGCTCTTGCCAAGTTCCTGTCCAGAATCGTGCCTGTGCCGTGTTGCCACCGTAGTTCATTGCCGCCGTTCATCACCGTTCGGCCATCTTTTGCCCTGAAACCACCACCAATGTGTCCCTGGCATCCACGCCTACCTCCTAGACATAGTTGGCGAAGAGTTTGAGGCCCAGAACCAGATTTACCCCTCTGCCCTAGTTTTGACAGTGTCAGTGCAGTGTCAATGCATGTCAGTCACTGGCATGGGCCTTGTTTAACCCCTTTCTATTTGAGCAATTGAAATTCCACTTTGTCCACTAAGCTCCTGGGGCCATGTTCTACAATATTCTCTACTGTCACATCTCCAGAAAACCCTCCTAGAGCCAACTTAGGGCTATGTCTGGCCGTAGACCGAATGTCAGCCTTTCGACAATCAAGTCCTCTTGAGCCCATCTCTTCAATCAACACCCAAGTGACCTTGTCCAAACCCTTCCCCTGCATGCATGATATATTTACTTATTATTTTCTAGTGCAACTATCTCTGTATGCTTATATGGTGTGTATGTATTATTTGTATCCACCGTGAAACCAGAGGTTGAAGGAGCGGAAGAGATCTTCGAAGAATCGTCCGAGCAACTAGACCCCTCACTGCAAGGCAAGTCTCGAACCCTTGATCATGTCTAGCCTAATATTTTGAAATGAAGTATGTTGGTTGTTTTCAAGTATATGCATGCCTTATATTCAAATGAGAATTATATTCGAATAAAGTGGTAGATATGACCTAAATGATTGTGAAGCCCTTTTTGTCATTGAATATCCATGCACCCTTGTCACCTTAGAATATCATGCTTAGGCTATACTCAGAATTATATGTTAAATGGTCACATGTGAGAAAAGCATATTCAAAACCCCTTTTTGTGAAAGAAAATGTGATTGAAATCGATAGTGAGGATGGTTTGATCTGTTGGTGCTGTGTGCACACTAGGAATGTGAAAGACTCCTCACTAAAGATTCATAAGGACTAGAACCTTGTGTTGTACTTCCATGTGGCATGAAAAACGTACCAACCACTTGCCCGGTATGGGACGGGCGCAACATAGTAGCTTTCTCAGTATTAGCTTTTCCCTGCAATGGTTGTCGGTCCGGTTTCTTGAGAGAAACTGGTGGGCCACTGAGGGCCATGAGTGATGTGAGATCAGAAAAATAATGAGAGGATAAGGTGTAAGAAGGAAGACGCCCTACACTTGGATTAAGTCGTGTGCGACTGTAATCAAAAGAGGCTATGTGTCTTGCGAGACAATAGACCAAGGCTAGAAAGAATTGGCTGTGGGGAGTACCCACAACGGTAATAAGGACTGAAATGTCTATTTACCGGGCAGGGAATTGTTAATGATAGGATTGTAAACTGTTGTGTGATCTCAGCCTTGTCACATGCGTAAAAGTCGCATGGAGAGGTACCGACTTGAAAGCTGAGTGACCGGTGGATTAAGATGGTACACCTTTGCAAAGTATTAAAAAGTATTGGATACTCTGAGCTCCCACGTCATGGAGTCTGCGCGCGGTGGATTCTATCCACGTCGATGCAGCACAAGTAGCTTTTGGAAGGTTTTTTACAAAATCTGAGTAAAGTGGTGACTCACGAAAGACTGCCACACACATCTTCTGAAAATCTAGCTTAGGGTTTTAAAAGCCTCGCTTTCGAAAATAAAAACCTTTTCTTCAAAACCAAGAGTGAAAATCTATTCTATGAGCTGAAGAGCCATTCTTTGAAACTTTCCCCCTCATCTATATATATCTGCATTCTTAATTTGGGACTCGTTGAGCACTATGTGGACAACGTGCTCACCCTTGCTTTTGCAAACAAAATTTAGAAGAAGGATTCATTGATTCTGAGTCCTACGGTCTTGAACCCAACATGGAACAAGAAGAAACTGCTCCAGAAGATCCAACTTGTTAGAGGGTCACTTACCAAGTGGAGTCCAATGTGGAGGAAGCCCACGCAACACCGCTACAGGTGAAGATGAAGACCGCTGAAGCCCTTTTGCTTATCGTTGTTGTTTTATTTTGTGCCGACCTTTGTGTCGAAGAAAACTCCTTAATTTTGTATCAACATTAAAGTGCGTCATTTTGGCGCTATGTTATTGTAATGTTTGTCCTTGTGATCAGCACTTGTTTTATTCCTTACATTTTTATATAATGCATCTTGTTGTTGTGAGCTGCACTGTGCCATTTCTGAGCGCAACCCACCTGGGTGGTTGCCACCGGATTCCTCAAATGAGGGTCCCACAGAATCTGGTATCAGAGCAAAGGCTCGACTGTAGGTCATGACCCTTAGATAGACCTTGGCATCCCTAGAAGATAAAAGATCGCTAGTTCTTTGACAAAAATTTGTTTGCGAAAACCTACTTTGTTTAAGGAAAATGTTATTTTTCGATTATTTAAAAAGGTTTTAGACTTCGTTTTAAACTCATAGGTGCCTTTCGTTCTGTCTTCCAGATGGCTTCCGGCAAGAGATACGTTCATGGTGACGAGCTTGGATCATGGGCGCTACTGCTGTGGATGATGCTGCAATTTCTTGGAGCGCGGGATAGTCAAAGGCCAGTATATTGTGTCTGGCAAGATGAGATCAATGGACGACCCATCGGTTGTCGGGCTTCAGTGATCGTCTATGAGCTTCCCGAGCATGGGAGAGGCTCAGTGAGACGTTAGGCCCGCAGAGAAGAAGAAGAAGATGCCATCTTAGACGCTGCCCGTTGTGCCGTAGGTACCGTCCGGCAGTTATACAGTGACTACCTTTCAGATTCCCCCTACCGCTTCGTGCCTTATCAGGTCCCCAGATCAGAGTACCGAGTCATTCTTCCATCCAGCGATCGAGAGGACACTATCTTGACGAAGACCCGAGACGTCATTCATGCTTCGGAGATTGGATACACCCGCCTACTTCGTGAGTACGAGCGTATTCGCGATGACCGCCATTATCTTGAGGGCATGCTTATGAGGGCTCGTGCAAGTCTCCAAGAGAAGGAGAGGCAAATTCAAGAGTTAGCTGAATCAAGTGGAGAGAAGGACCTTGATGCTTCAGAGTCAGCTGTCAGGAAGAGCTGCCCAAAACTAAGGATTACCGCTCGCAAGAGAGTGGGAAAGATAAAGGAGTATCTCAATGGTTTCACGCCTACGTCACGCGGCATAGTTATCAATGGTCAAACGCTCGAGCTTCCCTGCACTGCGGAAAAGAAGAAGACCCCTGAAGGAAAAGGGAAGGAGATTGTCAATGTTGACAGCGACAAGGATGATGAGGATTTGGATCTAGATCCGATGGATGCAGATGATGATCAGGAGGAGGATCCCGAGGAGGTAGACCCTTGTGATTCTTCCGATGCTGATGAATGATCGCAGTCTTCCTTTGGTTCGACCTTTTGTGCCTGACCCAGCAGACGTTAGATTTCCTTTTGTTGTAGCAGTTGTTCTTAGTTTGGTTGACGTATGCCTGTGTGCTGGTTGTTAGATGAGCTCTGTAAGCCGATGAGGCAAAAAGCTTTGTATCTTTTGAAAAGCTGATTTATGAAAAAGTCATTTTGCATATCCTTATCCTACCTCTTGAGTTAACGCCAGCATTCTGCTTGTGTCTCTGTGTGTGATTCTTTCCGAATCAACGTCTCTGTTCTTAACCTCCTGTTTGAGTAGGATGGTTAACACGCGTGGGAGATCCCAAGAAGGAGAACTCGAAGGAAATCCCAGTAATGCAAGGGCTACACCTGGAACAAGATACCATACTAACCCAGACAGACTAGGATCTTCTTCAACAATGCCACAAGGAGGCGACATCAACGACGTGTTGTTATGGATGGAGCGAAACAGACAAGAGTCAGCAATTGTGCAGAATCAGATCATAGGACAGTTGATGCAATACTTGGCATCTGGACAAGCTGAAGGATCAGCAACTGGTGCGAAATTGACTGACTTTCAGAAAACATGTCCCCCGACCTTTTCGAGTACCGAGGACCCCATCGTGGCCGACGATTGGCTAAGAGATGTCGAAAGAAAGTTGAACACCGTTAGGTGCAGCCACGAGGAGAAACTTCTGTACGGATCACACCAACTAGCTGGACCCACTGCCGCCTGGTGGGAAAATTACCAGACTGTGCACTCCAACAAGGATTCAATCACATGGAACGAGTTTAAGGAAGAATTCCGCAAGTACCACATCCCGAAAGGCGTTGTTCAAGAAAAACGTCGAGAGTTTGTGAATCTACGACAAGGAAAGAAGACCATCAAACAATACCTGCATGAATTCATTCAACTGGCAAGGTATGCCCCTGAAGGCATCGCAACAGAGGAGAGAAAGATTGATAAATTTTGCGAAGGGCTGCAAAACTCCTTGCAATACCAGCTGTCATCTCATGAGTTTACGGATTTCCATGTCCTGATAAATCGATTGCTCAAGATGCACGAAAAGAGGGGAGTGATCGAAGAAGACCGAAAGAGAAAGGCTTTGCCTAACTCTTATCAAGGAAATTCTAGTCAAGGAAGACCGATGCCTGCTTATCGGCCAGCCTTCAAACCGCCATAAAGACCCCAAAGACCTGCGCCTGCTGCAATACACAGTGTACCGGATGTAGAGGAAACCATTTCTTCAAGGATTGTCCCATGAAGAATGAAGAATGCTTTCATTGTGGAAGGAAGGGACATCGCAAGAATGCTTGCCACTGCAACACTTGCCATCCAACGTTGCCCAAGCTCAAACCGCAAGACCCCCTATTCCAACCGAAGGCTTCGCTAGAAGTGCTCCACCCTCTAGAGGAGGAAGATTCCAGAATGGCCGAGGAAGAGGAATGCCTATTACAGGTCACGGCAGACTCAACTACGCGTCCGCCATTGAAGCAGGAGAAGCATCTGATGTTGTGATCTGTAGGATCTTCATCCACTCTGAACTTTCAGTTGCATTATTTGACCCTGGTGCTACTCATTCATTTGTGTCAAGATCCTTTGTGTCCAGAAATGAGTTACCAGTATCTGCATTAGAATCCCCTATTTTGATCCAATCCCCTGGGGCTCGAATGCCTTTCATCTCTATCTGTAGAAATATCGCCTTTAGTATTGGCAGCTTAGGATTCCTAGCAAACCTGCTAGTTTTGGACCTTCAAGGATTAGATGTCATCCTTGGAATGGACTGGTTAGCAAAACATAAAGGTCAGATGGACTGTGAGAAGAAAGCAATAACCCTGACGAACGCTGAAGGAAAACAGGTCACATTCCACGCAGAAAGATCAATAGTGAACGACCGAGTATGCAGTTTGAACAGTTTGGAAGGAATTGAACTTGAAGGAGTTCCGATAGTAAACGAATATCCAGAAGTTTTCCCCGAAGAGCTTCCTGGAATGCCACCAGATCGGGATATTGAATTCTCAATCGAGTTAAAACCTGGATCTGCTCCGTATGCAAGAAAGCTTGCACGTATGACGAGTGAAGAACAAGAAGAATTAAGGAAGCAAGTGGAAGAATTGGAAAGAAAAGGATTTGTTAGAACAAGTTCCTCACCTTGGGGAGCCCCTGTGCTCTTCACTAAGAAGAAAGACGGCAGTCTACGACTTTGTGTCGACTACCGAAAACTGAACGACATCACGATCAAGAACAAGTACCCTTTACCAAGGATAGATGATCTCTTTGATCAACTCAGAGGAGCTAAGATATTTTCAATGATCGACCTGAGGTCCGGATATCGCCAATTGAAGATTCGAGAACAAGACATTCCAAAGACTGCATTCATAACGAGATATCGATTGCATGAGTTTACCGTGGTGCCGTTTGGTTTAATGAATGCACCAGCAGTGTTCATGAATTTGATGAACAAAGTCCTTATGGAATTTCTAGACAAGTTCGCCATTGTGTTCGTTGATGACATTCTCATCATTTTAGAGTCAGAGGAAAAGCACGCACAACATCTCAGGATGGTGCTGGAAAAGTTAGTAGAACATCAGTTGTATGCCAAATTTGATAAGTGTGCCTTTTGGTCGAAAGAAATCTCAATTTTAGGCCACATCATCTTTGGCAAAGGAATCTCTATTGATCCGTCAAAGATTCAAGCTATCATGGAATGGAAACAACCGGAGACAGTAACTGAAGTGACAAGTTTCCTAGGATTAGCCGGTTATTACAGGAGATTTGTCAAAGGATTTTCCAAGATTACTAAGCCACTCACCAGATTACTAAAGAAGGATGTTCCATTCGACTGGACTGAAGGATGTCAAAAGAGCTTTGAAGAACTGAAGAAAATATTGACAACCGCACCTGTTCTTACGCTGCCAGATAACAAAAAGGATTTTGAGGTTTATTGTGATGCGTCAAAGCAAGGACTAGGTTGTGTCCTTATGCAAGAAAGGAGAGTGTTGTAGCTTATGCATCAAGACAGTTTCGACCACATGAGTAGAACTATCAGCACATGATTTGGAATTGGCCGCTGTTGTTCATGCGCTAAAGATTTGGCGACACTATCTGCTTGGAAATAGATGTGAAGTCTATATGGACCACAAGAGTCTGAAATATATCTTCACCCAACAAGACTTGAACATGAGACAGCGAAGGTGGTTAGAATTGATTAAGGATTATGACCTTGGAATACATTACCACCCTGGAAAAGAAAATGTGGTAGCAGATGCTTTGAGCAGAAAATCCTACTACATTCAAGCAAAGACCTTAGAAATACCACCTCAATTACCTAGAGATTTTGAAAAGTTGAGTTTGGAATTTGTTGAACAAGGAATCATCGCGGCATTAACAGTAAATTGCGAGCTGAAGGATCAAATTCGAAAAGCTCAAGAAGTAGATCAGAGTACTCAGAAGTTGAAGGAGGATATGAAATGCGAAGATACAATTGACCTCCATGAGGACGAGGAAGGAATTTTGTGGTATCACGATCGAATCTGCGTTCCAGATGACAAAGAAATCAAGAACATGATACTGCAAGAAGCCCATTGTACCCCGTACTCTATCCACCCGGGCAGTACAAAGATGTACCAAGATCTAAAGGATCGATTTTGGTGGAAAGGAATGAAGAAGGAAATTGCTGAGTTTATAGCTTCTTGTGACACCTGCCAAAGAGTGAAAGCGGAACACCAGAAACCTGCAGGACCATTGCAACCCCTGCCAACCCCTGAGTGGAAATGGGACGAAATTGGAATGGATTTTGTAGTAGGTTTACCAAGAACCCCACAAGGATATGATTCTATATGGGTTATGGTCGATAGATTAACGAAAGTGGCTCATTTTCTACCTGTAAAGACTCAGTATAGGACAAATAGGCTAGCAGAGCTATATCTTACCAGGATTGTCACTCTGCATGGAATACCAAAAACAATTGTCTCGGATAGAGGAGCACAATTTGTATCAAAGTTTTGGGAAGAGTTACAGAAATCCCTGGGAACAAGATTGCAGTGTAGTACCGCTTACCACCCGCAGACTGGAGGCCAAACAGAAAGAGTGAACCAGATTCTAGAAGACATGTTGAGAGCGTGTGCTTTAGACTATGGGAATTCTTGGGAACAATTTCTGCCGTACGCAGAATTTACTTACAATAATAGTTACCAAGCGAGTCTGCAAATGGGTCCTTATGAAGCACTTTATGGAAGGAAATGCCGCACGCCACTATATTGGACCGAAGTGGGTCAGAAACAATTTTTGGGACCACGATTAGTAGAGGATGCCACTGCTCATGTGAAGATCATACAAGAGAGGTTGAAGACGGCCCAATCCCGACAAAAGAGTTACGCCAACAGCAGAAGGAGAGAACTATCCTTCGAGAAGGAGAGATCAACGGCCATGCCTCCGAACCGTCTAGGTGAGGGCGCTCACCAAGAGTAATAGGCAGCAAGGTCTTCTCTAGACCTCCAAACAATCACTGAGAAACTAATAGGATGCAAAATGAACTGAACGAAAGCACTCGGTGGATCTGAAAAGCACTCGACTTGATCAAAAGATCAAGATTTTGTATAAGAAACTAAAGCTCAAGAATGTGTATGAGAGGAGACTGCTTATGCTCTAAAATATGAGCTCAAAGCCTCTATTTATAGCCTCAAGGATCAAAAGAACCGTTGGAGCTAGGGCTAAAAATCAGCAACTCAAACTGACAGTCAGTTCACCAAACTGACTGTCAGTTACATACACAACGGCCAAGAAAATTTATGGATAAAAAATAGCTAGCCGTTTGTGGTCGTATATGGAAACTTGAAACCCCAAACTGACAGTCTGTTAGGCAAACTGACAGTCAGTTCGACCAAAACATTGACCAGTTTTAAAAGAATCTCAGATAAAAACAGCTATGGTCGAAACTCCAACTGATAGTCAGCATGGGCATACTGACAGTCAGTTTAGTATAAAAATTTTGAGCCCGAAAAATACACTCTCTGGACAATTGTCAGTTAACACAAACTAACATTCAAACTGACTGTCAGTATACCAAATTGACAGTCATCATGAACAAAAATAGTTATAACTTTAAATCCAGAAGTCCAAATTGAAAGTTTAATTGCTCGTTTGAAAGATAATTTTAAGGGCTACATTTTTGTCAACCGACGAAAAAGCCAGATCTGCCTAGATCTTTCTAGAAATTTGAAAACTCTTCTACTGTCAAAAACTCAACTGAAAATCCAAATCTTTCAAAACCAAAATTAGATCAAATCCAACCAAAAGGAATGCAATGCAATGACCTAAGTTTCTCGGTTCATGTTGGAGATGTAGAGATGATTTTGCAACCCCTCTTTATAGTACAGTTAAATCTAAAAACAAAATCCTTAACCGATCAACCTCCAAACACCGAGATCGGTAAAAATAAAATCACAGATTACCTTAGGTCCTTTGTATTTCTCGATTTGCGTCTCGACCTTGTTGTTTGTGACTTGTGCTTTTATCATTTTACATCGGGTTCATCTTGATCATCTTGCATTTCTTCCCAACAGAGCTCTGTATCAAATAATCTCAAAAACACAATCAGTCTGAAACACTTTGTTTCATTAATCATCAAAATTAGGGTTAGGCATAAAGGCCTAGGTGCAATATCTCCTCCTTTTTGATGATTGATGACAACAAGTGTTCAATAAAAGATAAATGAAATAACTCCCTCTGAGTATATGCATCTCATCATATCAAAATGTATCAGAGCATAAACCAACACATATATATATCAGAGCATCAGATGAAACACATATACACATAATCAACAGAGCGTCACAAAAACATCATGTAAGAAATCACATCCATAACATATCCATAGCGTATGACAAAAGATCATCCAAATCATCCAACATAATCATAAAAAGTCATACATCCAGAATGAAATTTATAAAATACTTCTCCCCCTTTGGCATCAAGCACAAAAAGGAAGCTAACACAAGAAAATAGAGCCTAAAGCTCATCATCTGAAGATAGCCCTAAGACGGATGTATCTCTGGAGCCTGCTGGAGATCCAGTCGGGTCGACGGCAGGAGACAACGAAGGAGTAGCAGCCGGAGAGGGAGCTGCGGGAGCCGAAGCTGGTACCGCAGGAGCTGGAGTAGCAGGGCCTGAAGCTGAGCTCGATGAAGAGGACGCAGGGCGGGCCCTCTTGCGAGGATCCGAGGAAGCGGGGGCAGGCAGGCGGCGCAGAATCTCCTCCTGCTGAGCAAGCAGGCGAAGCAACATCTGATGGTTCTCTGCCTGGGTGCTGAGGATCTGCTGCTGCACCTGGATCACCTGATCGAGTCGAGAAGCTGAAGCGGAGGAAGATCCAGTGCCAGTCTCTGTAGCCGGTGCTGGATCAGACTCCTGAACTGGAGTCTCGTCCTCTGACTCCCCCGTAGCATCATCATCAGATGCGGGAGAATCAGGGTCAGCAGCATCCGCAGGCCGGGCACCAAGGCCACGGTCAGTCTGGCCTGGAGGATAGAAGAGAAGGGGATGATGGGCCCGTGGGAGCTCAGTATCCACAGCCCGATGAAGCGTATATCAGCTGATGGCGAGGAAAGAGTAGGACGTGCTGAATCTCACTGATGATCAGATCAGCAACATCGAAAGGCTCCTCCTGGAAATAGAGATCAACACATGGAGGGCCAGATAAGTGACTCTAGCCCTATCGCCGGACATAGGGACTAGAGTGAGGGGAAGAATCTGCAGAGCCAAGTCAACATCGCGGCGCAGGCCTACAATGTGACAGAGCTGGAAGGGGACAGAATAAAGCATGGCCACCTCCCGATGCTCGAGGTCTGGAAGGGTGTGGAGGTGGCGCCCAGATGTGGGACGAACCAGTCCAAGCCCAGACTCAATCTGCTCCATCGTGATGGTGTGAACCTGGAGGCCCGTCATGAAGGTCAGTGAGTCGCGCTGGGGAGAAATGTGGACAGTGGAGTAGAACTGACTGATGGGCTGCTCAGCCCAGTGAAGAGAGGAGTCAGCAACAAGGTCGCGGATCCCGACGGAGGCGAAAGAGTCTGCCAAGGAGACGATGCCTGTGCGAGAGGCAATCGTCTGCCAGGACAGAGAGCAGTGAGCGAATATGGGGACACGACTGTAGACACTGGTTAATAGGTCTAGATGGAGGTTTGTGTAAAAGGTAAGGACGTCGCACGCGTCACGACCAGTGGGACGCGGCGAGAGATATGGGTTTCCGGCGCAAAGGGTGTGAAGGCGGCTCGCGTGCCACCTGGAATAATCCACGGGCACGCGCTTAGGCGGAGCCGAAGGCTGGGTCTCGGACGTCTGACCCGATGAATGCTGGCTGTTTCCCCGCGTTCTTATGTCGAGCAACATAACGAGAAGGTCCCGCCTGATCTGACATGATCAAAACAGAGAGAGAGAGAGAGAGAGAGAAAGGACCTGAGCAGAGAGGCTGAACAGAGAGACCGAGGAGGTGAAGATGACGGCATGAAGAAGAGAGGAGAGACATGGCATCGGCGAGGAACGGCAGTACGGTGAGCCAGGCATAGTGGCCCACTGTAAGGCAAAGTGGCGGCGAAACGGCGGTGGCGAGATGCGGTGGCGGTGGCGGCGCAATAAAAGGCAGCGGCGCACGTCGACGGTGAGAAGGCGCCGGCGACGAGGGCGAGGGCAATGGTGGTGAAAAAGCGCACCGGCGACGAACAAAACAGCGGCGGCAATTTGAGAGAAGGCGAGGAGGCACGAAGAAGGAAACAGGGTTTTTAAGGTTCGGGACCCCGCAACTGACAGTCAGTTTGATATACTGACAGTCAGTTTCAAACCCAGAGATCTGGAACTGACAATCAGTGTATCACACTGACAGTCAGTTCATAGAACTGAGTTTTAAAACTGACAGTCAGTTTGAGTCACCGATTTTGACCAGGAGCTACGACCAAAAGTGATGCACATAACTGACAGTCAGTTTGTGAAACTGACTGTCAGCATGGTCAACGACTTCCACCAGAGGCAAAGAACAAGCTCCTGAGCACTAAACTGACTGTCAGTTTGTGGAACTGACTATCAGTTTGGTCAATTTCGACCAGAAACAGGATTAGACCAGAGAGGGAATAAAATA
Organism: Pharus latifolius; assembly: GCA_019359835.1. Lineage (NCBI taxonomy): Eukaryota > Viridiplantae > Streptophyta > Magnoliopsida > Poales > Poaceae > Pharus > Pharus latifolius. The sequence goes on along the minus strand of CM033320.1, from coordinate 46,531,645 downwards.
TATATTTAATCATAATTACACATCAACTAGCATTAGATATATCAATTATGTTCAGTTCACCTCTTAGAAAGCAAAATCTAGATTCATCTAAGGGTTTGGTGAAAATACCTGCTAGTTGCAAGTCTGTTCTAACATAGCTCACATCAATATCTCCTTCTGCCACATGATCTCTAATAAAGTGGTGTCGTATTTCAATATGCTTAGTTCTAGAATGCTGAACAGGATTATTTACAATTTTTATGGCACTTTCATTATCACACAAGAGTGGCACTTTATCAAATATAATTCCATAATCCAAAAACGTCTGCTTCATCCATAATAATTGAGCACAACAACTTCCTGCAGACACATATTCAACTTCAGCTGTGGAGAGAGCTATAGAATTTTGTTTCCAAGATGAACATGATACTAAAGATATCCCCAAAAGTTGACAGCTACCAGATGTGCTTTTTCTATCAATCTTACACCCAGCATAATCAGAATCCGAATATCCAATTAATTCAAAATTTGCATCTTTCGGATACCAAAGTCCTAGGTTAGGATAGCATTTCAAATACCTAAGGATTCTTTTAAGAGCAATCAAATGAAATTCCTTAGGATCTGACTGAAATCTAGCACATAAGCACATACTAAACATGATATCAGGCCTAGATGCAGTGAGATACAACAAGCTACCAATCATAGACCTATAGAGTTTAGAATCGACCGATTTGCCACTTTTGTCCATATCCAGATGTCCATTTTTCGCCATGGGGGTTTTGATTGCCTTAGCGTCTTCCATCCCAAAGCGTTTGAGCAGGTCCTTCACGTACTTAGTTTGACTCACAAACGTACCGTTCTTGAGTTGCTTAATTTGAAGTCCAAGAAAGAAGCTCAGCTCACCGATCATGGACATCTCAAATTCCCTAGACATCATCTCTTCAAACTCATGACAGAAATGTTCATTAGTAGATCCAAAAATGATGTCATCAACATATATCTGACAAATGAACAAGTCTTTTTCAATTTTCTTTGTAAACAAAGTTGTATCAACCTTCCCAATTTTAAAATCTTTTGATAAAAGAAAGTCTCTAAGTCGCTCATACCAAGCTCGAGGAGCTTGCTTGAGACCATAGAGAGCTTTGGACAATTTAAACACATGGTTTGGAAATTTAGGATCTTCAAAACCGGGAGGTTGTTCAACAAACACAAGTTCAGAAATTTCACCATTCAAAAATGCACTTTTGATATCCATTTGAAATAATTTGATATTAAAACATGATGCATAAGCAAGAAGAATACGAATAGCTTCAAGTCTTGCTACAGGTGCAAAAGTTTCGCCAAAGTCTAGACCTTCAACTTGAGTGAAACCTTGAGCAACAAGACAAGCTTTGTTTCTAATTACTACACCATTTTCATCTTGCTTATTTCTTAAAACCCATTTTGTTCCAATTACATTATGATCCTTGGGTCTTTCTACTAAAGTCCAAACTTCATTTCTAGAAAAATTATTAAGTTCCTCATGCATGGCATTAACCCAAGCAGGATCATTTAAAGCTTCATTAACATATTTAGGTTCTAAAGCAGATACAAAAGAATGATGCTCACAAAATACAGCAATGCGAGAGCGAGTTTGAACACCCTTACTGACGTCACCCAATATTTGATCTAGAAGGTGATCCTTGGTGATCGTTTGATGTTTCCTTGGTGCTTCATCTTGTATTGCTTCATCTTGTACTGCTTCATCTTGATCTTGTTCTGGTGGATCAATGTGAGGTGATGGTACATGTGGATCATCAATCTCAATGTTCTCATCATCTTCTTGATCATCTTCTCTTGGCTTGATGTCTCCAATTGTGATATTCTTCACTGCTTCTTGAAGATCTTCACCTGAAACTTCACAAGAGACTCGCTCCTTTTGAGAGCCATTACTTTCATCGAATTCTATATCGCATTATTCTTCAATACAACCAGTATTTTTGTTAAACTTGCGATAAGCTTTGCTAGTGGTGGAGTATCTGACTAGAAAGCCTTCATCTACTCTTCTTTGGAATTTACCACCAAAATTTCTTTTCTTAAGGATATAGCATTTGCATCCAAAAACTCGAAAATAAGAAATGTTTGGCTTACGCCCAATAAGAAGCTCATAGGGGGTTAAATTCAGAAGAGGATGCAAATAAAGACGGTTAATAGAATAGCAAGCGGTATGCACGGCTTCGGCCCAAAAGCGAGTAGGAGTATCATACTCACTTAGCATTGTTCTTGCCATTTCTATTAGTGTTTGATTTTTCTTTTCTACTACTCCATTTTGTTGTGGAGTGTAAGAAGTTGAAAATTCATGTTTAATTCCAAGCGAATCACAAAAATCAACCAAAGTTGAATTAACAAACTCTCCACCATGATCACTATAGATTTTTTTGATGGAAAGTTCGAATTCAGTGGAAACACGTTTTGCAAAACTTTTGAAAACATTGGGGGTTTCAGATTTTTGAGAAATAAAGAAAAAACCATAATTGCTACCCCCGATACTTTGGAACTCAGAAGGTCCAAATAAATCCATATGCAATAGTTCCAAAGGTTTGCAAGTCGAAAGAACACGCTTAATCGGATGTGAAGTGGCTACTTGCTTGCCAGCTTGACAGGCGCTACAAGGTTTATCCTTTTCGAAATTCACATCCTTTAAGCCAATAACCAAATCTCGATTTAAAAGCTTTTTCAATTGATGCATTCCAACATGTGCGAGTCTCCTATGCCATAACCAACCCTTTGAGGTTTGAGAGACAAGGCATGTTGAAAGAGATGCATCTTTGGAGTGAAAATCAACCAAATAAAGATTTCCAAAACGAAAGCCTTTGAAAATCAAATAATTATCTTTTAAACTTTCAACTAAAACTTCTTAAAAATGTGCAACGAAATCCAAGATCGCAAATTTGTGCAACGGAAAGCAAATTAAAGTTCAAAGATTCAACCAACAAAACATTTTGTAACACCCTGAGTTTAGGGGTAAAAACTTTCTTTTTCATGAACATCATGCATGCATGTATCTGTAGTAGTAGCCAAATCAGTATCTATCTCAAACCCTAAAATTTCAAAAATCTATCCTGCAGACCTAAATCAAGATCAGATTATTCAGATATGATCTATCAGTTACTCTGAACATAAAAGCCTTCAGAAGCCAGATTCAATTCCATCTCTAACTTCCAGATCTATCAATTCTTTTCTGTTTTCGAAAACAGGATTCTAATTACTATTCTAATCTAATTACCCTAAATATTCTGAACTCAGATTTAGCCAAATCTTGACCTAATTCAGACCAGATTATTCTTGGACTATGTGTTGACCATTCGGACTCAGGGTCCTCAGCCGAACTTATGCAGAATTTATAAATAGTGAGACCTTTCAGGGTGACCCTCCGGGAAGATATGTAGAATTATGGAGAACTGGAGCACAGAGAAGTTTATACAGGTTCGGGCCCTCGATGGTGGGATTAAAGCCCTACGTCCTGTTGGGATTGTAGTATGTGTAGTAAAGAGTTACAAAGCGACGGGAAAAGACCTTCACAGGCGAAGGTTTTCCCTGTACGAGTGTACAAAATGAAGCCTAGAAGGCTTTATAGAAGCTATCTAATCCAAGCCGTAGCCTTGGCTGTTTGATTCTTCAAGTGATATATGTTGTGTCTTGATCTCTTGATCCTTTGATTTGATACACCATGCCGCCCTTTTATACTGGTCAAAAGGGCGCCAAGTCGTAACTGTATCAAACGGTTGCTTGGATACGGTTTGGAGAACCACTGTTAACTCCCGCGCAGGTTTAACACGTGTTATTTGTGGACAACTGCACGTATTAACCTCCTAACGGTTGATTCCCCACGTGGAAGGATCTTCGGGATACTTGGGATATTCCTATTATAGGGACAAAATACTCCCACGTTCCCTAGTCGAAAGAATTCTGACCGCGCGATGTTGGCTGACCGCGCAACACCTTCAGCCTTCTTTCTGCGCACAGCACACGAACTTCTGACCGCGCACTAGCTACGATCTGATTGCGAAAAGGCTGCGATCTGATCGCGCACAGCCTGCGACCTTGGGCTGGTACTTCTCGAAATGTCTTGAGTTCGCACCGCCAGGCACGTGTCTGGCTCGAATCTATCTTGAACCAGTCGTGCACTTATTTTGAACTGACTCGGGTGTCAATCCTCGTCAGCTAGCCCCCAAATTTGAAGAAAATGAAGGGACGTGTTTATTTCGAATTTTAAGACATGCATCGGATTTTTAACCCGACGCTTCAAAACACCCACTTAGTGGCGCACTAAGTGTGACGGTTGGTTCCCCAAGACAGGCTCTGGGTATTATGTAACGGGTAATGATGGCGCTGTTGAAACTTTTTTAACCCGAGGTGAAATTGTAAATGCTTTTAAAAACCCGAGGCGTTCGGAAGGCGAATTGTCACCTTGGCGGCTATAAATACCGAAGCCTTCGAATTACAAAGCTCCACAACTTCTTCTCACAGCTAAGTTTCTTCCAAAGCTACCTTCGTCCTTCTCTTTATCCACTTCAAGATGGCAGATCACAACATCATCGAGATTGGGAGCGATGAAGAAGAAGTTTTCAGACAAGGGCCTCAGATGCCTGAAGATCCATCTCCTTCAAGGAAGAAACCCAAGGTTGACGAGGGATCCTCCAGCAGAGCAAAGGTAGAAGACGCAATGTCATTCTTTCTTCCTTCTGTTCCTCATGCACCTAGGCAGATTGAACTTTCATCCCCACCTTTGGAGGGACATTCTCCTCAGTCTTTTCCATTTCATCCCAATGCTCATTTTTGTTTGGATGATCGATTTTCTGGTCGGCAAGTGGTGACTACCCGACCGGATGATCCTCAACTTGTATTGGGGAAGCAATCTTATGGTGGGAAAGTTGCACTTCCACCATCTAGTGATCATCCGCTTTTGTCGGATGATCTACCTTCCAGGATGCATATATGTAACATCCTGAGTTTTGGGGTGAAAAGTTTCTTTCTTAAAAGTCATGCATGCATATGTCTCTTCTAGATCAACCAAATCAGCCTCAGCTTTATTCTGTTCTAGCCCTAAACCTCCAAATCCATCCTGTGACCCCAAGTCAAGATCTGACTTGCCAGATTTGATCTATCAGTTATCCTAAACCTAAAAGCCTTCAGGAGCCAGATTGAATTCTAACCCTAACTCCCAGTATCTAAGTCTCTTTCTGTTTTCGAAAACAGGAAATTCAGATTTACCCTAAGTACCCCAGATTCCAGATAACTGAGTTATCATGGGTTAACCCTATCCAGACTCATGTATCTATTGGAATATGTTCCTAGGTATACCCTCAACTTACTCCAAAAAGTTGGGAACCAGATTGTTTCATCTAAACACTTTTCGCAGTTTAGTCCAAATTTTACTACGAATAAGTCCTTTTCTGTTTACCTGGAAGCCTGAAAAGGCTAAAATTCACAAATCAACTCCAACCTCAGAATTCCTTCAGGGAACACCTCCCAAATGCTATTTGATACATATTTCCCTTCTGTCCAGACTTCAAAATCTCACCCCAATTACCAGAATTCGAGATCGACAAAATCCAGATCTGTTTTACCCTAATTTTACCCTATTTTCGAAAATAGGTGAAATCCTTCAAACCTTATCAAATTTTCTCCAAATTTGAGCTAAATGAGTATTAATAGAAATATTATACTCATCCATGAAATCAAATTCCAGATTAAACCTCTCTAAGACCAGAATTACAAATCAGTCCAGATTTCAACTAAAACTCTTACACTTATGCCCCTGGTTTCGACCTCACCTCAGTTCACGACCAGAAAGTGTCTTCGACCAGCGCCTGGGACTTCGACCACGACCGGGAACAGCGCACGAGCACGGGAGCCTTCGACCACGAGCGCGCCACTGCTGTTGCTTCGCCTGCCGCCGCGTGTGTGCTCGCCATTGGCCACTGTGGATCTTCTCCAGCGAGGATCGCGACCAGCTAGCTTCTCCCGTTTACACGCCACCGGCAATGGCTCCAGCAGGAAAGCTTAGCCACGTGGAGTTCTTGCCGCGGCCAGCCATCGTGTCGCCTTCACTTCGCAGCAGCCCCAGTTGCAAAAGCTCTCACGGCCACTGAACCAAGTCACCTCGACGCCAGCTCGCCGTGAAGTCGCAATCCTGTCATTTCTTGCCGGCTTCAACTCCCTGTGCACATCTAGCCGTTGCAACACCTCCAGCCTTACCGATTTATACCCCCTGGGACTTAGCCAACTTCACCACACTCCAAAACACCAGAAAACCAGCAGCAGCACTGTGTCTTCTTCTTCCCCGGTGAGCAGCAAAGAGGGAGCACGGTGCCAAGCTTCCCCACTACTTCATTCTTCGATCCAACACCCCCAGTGAGCTTCCCTCATCTCCCTCATGCTTCTCGAGCCTGGAATTTAGTCTAAATACCCTCAGTCGCCGGCAATTTCAGTTTTACTCCAGTAGCTCCGGCGAGCAATTAATCTCATTCCAGAATGAATTGATCTTCGAGCCAGTAATCAAATATGCTCAGTAGACCTTGCTTAACATCCCTAAGCAACCAAAATCGACAGAATTCCTGATATGTGAAAATCCCCAATTTGGAACCTTGCATGTTCACTGAACTTACTGTTTAAGCTTTTCTGGTGCATCTCTAGCTAATCTAACTTCACCAGTATGTTTCTAATTCCCTAGAGATCATGTACAAGCAAGGAATTGAGTTCATTTGCCCTAAATCGAAAACCCCCAATTTCCATGTCATCTCCTTCTGCTCCAGTCGCCGGCCGTTGATTCCAGCCAATCCAGGCCTAGCCACTTTGCCATTTAGATGTTTTGGACCATTTTGAGCAACTTTGTCTTCTACCACGACCCCTAATTCGGCCTAGAACAGGAGTTATGGCTATGCCCTAGTTGCTGCACTGTTTGTGCTGCAGGTACTCCAGGCCAGTCAACTTCTTCGCTGGTTTTCATCATTTTCCAGCCATTTTCAGCCTTGGATCCTGTTGAATGAATTGTTCCTGTTATCAACGCCTACCTCCCGGACAAAGTGGTGCATCATTTGGAGCTCTAGATCAAAAGATATGGCAAGCCCTAGTTTCTGGCCATGTCAAGATCAATGCCAGAGCATGTCAGCCAGTGGCATTAGCCCTTTTCACCTCCTTTCAGTTGTGCAAACTGGAAATAACCTTGTCCCTTAGACTTGTGGAGTTGTGCTCTACATTTTATTCTACTGCCACAAGTTGAGATAACCCCTCTATCATCCATCGACCCTATGTCGATGCCTTGAACCGAATGTCGACCTAAAGACGTTCGCTGTTTTTGAGCGAACCAGTCGCAACCTTGATACCATTCTGATATTTTGAGACATTTGGAACCTTGTAAACCTTCAACAACTAACCTAATCCTAATCAATTTCTAACCTAATCATTTCAGAATCATCAAGACTTCATCTTTGCATTATTGCATATAGCATAATAATGTATTGAAAAGATTGTGATTATTGGTTATTTGTTTGATTGGAGAGCAGATCAAGAGCCCCAGTTCGAGGACTTCACTGTTGACCCGACATCAGCTGCTGTATTTTACGACGCGGAAGGCAAGTCATATTCTTGGTCACCTCGAACCTATATTTTAAGAGTTGCTATAACATAACCTTGAATATAGATAATATTGCATGAGAAAGATTGGAAATGGTTGATTTATGAATTGGCAGTACTGGACTGGTTATCTGTGAAATGTGAAATAAACAAGTTTTGAGCCATGAACTATTATATATATTTATATACTTATATTCATGAAATAAAACCCCTAGCCGTGACCAGGAAATGGTATGGAATGGTGGTAGCACTGGAGGTGCTAGACTGCAAAGGATGTGCAGGCACTGAAGGTGCAGGGTGTGGATGGTCTGGTCACTGGCATATAAGGACTAGAACCTTGTGTTGTGCGTCTAGTGGCATGAACAAACGTACTAACCGCAAGCCTGGTATGGGATAGGCCTGGACAAGTACTTATGTGAATCGTACATGAAACCCCTGCATGAGATGGAAAGTAATACACTAAACTCACGGGGTTCAGCTCCTCCACGTATCACTGAATGTGATTTGATCAAGCACGTTGACCCAGTAATGGGAAGAGGCTTATGGGTGGGGGTATAGCCCGCCACAACTGCGGTTTGTGTGAAGAAAACTGCAGGGTCAGGGGTGAATTGTAAGTGAAACATAACAAAAGTTCCTGTTGTTTCCACCTTGCCGCTCACAGGATGAAGTGAGTCAGGGGTCTAATCATTCTGATAGGATGGGCTTGAAAGTGGAATATCTTGCGGGTAAATTGGTACCTCTCTGCAGAGTTAGAAATGTATTCGAATACTTCGTGCTCCCGAGTTTTAGGAGTCTGCTGCGGTGGATTAAATCCACGGGGTGTGACACAAGTATTATTTTCTAAATAAAATATATTAAATCAAGATTACCCAAATGACATGTGTTGTCATGATAAGGAGTACTGCCGTGGGCAGTCATGTGTTGACGTGTCGCGGTAGTGCTATAATTTAGTGAACATGAATGACGATATTATATTATGGAAAGGTGCTGCCATGAGTTGAGCCAGGAAAGAGAAAGATTATTTTACAAATATCCATAATTCTTGACTAGTCTAGGTTCATATCATCTCTACTATATGTATCTACTCTTACCTATGACTTGCTGAGTACGAAAGTGCTCACTCTTGCAACTTACAATTCAGTAGATGGAGCGTTCTACAACCAAGACGAAAACATGGAGTACTTCGTGGATCCAGAAGGAGGAGCGTCAGTCCCGTCGTTTCCCTGATGTGTGTTGTTCTGCCGTCCACTTCTCTTTGTGGGTGGGTCACCTACCTTCTGCTGTGTAGATGTTATTTTGCTAAACCTGTATGCCGCGAAGGCATTGTAACCTCCTTATGTAATATTAAGGCCAGCAGGCCACACTGCTTAAATATTTTGTAAGTGACTCTGTTGCAATGTGATATACTCCTATGCTTGACTTAACCTGGGAAGTCAAGGGTATGTGTATGCTATGCATATATGGGACTAGCTGCAGCGAGCTAGGTCTCTACAGGAGTAGTCGTTGTCCCAGTTTCGGGGCGCGACAATATACCAACTTGTCGCTTGCTAGAATTGGTAATTACTTTTGTCTCCCTTTGCTTGTCTGTCATAGTTTAAGAAAACTAATATTTACAAATGTAGGAGACGAAAATTGTTGGAGCCCCCAACGACCAACCTGCTGAGATTCCACCTCCTTCCCTCGGACAGTCTCTCCAAGAGGAAAAAGAGGCCTTGGAGAAGAAGACCGAAGAGATGTCTTCGGCGATTCTGCATCTGGCAGAATGTTTTGAAAGATCCTGTGAAGAGGCACACCAGTTCCGTCGAGAGAGGGATCACGCTCAGCAACAGCGAGAACTCTCTGATTTGATTAGGAACAATAGTGCATCTCTTATTAGGGATGATGTAGATAGACTTAGGTTAGTTGCTAGTTCTCTGGGGGTTGTCAGTGTAGAACCTACTGACAACAACATGTCCCTAGGAGAACTTTGCAAACTTCTTTCGGATCAGGTCGACGCTTTAGTCGCCGGTATCCCTTTTGTATGTAAAGAATGCAAGAAATAAAAAAAAATTTCCCTTTATATGAATATTCTTTACATCTTCTATGCGAAAACATGGCCATAAGCAATGCCTTTACGACCATTCATACACAGGTAAACTTCAGCTCTGCAAACAGAATCGCGTTTTCATAAGAGTATCGCGACCAGCACTGATACCGCGATCAGACTTAAAGCCGCGGTTAGAACCAAAGTTCAATTTGAAAGATTACTGCGATCAGAACCGAAATTCGATCAGACCGTCACTTCGATCAGAATCGGAGTTTAGTCGAAGACATGGTTCTGACCATACCGCAATCTGATCAAACATATCCGTACGTCCAAAATTTGGCCATAGGATATTTTCATGAAAATTTACAAGGCACATGAAGGAAAATGTTCTTCGAAAACCCTTGAAAATTTCTCATGATTTTATATCTTCAAATCTTGAAATAAAGAAGTCCTTTTTATTTCAGATCCGATACCAGAAACACTTTAACGGGTCCACCATAGATAGTATCCATTATGGGAAATGAATAAAATATTAAGTGGAACGTTTGAGTGGAACGTTACTCACAATAGTGCGTCTCCTCGGGTCTATAAAAGGAACAGTTAGCTTCTTGAGGAAGCCACACAACCAAAAACCCTTCCTCAATACTTCCGCCGCACAAAACCCTCATTTCCCTTAGCCTCCATCTTCCCCAAAGCCGCCAACTTTTCCCCCGATTCCTCACAAGAAATGGCATCTTGGAGCAGATCGATCCACCATTCTGAGGAGAGTCTGCTAGCACTGGAGGAGGAAATCCTTCCTCCGCGGCTGCTAATCAACTGGCGGCCGACGGAGAAGGACCAGGAAACCCCAGTCGTCAGAGAGGGCGAACTGGTGGTTTTTGAGGAATACCTGCGTTGCGGGTTCCGATTCCCCAAGAGTCGGTTCCTCAAAGGCGTCCTCGAGCATTATGGGTTGGAACTGATCAATCTCCACCCAAATGCGGTGCTGATCCTGGCGGTGTTCCAGCATCTATGCGAAGCATACGTCGGAGTGTATCCCAGCGTGGATCTCTTCCGGCGCTTCTACTACTCGGCGTGGTCGAAGAGCGCCAACGTCGCCGGATGTATCTACTTCCGGCTAAGGGAGAAGAAGGAGTATCCCTTCCCACCCCTGCGGGATTCGGTGCACGGGTGGCACCAGAAGTAGTTCTACTGCACCCCTCCGTCTGAGAGCGGGTAGTGGTTTATTGGGGGAAATCTCAGCGAGACTAAGTCCAGGTAAGTTGCGTCACATTTGCCCGGGGACGTGGCCTCCGGTGCCTGCACCGGACGACGCCTTTTGGCTCCCGAGACCCGGCCTCCGGCGCCGGTCCCGGGCGCCGCCATTTGGCTCCCGCCATTTGCCCGAGGACGTGGCCTCCGGTGCCTGCCCCGGGCGCCGCCTTTTGGCTCCCGGAACCCGGCCTCCAGCGCCGGTCTCGGGCGCCGCCATTTGCTCGGGGACGTGGCCTCTGGTGCCTGCCCCGGGTGCCGCCTTTTGGCTCTCGGGACCCGGCCTCCGGCGCCGGTCCCGAGCGCCACCATTTGCCTGGGGACGTGGCCTCCGACGCCGGTCCCGGGCGCCGCCATTTGCCTGGGGAGGCTGCCTTTTGGCTCCCGGGACCCGGCCTCCGGCGCCGGTCCTGGGCGCCGCCTTTTGGCTCCCGCCATTTGCCCGGGGACGTGGCCTCCGGTGCCTGCCCCGGGCGCCGCCTTTTGGCTCCCGGGACCCGGCCTCCGGCGCCGGTCCCGGGCGCCCCCTTTGGCCCGGGGACCTGGCCTCCAGTGTATGTCCCGGGACTCATCGCCCTTATAAAGGTAAAGTCTCTAGTTGTTGATCACATGCAGGTCACGCGCGGAGCGCCTTGGGAATCAGCGACCACCTGTCAAGCATCCAAGGCGCTTGACCGGGAGAAGGACGTTGCTACCCCTTAATCCGACGGTAGCGTCCTGGGTAGTTTAGTCTTTTTTGCTTCTTTTTGGGGCTATAAATAGCCCTTGTATCCCTCTGTTGTAAGACAAGTGACTCATTTATTGGAATAGCCAAAACTCACAGGTGTGCTCCAGAAGCCTCTCCCCCGGAGAGAGCCTCCCCAGCCGACTCCGGTCGGGAGCACGCCGACAGGACTAGGGCCCCCACCGGGACCCCAACCTGTATAAATCCTCATGTCAATTCTTGTGTTTGTTCGGCGGGGGAGGACCGGTCACCCGGTCAGCCCGCGCCGCGTAATCTTCGCTAGGATCGTTCACAAAACCTGCCGGGGTATTCGCAATACCACGACATGGTTCGAGAACTCGCGGCCAGAGAAGCCAAGCGAGTTGGACTCTCCCCCGACGATGAACTTCGAGTTCATGAAGCATGCCGAGGTAATTCTTCACATAGTCCAACAGGTATTGACGGCTCGCGACGTCATCCGAGACTTTGTGAAGAATCGGGTGAGCCCCCTGCGTGAAAGGGCTCATCCAGCTTGGGAGATTAAGTCCATGGTAGACAACACCTTGGACTACAACGAAGGTATGTGATCTCGACACCGAGACCTCGCACTTTTGTGATGTATTGCCTAATTTGCATTCTGGGAATAGTCCTGCCCTCCTCCGAGATCGAGAGGCAGACAAACTATCTTCTCAGGGCCTACAACGCTATGTAGAGGGCCCCAAGGGATCGCCTCGCCCCCAGAGCTTGGTTCACGCCGGCGACGACCTCAAACAGGAGCGCCGAAAGGTATGTCATCTTCCACTTGGCTCTTATTCGCAGGTTTTATGTATGCCCAGCGCTGACAACTTCATCGGAACGAAACAGCTCTTGGGGAGATTCGCCGAGGCGACATTCCCGAGCGAGAACGTCGGTTCCCTGGGAAAGCCGACGATGAAGAACGTGAAGAAGATCTCCTCGAAGCCCAGGGCGAGGAATCCTGCCCCCAAGAAACCCAAGCAAGCTCTTGGGGAGGGGTCTTCACGGAGCGTTCCTCCTACCGCAAGGAAGACTGCGGTAAGATATCACGTACCTCCCATTCTTCCAGGTACAAACTAGAATCACTTCTTCGTTGTACAGGGCGAGAGGAGCGAGGAGGAGGAAGAAGATGATATCCCCCTGATCCGCCGGAGGAGAAAGACAGCGGACCCTCCATCCGGCGATACTCCACCTCGTTCCGCAGAAACAAAAGTAACTGCAGCGGATCCCACAGCCTGTAACATCCCTGTCTTCGCTATCTTTTCTGCTTGCGAGTCAGCATATCTTCCTTGGAATCCCTGATGTCTCAACCCTATCTTGATCTTAGGTATGCCACTACCTTAACCAAAAAAGTTGGCAGTTAAATTTCATCTCCCAGATCATTTTCGCATTTCAGTCCAAAAGTATTTCAGTTTAGTCCTTTTCAGAATTTTCAAAAAGCCCAAAAAGGCTAAAAGTCCCAGATCATCTCCAAATTCAAATTTGATCAAGTGATTATCTTTCTTTCACTTTTCTGAACATTTTTCCCTTCTGCAAGAACTTAAGAATCTCAACCAAAACCCTAGTTTCAGCCCCGACAAAATGTCAAACCCTAATTACCGTATTTTACCCTGTTTTCGATTTTTGTCAAAACCACCAGATCTTATCGGATTTTACCATTTTTCCTGCTGGATGAGTCTAAGACATTTAGTAACACTCATCCGCAAAACCAGATTTCAGATCAGCCCTCCGGATCTTCAGATTTGCAAATAGGCCCAAGTTCCCGAGCCAAAACCCTCGCAGTTTAGTCCAAACCTTCGCAAATCAGCCCAAAGTTTGCAACCAGGCCCCTGTGCCATTTTCGACCATGACCAGAGCAATTCGACCAGAGCCCCGCCATTTTGCCTCGCCGTTGAACTCGTCGCCGGCGAAGTTGCCCGCGCTGCCACCATCGCAGCCACGTAGCCACCACCTGCGCACAACCATACCGCCACCGTGGAGCACCTCACCCGCGTTGTGCCGTGTTCTTCCCCGCGCACGCACGTGCCTGCTATTGTCAAAAGCTTTGCGCCACATGGTTGCCATCCCGGAGATCGCTATCTCGTCGTCCTGACAAAATCCCGATTCCGCGCGATACCCGTCTCTGGCAGAGCTCCCGCCATGTCCCGATGTGCCTCGCTGACCGCTCCAGCGCCAGAAAATATCTCACCGGCGATTGCTGCAACTCCCGAGAGCTCAACCCCGCGGCTATATAAAGCCCCCCCTTTGCCCAGCATCTCTTCACACCACCCCGCAACTACAAGCCTTAGCCTCCACCACCAGAGAACAACCCCGTTCCTCAGCGCCGCCGCGAAGACCTTCTTCCCCGGCAAGCTACCTCTGAAGCTCACGACGCCATCTTCGCCCGCGGCTTCCCCCTCCAAACCAATTTCACCAGTAAGACCCCCTTAACCCCCCTGTATGTGCCATAGCTGTTAATTGACCCCTGGCGAACCTCAACGCCGGCAATCACCGGAAAAGCCGTAATCCCCTGTTTCCCTAATGCCGAGTGATTCAAGCCAAATTGATCCTTGTGCCAGTAGATAAAAATGATCAGTAAGCTAGGAGGAACAAGCCTGCAAACTTGGAATCGTCAATTTTGCCCCGAGCGTCGAAATCCCATGTTTGAGCCTCGGCAGTTCGCCGGAGAACGCCGCCGTGCTTCTCCAGCCATTCTCTGGCAAAACTGAGTACACCAATAGCTTCGTGATGACCCCTAGATGCTTCCCGAGCGTGGAATTGAGTTCAAACGCCCTGGAACAAAAACGCCCAAATCGGTGCCTTCGTCTTCGGCCCCGATCGCCGGAGTTTGTTTTCCGGCCAAACCAACCGATGAAACCTTGTCATCTAGCTAGGCCTCACCCCCCTGAGCAATTTACTCCACTGGCTCGAACCCTGAGTCGGCCTAGATCAAAAGTTATGATCATGCCACGATTACTGTCCAGTAGTTCAGGCCACCGTGTTTGCTCACCAGATTTGGCCACCTTCCGGCCACTTTCTGCCCTTGAGCCTGTTGAGAGTTTTGTAGCTGTTATCAAGGCCTAAACCCCAGACAAAGTTGTGCACCAATTGGAGTCCTGAGTCAAAAGTTATGCAATGCACTAGTTTTTGGCCATGTCTAGCACTATGTCAGTACATGTCCACCAATGGCATTGGATGATTTAGACTTGTTACATTTGAGCAATTGAAATGCCACTTTGTCCGCTAAGCCTTTTTAACCATACTCTACAATATTCCCTATTGCCACATCTCCAGAAAACAAACCTAGAACCAATTTAGGGCTATGTCAAGCCATGAGCCGAATGTCAGCCTTCGACATTCAAGTCCTTTTGAGCCCATCTCTTCGATCAATGTCAAGTGACCTTGTCCAAACCCTTACCCCTGCATGCATGATGTAATTACATATTATTTTCTAGTGCTTGTATGCTTATATAATGTGTATGTGTTGTTTGTATCCGCCGTGGAACCAGACGTTGAAGGAACAGAAGAGATCTTCGAGGATTCACCTTAGCAGCTAGACCCATCACTGCAAGGCAAGTCTCAAACCCTTGATCATGTCTAGCCTAATATTTTGAAATGAAGTATGTTAACTGTTTTCAAGTGTATGCATGCCTTAGATTCAAATAAGAGTTATGTTTTAATGAAATGATTAGATATGACCTAAATAACTATAAAGCCCCTTTTGACATTGAATATCCATGCACCCTTGTCACCCTAGAATATCATGCTTAGGCTATGCTATGCCCAAATTATATGATAAATGTTGAATGGTCACATATGAGAAAAGTATATTCAAAACCCTTTCTTGTGAAAGAAAATGTGATTGGAATCGATAGTGAGGATGGTTTGAGTGGATGGTGCTGTGTGCGCACTGGGAATGTGAAAGACTCCTCACTAGAGATTCATAAGGACTAGAACCTTGTGTTGTGCTTCTATGCGGCATGAAAAACGTACCAACCACTTGCCCGGTTATGGGACGGGCGCAACTTAGTAGCTTTCTTTAGTATTAGCTTTTCCCTGCAATGGTTGTCGATCCAGTATCTTGCGATAACTGGTGGGCCGCAGAAGGCCATGAGTGATGCAAGTTCAGAAAAATTATGAGAGGAAAAGGTGGAAAGAAGGAAGACGCCCTATGCCAGATTAAGTCGTGCGCGACTGTAATCAAGAGAGGCTATGTGTCTTGCGAGAACATAGACCCAGGCTAGGAAGTAAGGCAGTGGGGAGACCCACAACAGTACTTGAGACTTAACTGTTTATTTACCGGGCAGGGAAATTGCTAATGCTAGGACTGTAAACTGTTGTGTTATCTCGGCCTTGTCACATGCGTAAGAGTCGCATGGAGAGGTACCGACTTGAAAGCCGATTGATCGGTGGATTAAGGTGGTACACCTTTGCAAAGTTTAAAAAAGTATCGGATACTCTGAGCTCCCAGGTTATGGAGTCTGCGCGCTGTGGATTCTATTCACGTCGATGCAGCACAAGTAGCTTTTGGAATGTTTTCACAAAATCTGAATAAAGTGGTGACTCATGGAAGACCGCCACACACAACATTTTCTGAGAATTTAGCTTAGGGTTTCAAAAGCACCGCTTTCGAAAATAAAGATCTTTTCTTCAAAACCAAGTGTGAAAATCTATTCTATATACATATATAAGCCAAAGGGCTATTCTTTGAGAAATTTCCCCCTCATCTATTTGTACTTGCATTCTTATTTTGAACTTGTTGAGCACCATGTGGACAATGTGCTCACCCTTGCTTTTACAAAAAAAATTTAGAAGAAGGATTCGTCGACCCTGAATCTTACGGTCTTGAACCCAATGTGGAACAAGAAGAAGAAAGTGAAGACCCAGCTTGCTAGAGGGTTATGTACCAAGGTGGAGTCAGATGTGGAAAAGGCCCATACAACACCGCTGCTACAGAAGAAAAAGACTGATGAAGTCCTTTCGTTTGTTATTGTCGTTTTATTTTGTGTGCCGACCTTTGTGTCGAAAACTCCTTAATTTGTATCAACATTTAAATGCGTCATTTTGGCGCTAAGTTATTGTAATGTTGGTCCTTGTGATCAGCACTTGTTTTTAATTACTCGCATTTTTATATAATGCATCTTGTTGTTGTGAGCTGCAATGTACCTTTTCTGAGTGCAACCCACCTGGGCGGTTGCCACCGGATTCCTCAAATGAGGGTCCTACACAGCCACCGAAAGTCCCGTGGTTGCAGGCGAGATCCCTGCTCCTGAATCCCCTGAGGCTTCAGGGTCAGTTGTTTCTGCTCCCCTGACCGAAGGGGTGACCACGGTAAGATTCCCTCATGGTCTTATCTTCTCAATTTCCGTTGTACACGTGTTTATCAAACTAACACTTATACAGGGCGAAGATCCTCCCCCTACAACTCCTATGAGTCCCAGGGAGGAAAATCCTCCACTCCTGAGGACAGGAGAGGAGGTGTCCGAACCAGACCCCGCGAGAGTCGCGGATGCAGTGCCGGCTTCAGAGGTCCAGGAGTCACCCCGGCCTTCGGACATAATCCTGCCAACCGGACAGGTTGCTCAGGTATAAACTCTTAACACTTAAGTCTTTATCTTCCCTTATGAATGTACTTACAGGAGAACACACATAGGGGGAAACAGCCTTGTTCACCAAGAGGAAGACTAGGACAGACAACGATTGTCCCCTTTCTCAGGGAGAGCCTCCCTGAAATCCCAAAAGCTGATGGGATTTCAGATAAGGTAAGAACCCTATCCTGGTTATACTAAACTGAATTGTGATGATTACCAACGTAATCGTTGGTTCCTTTCTTCTTGGCAGGCAAAAAGAGGTAGCACCAAGCCCTTCAGCCGCCCCGGGGAGGGTTGAAGTCGCTACTAGTGCCGGAGCCTCCAGTGAGGAGCGCTCCGTCCCTCTGGTCCAGGAAGGCATCCGGACCATGGGGGATGAATCAGGCGCGGAGATGCAATTGCAAGCAACAGCAACTGGGAATGATGCCCAGCAGACACATCCGCTTGCTGCTTCCGTCGAGGTCGCAACGAGTCCCTCGACGAGACCTCCTGCCATCCCGGAAGATATTTCGTTCCGGGAGTATACAAAGGTATGATGAACTTCTATTCTCGTACCTGAATTGTGCATAGGACACCTTTGATTTCTCTTCGTATCGCAGGAATTATCCCGGATGACGGCCAGATCGATCGCTATGGTAGCGAGCGTCGAGGCCGTACAAAAAGAACGAGACAGCTTGCGCAGGTAAGGATCAATACCCTCCAATTTGTATGGATACCAATTTGTTATGACCACTTCTTTTGTTCTGTCACAGAGAGGTTGCGTCTCTCAAGAGGGAGCTGGCCGTGACCAAGCTCAAGTCGATCTCTTTTGCTTCGCAGCAAGAGGTCGAACTTAATAAGTTGCGGTCAGAACTTTCAGGTAAGTCTATTCCCGACTAGGAAGACTTGAATTCATAATTTGTGAGTAACACTCTTCTTACTGCAGCGCAAGCGAGTCAAATAAAACGACTTGGTTAGGACAAGGCAGTCCTTCAGTGCTCCATCAGCTCCACCCAAAAGGCGAACAGGGAGCTGAGTCAATCCGTCTTTGAAAAGCTAAAGATGGTGGCCCATCTCCTGAGGGCTGATGTGGTTGAGACCACAAAGGATGACCTCAGTTCGAGCGACTGGTCTTCACTAGTCACAGCCCAAGCGGAGTCACTTCACGAGTATCTTCCCGAAGATACACGGCGATGGGAAGAGGCGATCAGAACCAGGGTTCGATCAGCAGCCTCCGCCATTCTCTGTCGGTTCCGTCTCCACCATGGTCCAGATATGGATCTGAATCCACTGGTGGGACCGGTAGAGATCGAGAGTGAAGAGCAATTGGAGGCGATCATGAACGAGATCTCCCCCCTTTTAGATAAGCTCCTGACTGAGCTTGGGATTGTATAGTCCCTACAACTGTAAAGATATATAGAATGCAATGCATGTACAAATTGATTTTTGAAAGAAAGTAAATATATTCTTGTTTTTTATTGTTTCATATTATAAGAATATCCCCCTAGCCCCCGCCTGTGATTATAGATACTGAAGGCTTAGTATTATAAACACAGGAGAAATACAAGTGTAATGACCAGGGGTGTGCGATCGGACCAGCGATTATGATCAATGTAACGCCTAACCTTATTGCGAACCGACAGCCACTCAGATGACCAAGGACTTACCAGAAAGCCCCGTATGCGTTGAGAAACGACTTATTTAGGAGTGACTTATCTGGAAGTGGTCATGAGATCGGACAGCGAATCCGATTAGAATGTTGTAGTGATCTAACCGCTGGCGACCAGCCCCCGAGTCGAGTTCGTGACACATGGGCATGAAGGGAAATGTTCATCGTATGAAACCAAAATACTTTTTGTTTTATTAAACAATGCTAATCGAACAGGAAAAAGGATTGAGTACTTACACGTAGAACTTGCGTAGTTGATCGATGTTCCATGTATTAGACAGGATTCGACCATCCCCGATGGCTAACCGCGCGGATCTTGGTCGCGGCACTAAGACAACAGTGTAAGGGCCTTCCCACTTCGGGGAGAATTTGTTGCGATTAGACTGGTCTTGAATTTTTCGTAAAACTAGGTCGCCCACGTGAAGACTACGTGGTCGCACCCTTTTGTTATGGTACTTGCGCAAAGCTTGCAAGTATGCTGCGGACTTGATCAAAGCGCGATCACGCCTTTCTTCTAAGAGGATGAGATCCTGTGATCGCTGTTCGACCTGAATAATTTGGTCGAATTGTTCTGTCCCAACAGATCCAATACTAACTTCCATAGGCAGTACAGCCTCAGCCCCATAGACCAGATAGAAAGGCGTCTCACCGGTGGCTCGACTAGAGGTAGTTCGTAGTGCCCATAGAACGGTATAGAGCTCGTCTGCCCAAGCCCCCGAGCGAGTCTTAAGGCGATCAAAAACATGTTTTTTGATGCCTTGCAATATCTGCCCGTTGGCCCGTTCCACGGCAGCATTGCTCTGTGGATGTGCCACAAAAGCAAAGCACACCTTGGTCCCCATCTGATCGCAATAGTCCAGAAAAAGACCACTAGCGAACTGAGAACCATTGTCTGTGATGAGACGGTTTGGAACACCAAATCAAGCAACAATGTTCTTATGGAAGAACTTTTGTGCTGCTGACGCGGTAATATTTCGTATCGGTTCGGCCTCAATCCATTTTGTAAACGTGTCAATGGCTACGAACAGAAACTTGTACCCATTGACCACTTGTGGCATAGGACCGACAATATCCATCCCCAGACCGCAAAAGGCCATGCGAGGGGAATGGTTTGTAACGTGTAGGCAGGTTGATGAACCTGTCTCGCGTGGAATTGACACTGAAGACACATCTTGACCATGTGCTTGGCATCATTGAGTGCCGAAGGCCAGTAGAATCCTTGTCGAAAAGCTTTTCCGACCAGTGTTCGATATGACGCGTGCGCACCGCATACACCGTCATGTATCTCTTTCAAGAGGGATTTACCTTCCTCCTGAGATATGCAGCGCATGAATACTCCTTGAGTACCCTTTCTATACAAAACTCCCTCTATAAGCTTGTACAGACGCGCTTTTCGAATCAACCGATCGCTTTCGGTTTCATCCTCGGGTAGGGTCCCATGTTCAAGATAGACTCTCAATGGATGAGCCCAATCCTGTTCCTGACCGAGGTTGGTAACGCAGGCTGTTACCGGACCATCCTCGACCGAAGTCATGATCGAAGGACGGTCCAAGTGTTCAATGAACACTCCTACCAGAGTGGTTGTGCGTGAGGACCCAATTTTAGATAATTGGTCTGCGAGAATGTTGTCCTTTCGGGGGATGTATTGGACTTCGAAATGACTGAAGTATTTTTCCAATCTCGTCACTTCCCCAGGTAATGAGCCATTGTCTCATCAGAGGTGCTGTACTCCTTGTTTACCTGGTTTACCACCAGTTGTGAGTCTCCCCTCACCACTAATCGACGGACTCCGAGGAATTTTGCTGCCCGGAGCCCTGCAAGAAGACCTTCATACTCCGCTGCGTTGTTGGTCACAACAAAGTGTAATTGGATGACATACTTAAGCTGTTCGCCCTGAGGTGTAACTAAGACCACTCCAGCCCCCGAGTGTTGAAAACTATGGGAGCCATCAAAGTACATTGTCTAGTGATCGGGGCATTCCAATTCCTCGAGCACCTGCACGGGTGGCTCAGGGTTGGTCCATTCGACCACAAAATCGGCCAAAACCTGAGACTTAACCGCCGTGCGGGGCGTGAAATGGACATCGAAAGCACTGAGTTCGACCACCCATTTGGCGATTCGACTAGATTTCTCTAGATTTCGGACAATATCCCCCAAAAGAAAAGAGGAGGGTACAGTGATCTTGTGAGCTTGGAAGTAATGTTGTAGCTTACGGGAAGCCATCAGTAGTGCGTAAAGTATCTTCTGGACCTCAGGGTAACGCTCCTTAGGACCATGAAGTACATCGCTCACATAGTAGACGGGTCTGTATATTCCTTCCCTATCCGCGACCAGGACAGCGCTGACCACGTGCGGTGTGGCCGCCAGATAAAGGAGCAGTGGTTCTCCTTTGTCGGGAGACACCAACACTGGCGGACTGGATAGATATGTCTTTACCTCCTGAAACGCTTTCTCGGCCTCATCGGACCATGTGAAATTGTGATGCTTCCACAAGGCTTTGAAGAAAGGTAATCCCCTTTCACCTAGTCACGATATGAAACGACTTAAGGCCGCCATGCGACCAGCCAGGCGTTGAACATCTTTCATAGTCGAGGGCGACCTCATTTGTTCGATGGCCCTGATTTTCTCAGGATTGATCTCAATGTCTCTAGAACAAACAAGAAAACCAAGAAGTTTTCCTGAAGAAACCCCAAAAGAGCATTTCTCCGGATTCAACTTTATTCCAAAGCGATTTAAATTACAGAAGGTTTCAGCGAGATCGTCTAAATGAGACAATCTTTTGGTACTTTTTACAACCAAGTCGTCTACATATGCTTCAAGATTACGCCCTATCTGGGTGAGAAAGGTCTTTTGCATCAAACGCTGGTACGTGAAACCTGCGTTCTTGAGACCGAACGGCATTTTGACATAGCAGTAGGTGCCGAACGGGGTGATGAAGGCAGTTTTCTCTTCATCTTCTTCTACCATGCTAATTTGATGATATCCAGAGTAAGCGTCCAGGAAGCTCATCAGTTCGCAACCCACAGTTGAGTCGACCAGCTGGTCGATGCGGGGAAGGGGAAAGTCGTCCTTCGGACAGGCACTGTTGAGGCTAGTATAGTCAACGCACATTTGCCACTTGCCATTTGACTTGCGGACCATGACCGGATTGGCGAGCCATTTCGAGTGATCGACCTCACGAATAAACTCGGCCTTTAGGAGTTTGTCCAACTCCTCTCGGATGGCTTCCTGTCGGTCAACAGCAAAACGCCTGAGCTTTTGCTTTATTGGTCGTTGTCCAGGTCGAATTGCTAACCTGTTCTCGATTACTTCCCTTGGGACACCGGGCATGTCGGACGGTTTCCATGCAAACACATCTGCATTAGCCCGGAGGAAAGCAATGAGCTCGAGTACCTATTTGTCATCCAGGCCTGATCCGACCCGAATTATCTTGGATAGATCATCTGGGTACAATGGAACTAGTTTGAGTTTCTCATCTAGTCGAGGAACAGCCTTGATCGCGTCGGTGGCGACAGCGGCGACTTGAGCGTCCCGGAGGGGAAGTTGGTCGACCATCTCCAGAGATAGCCGGTCGCATGTGAGTGCCACGTTGCGACTGCCTTGGACCGAGATGAGACCTTTGGGGCCGGGCAACTTACCGCACTGATAAGCATAGTGCGTTGCCATCATGAACTTAGCAAGAGTTGGCCTGCCAAAGATTGCATTATAAGCCGAATCACAATCAATTATGTCAAAAGTAACCAATTCTGTTCGGAAGTTATCCGATTCCCCCAGTGTGACCGGGAGGACCACTTGTCCCAACGGCATCATGGAGGGACCTGGGATTATCCAATAAAACGGATGGATTATGGGTTTAATCTTCAAACGAGGAATTTGCATCTCGTCGAGTGCCTTGACCAATAAAATGTCAAGGGAGCTCCCTCCGTCGATCAGGACCCTTTCGACCCTCGCATTACTGATGATTGGGGTAATGACCAGAGGGAGCCTCAATGGTCGAGTAAGCCCCACAGGACAATCAGTGCAATCAAACGTCAAAGGTGTATCTGACCAACGGGGGTACTGAGGTTCACCAAGGGATGTCTCCGTTTGGTTAACCTCTCAGTAAAAGGCTTTAAACTGCCTTTTGGAAACAAAAGCGGAGGAACCCCCGAAAATAACATTAACGTGATTACGAAGTACCTAATAGGACATCTCTTCATCTCCGTCAACGTCTCTAAGTCTGCATGCTTGTTCTTTAGCCGGTAAGGTCAGCATTGGTCCAACTCCCTGGTAGAAGTCATCCAACTCCTTGAACAAACTCCTGCAGTTCTTGAGGTCATGGCCTGCGAAGTTGTGGAGAGGACACCACTTCTTGCCTTCCTGCGGATTAGTCGACTTTTCTGGTTGGTCGGCATTACGACCGCCAGAAGCAGTTTTATTCTTAAATGAAGACTTGTTACCTATGGTCGAAGAAGGCTTCTCTGCAACTGCGACCTCGCGGTATTGTCCAGAGCGGTTCCTCTTCGACTTTTTCGACTTCCCACCCGGCGAAGATTCTGGCTTCTTGCTAGAATCTTCTTTCCTAGCATCTCTGAAACCTGGCTGAGGTGGTAGGTCACCCTTATCAACCATCCGATTCCACTCGACCGCTTCGGCCGCATCGGAGTATCGGTCGGCCATATCAAAAAGATCGGCCACTGATCGAGGAGGGTGGATGAGCAAGTCTTCGGTGAATCTCCGGTATCCAACGGCATGTTTAAATGCCCTGATAACGGAGCCGTCAGGGATGGTATTCCTCACCCCGACAAATTTCTTGACAAACTGACGAAGGGTTTCGGTCAAAGTTTGTCGTAGTCGATGAAGATAGTCCTCTTTACCCGGCTTTTGATAACAATTTTGGAAATTGCTGAGGATAGCGTCGCACAGCATTTCCCAATTGTAGATGGAACCTTCGGGCTGATTAAACAGCCAAGTTCTAGCCGGTCCTTCGAGGACTGTAGGCAGGTAGTTGGCCATGACCCGGTCATCGCCTCCTGCCGCTTGGATGGCAGTGATGTAGATTTGAAGGAACTCAGATGGGTTCTGAGTTCCGTCGGACCTTTCTATGGCCCCTGGTTGAAACTTATCAGGCCAAATGACCGCACGAAGGCCGGGCGAGAAAGCTTTATAACCAACGTAGGGACCGTGAACTGCCCTGTGACCCTCGACCGGACCACGAGTGACTTCACGCAACGGCGAAGTTATCCGTGGTCCCAAACGAGAGTGGACAGGGACTCAATCCCTACCACAAGAATCATGTGTCCGCCTGTACTTGTCCTGGCAGGATGGTACAGGCGGCGGGTAACTTCGTCGACCAGAACCAGAGTGAGAACACTCTCGTTCACGGGAACGTGTTACCGACCGGGAAGAGGCCATTGAGGTCGCCTCAGATGCGACCTCGTCCAACCTTTCTGCCAGGATTCTGATGAAGGCCGGTTTCTGCGCATTCGTGACCATAGGAGGGAAATTACGCATGACTTCTGCGATAGATCGCAGTCGACCATGTGTACTTCTCCTAGGGGCACCAGGTGTTACCGTTTCTTCATCCACCGGGAAATGCTCCGGAGGCAAAGAAGGGGTCTGGTCGCGTCTGCAACCACGTGATCGTCGAGAAGAACTCGGAGCAACATCATAACGAGCCTGCGCATCTTGAAGAGCCTCTAGGGCCATTCTGCGTAGTTCGGTGTTTTGTTGCTCGAGATCTTGATCCTCCTTCTGTTTGCATTCCCGTTCTTCCCTAGCAGCCTGTTGATCAGGAGTTTCCTCCAATAAGGCAGCAAACTGTCTAGGGAGAGAGGTCGCCGATGGGGAAAACATCTCAGTTTGTTCCAAGTCGGACTCGAAATCAAAGAGACGGTGGAGGTTATCAGGGTCGAATCTCCCGGGCTGATTTCCAGGTCGACATCATTCTTCCCCTCAGCGGGGTCGTATGACGGACCGGACTCACCCTCTAGCGCATTAAGAACCTCGGTGGGTTCTGATCTTACACTAGTTGTTCCCTGGTTGATGGACATGACCTGGAGAGATGATTCAACCTCTGGGAGATTTTCGCCTCCAACCTCCTCCATGGAACAAGATCGCTTGGAGAAGGCATCGGAATGTGAGCATAATCCTCGAGATCGAAATCGTTCTCGGAATCATATACTCCAGCCATATTTCAGCGAACCTCCGGATGAAAATTAGGACGCCTTGAGAAAGGCCCCACGGTGGGCGCCAGCTATCGACGATTCGGACTCGGGGTCCTCAGCCGAACTTATGCAGAATTTATAAATAGTGAGACCTTTCAGGGTGACCCTCCGGGAAGATATGTAGAATTATGGAGAACTGGAGCACAGAGAAGTTTATACAAGTTCGGGCCCTCGATGGTGGGAGTAAAAACCCTACGTCCTGTTGGGATTGTACTATGTGTAGTAAAGAGTTACAAAGCGACGGGAAAAGACCTTCACAGGCGAAGGTTTTCCCTGTACGAGTGTACAAAATGAAGCCTAGAAGGCTTTATGGAAGCTATCTAATCCAAGCCGTAGCCTTGGCTGTTTGATTCTTCAAGTGATATATGTTGTGTCTTGATCTCTTGATCCTTCGATTTGATACACCATGCCGCCCTTTTATACTGGTCAAAAGGGCGCCAAGTCGTAACTGCATCAAACGGTTGCTTGGATGCGGTTTGGAAAACCGCTCATAACTCCCGCGCAGGTTTAACACGTGTTATTTGTGGACAACTGCACATATTAACCTCCTGACGGTTGATCCCCCATGTGGAAGGATCTTCGGGATACTTGGGATATTCCTGTTATAGGGACAGAATACTCCCACGTTCCCTAGTCGAAAGAATTTGGACCGCGCGATGTTGGCTGACCGCGCAACACCTTCAGCCTTTTGTCCGTGCACAGCACACGAACTTCTGACTGTGCACTAGCTACGATCTGATCGTGAAAAGGCTGCGATCTGATCGCGCACAGTCTGCGACCTTGGGCTGGTACTTCTCGAAATGTCTCAAGTTCGCACCGCCAGGCACGTGTCTGGCTCGAATCTATCTTGAACCAGTCGTGCACTTATTTTGAACTGACTCGGGTGTCAATCCTCGTCAGTATCATCATGGGTATGTCAATACCTTAATCTAGAAAGTTGGCAGCCAAATCATATCATCTAAGCCTTTTTCACATATCAGTCCAAATTATATCGTAATTTAGTCCTTTATCTGATATCTGGAAACTCAAAAAGGCTAAAATCTTCAGATCAACTCCAAATTCAGAATTTTTCAGCAAATCTCTTCTAAATGCTATTTGATACAATTTTCCCTTCTGTCCAGATTACAAAATCACATCCTAGATGCCAGAATTCGAAATCGACAAAACTCAGATTTTATTTTACCCTAAAGTACCCTATTTTCGGTTTATATAGAAAACTATCAAATCAAGCCAGATTTTACCAAATTTCTTGCTGGATGAGTATAAGGTATAAGTTTATAATCAGCTGTGAAATCAGATTGCGGATTACCCCTCTCTAAATCAAAAATTACAAATCAGTCCAGAATTTAATCAAGAATCCTTGCAATTAGGTCCCTGGCACGACCACCTTTGCTGTTTGCGACCAGGGAACCTGCAATTCACGACCAGGGCACTTCGACCTCGACCTCAGCCACTGTTCACGACCAGCGCTTGCCTTCGACCTCGGCTAGCGTTGAACAATGCCGTTCGACCGCGACCAGTGCGCATTGCACTGTGTCCTTGTCACCGTGTTTCACCGCCGATCACTGCCACGCTCGCCAGTGCTTGTTTGCAACCGCCTTTGCACATGCACACGTGTTAGCATCGCAGACATCATCGTGGCAGTCCCCATCCAGCTCACCAGCTGCTGCACGCCAGAGAGGAGCTTCGCTGCTCGCCGTTGCTTCAGCCCGAAGCCTTCTTCTTCTCCAGCGCAAGCAAGCAGTGAACTTCGTATTTGTTTTGCCTATAAATAGCAGCCCCCATATTACCAGTACTGCTTTCCAGAGTTTCTCAGAAATTAAACGAAATTCGCTTCACTGTTGTCTTCTTCTCCGGCGAGCCGCCGAGGAGGTCAACGACGCCAGCTTCACTCACTGCATCAAACCCTAAATTGAAACCACCAGTGAGTTCCCCGTATCTCACTATCTGTGCTGTAGCTTTTAATTGAATTCCCGTGCATCTCATCGCCGATGATCGCCGGAAATGCCAAAATGTACTGTTCCAGCTACACAACCCAATTCAATTCGATTTAGTCTTCGATCCAGTAGACTAAAATGATCAATGAGCATTATTTAGCAAGCCCGCGAAGTCAGATTGTGAAATTGAGCAATAATCCAAGCATCTCCCAAATCCGAGCTTCACTAGTCGCCGGCGACCGTCGCCAAGCTTCTCCGGTGATTCTCCGATCAAATTAACCATACCAACAGCTTTATTATACCTCTTAGATACTCCCTGAGCAAAGAATCGAGTTCAAACCTCGCGTAGCTAAAACCCCCAAATATTATGTCTTCTTCTCCGGCGCCGGCCACCGGAAATCTATTCCCGGCCGATCCAGCTTCAGCAACTTTGTCCACCAGATGCGCCTTGATCTCCTGAGCAATTTTGTCTACTAGCTCGACTTCCAATTCGGTCTAAATAAGAAGTTATAGCTTTGCCCTAATTCCTGTCCAGTGCTGTGAATTGGAACTTCAGCCACCAAGTTCATCGCTGGTTTTCATCACTTCCCGGCCATCTCATGCCCTAGATCCTGTTGAGTGATTTGTTCCTGTTACTGAGGCCTACCTTCCAGACAAAGTGGTGCATCAATTGGCCCTGTCAGTTCAATGCCAGGCTATGCCAGCCAGTGGCATTAGCCCTTTTCACTTTCTTCCAGATGTGAATTTTGAGCATGACTTTGTCCCTTAGACTCCTGAGGTTGTGATCTACAATTTCTTCTTCTATCACAACTTGATTTGAGCCCTTGAACTGCATTTTTATGCTTAGCCCTTGATTTTGACATTGTCAGCTCTATGCTAGAGCTTGTCAGCCAGTGGCATTAGCTCTTTTCACCTCTTTCCAGTTGTGAAAATTGAAAATAACTTTGTCCATCAGACTTGCGGAGTTGTAATCTACATTTCATTCTACTGCCACAAGTTGAGATAATCCCTCTATCATCCATCAACCTTATGTCGATGCCTTGAACCGAATGTCGACCTAAGGACATTCATCGATTTTGGGGAAACCAGCCGCGGACTTAATGTCATTTCCTTACCCTGAAACCCTAAAAGTCCCTAGCACTCATTTTCAACCCTAATTCTATGATTTAACCCTAATCAGCTTCTATGGTATCTAAGCCCAATCATTTCAGAATCATCAAGACATTATATCTTTGAATCATTGCATGTAGTATAATAATGTATTGAAAAGGTTATGATTCTTGGTTGCTTGTTTGATCTTTGCTCAGAGTCGGAGCCAGAGTTCGAGGACTTCACTGCTGACCCGACATCAACTGCTGTCTCTTATGATGCGGAAGGCAAGTCATAGTCTTGATCATCTTGAACCTATATTTTATGAATTGCTATGATATGACCTTAAATATAAGTAGTATTGCATGAGAATGGATGAATTGTGAATTGGCAGTACTAAGCTGGATGCCTGTGAAATGTGAATTGAGTAAATAGTGAGCCATGAACTATTATAAATGTATTTATATATATTCTTAAAATAGAACCCTTAGTCGTGACCAGGGTTTTGGTATGGAATGGTGGTACTAGCACTGGTTGTGCTTGGCTGCACTAGATGTGTAGGCACTGTAGGTGCATGGTATGTGGTATGATCTGGTCACTGGCATATAAGGACTAGAACCTTGTGTTGTGCGTCTAGTGGCATGAAACACGTGTTAACCGCAAGCCTGGTATGGGACAGGCCTGAACAAGTACTTATGCGGATCGCATATGAAACCCCTGCATGAGATGGAAAACAATACACTGATTTCACGGAGTGCGGCTCCTCCACATATCACTGAATGTGATTTGATTATGCACGCTGACCCAGTAATGGGAAGAGGCTTGGGGGTGGGGGTATATTCCGCCACAAACTGTGGTTCGCGAGAGATCCACAGGGTCATGGGTGAATTGTAAGTGAAACATAAAAAAAGTTCTTGTTATCTCCACCTTGCCACTCACAGTATGAAGTGAGTCAGGGGTCCAATCCTTGTGATAGGAAGGGCTTGAAAGTGGAATATCTTGAGAGTAAATTGGTACCTCTTTGCAGAGTTAAAAACGTATTCGAATACTTCGAGCTCTCGGGTTTATAGGAGTCTGCTGCGGTGGATTAAATCCACGGGGTGTGACAAAAGTATGTTTTCTAAATAAAATTTATTAAGTCAAGATTACCCAAATGACATGTGTTGTCATGATAAGGGGTGCTATCATGGGCTGTCATGTGTCGACGTGTCGTGATAGTACTATAACCTAGTGAACATAAATAGTGATGATATGTTATGATAAGTGCTGCCATGAGATGAGATGAGACCTGAAAGAAAAGATTATTTTATAAACATCCATAATTCTTGACTAGTCTATGTTCATAACAACACTACTATATGTATCTACTCTTACCTATGACTTGCTGAGCACGTAAGTACTCACCCTTGCAACTTACAACCCAGAAGATGGAGTGTACCAAGATCTAGAAGAAGGCGTGGAGAACTTCTTGGACCAAAAAGAAGGAGAGCCAGATCCGCAAAATCCCTGATGTGTTGTTCTGCCGTCAACTTCTTGCGGTGGAAGGGACACCTATCATCCGTTGTGTAGAAGTTTCATTTTGTTTTAACTAAACCTTGAATGCCGCGAAGGCATTGTATCCTCTTTATGTAATATTATGGCCAACAGGCCCCGCCACTTAATACTTTGTAAGTTTTTCTGCTGCAATATGAATAAACTCCTGTGCTTGACTTATCCTGGGAAGTCAATGATATGCTTATAATGGGACCAACTGTAGAGGGCTGGGTCTCTACGGGAGGAGTCGTAGTCCCAATTTCGGAGCGCGACACATTTGAAATTGAGAGATCGTTTGAGATAGCAATTTTACTCAAGCCTACCACATTTTCTTGAGTTGTCTTCTATCGAGATGAACAATTTCTTGTTACCGATCATGAGTTCGGAGCATCCGCTGTCTAGCACCCAATGCTTCCCATCGGTCTTGTAGTTCACCTGCATAAACAGAAGAATCAAGTCCTTTTAGGTACCCAAACCTTTTTGGGTCCTTCAATGTTAGCAATCAAAACTTTGGGCACCCAAATTGATTTCTTCTTTTTATTTAGCATGGGTGCACCAATATACTTTGCTATAGCATATCCTTTCTTCGACTTTTGAAGCATGTAGCAAGTATCAAAATAGTTTGGATCATTAAAGGACATGCTTCATGCGAATAACCAGTTTCATGGCATTTAAAGCAAAATGTGTTGCATGCTTTTACAAAAATAGTTTTTGTACTTAGTTTCTTTCCTTTCTTCGAAAGGTATCCACGTCCTTCTTTTCTAAAAGAACATTTTTGTTTGCTAAGGATTAGATCAAGAGACACTTTTCCTTTGTAGCAGTTTTCTAAACCTTTTCCAAGTTTTTCAACTTGTGCCTTAAGTTCATTATTCTCATTTAAGATAGTGTCATTTGAAGCACATGGTATATGATGACTAGTAGGAGTATCTAAATCACATGAAATGGATGCATCTACTTTAGGTGTAATATCTTTAATGAGCATACTTTCATATGATTCTTTTAATTCAGAGTATTGAGTGCGTAGAGAAGAATGTTCTTCTTTAAGCGCTTTATATTTCCTTTTAGTAGCTCCATAAACCTCATTTAATTCAGTGATCATTTCAACTAATTCATTATATGAAGGATCGTTAGAGTGTACCTTTTCATCACTTTAGCCATTAGACAAAGGGATGAACTAGTTGATGTGTTGCCGAGAGCTAATCCGGCTATCTTCTTGGAGTAGCTTCTTTCGTCGTCGGAGTCGGAGTCGGAGCTCTCACCTCCGGACATCCATTCTCTGAAACATTCTTCCTTGGTTGCGTCATTGTTCTTCTTGAAGAACTTCTTCTTCTTGTTCCAAGTTTTGTTCTTGTTGGGACATCTCGACGCTATATGTCCCTTTTCGTGACATCCGTAACATATGGTGTCCTTGAAGTTTGTTTGCTTCGGCCCCTTTGGTCGAGTGTCGATATTGACACCCTTCTTATGTGACCTGCGAAGAAATTTTTGTGTGTTTTTTACATGAGTGCTAGATCTTCGTCGGAGGAGCCATCACTTGGATCATTCTTGGTGCCAGCTTTGAAAGCCAACGCCTTGTTCTTCGTCTCCGAGGGTTTGGTTGCTTCCTTCTTCTCCTTTCGATGCATCTCATGGGTAATGAGGTTCCCATAGAGATCTGTCGGTGTTGTGGTCGACAAGTCGGAGTTTGTGAGTACCGTGACTAGAGTGTCAAAGCTTTCTGGAAGCGCCCTGAGCATCTTTCTTACAATGTCGAGGTCAGTAAAAACAACACCGAGACCCTTGAGTTCATTCACAATATTGTTCAATTGAGTGAACATGGAGTCCATGGACTCGGTTGATGACATGGTGAATGTCTCGTATCTTTGCCTCACCATAAGCAGCTTTGCCTCTATGACTTTAGTCGTACCCTCGTAAATTTCTTTGAGGGTGGTCCAAACCTTGTGAGCAGTTGTGAGATTGCTTACACGGTTGAACTCATTTAGAGACAAACCGGCAAAGAATGCATTTTTTGCACGGGCATTTAAATGTAGCTTTCTCCTGTCGTCATCGGAGTGACTTGCCGGATCATCCGGAGGAGTAAAACCAAGTTTAACGATATCCCATACATCAAGCCCCATTGCTTCTAGGAATACCGACAAGCGCACTTTCCAGTAAGAATAATTAGTCCCATCAAAGATAGGCGCACGACCGCTTTTCTCTTGGTCATACCACGTGTAGGGTCAACGATGCCGACTAGACGGGGTGAATAGGAGGCTTTAAAACTTTTCAATTAAAAACAAATGTACAACGAGAAGAACCAAAAGCAATTTAATGTATTGAAATAAAGAGATAGAGAGAACGAACACAACAATTTTTACCGAGGTCTCGGAGACTCGCCCAGTCTCCCCTAATCCTCGTTGAAGCACTCAAGTAAATTGAGTCTTGCTTCAATATCCACAAAGGATATTATCCACTATTAGTTGCTCCTTGTCCACTCTGGAAAGGCGAGCCGATGCCTTGTACAAATGCGCCGAGTCTCTCCGACAATCTCCGAATGGAGAGATCAACGGCCACGCCTCTGAACCGTCTAGGTGAGGGCGCTCACCAAGAGTAATAGGCAGCAAGGTCTTCTCTAGACCTCCAAACAATCACCGAGAAATTAATAGGATGCAAAATGAACTGAACGAAAGCACTCGATTTGATCAAAAGATCAAGATTTTGTATAAGAAACTAAAGCTCAAGAGTGTGTATGAGAGGAGGCTGCTTATGCTCTAAAATACGAGCTCAAAGCCTCTATTTATACCCTCAAGGATCAAAAGAATCGTTGGAGCTAGGGCTGAAAATCAGCAACTCAAACTGACAGTCAGTTCACCAAACTGACAGTCAGTTACATACACAACGGCCGACAAAATTTACGGATAAAAAATAGCTAGCCATTTGTTGTCGTATATGGAAACTTGAAACCCCAAACTGACAGTCAGTTAGGCAAACTGACAGTCAGTTCGACCAAAACATTGACCAGTTTTAAAAGAATCTCAGATAAAAACAGCTATGGTCGAAACCCTAACTGATAGTCAGCATGGGCATACTGACATTCAGTTTAGTACAAAAATTTTGAGCCCGAAAAACACACTCTCTGGACAATTGTCAGTTAACACAAACTGACATTCAAACTGACAGTCAGTATACCAAACTGACAGTCAGCATGAACAAAAATAGTTATAACTTTAAATTCAGAAGTCTCAATTGAGAGTTTAATAGCTCGTTTGAAAGATAATTTTAAGGGCTACATTTTTGTCAATAGAATCAAAAGCCAGATCTGCATAGATCTTTCTAGAAATTTGAAAAACTCTTCTGCTGTCAAAAACTCAGATGAAAATCCAAATCTTTCAAAACCAAAATCAGTTCAAATCCAACCAAAAGGAATGAAATGCAATGACCTAAGTTTCTCGGTTCATGTTGGAAATGTAGAGAGGATTTTGCAACCCCTCTTTATAGTACGGTTAAATCTAAAAATAAAATCCTTAACTAATCAACCTGCAAACACCGAGATCGGTAAAAATAAAATCACACATTACCTTAGGTCCTTTGTGTTTCTCGATTTGCGTCTCGACCTTGTTGTTTGTGACTTGTGCTTTTATCATTTTACATCGGGTTCATCTTGATCATCTTGCATTTCTTCCCAACAGAGCTCTGTATCATACAATCTCAAAAACACAATCAGTCTGAAACACTTTGTTTCATTAATCATCAAAATTAGGGTTAGTCATAAAGGCCTAGATGCAACAAAGACTAGGAGACTGCACCCTTTACTCTGATATTTACACAAAACTTGTAAATATACTGCAGATTTGATCAACACTCGATCGCATTTATCTTCGAGGATTGTAATATCTTGGGCCCGCTATTCGAGTTGATCAGTCTGATCAAATTGATCTACCTGAACAAATCCAATGCGGATTTCCATAGGTAAGACAGCCTCTGCACCGTATACTAGTTGAAAAGGTGTCTCACCTGTGGCCCGACTACAAGTTGTGCATAGTGCCCATAGAACGGAGTAGAGTTCATCTACCCAAGCCCCCAAGCGCATCTTAAGGCGATCAAAACCACATTTATTTATACCTTGTAATATCTGCCCATTGGCACGCTCAACGGCACCATTGCTCTATGGATGAGCTACAGAGGCAAAGAATAATTTGGTCCCAATATCGTCGCAATAATCCAAAAAGAGACCACTAACGAACTAGGAACCATTGTCGGTAATGAGACGACTTCGAACACCAAATCGTGTGACTATATTCTTATAGAAGAATTTCTTCGCCGCAACGGCGGTAACATTGCAGACTGGTTCAGCCTAAATCCATTTTGTAAATGTGTCAATGGCTACGAATAAGAACTTATACCCATTAACCGCTTAGCGCATAGGACCCATTATGTCTATTCCCCAGACCGCAAAAGGCCAAGTTAGAAGAATAGTTTGTAAAGCATATGCAGGCTGATGAACTTGCCTCACATGAAATTGACACTGTGAGCATGTCTTCACCAAATGCTAGGCATCATCAAGTGCCGAAGTCCAGTAAAAACCCTGTCGAAATGCTTTTCCGACCAGCATACGATATGACACGTGTGCACCACATACACCGTCATGAATTTATTTCAAGAGGGATTTGCCTTCCTCTTGAGATATACCACATCTATGAGTTTGTACAGGCACGCTTTTCGAATTAACCGATCACTTTCGGTTTCATCCTTGGGCAAGGTCCCATGTTCCAGATATATCCGCAATGGATGGTGACGAGGATTGACACCCGAGTCAGTTCAAAATAAGTGCACGATTGGTTCAAGATAGATTCGAACCAGACACGTGCCTGGCGGTGCGAACTCAAGACATTTCGAGAAGTACCAGCCCAAGGTCGCAAGCTGTGCGCGATCAGATCACAGTCTTTACGTGATCAGACCGCAGCTAGTGCACGGTCAGAAGTTCGTATGCTGTGCGCGGACAGAAGGCTGAAGGTGTTGCGCGGTCAGCCAACATCTCGCGGTCAGAATTCTTTCGACTGGGGAACGTGGGATTAATCTATTTCTGCTACAGGAATATCCCAAGTATCCCGAAGATTCTTCCACGTAGAGGAGCAACCCTCAGGAGGTTAATACGTGCAGTTATCCATGAATAACACGTGTTAAACCTGCGTGGGAGTTAAGAGCGGTTCTCCAAACTGCATCCAAGCAACCGTTTGATGCCGTTACGACTTGGCGCCCTTTCGACCAGTATAAAAGGGCGGCATGGTGTATCAAACAGGGGGATCGATCGAGAGATCAAGACACAACATATCTCACTTGAAGAATCAAACAGCCAAGGCTATGGCTTAGATTAGATAGCTTCCATAAGCATTCTAGGCTTCATTTTGTACACTCGTACAGGGAAAACCTTCGCCTGTGAAGGTCTTTTCCCGTCATTTTGTAACTCTTTACTACACATAGTGCAATCCCAACAGGACGTAGGGCTATTACTCCCACCATCTAAGGCCCGAACCTATATAAACTTCTCTGTGCTCCAGTCCTCCATAATTCTACATATCTTCCCGGAGGGTCACCCTGAAAGGTCTCACTATTTACAAATTCTGCATAAGTTCGGCTAAAGACCCCGAGTCCGAATCGTCGACTGCTGGCGCCCACCGTGGGGCCTTTCTCAAGGCGTCCTAATTCTCAGCCGGAGGTTCGCTGAATCATGGCTGGAGTATATGATTCTGAGAACGATTTTGATCTCGAGGATTATGCTCACATTCCGATGCCTTCTCCAAGCGATCCTATTCCGATGGAGGAAGTTGGAGGCGAAAATCTCCCAGAAGTTGAATCATCTCTCCAGGTCATGTCCATCGACCAGGGAGCGACTAGCGCAAGGTCAGAACCCACCGAGGTTCTTAATGCGCTAGAGGGTGAGTCCGGTCCGTCATACGACCCCACTAAGGGGAAGGATGATATCGACCTGGAAATCAGTCCGGGAAGGTTCGACCTTGATAACCTCCACCGTCTCTTTGATTTCAAGTCAGACTCAGAAAAAACTGAGATGTTTTCCCCATCAGCAACCTCACTCCCTAGACAGTTCGCTGCCTTATCGGAGGAAACTCCTGATCAGCAAGCTGCTAGGGAAGAACAGGAACGCAAACCGAAGGAGGATCAAGATCTCGAGCAACAAAACAACGAACTGCGTAGAACTGCCCTAGAGGCTCTTCAAGATGCGCAGGCTCGTTACGATGCTGCTCCGAGTTCTTCTCGATGATCACGTGGTCGCAGACGCGACCAAACCCCTTCTTTGCCTCTGGAGCATTTCCCGGTGGACGAAGAAACGGTAACACCCGGTGCCCCTAGGAGAAGTACACATGGTCAACTGCGATCTATCGCGGAAGTCATGCATAATTTCCCTCCTACGGTCACGGATGCGCAGAAACCGGCCTTCACCAGAATCCTAGGGAAAGACTAGACGAGGCCGCATCTGAGGCGACCCCAACGGCCTCTTCCCGGTCGGTGACACGTTCCCACGAACGAGAGTATTCTCACACCGGTTCTGGTCGATGGAGTTTACCCCCGCCTGTACCATCCCGCCAAGACAAGTACAGGCGGACACAGGATTCTCGTGGTAGGGATCGAGTCCCTATCCACTCTCGTTTGGGACCGCGGATAACTTCACCATTGCGTGAAGTCGCCCGTGATCTGGTCGAAAGTCACAGGACAATTCACGGTCCCTACGTTGGTTGTAAAGCTTTCTCGCTCGGCCTTCGTGCGGTCGTTTGGCCTGATAAGTTTCGACCACGGGCCATAGAAAGGTTCGACGGAACTCAGAACCCATCCGAGTTCCTTCAAATCTATATCACTGCCATCCAAGCGGCAGGAGGCGATGACCGGGTCATGGCCAACTACATGCCTACAGTCCTCGAAGGACCGGCTAGAACTTGGCTGTTTAATCAGCCCGAGGGTTCCATCTACAATTGGGAAATGTTGTGCGATGCTATCGTCAGCGATTTCCAAAACTTTTATCAAAAGCCGGGTAAAGAGGAAGATCTTCATCGACTACGACAAACTTCGACCGAAACCCTTCGTCAGTTTGTCAAGAGATTTGTCGGGGTGAGGAATACCATCCCGAACATATCTGACGGCTCCGTTATCAGGGCATTTAAACATGCCGTTCGATACCGGAGATTCACCGAAGACTTGCTCATCCATCC
The DNA here is from genome assembly GCA_019359835.1 of Pharus latifolius. NCBI lineage: Eukaryota > Viridiplantae > Streptophyta > Magnoliopsida > Poales > Poaceae > Pharus > Pharus latifolius. The sequence continues at coordinate 46,494,869 of CM033320.1, read as the reverse complement.
TCCTCGATTAGTGGCCGATCTTTTTGATATGGCCGACCGATACTCCGATGCGGCCAAAGCGGTCGAATCGAACCGGATGGTCGATAAGGTTGACCTACCACCTCAACCAGGTTTCAAAGACGCCAGGAAAGAAGATTCAAGCAAGAAGCCGAAATCTTCGTCGGGCGGGAAATTGAAGAAGTCAAAGAGGAACCGCTCTAGGCAGTACCGCGAGGTCGCAGTTGCAGAGAAGCCGCCTTCGACCAAAGGTAACAAGCCTTCATTTAAGAATAAAACTGCTCCTGGTGGTCGTACTGCCGACCAGCCAGAAAAGTTGACTAATCCGCAGGAAGGCAAGAAGTGGTGTCCACTCCACAACTCCGCAGGCCACGACCTCAAGAACTGCAGGAGTTGGTTGAAGCAGTTGGATGACTTCTACCAGGGAGTTGGACCAATGCCGACCTTACCGGCTAAAGAACAAGCATGCGGACTTAGAGACGCTGACGGAGACGAAGAGATGTCCTACCAGGTACCTCGTAATCACGTTAATGTTATTTTCGGGGGTTCCTCCTCTTTTGTTTCCAAAAGGCAGTTTAAAGCCTTTTACCGAGAGGTTAACCAAACGGAGACATCCCTTAGTGAACCTCAGTACCCCCGCTGGTCGGATACACCTTTGACGTTTGATTGCACTGATTGTCCTGCGGGGCTTACTCGACCATTGAGGCTCCCTCTGGTCATTACCCCGATCATCAGTAATTCGAGAGTCAAAAGGGTCCTGATTGACAGAGGGAGCTCCCTTGACATTTTATTGGTTAAGGCACTCGACGAGATGCAAATTCCTCGTTCGAAGATTAAGCCCATAATCCATCCATTTTATGGGATAATCCCAGGTCCCTCCATAATGCCGTTGGGACAAGTGGTCCTCCCGGTCACACTGGGAGAACCGGATAACCTCCGAACAGAATTGATTACTTTTGACGTAATTGATTGTGATTCGGCTTATAATGCAATCTTTCGCAGGCCAACTCTTGCTAAGTTCATGATGGCAACGCACTATGCTTATCAGTGCGGTAAATTGCCTGGCCCCAAAGGTGTCATCTCGGTCCAAGGCAGTCGCAATGTGGCACTCACGTGCGACCGGCTATCTCTTGAGATGGTCGACCAACTTCCCCTCCGGGACGCTCAGGTCGCCATTGTCGCCACCGACGCGATCAAGGCTGCTCCTCGACCATATGAGAAACTCATACTAGTTCCATTGTACCCAGATGATCCATCCAAGACAATTCTAGTCGGATCAGGTCTGGATGACAAATAGGAACTCGAGCTCATTACTTTCCTCCGGGCTAACGCAGATGTGTTTGCGTTGAAACCGTCCGACATGCCCGGTGTCCCAAGGGAAGTAATCGAGCACAGGTTACCAATTCGACCTGGACAGCGACCAATAAAGCAAAAGCTCAGGCGTTTTGCTGTTGACCGACAGGAAGCCATTCGAGAGGAGTTGGACAAACTCCTAAAAGCCGGGTTTATTCGCGAGGTCGATCACCCGGAATGGCTCGCCAATCTGGTCATGGTCCGCAAGTCAAATGGCAAGTGGCGCATGTGCGTCGACTACACAAGCCTTAACAGTGCCTGTCCGAAGGATGACTTTCCCCTTCCCCGCATAGACCAGCTGGTCGACTCAACCGCGGGTTGCGAACTGATGAGCTTCCTGGACGCTTACTCATGATATCATCAAATTAGCATGGCAGAAGAAGATGAAGAGAAGACTGCCTTCATCACCCCGTTCGGCACTTACTGCTACGTCAGAATGCCGTTCGGTCTCAAGAACGCAGGTTCCACGTACCAGTGCTTGATGCAAAAGACCTTTTTTTCCCAGATAGGGCGTAATCTCAAAGCATATGTAGATGACTTGGTTGTAAAAAGTACCAAGAGATTGTCTCATTTGGATGATCTCGCTGAAACCTTCTGTAATTTGAATCGCTTTGGAATAAAATTGAATCCGGAGAAATGCTCTTTTGGGGTTTCTTCAGGAAAACTTCTTGGTTTCCTTGTTTGTTCCAGAGGCATTGAAGTCAATCCTGAGAAAATCAGGGCCATCGAACAAATGAGGTCGCCCTCGACTATGAAAGATGTTCAACGCCCGGCTGGTCGCATGGCGGCCTTAAGTCGTTTCATATTGCGACTAGGTGAAAGGGGATTATCTTTCTTCAAAGCCTTCCGGAAGCTTCACAATTTCACATGGTCCGATGAGGCCGAGAAAGCGTTTCAGGAGGTAAAGACATATCTATCCAGTCCGCCAGTGTTGGTGTCTCCCGACAAAGGAGAACCATTGCTTCTTTATCTGGCGGCCACACCGCACGCGGTCAGTGCTGTCCTGGTCGCGGATAGGGAAGGAATACACATACCCGTCTACTATGTGAGCGAGGTACTTCATGGTCCTAAGGAGCGTTACCCTGAGGTCCAGAAGATACTTTACGCGCTACTGATGGCTTCCCGTAAGCTACGACATTACTTCTAAGCTCACAAGATCACTGTACCCTCCTCCTTTCCTCTGGGGCATATTGTCCGAAATCCAGAGAAATATGGTCGAATTGTCAAATGGGTGGTCGAACTCGGTGCTTTTGATGTCCATTCCACGCCCCGCACGGCGGTTAAGTCTCAGGTTTTGGCCGACTTTGTGGTCGAATGGACCAACCCTGAGCCACCCATGCAGGTGCTCGAGGAATTGGAATGCCCCGATCACTGGACAATGTACTTTGATGGCTCCCGTAGTTTTCAACACTCAGGGGCTAGAGTGGTCTTAGTTACGCCTCAGGGCGAACAGCTTAAGTATGTCATCCAATTACACTTTGTTGTGACCAACAATGCAGCGGAGTATGAAGGTCTTCTTGCAGGGCTTCGGGCAGCAAAATTCCTCGGAGTCCATCAATTAGTGGTGAGGGGAGACTCACAACTGGTCGTAAACCAGGTAAACAAGGAGTACAGCACCTCCGATGAGACAATGGCTCATTACCTGGGGGAAGTGAGGAGATTGGAAAAACACTTCAGTCATTTCGAAGTCCAATACATCCCGCGAAAGGACAACATTCTCGCAGACCAATTATTCAAAATTGGGTCCTCACGCACATTCTCTCCTGCAGGAGTGTTCATTGAACACTTGGACCGTCCTTCGATCATGACTTCGGTCGAGGATGATCCGGTAACAGCCTGCGTTACCAACCTCGGTCAGGAACAGGATTGGACTCATCCATTGAGAGTCTATCTTGAATATGAGACCCTACCTGAGGATGAAACCGAAAGCAATCGGTTGATTCGAAAAGCGCGTCTGTACAAGCTCATAGAGGGAGTTTTGTATAGAAAGGGTACTCAAGGAGTATTCATGCGCTGCATATCTCAGGAGGAAGGTAAATCCCTCTTGAAAGAGATACATGACGGTGTATGCGGTGCGCACGCGTCATATCGGACACTGGTCGGAAAAGCTTTTCAACAAGGATTCTACTGGCCTTCGGCACTCGATGATGCCAAGCACATGGTCAAGATGTGTCCTTAGTGTCAATTCCACGCGAGACAGGTTCATCAACCTGCCTACGCGTTACAAACCATTCCCCACGAATGGCCTTTTGCGGTCTGGGGGATGGATATTGTCGGTCCTATACCACAAGCGGTCAATGGATACAAGTTTCTGTTCGTAGCCATTGACACGTTTACAAAGTGGATTGAGGCCGACCCGGTACGAAATATTACCGCGTCAGCAGCACAAAAGTTCTTCCATAAGAACATTGTTGCTCGATTTGGTGTTCCAAACCGTCTCATCACAGACAATGGTTCTCAGTTCGCCAGTGGTCTTTTCTGGACTATTGCGATCAAATCGGGACCAAGGTGTGCTTTGCTTCTATGGCACATCCACAAATCAATGGTGCCGTGGAACGGGCCAACGGGCAGATATTGCAAGGCATCAAAAAACGTGTTTTTGATCGCCTTAAGACTCGCTCGGGGGCTTGGGCAGACGAGCTCTATACCGTTCTATGGGCACTACGAACTGCCTCTAGTCGAGCCACCAGTGAGACGCCTTTCCATCTGGTCTATGGGGCCGAGTCTGTACTGCCTATGGAAGTTAGTATTGGATCTGTTCGGACAGAACAATTCGATCGAATTGATCAGGCCGAACAGCGATCACAGGATCTCATCCTCATAGAAGAAAGGCGTGATCGCGCTTTGATCAAGTCCGCGGCATACTTGCAAGCTTTGCGCAAGTACCAGAACAAAAGGGTGCGACCACGTAGTCTTCACGTGGGCGACCTGGTTTTACGAAAGATTCAAGACCAATCTAATCGCAACAAATTCTCCCCAAAATGGGAAGGCCCTTACACTGTTGTCTCAGTGCCGCGACCAGGATAGAGCGATTAGCCATGGAGGGTGGCCGAATTCTGTCCAATACATGGAACATCGATCAACTACGCAAGTTCTACGTGTAAGTACTCAATCCCTTTTCCTGTTCGATTAGCATTGTTTAATAAAACAAAAAGTATTTTGGTTTCATACGATGAACATTTCCCTTCATGCCCATGTGTTACGAACTCGACTCGGGGGCTGGTCGCCGGCGGTTAGATCACTACAACATTCTAATCGGATTCGCTGGCCGATCTCATGATCACTTCCAGATAAGTCACTCCTAAATAAGCCGTTTCTCAACGTATACGGGGCTTTCTGGTAAGTCCTTGGTCATCTGAGTGGCTGCCGATTTTGTAACACCCTGGTTTTGGGGGTGAAAAGTTTTTGCATAAAATCCTGCATGCATGTATCCATGTAGCAGTAGCCAGATCAGCTAAACCCTAATCTCTCCCAAACCCTAAAAATCTCCAAATCTATTCTCTAGATCCAGATCAAGATCAGACCATCCAGATTTAACCTACCAGTTATTCTGAAGATAAAAGTCTTCAGGAACCAAATTGAATTCTAACCCTAACTCTCAGTATCTAAGTTTTTTTCTGTTTTCGAAAACAGGAAATTCAAATTTACCCTAAGTACCCCAGATCCCAGATAACTGAGTTATCATGGTTTAACCCTATCCAGACTCATGTATCTTTTGGAATATGTTCCTAGGTTTACCCTCAACTTGCTCCAAAAAGTTGGGAACCAGATTGTTTCATCTAAACACTTTTCGCAGTTTAGCCCAAATTTTACTGCGAATAAGTCCTTTTCTGTTTACCTGGAAGCCTGAAAAGGCTAAAATCCACAAATCAACTCCAACCTCAGAATTTCTTCAGGGAACACCTCCCAAATACTATTTGATACAGATTTCCCTTCTGTTTAAACTTCAAAATCTCACCCTAATTACCAGATTTGAGATTGACAAAATCCAGATCTATTTTACCCTAATTTTACCCTATTTTCGGAAATAGGTGAAATCCCTCAAACCTTATCAAATTTTCTCCAGATTCGAGCTAAATGAGTATTAATAGAAATATTATACTCATCCATGAAATCAAATTCCAAATTAAACCTCTTTAAAACCAGATTTACAAATCAGTCCAGATTTCAACTAAAACTCTCACACTTATGCCCCTGATCGACCAGAACAGTGCAACCGACCAGCTGCTGTCCTCGACCAGCGCCTGGGACTTCGACCACGACCTGGAACAGCGCACGAGCACGGGAGCCTTCGACCACGAGCGCGCCACTGCTGTTTGCTTCGCCTGCTGCCACGTGTGTGCTCGGCGTTGGCCACTGTGGATCTTCTCCAGCGAGGATCGTGACCAGCTAGTTTCTCTCGTTTGCACGCCACCGGCAACGGCTCCAGCAGGAAAGCATAGCCACGTGGAGAACTCGCCGCGGCCAGCCATCAGTTCACCTTCCCATCACCTGCAAAAGCCCTCACGGCCGCTGAACCGAGTCGTGTCGCCGCCTGTCTTCGCCGTGAAGTCCAATCCAGTCGCATCTTGCCGGCTACAACTCCCCGAGCTTTTCCAACCGTTGAGAACCTCCAGCTTTGCCTATTTATACCCCCTGGGACTTAGCCAACTTCACCACACTCCAAAACACCAGAAAACCAGCAGCAGCACTGTGTCTTCTTCTTCCCCAGTAAGCAGCAGAGGGAGCTTCGGTGCTAGCTTCAACCACTGCTTCCTTCTTCAATCCAACACCCCCCAGTGAGTTTCCCTCATCCCCCTCATGCTTCTCGAGCTTGGAATTTAGTTTAAATACCCTCAGTCGCCGGCAATTTTAGTTTTACTCCAATAGCTCCGGCGAGCAATTAACTTCATTCCAGAACGAATTGATCTTCGAGCCAGTAGTAAAAGATGCTTAGAATAGCTCACTTAAGACCCCTGAGCTATTGGTTTGAACAAATTCGTTGTAAAACAAAAACCCCCAATTTCCAGCCTTGAACATGAACTTATACTTACTGATTTAGCTTCTCTGTTGAGCAATATGTTAATATAACTTCACCAATGCATTTCTAGTACCCTGAGGACCATACACAAGCAAGGAATTGAGTTCAATCACTTTAAATCAGAAATGCCCAAAACAGATTTGAGTTCATCTTTTCTCCAGCCAGTATCTTCCAAATCCAGCCACTCCAGCTCAAACCACTTTGCCATTTAGATGTTTTGGACCATTCTGAGCAACTTTGTCTTCTATCACGACTTCCAATTCGGCCTAGATTGTGAGATATAGCTATGCCCTAGTTACTGCACTGTTTATGTTGCATGTGCTCCAGGCCAGTCAACTTCTTTGCCGGTTTTCATCACTTTCCGGCCATCTCCTGCCCTAGATCCTGTTGAGACATTTGTTCCTGTTACAAATGTCTAACTACCAGACAAAGTGGTGCATCATTTGGAGCCCTAGATCAAAAGTTATGGCAAACCCTAGTTTCTGGACATGTCAACTCTATGTCAAACTATGCCAGTCAGTGGCATTAGCCCTGTTCACCCACCTCTGGTCATGCAAAACAGAAAATACTTTGTCAAATAGTTGCCTCACTACCTTGTGCACCATATGCTTGAATCAAAACTCATTTTGGCCACTGGGAACTATTCAAACCATGTCAATGCCATTCTTCGGCATTGTCAGCCCTTGTCAGCCTATGTCAGCCAATGGCATTGGGCCAGTTTGACCCCTTCTGGGTATGCAAACTGAACATAACCTTGTCCCTTAGACTCCTGATGTTGTGATCTACATTTTATTCTACTGTCACAACTTGAGTTGAGCCCTCTATCATCCATGGACCCTATGTCGATGCCTTGAACCGAATGTCGACCTAAAGACGTTCGCTGTTTTTGAGTGAACCAGCCGCAGCCTTGATATCATTCTGATATTTTGGAACCTTTGGAACCTTGTAAACCTTTGACGACTAATCTTAACCTTGGTTTCCATAGTTTAACCCTAATCGCTTCCAAATCTTGTATCGCCTAAGTGTTTCTCCTTGCATTATCGCATATAGTGGAATAGTAAGAGTAGGATTGATTGTAATGCCTGTTTACTTGTTTGATCCTTGTTCAGAGCAAGAGTCCGAGTTCGAAGACTTCGTCGCAGACCCGACATCAACTGCTGTTTCTTACGACGCGGAAGGCAAGTCATATTCTTGAACATCTTGAACCTATATTTTATGAATTGCTAGAATATGCCTTGATTATAAAATAATAATATTGCATGAGAAAGATTGAGAATAGTTGAATTATGAAATGGCAGCATCAGGCTGATGCCTGTGAAATGTGAATTGACCAAATAATGAGCCATGAACTAATATATTATGTATATTTATATTCATGAAATAAAACCCCTAGCCGTGACCAGTATTTTGGTATGGAATGGTGGTAGCACTGGAGGTGCTTGGCTGCACTGGATGTGCAGGCACTGAAGGTGCATGGTTGTGGTATGATCTGGTCACTGGCATATAAGGACCTAGAACCTTGTGTTGTGCGTCTAGTGGCATGATTAACGTGCCGACCGCAAGCCTGGTATGGGACAGGCCTGAACAAGTAGTATGTGGATCACACATGAAACCCCTATATGACAAACTCACAATTAAACACGGGGTGCGCTCCAACACATATCACAGGATGTGATCATGCACGCTGTACCCTGAGGGGAAGACGCCAATTAGTGGGGGTTGTGAAACCCTGCCACAACTGTGGTTTGCGTGAAGAAAACCACGGGGTCTGGGGTGAATTGTGTGTGAAACATGGCAAAAGTTCTTGTTATCTCCACCTTGCCACTCACAGTATGAAGTGAGTCAGGGGTCCAATCTTTGTGATAGGAAGGGCATGAAAGTGGATATATCTTGCGGGTAAATTGGTACCCCTCTGCAGAGTTAAAAATGTATTCGAATACTTCATGCTCCCGAGTTTTAGGAGTATGCCGCGGTGGATTGAATCCACGGGGTGTGACACAAGTATTGTTTTATAAATTAAAATTTGTTAGTTCAAGATTACCCAAATGACATGTGTTGTCATGATAAGGGGTGCTGCCGAGGGCTGTCATGTGTTGACGTGTCGCGGTAGTACCATAATTTAGTGATCATGTGATATCTAAGAGGCATGTGGATTGTGCCCTAAGTATATGAAATGCTGCCATGAGCATGAGATTTGAAAAGCTTGGAAGAAAAGTATTTATGGAAAAACCCTCTCACCTCTTTTCCCTCAATAGCATAGGATCATGTCATCTCTACTATACGTATCTCTACTCTTACCTATGACTTGCTGAGTACGTAAGTGCTCACCCTTGCAACTTATCAACAATAGATGGAGTGCTACAATACCAAGACGAAGGCTTGGAAGATTTCGTGGATCCAGAAGGAAGAGAGCCAATTCTGCCAGAACCCTGAAGTGTGCTGTTCTGCTGTCAACTTCTTACGACTGTGGGGGTTTCGCCTAGCTTCCGCCGAGTAGTTGTCTTTTGTTTTAATTCGACCTTTTGTGCCGTGAAGGCATTGTATTACTCTTGTTGTATCAGGCCAGCAGGCCATACTGTTTATCAATGATATTTTGTAAGTTACTCTGCTGCAATGAACTCCTGTGCTTGACTTATCCTAGGAAGTCAGTGGTATGTATGTATGAGGCCAGCTGCAGCGAGCTAGGTCTCCACGGGAATAGTCGTGGTACCCTGTGCGGGGCGCGACAGGTTTGCAATAAGATTAGGCGTTACATTGATCATAATCGCTAGTCCGATCGCACACCCCTAGTCATTACACTTGTATTTCTCCTGTGTTTATAATACTAAGCCTTCAGTATCTATAATCATAAACGGGGGCTAGGGGGATATGCTTATAATATGAAACAACAAAAAACAAGAATATATTTACTTTCTTTCAAAAATCAATTTGTACATGCATTGCATTCTATATATCTGTACAGTTGTAAGGACTATACAATCCCAAGCTCGGTCAGGAGCTTGTCTACAAGGGGGGTGATCTCCTCCATGATCGCCTCCAGCTGTTCTTCACTCTCGATCTCTGCCGGTCCCACCAGTGGATTCAGATCCGTATCTGGGCCATGGTGGAAACGGAACCGGCAGAGAATGGCGGAGGCTGCTGATCGAACCCTGGTTCTGATCGCCTCTTCCCGTCGCCGTGAATCTTCAGGAAGATACTCGAGAAGTGACTCCGCTTGGGCCATGACTAGTGAAGACCAGTCACTCGAACTAAGGTCGTCCTTTGTGGTCTCAACCACATCAGCCCTCAGGAGATGGGCCACCATCTTTAGCTTTCCAAAGACGGATTAGCTCAGCTCCCTGTTCGCCTTTTGGGTGGAGCTAATGGAGCACTGAAGGACCGTCTTGTCCTGACCAAGTCGTTTTATTTGACTTGCTTGCACTGCAGTAAGAAGAGTGTTACTCACAAATTATGAATTCAAGTCTTCCTAGTCGGGAATCGACTTACCAGAGAGTTCTGATCGCAACTTATTAAGTTCGACCTCTTGCTGCGAAGCAAAAGAGATCGACTTGAGCTTGGTCGCGGCCAGCTCCCTCCCAGAGAACTAGCAACTAACCTAAGTCTATCTACATCTTCCCTAACAAGAGATGCACTATTGTTCCTAATCAAATCAGAGAGTTCTCGCTGTTGCTGAGCGTGATCCCTCTCTCGACGGAACTGGTGCGCCTCTTCACGGGATCTTTCAAAACATTCTGCCAGATGCAGAATCGCCGAAGACATCTCTTCGGTCTTCTTCTCCAGGGCCTTTTTTTCCCCTTGGAGAGTTTGTCCGAGGGAAGGAGGTGGAATCTCAGCAGGCTTGTCGCTGGGGGCTCCAACAATTTTCGTCTCCTACATTTGCAAATATTAGTTTTCTTAAACTATGACAGACAAGCAAAGGGAGATAGAAGTAATTACCAATCCTAGCAAGCGACAGGTTGGTATATGCATCCTGGAAGGTAGATCATCTGACAAAAGCGGATGATCACTAGATGGTGGAAGTGCAACCTTCCCACCATAAGATTGCTTCCCCAACACAAGTTGAGGATCATCCGGTCGGGTAGTCACCACTTGCCGACCAGAAAATCGATCATCCAAACAAAAATGGGGAGCATTGGGATGAAATGGAAAAGACTGAGGAGAATGTCCCTCCAAAGGTGGGGATGAAAGTTCAATATGCCTAGGTGCATGAGGAACAGAAGGAAGAAAGAACGACGTTGCGTCTTCTACCTTTGCTCTGCTGGAGGATCCCTCGTCAACCTTGGGTTTCTTCCTTGAAGGAGATGGATCTTCAGGCATCTGAGGCCCTTGTTCGAAAACTTCCTCTTCATCGCTCTCAATCTCGATGATGCTGTGATCTGCCATCGGGGAGTGGATGAAGAGAAGGATGAAGGTAGCTTTGGAAGAAACTTAGCCGTGAGAAGAAGTTGTGGAGCTTTGTAATTCGAAAGCTTCGGTATTTATAGCCACCAAGGTGACAGTTCGCCTTCCGAACGCTTCGGGTTTTTAAAAGCATTTACAATTTCACCCCGGGTTAAAAAACGTTTCAACAGCGCCATCATTACCCGTCACATAATACCCAGAGCCCATCTCGGGGAACCAACCGTCACACTTAGTGCGCCACTAAGTGGAAGATTTGAAGCGTCGGGTTAAAAATCCAATGCATGTCTTGAAATTCGAAATAAACACGTCCCTTTGTTTTCTTCGAATTTGGGGGCTAGCTGACGAGGATTGACACCCGAGTTAGTTCAAAATAAGTGCACGATTGGTTCAAGATAGATTCGAACCAGACACGTGCCTGGCGGTGCGAACTCAAGACATTTCGAGAAGTACCAGCCCAAGGTCGCAGGCTGTGGGCGATCAGATCACAGTCTTTACGCGATCAGGCCGTAGCTAGTGCGCGGTCAGAAGTTCGTATGCTGTGCGTGGACAGAAGGCTGAAGGTGTTGCGCGGTCAGCCAACATCTCGCTGTCAGAATTCTTTCGACCGGGGAACGTGGGATTAATCTATTTCTGCTACAGGAATATCCCAAGTATCCCGAAGATTCTTCCACATAGAGGAGCAACTGTCAGGAGGTTAATACGTGCAGTTATCCATGAATAACACGTGTTAAACCTGCATGGGAATTAAGAGCGGTTCTCCAAACCGCATCCAAGCAACCGTTTGATGCCGTTACGACTTGGCGCCCTTTCGACCAGTATAAAAGGGCGGCATGGTGTATCAAACAGGGGGATCGATCGAGAGATCAAAACACAACATATCTCACTTGAAGAATCGATGGACTCTGAGGAATCTAGCTGCCCGGAGCCCAGCAATAAGACCTTCACACTCTGCTGCGTTGTTGGTCGCAACAAAGTGTAATTGAATGACGTACTTGAGTTGGTCGTCCTGAGGCGTGATTAAGACCACTCCAGCCCCCAAGTGTTGAAAACTACGAGAGTCATCAAAATACATCGTCCAATAGTCGGTGCATTGTAAATCTTTGGATTCCTGCGTAGGAGGGTCAAGATTATTCCATTCGACCACAAAGTCCGCGGGAATTTGAGATTTAACCACTGTGCAATGGGTGAAATGGATGTCAAATGCTCCAAGTTCCACTGTCTACTTCGCAATGTGACAAGATTTTTCCGGGTTCCAGATTATATCTCCCAATGGGAGGGACGAAGGCACAGTGATTTGGTGCACTTGAAAGTAGTGTCGTAGTTTTCTGGAAACCATCAGAAGTGCGTAAAGTATCTTCTGGACCTCAGGGTAATGTTCCTTTGGACCATGAAGTACCTGGCTTACGTAATAGAGTGGTTGTTGTACACCCTCTCTTTCTGCTACCAAAACTAGGCTGACCGCGTGAGGGGTGGCCACCAAATAAAGGAGTAGTGGTTCCCCTAAATTCGGAGAGACCAATACTAGCAGACCAGACAGAGACTTTTTAACCTCTTGAAAAGCTTTTTCAGCCTCATCTGACCAGGTAAAACCATTGTGTTTGCGAAGAGCCTTAAAGAAAGGTAGCCCTCATTCGCCTAGTCTTGATTTGAAACGGCTAAGAGCCGCCATGCGACCTGTTAGGCTCTAGATGTCCTTCATAGTCGAAGGAGATCTCATTTGCTCAATGACCCCAATTTTTTCAGGATTAACCTCAATCCCTCTCGAACAAACAAAGAAACCCAAGAGTTTGCCAAAAGAAACACCGAAGGAACATTTTTCTGGGTTTAATTTTATTCCATGCTTGTTTAGATTACAAAAGATTTTAGCGAGATCATCTAAATGACTCGAGCTTTTCAAGCTTTTTACAACCAAATCATCGATGTAAGCTTCAAGATTACACCCCATCTGGGAAAGAAAGGTCTTTTGCATCAAGCGCTGGTACGTGGAACCAGCGTTCTTAAGACCAAATGGCATTCTGACGTAGCATTAGGTGCCAAATAGTGTGATGAAGGCAGTCTTCTCTTCATCTTTTTCTGCCATGCTAATTTGATGGTACCCTCAGTAAGCATCCAGGAAGCTCATCAGTTCGCAACCCGCTGCTGAATCGACCAACTGATCGATGCGAGGAAGGGGAAGTCATCCTTTGAACAGGCACTGTTTAGGCTGGTGTAATCGATGCACATGCGCCACTTACCATTTGACTTTAAGACCATGATCGGGTTTGCAAGCCACTCAGGATGATCGACTTCGCGAATGAATCCTGCTTTCTGAAGTTTATCTAACTCCACTCGAATGGCCTGGAGGAAAGTAACGAGCTCGAGTTCCTATTTGTCGTCCAGGCCTGATCCGATCTGAATGGTTCTAGATGGATCTTCTGGGTACAATGGAACTAGTTTTAACTTCTCATCTAGTCGCGTGTGACTTTGATCGTGTCAGAAGCCGTGGTCGCAATCTTGACGTCCCGAAGGGGAAGCTTGTCCACTAGCTCCAGGGACAACCGATCACAAGTTAGCGATGTATTCCAGCTACCTCAGACAGAGATAACACCTTTAGGGCAAGGCAAATTGGAGCACTGATAAGCGTAATACGTCGCCATCATGAATTTAGCGAGAGTTGGCCTGGCAAAAATAGTGTTATATGCTGAATCACAATCAATTACATCAAAGGTAACCAATTATGTTCAGAAGTTATCTGGTGCTCCCAATGTCACTAGTATCACCACATGTCACATCGGCATCATGGAGAGAACAGGAATTATCCCATAAAATGGATGAAATATGGTCTTAATTTTTAAACGAGAGAGCTGCATCTCGTCCAGCGCCTTGACCAATAAAATGTCTAAGGAACTGCCCCCGACGATTAGAACTTTTTCGACTCAAGCGTTGCTAAAAATTGGGGTGATGACCAAAGGTAGTCTCAATGGTCGTGTAAGCCCAATAGGACAATCAACTTGATCAAAGGTTAGAGGAGTTTCCGACCAACGGGGGTATTGAGGCTCACCGAGGGGAGCCTATGCTTGATTTACCTCGCAGTAAAACGTCTTAAACTGATGCTTAGAAACAAAAGAAGAGGAACCTCCAAAAATAACATTAACATGGTTTTGAGGTACCTGATAGGACATATCTTCGTCTCCTTCAGCATCCCTAATCCCACAGGTCTGATCTTTTTGTGGCAAGGTTGGCATCGGTCCAATCCCTTGGTAGAAGTCATCCAATTGCTTCAACCAATTCCTGCAGTTCTTGAGATCGTGTCCTGAAGAGTTGTGGAACTAACACCACTTCTTGTTTCCCTGTGGGTTAGTCTGTTTTTCCAGCTGGTCGCTATCGCGGCCACCAGAACAAGTTTTATTCTTGAATGGAAACTTGTTACCTTTTCCTGGTGGTGGCTTCTCTGTAACGGCGACCTCCCGGTATTATCCAGTCAGGTTTTTCTTGGACTTCTTTGATCATTAGCCTGATGACGATTTCGGCTTCTTGCTTGAATCCTCCTTATCATCCTTAAGACCTGGCTGAGGCGGTAAGTTTCCTTTATCCACCATCCTATTCCATTCCACGGCCTCAGCCGCATCAGAATAGCGGTCAGCCATGTCAAAGAGATCGGCTACTGACCGAGGCGGATGGATAAGGAGATCTTTGGTAAATCTCCGATATCGTAGGGCATGTTTAAATGCCCTAATAATGGAATTCTCATATATGTTCGAAATGGTATTCCTCACTCCGATAAATCTCTTGATAAACTACCGAAGAGTCTCAGTAGAGGTCTGGCGCAGACGATGAAGATCATCCTCTTTGCCAGGCTTCTGGTAGTAGTTTAGAAATTGTTGAGTATGGCGTCACACAACATTTCCCAGTTATAAATCGAACCCTCCGGTTGATTGAACAACCAGGTTCTCGCTGGTCCCTCGAGGACTGTCGACAGGTAATTTTCCATGACGCGATCATCCTCACTTGCCGCTTGAATAGCAGTAATGTAGATCTGAAGGAATTCTGACAGATTCTGAGTTCCATCAAATCTCTCAATCGTCCTTGGTTTGAACTTGTCCAGCCAGACCACCGCACGGACGCCTAGCGAGAAAGCTTTGCAGCCAACATAGGAACTGTGGAGAGCTATGCAGCTTTCAACCTAGTCGTGGGCGACCTCACCCTGAGGGGATATGCCTCGCAGTCCCAGACAAGAATGGAGAGGCGCGCGATCTCAATCGCGGGAATTTCCAACTCGTCTGGCTTTGTCGTGCCGAACTGATCCTGGTGGTAGTCGATTACGCCTGCCATGACTAGAGTAAGAACACACCCTCTCATGGGAGCGAATCGTAGACCGGGATGACACTGTTGGAGTTGCATCGGATGCAACTTCATCTAACGTATCCGCCAGGATTCTGGCAAAAGCTGGCTTGTCCGCATCTTTGACATGGGGGGGCAAATTACACAGGACATCTGCTATAGAACGGAGTCGCCCATGTGTACTCCTCCTCGGTGCACCAGGTGTCATTGTTTCTTCCATCGCTGGTGGATAACCCGAGGCTAAAGAGGGCGTCCAGTCGCGCCTACGACCATGTGGACGACAGGAGGAACTAGGAGCGACATCATAACAAGATTGCGCATTTTGCAAAGCTTCCTTTGCAGTCCTGCGAAGTTCGTTATCTCGTTGCTCGCGATCTTGATCCTCCTTTTGCTTTACTTCCTATTCCTCCTTTTTTTTGTGCTCATGTTCCTCTTTAGCAATTCGCTATTCAGGAGTTTCCTCCGATAAAGCAGCAAACTCTCGGGGGAGCGAGGTCGCAGAAGGAGAAAACATCTTTGTTTGTTCTGAATCGGATTCGAAATCAAAGAGAGACTAGAGGTTATTAGGATCAAACCTTCCAGGGCTAAGCTCTAGGTTACCATCATCCACATCCTTAGCAGCGACGTGTTGTGGTACATATTCAGCCTCCAAAGTGGTAGAACTCACATGGGGCTCCTGGTCTATCTTCTCTGTCTCCTGGTCAATAGACATAACCTGAGTCGGAGAAGATGCATCCTCAGGATGTTCCTCAGGAACATCTTCGCTATTGACTTCTTCCATAGGAACGGGATCGCTAGGTGAGGGCATCCGAATATGGGCGTAGTCGTCGAGATCGAAATCGTTCTCAGAATCATACGCCCCAGACATGTCTTACTGAAACTCCTGATGAACGGAAGGCACCTTGAGAAAGGCCCCACGATGGGTGCCAGCTGTCGACGATTTGGACTCAGGGTCCCCTGTCGATCTTACGCAGATTTGTGAGTTGTATGTGAAACCTTTCAATGTGCTCTCAGGTAAGTTAGGATAAGCAATGAAATAGGGACGCGGGGATTTATATAGGTTCGGGCCCTCGAAGGTCGGAGTAATAGCCCTACGTCCTGTTGTGATTTCAATATATATGAGAAAAGAGTTTACAGAGAGAAGAGATTATCACAGGCGATAATCTCCTTTTTTACTTCTGTCTAGCTAACTATATCTAAGTCTTGAAGTGTTGTTGACTTGTTATCTCGCTTGTCCTTTGACATCGTGCATCAGCCATCCTTTTATACTGAATGAAAGGATGCCAACACGAAGCAGTTCTGGACGGTTGCCATGGTGTAGTTCGTATAACCGTACCCATCCTCTTCGCCGGTTAAGAACGTGCAATTATAGATAAACGCACATGTTAACATCCTAGCGGTTGTCTTCACACGTGGGAGAAGTTATCTTGACTCTGAGAACGTGTCCAGTAAAGGCTTGAACACCCCCAGGTTACCTTGGTCTTGGATAGTTAGCGACCTTCTGACCGCGCATAGTCTGCGACCTCATGATCGCGCAAGTGCTGCGACCATAGACTAGCTCTGTGTCCATCTGCAACCATAGCGGCTGTTAGGACACATAGACACATATCACATTTGAACCTGACTTAAACCCAATATGTGTTATGCAAACTAGCTCAGGTGATAATCCTCGTCAAGGGCTTCAGCAAGTTTTTTGCTGATTATCCTTCGAGCTTCATCCTCCTTTTCCTATACGACCGTGAGATAATGCCTAGTCGTATAAAGAATAATTTAAAGAGTAAGAATCCTTACCACAACAATCTGTGGAACAAACGCTGATTGGAGCACAGAAGGGGTTGGGATATTCACTACTCCCCTAGTGTCAGTAGCTTCCTTCTTGACCATAGTTGGTTTAGTTTTAGATACTGCAGCAGGAGACGAAGTGGTCCAATTTGTCCTATACAACCAATTCATGATTGGATAAGCTATTCCTAACTAAGCAATATAACTTAGTTAGAGAAAAAACTGATATCTACCTCAAGCATGTTCTAGGAGATTTTGGGGAGTAGTTCCTGTGGACAAAGAAGAGGTTGGTGAAGAGGCATGTGTGCGTCAAGGCCCTGTAGTTGCAGCTAATGGCTGTGGACTCACAACCTTCTCGAAAAAGAGATCAACATTTTGATCATCAATTCTCTCAGAGGTCTTCATTAGTTTTTTCGATGGAGAACCATCAGAGGATCCAATATCGTCACCAGCTTGCCTCTGTTGAACCACAGAATATTCGAGCAATTGTAAAAACCAAAAAGTTTTACTTTGGAAACTTTTGCTCGAGGAAAAGACTTGTATAGATTTTCCGAAAGAGAATTACCTTTTGAGACACTTGTACAATGTCGCCTCCAACAACTACACTTCCTTCTTCATCTCCAGTAAGCCGCTCTGGAGTCCAGGACGCCATTGAGATGAAGATAGAGAAAATAAGGTTAAGAAGACGAAGAGTCTAAAGACTTAGAAACTTTCGAAAACCTTAAAGACTCTGATGCATGGAGGCCGAATTTATAGAGTTCCGAGGGTGACAGTTTGAGTTCCAGGCATTGGGACATAGCACTAACTTTTTCTGTCATGATTATTTGACAACCGCACCCAAAGTATCTCTTTAGGAAGTGTTAGAATTCAAAGTGACAAAGGCACTCTTTGGAATCCGAAATGTCATATTAAAAAGAGCTGTGTCATTTCAAATTTGGGGGCTAGCTAATAGAGATTATTACCTGAGTTAGTCATCCATGCCGTTCTATGGTCAAAAGAGCTATAGAACGAGACTTAAATCATCTATATGCCTCTCTGTAGTTGAAAATACCTAGGAGAGAGATTAGGGGATAGTCTAAGATTTTCTAGACATAACTCGTTATGAGTATTGTTGCCTACGACCTCAATGGTCTTAAAGATATGTGATCGATACACAGCATACATATATTCACAGGTACTATGGTCGTAGAGGCACCTTCCCATGATCATACTACTCGTAGAGACACTTTCCTACGATTATCTCAGTCCTGGAGATAAAGACAATGCCAATATGTGGTCGTAACTAATACACGACCATGATTATTGTGACAAACCTGAAGCATGGATGAGATCTACCAACCATGATACCAGGACAATAAAATTTATCTTTTCACTCACATGATTAACCATCGGGAAGATGAGGAAGAATGTGTAGTTACCCGTAACTCACTAGTACAGAAAAGCTTTCTTCTATCGGTAAAAAAAACCCTTCTACTATCGGTTTTCGTACCGATAGAGATAGACACGATAGAACAAGACAGAACATTTTCTATCGGTAAATAACCGACAGAAGAAATTAACAATTCTATCGGCATCTTAGGAGTGTACCGATAGCAAACCCGTCGTAGTCTGACGATTAACGGTGGGGAAAGTACCACTATTCTAACGGTTAATTACATGATTACCGACAGGAAAATATTACTATTCTATCGGCACCTTATGATTGTACTGATAGAAAACCCGTCGTCGTCTGACATTTAGCGTTGGGAAAAATACCCATATTCTAACGGTTAATTATAAGTTTACCGACAGAAAAAAGTGTAGCACTCTCTCGGTTGGAAATGACATTATCGATAGAAAAAATCACAGTAGTCTCTCGGTGTGGATGAGTTCACCGGCAGGAAAAGTCACTCTATTCTGACGGTTAATTTCAAGTTTACCGATAGAAAAATGGGTAGTAGTCTCTCGGTTGTGGATGAGTTTACCGATAGAAAAAACCACAGTAGTCTCTCGGTTGTGGATGAGTTCACCGGCAGGAAAAGTCACACTATTCTGACGGTTAATTTCAAGTTTACCGATAGAAAAATGGGTAGTAGTCTCTCGGTTGTGGATGAGTTTACCGATAGAAAAAACCACAGTAGTCTCTCGATTGTGGATGAGTTCACCGGCAGGAAAAGTAACTCTATTCTGACGGTTAATTTCAAGTTTACCGATAGAAAAATGGGTAGTAGTCTCTCGGTTGTGGATGAGTTTACCGATAGAAAATTTGTAGTGGTTTGTCGGCTGTGAATGAATTTGCCGATAGAACATTCACATATACAGTACATTATTTGCATTCACAATACAGTATATTCACATATACAGTACAGATGCAATACATTATAGATTGGATACACAATACAGTACAGATTGACACATTAGACAGTTATTCACATTTATTCACATATAAATCGACAAATACAAATTGCAATCCAATGTGGATATTTATTGACATATATATTTATTCACATGTATATAAACAGTCTATGCACAGAGTACACGAAAAAGAGAAAATTATCATGGCGGATGGTTGGGCGCAACTTCCTCCATGACATATTGAGCCCAGATTTGTCGAAGATCTCTAATCTTTGCATTTTCGTATGAGTCTTTCGACATGGCGATCTGCAAGCATGTGTGAATACTTAGTAACTAACTTCCTAATTTAGAACGTGACACCCAATTTTCAAATTTGAGTTAGCTATCGATGCTTACCTGGGGGAATTGGGCAAAGTTTGTCTGCACTAGGTCGTACATGTAGCGCAACACATAAAACCCGCATTCCCACGATTGCGGCTGCTGATGGCACTGAGATAATTGCATATGCGAAGACATGTTAGCTATTGTTTCCATAAACTAATTAAGCATAAACAAAAAGTCTCGTGAGTACCTCATATTCTTTCCAAGCTAGTAGGGAGCCCTGCGGTGCGGCATGCCTCCCTCCAGCGGACGCATATTTATCAAAAGCCCTGCATTTCAGTTAGTATTGCCCATTAATGTATTATCATTAGCTAGTGAGGTGAAAATTTAAATCAAACATATAAGTTACTTACGCCTCCATATTCCCCTTGACCACATATTCCATCGATAATTTGTCACGCATCGAATCGAGGTAGTACACCTCGTTCCTCAGCGGACAGATCACGATGAGGATCCAGTGGCCCCTGCATTGTACGTAAAAGAGGACCGCGTGCTCAAAGTATATCTCAGGTGTAACATACAAGATCGAGTTAAATTAGTACGAAATGCACTAACCTTTGGTGGTACGGCACCAGAATGAACTCCCTGTCCTGCTGCGCCATCAGCGCCTTGGATATGTACTGCTCAGCGTGCGCGGCGTCGTGCTCTAGCATCGTGAGGCTTATTTTCTCTGGGTCGAGGAAACCCACCTTGTCACACGCAGCCTCCGATGCTAGCCTGTACATGCACCTGCATGCAAAGGACGACATTAGTATTGCACAGAAAGTTACTACATTTCAAATGAACTACAACAATGCAGAGTTAGCAAACAGAGTTAGAAAACAGCAATACATAGCATCAGCAAACTCATAGGACTCCAGTCCGTATGATGGACATATCGAGCTCCCGCCCGTTGTAGAGGTCGAACAGATCCTCGTGTGCCACGGATATACTCCCGGGCTCACGGTGGAACTGCCCAGGCCTGTAGGGAACTAAGAAGTTCAGATTGCGCGGAGCTCAGTGTAGGTACC
The DNA here is from genome assembly GCA_019359835.1 of Pharus latifolius. Classification (NCBI taxonomy): domain Eukaryota; kingdom Viridiplantae; phylum Streptophyta; class Magnoliopsida; order Poales; family Poaceae; genus Pharus; species Pharus latifolius. The sequence goes on along the minus strand of CM033320.1, from coordinate 46,474,271 downwards.
ACGCGTGGAGGTCTCTGGTTGATCGATCCAATTTGCGCAAAGCTGCCTCCGACATGAGTGGGGACCCGTTCGTGAACCTCTCCGGCTGTCCCTGTCGCCCTTTTCCCTTGCCTTTGCCCTTGCCTTTTGCCGGGGACTGAGCGCGTACCTTCGAAGGCAAGGGCGAGGTGATGGCAGCTTTCTTCCGAGGTGAAGGCGTGGATGCGCTGGGTGGGGTCGAGGCCGTCTTTGATGTGTCCAGGGTCGCACGAGATCGGGCCTCATGCCCCGATCTGGGGGCGCAGTCCCCTGGTAGCCCAGCGGCAGGCCACTTCAATTAATGAGCACGTATGTTAGATTATGCAAGTTGAGTGTACTGAGTAGGATGTGTAGGATTTACCGGTTGTATTACAAGACACTTCTTGGGCCACTGTACGTAGGAGCCCACTGCCTCAGCAAGTGTCTGCAGTTCGTCTGTTAGGACTGGCAACGAAGAATCGTTGTAGCCCAGCATGACCATGTCCACCTGTACCTTTGCGAAATCCAACCGCAGAGGTACACAGTGGACCCGGACATCCGGTCCAGACGGATATACGAAGCCGTGTCCAACCACTTCCTGCCCGGCGCCTACATGATTCTGTAGGATGCAACCCTCCGGCCCCTGCAAATTTGTAACAATTAAAATAGGTTAGCGAAACAACTCTAACAGAATGGGAGTGGCATCAACTTAAGTGCACAGATGAAGGCTTGCAGTACCTCAAGTAGATCCACTGGATCCGCGAGTACCTTCGAAGCGCAACTGCTTATCCGACCCCGCGGGGTACCGTCGTCCTGGGGATCCGCATCTGCACTCTTGGCCAGCAATGCTTCTCTCAACCGTGCAAACTCTTCCCTCATTTGTGCGACCTCGGTCTGCACCTCAGACTGTACCTCAGCCCGTATCTCAGCCCGCATCTCCGCCCGTATCTCCTCCCGTACCTCAGCCCATATCTTATCGGAGAGGTCAGCTTCCTTTTCCTTCCAGGTGCGGGCCTTCTTCCTCGGTGGAGCCGGATCTACGAAACCGGCCTTCCACGACACAATGGCTCCCACGGCCCGTGTCCGCCCGGGATGCTCCTTATTTCCTAGAGCCCGGGTGAGGATGTCGTTCTCCCTCTGCGGGGTAAACAATCCCTCCGCTGCCTCCTTCTCAAAAGAGATCTGTTACATTTGAAGGTACCTTGTGAGACAAATTGCCTTATATACACTTGTGCGCACACAGTTTACGAGGTTAGCCAACTTACCATTCGCCTCACAACGTCGGCGTCCCCAGGGGTTGCGAACTGCACAGACCCCGTGGACGACACGGACCCCCTCCCCCTCCACCATCGCTTGCACCTCTCATCCCGGATCTCGGAGAGCGGCAACTCAGGGGTGTCGATGACAGGATTTTGCTCGTCTTCCTTCTTCCACTGCTCCTCCTTCCCCGCATAGCCCCGGGATCCGAGCAGATGCGGGTGGTCGTTCCTCTTCTGGATCGCCCTATTCTTCTCGCTAAGGGCCTTGAACTCCTCAGTCCCCTTCTGCTTGGTGAATTCCTCCCATACCTCCTCCGATATGAAGGGGTACTTCTCGCAAGGAGATTTCCCCGCAGCGAGGAAGTTACTGACGAGCCAGCTCTTAAAGGTTTTCCATGTTCCGTTCATATCCTTCAAGCAGGCAGTCCTAGGTGTATCGTCGGGGATGTTCTACTTAGCCTGTTTCCGAAAAATGCATACAATTAATCATGAGTTAGTTAAACTTTAGTATAAGCCAAGAGAACGTGATTATGAAAGAGTTCAGCGATTTCAGTTCATTTAACCTTCACTTCCGCCCACAACCTATCCCTCTCGTCCGCCGTCACGTCCTTCCAGCTCTGGACGGTGATCTTCACCCTTTCTTTCGCCAACAGCCCAACGTAGGCCGCATACCTCCCAGCATTCTTTCCAATCGGCCTCCCAAATTGGTTGAACTCACAAGAAAGATCCGTGCGTTTGGCCAAACGCCCCAACGTCGTCGCGCCTCGCCCCACCCTCTTGCGCTGGGATGTAATAGCTGCATCTTCAGTAGTTACGATGGGGTTGGCCCTAATCGAACCACTAGTACCATCCGATGAAGACGACGACATGTCTTCCCCTACAAAACCTTCAACAAACCATATATATGGCAATTAATTCGCCTTGGAGTTCCATAACTCAGCCCAGGACTGGAGACTAACTAGGGCGGCAAAAGGGAAAATAATACAAAAAGAAAGGCATGCATAAATTACTTCCTGAACTGTTCAGAAATATTTTCTATCGGTAAACACATGAGCTGCCGATAGACCATAACAATTACCTCCACAGAAGACAATTTTTCTATCGGCAAACCCGTGAGATACCGATAGAGCATAACAATGTTCTCTACATATGGAATTTTGTTGACAAGCCACCATTCACTGTCATCACATAACATTCTCGATGATTTGCTATACTAATATTCATGGGCCAGTATTATTATTTCACACGTAAATATGCACACAAGCATCTAAGTGCCACTGTGCATAATCTTTAGCCTAGCCTGTATGTGAGTCATCAGGACTTCACATCTATTAGGTTGGGAAAAGTCATGTATAGGCATTTGAAACATATACATCGAAGACCCATCCACATTGCCATATATTCATACCAAGTGAGTAAAAATTCCCAACCAAACTAGTACATTGCATGGCTCATGTCCTTCCAGATCCAAATTAAGTTTTACTACTTGTGCAGAAATATGTTCTATCGGTAAACACATGAGCTGCCGATAGAATATGTGTAAGAACACCTCCAACATATAATGTGCATTACATGGCAGTTGGATACAATTGATCACACATACAACAGTATAGATAAGTTAAAATCTCAAAACAGGTTCATTACAGCACTGGAACATATTATGTAAACCCTAATTTAAATCAACATTGCGTGCGGAATGTACATAATCCAACACAATAGGGAACCCTAGTGTAATTGCAAAACTCGAAGAATTAGTACGTGCAAAACACTAGGATCAAATAAGGAAGATGCTGGAAATAGAACGACGAATTAGGGTATTTACGGCGGCGATCAGTTCTGGTGATGGAGAGGCGGTGTAGAACGCAGCGGCGGCCGGCGAAGGACGAAAATAAGAACCGGTGGCAGTGGCGAACCAGTGTCCAACCGGCGATCGTCGTGTGGGAGAGAGGAAGTGAGTGGTCGCGGCAGAGGTTGTGGTTTTCTTCGCTCTCGAAGAGACGCAGTGCTCTAAGGTGGAACTGTTCAAGTGGAGGGAAATTAAAGGGCCGTGTACGAGTAATAAAGTAGTGGAGGCACTTTTCTATCGACATAACAAAATGATACCGATAGACTTATGTACTTTCCTATCAGTACAACAAAATAATACCGATAGAACAAGTAAATTTCCCGGAAAAATATTTGAAGTAGTGGATGCCTTTTTCTATCGGTATAAACAATAAAATCCCGTGAGACCAATTTTCCCCAGAAATTTTTTTTAAAGTGCTTGAGATTATAGTATTGGGGTGCCATTTTTCTATCGGTAAAAACAACAAAATACCGTCAGAGTAATGAAAAGGTGACTTTTTCTATCGGTATAAACAATAAAATCCCGTGAGACCAATTTTCCCCAGAAAAATTTTCTAAAGTGCTTGAGATTCTAATTTCTATCGGTAAAAACAACAAAATACCGTCAGAGTAATGAAAAGGTGCCTTTTCCTATCGGTATAAACAATAAAATCCCGTGAGACCAATTTTCCCCAGAAAAATTTTCTAAAGTGCTTGAGATTATATTTTCTATCGGTAAAAGCAACAAAATACCGTCAGAGTAATGAAAAGGTGCCTTTTTCTATCGGTAAAAACAACAAAATACCATCAGAGTAATGAAAAGGTATACACAATTTAACATCAAACAGACCGTGGTTGAAAGCTGCAGAATGATAAAGAAAGAGGGAAGATAGCCGGAAAATTAGAAAATTGACATAAAAAGAAATTGTTCATTCATTGTTGTTTTATCACTTACAAAAAAAAAATAAAACCCATAATGCTAGGTCAAGGGGTGGTCTTAGCCCTGGCTGCATGTAGAATAGAGTCAGTTAGACTTGCAGCCAGGACGCAGGACTCCTCTAGCGACAAGTTGTCCCTAGGATCAACTACTACCGCGTCGAGAAGGCCTGCGACCTCCCTCAGCTTCGCTATGGTATCCTTCATAGTCAAACCGCAGCCAGCGATGGTCATATCCGCGGCTTTCTTCTCCTCGCGAAGACGCCTCGTCCTCGCCCTAGCATTGTCACCATCCGTCTTCATGCGCTTAATGCGCTGGAAGAGATCGTCAAGGTCAAGCCGTAGCTGAGTGTGCTTGTCTGTAAGGAGCTTGTGCTCCTCCTGGAGGGCCCTCAGGTCGGCCTTCACTTTGGCAGTGTCTTCCACGGCTACCATTCCCTGTGCAAATCAACAGGTCAAGAATGAACTGAACATGGATTAACAATACATGGGTAAACCGAGTAGATTTAGAGTTCTTACCGGGGACGGCGTGGCTGACGATCCCATGGAGGTTGTCATTGTGAAAGAGAAGATGAGGAGTCGAACCGTTCGAGAATTAGAAAAACAACAAAATACCGCGACGCATGGCGAGGTACTTATAGAGTTTCCCAGGCAACGCATGGAGACACGGTTGAGAATTCAAAGCGGCAGAGTATTCTTCTATCGGTAAAAAAAGGAAAAAACCGTCAGACAAAAATACCGTGAGACTAACGAATTTATTCTAACGGTAAAATAGAACAATACCGATAGAAAACGTTTTGAAGTGCCTGAGAGAAGTGTGAAAGTAGCGGATGTCCTTTCTATCAGTATAAATAACAAAATACCGTCAGAAAAAAGGGATTTTTGCAGAACTTAATTTGAAGAAGCAAGAGGCTGCGATGAGATTTTTGCAAGTGCTTTTTGAAGGGAAGAATTAAGTATTTACAGGATAAAAGTACTGTACATGTTAGAACTCATACTGTGGAGTAAAATTGAGATGTATTAATGCTGTGAACTAGCTTATCATTAAATTCTAAAGAAAAATGTACTGCCTGATGTATTAATGATAAGTTCCTCACCTTGCTGCAGAACTTGTGGGCTGTTTGCTTGGCATTTATCCCTGAAATAGAAATTAATCATCAATGGTTCTCAACCCATAATCCTTCTTCGTGGTCATCTCGCAGATACGTTGTTTCGTCGATATCTTCAGTACGGATAGATTGAATGTCCTCTAAAAATGGAGGTATTTCATCGAATTGGTTATACTCCTCTTCGTCGACAACATCTTCGACCCCAACAATACGTCTCTTGCTGTGGAGGACAACATGCAAGTTTGGATTGGCCGGGTCAACAATGTAGAATACATGTGTGGCTTGCTTTGCAAGTATGAATGGATCGTCTTGGTGTCCGACTCTACCAAGATCGGCGAGAGTAAACCCGTAACTGTCAACTTGAACACCTCGAGGGATTTCGACCCATTGGCATCGAAATAGGGGAATCTTAAGTAATCCGTAATCGAGCTCCCATATTTCGTCAATAACACCGTAATATGAGTTCAGCGCCCTTACTGACCTGGCATCCTCGGAAATAGCAAACAGTGTCACTCCGCTACATTGCGTGCTACTCTTGGCGTCTTGAGCTCTTGTGTAAAATGAATACCCATTGATGTCGTACCCCTGCCAAGTCTCTACAGTGAATCTTGGGCCTCTAGCCAACCATGTCACAGTTTCACTTACGGAGCCCTCGGTAGCTCGCGTGACTCTTTCTTGGATCCACTCAGCAAATTTCCTGTTATGTTCTCTGCTGACCCAAACGTCTAACTTCGAAGGATTCTGTGACCGTAACATTACCTTGTGCTCGTGTATGTATGGCTCGACCTCCGTCATGTGTTGTAAGACCCAAAAATGTGATTTTGCGTACACATCACGAGCGGGGACGATAGCTTTGAATCCAATCGTTCCGATTCCCTCAAGCCTACCCTCGTGTCGGGACTTAGGAACACCAATTGGGTCAACCCCGGCCATATAATCTGTGCAAAATTCAATCACCTCCTCGGCGGCATAACCTTCCATGATACTCCCCTCGGGTCGACGACGAGTCCTTACGTATCCCTTCAATACACCCATAAATCTCTCAAATGGATACATGTAGCGCAGGCACACGGGTCCACAAAACTTAATTTCTCTGATAAGGTGAACAATCAGATGGACCATAACATCAAAAAAGGATGGAGGGAAATACATCTCGAGCTGACAAAGAGTTGTAACCACGTCGCGTTGCAAAGCGTCCAGTCCATCGGGATCAATTATGTACGAGGACACAGTTGCGCCAAATATTCATATCAGAAAAATCTTCTAATTAAGCTCCACAAATGGAGGTAGTGAACTTATAGTACGAGTGCACGTACTTACCTTGCAAGATATTGCGTTGAAGAAATAACATAGGTTTGTGATTGTCTCTCTGACTTTAACTGGGAGAATGCCTCTGATAGCAATGGGAAGCATCTGTGACATCAAGACATGACAGTCGTGGGACTTCATGCCAACCAGTCTTAGGTCCTTCATAGACACAAGTTTTTTCAAGTTCGCGGAGTACCCACATGGAACTTTAACACCAGTGCAGGCATCGACAGAGTTCTATTTTTTCGCTCTTGGACAACGTATAGCAGGCCGGGGGGAGGTATGTACGCTTTCCATTCTCTAAAGGTGCAAGCTCAGTCCTTATCCCCATTTCCACCATGTCACCACGAGCTTTCACACCATCCTTTGTCTTTCCCGGAATGTTCAACAACAAACCAATCAAACTGTCACAGACATTTTTCTCTACATGCATAACGTCAATGCAATGTCGAACTTGTAAGTGCTCCCAGTACAGTAGATCCCAGAGAATCGATCTCTTCTTCCAAACATTTTTTTCTCAAGGTTTAGAATGCTTACCGAACTCAACTTTGATGTCGTTCACGCGCGAGTAAATCTCCTTACTGGTCAGAAACACTGGAGCTGATCCCTTCTCAGGCTTCCCGTTAAATGATTTCCTCTTCTTACGGTACGTGTGATGCACCGGAAGAAACCTGCAGTGACCCATGTACACTGTTTTCCGGCAATTTCGCAGCCACATGCTCTCAGTTTCATCTAGGTAAATAGGGCAAGTCTTGGCTCCTTTCGTACTATACCCCGACAAATTGCCGTAGGCCGGAAAATCATTTATGGTGCAAAATATCAGGGCCCGCAAGATGAAATTCTCTTTCTTGTATGCATCCCACACCTGCACACCCTCGCTCCACAATTTCTGTAAGTCCTCGATTAAAGGCGCTAGAAACACGTCAATATCATTTCCGGGTTGTCTGGGTCCTGAGATTAGTAACGCCATCATGATGTACTTGCGCTTCATGCATAACCAAGGAGGAAGATTGTAGATGCATAAAAGAACCGGCCAAGTGCTGTGCCGGCTGCTCATATTACCATGTGGGTTCATACCATCTGTACTCAGCCCGAACCTTACATTCCTAAGTTCGCCGCCGAACTCAGCAAATGTTCTGTTGATGTTTCTCCATTGAATAGAATCAGCTGGGTGTCTCAGTTTTCCGTCTTGTTTCCGGGCTTCAGCATGCCAACGCAAGTGCTTCGCGACTTTCGGATTTGCAAACAGCCGCTTCAATCTAGGTATCACAGGCAAGTACCACACAGTTTTTGCCGGGGGCCCTTTCCTTACCTCGTGACGTTCACTGTCAATCCAGTCCCTACGCGTATACCTCGATGCGCCGCATCTTGGACAAACATGCAAACTGGAGTACTCGTTACGGTACAACACACAATCATTTGGGCATGCGTGTATTCTTTCGATTTCCATTCCCAACGGACACAACAGTTTTTTGGCTTGGTAAGTAGATCTTGGCAACTCATTTCCCTCTGGAAGCATGTCCGCTAGAAGATCTAATAGTGCCGTGAAACTCTTATCACTCCAACCGTTTCCTGCCTTCAAGTTATATAATCTCAGCACAGAAGACAGTTTTGTAAATGTTGCACATCCAGAGAACAGAGGCTTCTCAGAGTCAGCAATCAGTTTCTCAAATTCACAGAAGTTATTTTCGTTGTAATCTTCCTCTACATCACGTAACATCTCATCTAGATTGTCATCATCATCATCTACGTGCACATCGGAATGAACATTACCAAAATTGGGATGATCATCGATATTATTGCAATCCACATCCGAGTCGTGCTGATTGGTAGTAGTGGTGCTTGTTTCCTCAAGATCTTCGCCATGCCATATCCAACGGGTGTATCGCGCGTTAAAACCACGACGAATCAAATGACTCTTAATTTGATCAGAGTTGCTAAACCTCTTCAAGTTCATACAATCTGTACAAGGACAGAGCATATTTTTCTCTCCCTTCCTCTCCTTTTGTTGCTCAGCAAATTTAATAAACACATTCACACCATCCAAATATTCAAGAGTAGTACGTTTTATTCCATACATCCAATATTTCCTGTCCATCTACAATTAATAAAATTTAACGAGTAAGCCATGCATGAAACCTGCCCGATTAAGTTATGTATATGTACATGTACAGCCTCTTACAACAGATACATGTGTTGAACCCTAGCCTGACGAAATTAACACTAATTAACCTAGCTAACTACACAATACAAGCTAGTTAGCTCCTAAAACATGACGCATTTCCAGCTACCAAGCTCCCAAGCTTAGAGCTACAAACTTGGAACTACACAATACAGCTAGCTTGCAAGTAGAGAGGAAGGGAGATCTAGAGGGAGAGAGAGATAAGTGTCGACGATTAAGCGTACCTTAAAGAGGGGCGCAATCAACTTCCCTCCAGCCTGCGCTGATCACCCTAGCAGTGCAGCTGGAACTTTCGTCACAAACAGAGGGACACAGAGTGCAACAGAACAAATTAAAGAGCAGCTCAGCAATGGTCGAGTGGGGTTTTCCTTATAATGGATATTTTTCTAACGGTAAATACATGAAATAACCGTCAGACTAACTTAGGTAATTTGCCGCGCACATATTCTATCGGTAAAAACACACACATACCGTTAGAGAATGTGCATTACCGAGCAAGTACAGGACTTCTTCTTTCGGTAAATATGTGTATTGACCGTTAGATCATGCATGACACAACACGCACATGAGTTTTTCTATCGGTAGATATGTGTACGAACCGTTAGATGATGCATGACACTCGAGCATGAGTTTTTCTATCGGTAAATATGTGTACTTACCGTTAGAATATGCATGACTGAGCAAATATATGTGTTTTCCTATCGGTAAATATGTGTACTTACCGTTAGAATATGCATGACTGAGCAAATATATGTGTTTTCCTATCGGTAAATATGTGTACTTACCGTTAGAGGAGGTACTGGTACCAAACTGGGACAAACATGCACATGCCATTTCTCACATTCAAGGAATCATATCAATGTAACATCAAACAGATCTTACATCAAACGGATCTTAATTAGAAGATAAAGCAATATATTTCAAGAAATGCTAATTTGTGGATTAACTAGGAGACACAAAAATACTTTTCGTAGGTACTTGGGACTTCATCTTGCCAAAGAAATTACAGATGCCAGTTCACAAATTCAGGTACAAACATACACATGCCAGTTCACCAATACAAATTCAGGTACAAACATACACATGCCAGTTCACAAATTGAAGTGCATGTCTGAAACAGCAGTACAAATACACACTACCTACCAATACAATTAAATACACAAATACTCCCTGCACATTCAAGTTCATGTCCCAATTAGCAATACATGATACACAAATATACAACAATATACAAATACAACAATTCACACATTCGATGTATATTACAAAAGCCACGTCTGAAATTAACAACAGATCATGACGAGGACCCAGTGGCCCATACATGCATTTTACATAAAAGGGAACCTTTGCAGGTTGCCACAATGCAACTACCGACTACAAGTTAGACTTGATACATCACAAATCCATTCATCCAAAATAGCAAATGTCTGAACCACATTGGACTTAACCATAGGAGTTCAGTTCGAAGACGCCCGAGGAGCTGGAACTGCCGTCGACATACATTTGTACGTATTGGTGATTTCCTCGGACTCAAACTCGATTAACTCAACTCAACTCAACTCAACTCAACTCAACTCCATTAACAAAAAGAACCTACCTTCCAAGATGTTGTTCTGTGTAGTGATGGTGTAGAATAGCTGTGCAAATAACAACAATTCTTCTTCTCCAAGCAGGTAAGCATCTGGCCACAAGCTGGTGCATGCAAAAAAATGCAAGATGCTTTCTATAGGTCCTGATTTGAGAAACACGCCGGGCTTAAGCATCTTCTCGACCGAGCCAACCAAGATCTCGCGCGCCCTTCACGTCCTTCCAGCTCTCGACGGTGATCTTCACCATTTCTTTCGCCAACAAGCCAACATAGGCAGCGTACTGCGATGAAGAACCGTGAAATACGTTGCCCCTCACGAGCATCATCCAAGGACCTGAACAGATCATAATCATATTGAAAAGAAGACACATCAAAATGAAGGATACAAAAAAAGCAGAATTATTGCCATAATCGGATTAGAATAATCTAACAATATTGCAGAAATTTTACGTACCTTCCTTGGGATGCCGACGTCTAGAGGGCGTCGATGGAGGTGCGGAGGTGCAGCGGTCCCCTGTAGAAGTGCGCCGGCCATCCATGGAGCTTACGGGTTAGGACTACGAGCCCCAGATGAACTGTGAGAATGAAAGAGACATACCCGTGTATTTATACAAATATATATTTTCTATCGGTACCAAAACAGAATACTGTTAGTAATAAAAACATCTGTAGAAGGCGAATGGTTCTATCGGCACAATAAATATTACCGATAGGAATTTTTGTACATATTCTATCGGTGTGTACGTACATTGCCGATAGAATATTACTAGTTGTAGAAGGCTAACAGTTCTAAGATATTTTTACAATATTCTACCGGTATAAACATTCATTACCGATAGAATAAAACTATTTGAAGACGAACAGTTCTAAGCAATTTTCTATATATTCTAACGGTAAAAGAATCCATTACCGATAGAATAAAAATATTTGTAGAAGGCCAACTATTCTATCGGCGCACTACATATTGCCGATAGGAATTTTTAATATACTCTGTCGGTATATTCATACAGTACCATAGAATAAGTCTAGTTGTTGAAGTCGACCAGTCCTATCGGCCCACAACATTCTTCCGTCAGTACTTATGCATCTCTTCTAACGGCAAATATGTTCATCACCGCTAGAGTAAATCATACTATTTATTCTATCGGTAAGTTTCTTATAAACCGATAGGGAAAATACATCCGTCGGGTTTTTATGACCGCGAGGCACATTTTCTATCGGTTTTCTGCTGTTTCGCTAATAACCGATAGAAGATAGGGGTTAGTAGACTGCATTTCTGTACTAGTGACTGTGCATTACAACCATTGAGAAGTTAAGAAGAGACGTGCAATTGCTTACCCGCACACAACAACTGTCCAACCGCCCAAAACTTCCCTCTATTGGCACCATTTCGACAAGTATAAAAAGAAACCAATTCAGAGGAGATGGGGGACAGAGCCATCGGAGAAGATTTGTCAGGCTTTACAGAAATTCTCTCTGACTTTATTCATCTTACATATAGTGAAATCACAGCAGGAAGTAGGGTTATTACTCACATTTGAGGGCCCGAACTTGTATAACTTTGTGTCATTACATTCATAGCTACCATGATTCCCCCTTGGTGATTGTGAGGATTGTCTCCATACTAAACAAACTAAATTCGTGTAAATTCAACTAGGGACCGGTGTCCCAATCGTCGATAGCACTATTATTTTGCATATCAAATTTGATGTGTTTTCTCTAATTCTTTGCATCTCTGCTGTTTTTATGGATATTTGTGAGTAATTTTTTCTCTATGGTTAGGATTGACCTAATCTAGAGGGAATAATTTCAACTCTCATTTTATCCCAAATTTGCATCTTAATTTCTTGAATTTTCTTCCTTTGAATCCCAAATTCCTACGACGAAGCAACGCGCGACCACTGCACTCTAACAAGGAGTTTAGAGGTCCTAATTTCTCAAAACTAGGCAACACATGACCGCTGCGCCCTAAAGGAGAACTTTAGAAGAGAGAGGCTCTTGCCAAACTGACAAGTGGAAGCAATCCTCTGATTATTGATCGGTGACTGTACCGACCACTTGATTTGTCTTAGAAAATCCTTGAAATTAATTTGTCATTCAACTGGCCTTTGTTGCAAATTATGCCCAATGGTTATGAAATTCCCGGAATCCTAGGTTTTCTCTCTGCATTCTAAAATCTTAATTTATGTCGTTTCTTACTTTTAAACACTAATTTTTTATTTAAAACCCCAGTTTTCATAGTTTGTAGTTATAGTTTTTAGAGTAGCTTTCAAAATCAATTCCCACTCTGATGTAGCTGGAAATTTTAATCTGAAAGACGATAAAACTTTTCCATATGGATTCAACCCTCAAGTGCACAAGAACTATAACTAGGCACACTCTTTTTTGGGTGTGTCAGCGGTGTAGTGAGGAGGCAAAGAGACCGCCAGCCATAGGTGGCGGTGATCGGCGAGGGAGGAGAAGAGGCAAGAGGTGGCGGTGGCTGGAGGTGATCCAGAGGGACAAGAAAAAAGAAGTGATGGGAGAATGGAAGGTGGTGATTAAATTTAGTTTTAGATATATGGTATAAGTGGTGCAAGTTATTTAAGAAAAAATAGATATTTACATCCTACACAACTCCAATAAAAAAACATATAAAAAACATCTGATGTGATATTTTTTTTAGAGAGTGTCTATTTGGTGAGCATGCACCATTTAATTTTAGGATGCACAATTTTTGTTTTTTAATTTAGACACTCCAATTTTTCATTTTCAAAGAAAAATTGGCACTCATTTCACAATGATAGAAAAGCAGAAGACCGAAACATAGAGATGCCATCTCTACCAAACTACTATATATACTCTGCAAATAAATAACCGCTTACAACTATTACTTAACCAACTTCAACTCCAATAAAGTAGTCCCTACACCGATGTAAGCTACCGTCTAACTCACACTTACACTCTATGCAGTAATCATTTGAGTTACAATTATATCATACGGTCACTTTACAGCCAACGCAAAAGAACTGCTTATAACTATTATAACTCACTGACAACACTAATAAAGTACTACATACATATTGTATGAGTTAATATTTCAAATTAAGTAATCGACAAGTTTACGGCTCCAATATAAAGATAAACTATATTGAAGTAAATGTAGCAAAGTCATAATTTATACGCAAAGTTAAAAATACATACATCAGAAAACTTATGATTTTTGCTAAAAAAATATATAATAAAAATAAACTTATAACTAAAGTATATGGACATATACAACTACAAAGTAGAAAAGGAAATATGTAATATATGAACGTAAGTGAAAAATTATCTTATACTCCTAACAAAAGAAAGAAAAATATGTTTTCGGCAAATTAAAACGGGTAAATATCACTTTTGGTCTCTATACATTGCTCTAAAACTCACTTTAGTCTCTTTATTTTCAAAAAAGTTTAAATTAGTTTCTTTACTTTGTGATCCAGATCAAAATAGTATTTTTATTAAAAATCCAGTTTACAATATAACATGTGAATATGTGTATGCTGATATAGTGGACTAAGATCATGCAATAAACACTTCTGAACCATATAGGCTCCAATATCACTACTAATATTTCTCAAGAACAAGTTCTTAGAGCTCTAATCTTTCACAAATTATTAGATCCGAGAAACTCAGTTGATGTAGTATTTTATATGTATTTCTAATTATCATATATGTGTCATGTCACATTTTTAAATTTGATTATTAATCAAAAGAAGTATTTGGCCCGAATCACAAAGTAAAGGACTAATTTTGTCCTTTTAAAAACAAAAGAAGTAAAATGAGTTTTGAAACAAAATGGAAAGACTAATATGCCATCTGTCCAATTAAAGAAAATGCAACTACATACTTGTTTTACATTGATGGAAAAACATCTGGTGTGTAAATGAAAAAAAAAAAATAACTTCCGTAAAAAATGTGAGGGGGGTGTACAACGAAAAATTACGGCGAAACTTATCCCTGTGTGGTTGTGACCTCAATGATGGGACTTATTTCAAAAGATGGAAAATAATAGGAGTTGAAGTGAAAAATATACAAACAAAATAATCCCAAGCTCCCAGCAGAAGCGGTTCCTCACTTCCTTCTCTGCTCGCCAATAGGAAGCCGACAGCGGTCTGTGCTCCGTATTGTTTCACGGAGAACGTACTCCAGATGATAATCCCGAAGAAAAATATCCGAAACTCCCAGCGAAAGTGGTTCCTCACTTCCTCCTCTGCTCGACAATAAGAAAATGGTAGAATGTTCTCCGGATAGTAATCCCGTTTTTTAATCACCGGTAAAGTGGAAAAATAAGTGGATTTCCATTTGGGTACAGCCATACCCAAATGGGTTCCAAGGCCCACTACGATGTTTTTTCTGGGTTTAGCCCAAAACTGGCTTCCAAACAGGCCTTCAGTCATTCAGTGTAGCAATATATAAAAAATGAGTAGATGATGTTGAATTGAGCTTGGTGAACTGCCAAATGTCTTGGAGCTTACGGTTGGATTGGAAAAGTAAAGGAAGTACTAGATATTGTAATGAAAACTGGAAGAGAGAATGACCGAGTTAGGGTCCGACAACATAATCTTGTATGGCCTTGAGTTTTAAGGTAGGAGTTTGAGCACATAACAATGATGAGGGCAATCTGAAGGCATGCTAAGGAAACACTGAATCTCAACACAATAAAACAGACCTTTTCTTTTTGTTGTGACAGACTTATTATCAACTTTCATATACCATCAACAACATGTTTTTTAATCAAATATTACATGTCAAATCCTATAAAACTGGACCACTAAAATAAAGAAAACAATGAAGAGGGCAGCATGAAAGCATGATAACTAAACACTGAATCTCACAACTGCAACACTGACTTATTATCATTTTACTTTTTTCTGTAACATCCATATCCAGTTTTTTTCCCATTTTTTAACATGAAATCTTGCGCCTATTCTATACAGTCAAAGCACTAAAAATGAAAAAACAATAAATACTATTCCCAAAAAAAAAAATATGAAGCGTAACAAACTAACAGATATCCAAAACCTCATCTCATACATGCACCTACATGATGAACTCTAGTGCCTTCAACAAGCTAGGCCCAAACCTTGTCATGTTGAGCACAATGTCCTGTTTGGACATGTAGAACTCCCCAATCTTGTCCCAGCCGCTGCTCCTGATGGCCTCTGGATCTTTGATCACGGTATGGTTCCAACCATACTTCTCCAGCAATGTGCTCTCCTCTGCACTGATGCTGTATTGCACATGCCTGAGCCCCATGTCCCGCGCCGGTGCACCGTAAAACCCGTCGACCATGAACTCGATCCCATAGGGCACAATGTGCACCACCACCCCGCCCGACCGCAGGAACACCATGTTGGTCAAGCCCGCACCGTGCGCCCCCATGATAGCGTCGCAAGAGTCAACGAGGCGGGCAAACTCATCGAGATTGGCGTCCGCCTTTGGGTCGGCGGTGACCACGTCGATGCCAAACCACTCGAGTCCCTGGGTGACATGCGGCGCGTTCATGAAGCGCCGGGTCTTGGCTCGGTCAATGAGCATCACCCGGGGCTTCTTGTTGGGGTCATCCTTGTCGGCCTTGTAGGGTATGTCCACGGCGGCTGGCAAGTCATAGGCCTCCCGGACAAACAGCCGGAAGTCGACCATCGTGTAGTTCTGCAGCGAGGAGCCTGGGTCGATGCTCAGGTCCCGGTGGCTCCTCAGCCCGACAATGACATGCGGGTAGCACCGAACCTGGTCGTCCGCGTCGAAATCAACAATGCCGTGCTGCGTGAGGCGGCGCAAGATCGCAGCGTACTTCTTGAGGAACCATGGCTGGATGTTGGTGACGAGGAGCTGAACGTCCCCGTCGAACTGGCGGGCGGTGAGGAACAGCGGGACGAGCACGTCGCTGAAGTCGTGCCACACGTTTGCGGTGAGCCCGCCGAGCGCGAACACAATGGCTGGCATGGCGTGACTAGAAGTGCAGCTTGGCTCTGACTGGGAGGCGTTGAGGGATTTCACGGTCACTTTCTTGATCCAGGGAAGGCTCTTCCGGGACTGTGCTCGGATGCTCCATTCTTCGCCGTCTGAGACCCGCGGTCGCGGGACGTACACGACGGTGGAGGACTGGCCAATGGCGCGGGCGTCACCACAGAGCTCACAGAGGTCGAACCGTGGGTTGGAGAGGTCGCAGACCACCGCACCCGGTGGAGGCGGTGTGCACTTAGTGTATGTTGCTGCATCACCTATTAGATATCAAGAAGAGGGCACCAATTTGGAGTGTCAGTATATGTTGTCCTGAAACAACTGAACATTTTTTCAGTTTGCTGGTATTGTAGCTTGTTCTTGGGGTAATTGTAATTGTGAAAAATTATACTTTGTACAAATTATAAGACAAATATGAGGTCAATACATACTGTATTACTGTGCCATGGAGACATCTAGTCTAGAAATAAAGCCGATAATAAATGGAATAAGCTCTATAAAAACAAATCATGCTTAGTTAGACCGTGACAATAAACAAGGTATGGGTTTTTTCTTTAGTTCCTGTAAAATGCGTGTGGCACTTATGTGATAGAGACATAAGTGCGTGCACATGTGAGAATCATATCTGTGTAAAATGTGCGTGTCAAAACCCTCATATTCCTTTGCAGAGATAGACATTCTAAGTTTCTAGTCATCCATATGCACACGTGAGTGTACGAAGTTAGTTTATTTGGTTTTTGTGTTTATAAACAAATATTACTTTATATGATGCTAATTCAATAAAATACTTAATTTGGTTAATGCATAATACAATGTAAATTCTCTTAAATACAGATTTTCAATAACATAAATGCATTTTTTATATTGAAATCTATAAAGTATAAGTGAACAACATTTAATATACTTTTACATCACTTAGTATTAGTTTTTGAAAATAAAAAAAGAACTGAATTGAACTAACCTAATAACAAAAAACTCGGTTATTTTTCAGTTAGATGATTTCAATTTGATTGGCTTCTGCGTGACCCTACCTAAAGATAAAAGAATTCTTAGAAGATATGAACTTTTAAATTTGATATTAGGTTTCACAATTTCCTAAAACGAATTAACTTTCTCAAAGGATTAATACATAAGCCATTGAATCTTAAAATTTTGTTTCGGCTATATTTTAGAAGGTTTATCATAATGGAGGATCCAAACCCTAAACAGTAAAATAATTGGTGAGGCCAGAATTTTAAAATATGGAGCCCGCCATTAAAAGGGACAGCAACAACGCCTCCTCAAAAAAAAATAATAAACAAAAAAGAGTAAGTTACATAAAGCCCCATATATTTTGATACCATTTTCAGAAAACCCCAAAATTTACAAAAATTTCAATTTACACCAGATATGTTTGTCAAATATTTCAATTCAACTTGGATTTTGTTAACCATCCATTTTTTATGATTTTTCCATTCCAAGGCCACGAGACATTCATGTCATATCTCCATAGTGATGCTAAAACACATGCACAGCATTAACATATCATTTATGTTACAATTTAGTAAAATTTGGAGTTCAAAAACACTAAAAATCTAGAAAGAAATTAAAATAAAATGACACGATAGAATGATAGAGGTGTTACACAAATGCCACTTGGCCTAAACATTTCAAAATCATCAAAATTGAAAGACAATTAACCGGGATAGGGCGAATTGAAACACTTAACAAATAAAATGTGGGACAAATTGAAATATTTTTTGAAATCTCGAATTTTTTTATAATAGTATTAAAGTACGTGGGTTATGTGTAATTTTTTCATTAAAAAAACTCATACTAAAGTGGGCTTGCTTAAGAAGGCCACGATATGCTAGGTCCCTTTCACAGCCCATAACAACACTGCATACAAAACAGTTAAAAGAATTTTAACTTAGTCATATCCGTACAATCTTTGGCTCTGCAAAAGCTAACATAGATAAAAGAGGACACGCCTAGTGCTAACTGTCAATTAGATGCTAATATATTGATTGGCGTCGATCAAGATGAAATAAAAAAATTCTTAAAAAATTTATATGGACAGTTCAATGAGTAATTTATCACCATACAAAATTTCAACTGAAATTCAATCAATGCTAGGAAAAAAAAAGAGATATATGACTGATGGTAAATTCAAACGTAAAGAAAAACATAAAAGCCCCTACTCATAACAAATTTTTTCTTTCTTTTTTCACCCAACACTTATCATATTTCAACTTGAAGTTTCGTATGTTGGTGAATTACTCGGAGGACTATCGACACATTTTGATGTTGAAAATTTTGTGCTGATTTGATGTACTAGTTAACATGGTTAGCATGTTAGTATTTAACTAATGGTACGCACTAGATATGTACCTATATACACCTTACTTATCAACAACTTCAGACTCTTGTTGTATACCTATGGCAATTTTCACAGTTGAGCATGAAAGATACTTCAGTACTACAACTCTCTAGAAGATACATAACTTTCATGAATTCCTTCTAATGTGCAGCACAAGTCTTCCAATTGTGAACCAGTAAAATGATTAGTTCCTAGAAAAAGTCTATAACAGAAGAACAAATTGCATGTGGATGTGGTGCATGTAAAGCAAAAGCATATAATCGATGTTTACTTTAGTCTGTTACAAGGATCTCCTTTACGCTGCACTTTTTCCCCTTTAAATTCTTTCTCTGACCCTCCTTTACTCTTTTGGTCCTGAATTGTGCATAGAAAGCTGTGTAGCCTGTGCTGTCCTACTTCTAGGGCTCTTCAGTACATTTCAACCTACCAAACATATCACTAGTACACAACCAAACAATCCAATAAAGGATGCATTTGAACTGTACCACATTTTGCAGTGCCTTCTCCTTCCTGATGCTGCAGTGGAGATGCATTCTTGGAAGACTCTGATTTGTAGTAAATAAGAATATCTTATGCTACAAACTTTACAGTTTCTAACTTCTTTGTACTGAACATATGACATTTGGGTGGCCTTACCAGATGCTTCAGTGCTTCTTTCTTCTTGATCTGCCTCCGGAGTTGTGCTCTTGGGACCTTCTTTGCTGTCTACAATTCACCAATTCACAAATATCAAGATTTTAAAAATTTGCTAATCCATCCAATTTGGACTTGAAATGGTACAAGAATGATTTCTCACCAGGATTCCCAGTCTCCTCTTCTTGATTTGGTGTTGGTGTCTCCTTGTTCGAAGATTCTCCAAGCTGATCTGCATCTGGGACAACCAAGTCATCAATTCCGACCAATCTACAAGTTTCAGAAACGAAGGGAAAATTCCCCCAGTTCTTTCTTAACCTTACCAATTTTTTCCTCAGCTGCCTTTCCTTCTTGGTTGGTAGGATTCGACCTTGTCTCAGCAAGATGTCCACTTTCGAACTCTGAACATTGCAACCAATTAAATTACAAATAAATTGCAACTTTTTGCAAGATTTTATTCACCCTCTATAGTTCTTGCAACCATATGGATTTGTTCTTGCATTGATCTTTGGAGATCGGCCTACCGCGCATTGGCCGGCGGGTGTTCTCCACATTTACCGGAGTATATTGCAACGAAGCAACAAACCCAATAAACTTCTAATAAGAAGCAACAGACATACAAAGCAAAAAAATGTCAAACGTTTCAGCACCAAGAAAACGTCCAAACTGACCATTGGGGCCTTGCGCGAACTCCTCCGAGAGGAAGACGAAGGCGACGACGGCGACGACGAGGACTACGGCGAACGGCGCGCCGATCCTGCGGCGCCAGATGCTCTGCTTCACGTTCTTCGTCGTCTTGGGGGACCCCATGCTGCTTCTCCTTACGCTTAACTTTGGTCCTTCTACTCCTCTTCTAATCTTCTTGGTGGTGCACCAGCACCATGAGGGGAATTTTTGCAAGAGCTGCTAAAATTCCTGTGTTATGTCAATGTTCTTATAGCATGTGAGTCTGGGAGCCAGGACAAAGTCTCCGAAAGGTGAGTTTTTTTTTTTAAATAACCAGATTAAAAAATCAATTATAAAACTAACCCACGGTTGGAAGTTTTTACAAAAAGAATTTTAATCGCGGGTGCGGACGGGATTCGAATCCGGGCCAACGACGTGGGAGCGTAATAACCAGCTGGGCTAAGGCCTTTTGCTGCTGTAAAGAATCTGATCATTGTAATATAAATATATACATACACACATACACATACACACACATACACATACACACACATATACAGACACACATACATATACATACACATATACATACACACATACACATAGATATACATACACACATAAACATACACATATACATACACATAGATATACATACACACATAAACATACACATATACATACACATAGATATACATACACACATACATATACATATACACATACACATACACATACACATACATATACACACATACACATACATATACACATACGTATATATCTATACACATATACATATATATACACACATACACATACACATATACATATACATACACATATATATACATATCTCACAACGACCGAGCACATCACAATTTAATCCAGAAAATAATGCATTTAATAAATTTAGACGTTGTTACACGCTGAAAAATAAAAGAATTAGTACATGTTCGCTATGGGTTCAGACGACCCCTCTTACGCCCATGCCTATCTCTCTGAAAAGTAATGGTGAGTACAGATCAGGTGGCACATGTGACCGCCGCCCAACCGCGGTAGAAAGACCATGCCGCTCAGTACCTACATGACCCTGAGATGGCTGTGTCGGTGGAGGGGGATCTTCGAGCTCGTTGGGTGCTAACTCATCTGGTTGGTAGTACTGATGCGCACGATGGTCGTGCATCCCTAGCATGCTCGAGACCCAGTCCTCGTTGCCTCACTGTTGTGCTACTCAATCGGCCTCGCCCCCCTGCGGAGCGTAGTACTCAGGATCGCTGTGTTGATACATGTGGTCGTGGGCGGGCTCCCCACAACTTAGCTGCGTAGACCCCCAACAAACTGAGTGTCCCTGTCCCTGGGCCGCCTGCTCAATATGAGCCTGGTCCCAATCTTTGTCAGCCGCAAGCCGCTCTGCCAATGCCCTACTCGCATCCTCCGCGTCTTGACGGATGTCGTCCTCATCATCAGAGTTATCTGAATCGGGCGTGTGATGTCTCGATGAGCCCCCGATATGTAGATCTCTGCGTCGAGCAATGTGCATTGACGAGAAACGACGAAGCTGAGACGGGCCGGCGGATGTACCTGGTACGTCAGCTCTCAGGTCGACGATGTGCCACGATGACTGCGCCGTGCGGACGAAGTGCTCTGTCGAGTGCCACTCAGGCTAGGCCGAGCTGACATGGGGCTAGATGGCCGGGCCCCTCTCTTGTGTGGAATCGATCCATCTGTCTTTCAGCCACAAGTTAGATCGAAGAAGAATCGCTGTGCTCCTATACGGATGGAATGTAGGGCACCACGCGCCATCGTCTTGAACCGTCGTCCTCCCGTAGAAAGGCCAGACATTAGGAAGTGCGCCTGCTTGTCGATGGCCAGCGCTATGTCAGCTTGCACATGCGGAACTCATATAGGAACTCTGGAAAAATAGATAAGATAAGAGACCAACATAAGTATCTAGCCAAGGCGAACATACCGAGCGATGTATTCGGCCTGGGAACTGAACATCAAGGCCTAATCGAAGACTGTCTTGATGTGATAGTTCTGTCAGCGAAGGTGGGGCCGCACGAGCAAGTCGCGTGCGGGTGCGCAGCACGTACCACTGAAGATAGGTTTGGTACGTCGCAGGGTCATACGGCCGCTCCCCGACAACAACATCCGTCGCTGCATGGTCCTCCCACTCGTCGACTCATTTGGCATTCTTGCTCTGCCAGTTGTCAGAGTGTTTTACTTTACGTGTTTATCTGCAAAAGGTGATGCAATGCACATAAAGCAAGGAAACAAACAAATGTTCAGTACGTAACATAGATATAGAAAATGTTCCAGGCATACACGTGAATCTCCCGCGGGAGATGGCGTTGTCGATTTCTTTCCGGGGGTAGTATCTGCTGGTGTAGCCCGAATTGGCACATCACCCTCTCCGCAAAATACGTCTCCACTACATGTGAGAACACTATGTGCCGGCGCGTAAGCCAGCAATCTTGGCCTGTGGTGTAATGCGAGGAAATGTCGTGCGAGGAAATGTCGTGCGGTGCAACCTGGGAGATGTGCTCCGGTGTCCATGGCCTCCATATGACACATGCGTCCAACAGGAGATCAAACTCTCCCAGGTACGTGTAACATCCTGAGTTTTGGGGTGAAAAGTTCTTTCTTAAAAGTCATGCATGCATATGTCTCTTCTAGATCAACCAAATCAGTCTCAGCTTTATTCTGTTCTAGCCCTAAAATCTCCAAATCTATCCTGTGACCCCAAGTCAAGATCTAACTTTCCAGATTTGATCTATCAGTTATTCTAAATCTAAAAGCCTTCAGAATCCAGATTATTCCTGGATTATGATCATGGGTATGCCAATACCTTAATCCAAAAAGTTGGCAGCTAGATTTTACCATCTGAACCTTTTTTCGCAAATCAGTCCAAGAGTATCACAGATCAGTCCTTTTCCAGATTTTCCAAAAGCCTAAAAAGGCAAAATGTTGCAAATCATCTCCAAATTCAAATCTGATTTAGGGAACACCTCCCAAATGCTTTTCAACACAAATTCTTCTTTTATGAGTATCTCAAAATCAAACCCTAAATCCCAGAATTCGAGATCAATAAGAATCAGACTTATTTTACCCTAACTTACTCTATTTTCAGTTCATATCAAAAATCATCCAAACATTTCAAATTTTATCTTCAATCTGTGCCAAATCATCTGTTGAATCAAGTGTGCCAAATCAGTGCAATCAAAATCAGATCAAACCTTCCAAATCTCCAGATTTACATTTCAGTCCAAATCAAGAAATCAAGTATTGCAAATCAGCCCAAATTCGACCAGGCCAACTGCTGTGCACGACCAGAGCCTCGCCGTGCATTTGCGCCGTGCTTGCTCGCCGCCGGCCACGCCTCGCCTCGCCTGAGCTCGTGCTCACTTGAATCTGCATGTGCACACGCGTCCACGCCCCAGCCATCGTCGTGGCAGCACCGACGACAGCATTTGCTCCTGTGCGCGACCAGCAACAAGCTCTTGTCAGCAACACCGCGCCACATTGCTTACTTCGCCAGCCCTTGTCTCCACCGCTTGCTCCAGCACTGCTAAGTCCCAATGAATCGACATGGTGATCAGTTGCAGTCCTGTCGCCGTCGCAATCACCGTCCTTTACTGTGTCTTCGCCGTTGTTGCATCTGCGCCCGGCAAATCAAATCACTGGCGCCAATTTATTGCTATTACATCCTTGCAAGCTTCGCCCTCTGGTCTATATAAGCAGCCATATCTTGTGTTATCCTCCCTTCACCAGGACTTAACCAAATTCTCAAACTTCCTCACTGTCGTTGTCTTCTCCGGCGAGACCAGCTCGAGGCCTCACGGTGCCAACTTCACCCGCTGCATCTCCTGCCAAATTAACAGCACCAGTGAGTTCCTCTCACCTCACTTATCATGCTGTATCATTTAATTGCTCACTGGTGACCTCTAACGCCGGCGATCACCAGAAATCTTGATTGCCCTGTTCCGGCAATGCAGGCCAAATTACTTCGAATTAGCTTTCGATTCTGTGGAAGAAAATGATCAGTGACTCATTGCCAGCAAGCCTGTGCATCTAGATCTCCAGATTGAGCTTCAATCGAAGTTTTCCCCAATTTTGAGCTTCTCCAGAAACCGGCGATCGTCGCTAGGCTTCTCCGGCCATCCTCCGACCAAATTGATTGTGCAGGTGACTTCCTCTTACCTCTCTTTCACTCTCCAAGCTTGGAATCGAGTTCATTCGACCTGTATCAAAAAGCCCCAAATCTCATGTCTTCTTCTCCGGCGCAGTTCACCGGAAACCGATTCTCGGCTGTTTCAGCTTCATCCACTTTGTCATTCAAGTGTGTTTCAACTTCCTGAGCACATTTGTCTTCTAGCTCGATCTCTGAAACTGTCCAGAATTCCAGATACAGCCATGCCAAGATTTTGACCAGTAGCTTCACTGTGCCGTGTCGCCACCACACTTCTCCTTTGAATTTCATCATCTTCCAGCCATTTTCAGCTTTGGATCCTGTTGAATGATTTGTTCCTGTTATCAATACCTACCTCCCAGACAAAGTGGTGCATCATTTGGAGCCCTAGATCAAAAGTTATGCCAAGCCCTAGTTTCTAGCCATGTCAGATTCAATGCCAAACTATGTCAGTCAGTGGCATTAGCCCTTTTCACTCCCTTCCAGATGTGCATTTTGGGCATAACTTTGTCTCTTAGATTCCTGAGGTTGTGATCAGCAATTTATTCTTCTATCACAACTTGATTTGAGCCCTTGAAATGCATGTTATGCTAAACCCTAATTTTTGACACTGTCTCAGTGCATGCCAGCCAATGGCATTGGCCTTGTTTACCCATTTCTAAGTGTGCATTTTGAAAGCCACTTTGTCCACTGAATTTGTAGAGTTATGATCTACACTTTCTTCTATTGTCATAACTTGAGATAAGCTCTCTAGTTTTCCTTGAAGTTATGTCAGATTC
Organism: Pharus latifolius; assembly: GCA_019359835.1. Lineage (NCBI taxonomy): Eukaryota > Viridiplantae > Streptophyta > Magnoliopsida > Poales > Poaceae > Pharus > Pharus latifolius. Next base: position 46,449,451 of record CM033320.1, on the reverse strand, counting down.
TTGATCCGAATGTCAATCTGCTGACATTCGCTATTTTTGATCAAACCAACCACAAAACTGATGTTCTTATTGTAACCTTGAGATCCTAAGAGCATCTAACATCCATTCTTAGCCAATTCCTTAAAACCCTAGAATCTTGACTCAGTTCAGCTTGCAATCTCAATTATCTCCAGTATTATTCAGTCACTCTTGTAAAGCATATCTGCATATAGATCCTAAAACATTTTAATATATAAGTAATATTTGTGTGTATTGTTTGGTTTGTCGTCGAGCAGATCCAGAAGCTGAGATCTAGGACTTCGCTGTTGACCCGTCATCAACTGCTGTTTCTTACGACGCGGAAGGCAAGTCATATCCTAGGTCATCTTGAACCTATATTTTAAATGTTGTTAAAACATAACCTTGAATATAGATAATACTGCATGAGAAAGATTGAGAATGGTTGATTTATGAATTGGCAGTACCAGACTGGTTATCTGTGAAATGTGAAATAAATAAGTTTTGAGCCATGAACTATTATATGTATTTATATACTTATATTCATGAAATAAAACCCCTAGCCATGACCAGAAAATGGTATGGAATGGCGGTAGCACTGGAGGTGCTAAACTGCGAAGGAATGCAGGCACTGAAGGTGCAAGGTTGTGGATGGTCTGGTCACTGGCATATAAGGACTAGAACCTTGTGTTGTGCGTCTAGTGGCATGAACAACGTGCTAACCGCAAGCCTGGTATGAGACAGGCCTGAACAAGTACTTATGTGGATCGTACATGACACCCCTGCTGGAATTGTGTAGTGATGCACGATAAACACGGAGTACGGCTCCCACACATATCACTGAAAGTGATCTCGCACGTTGATCCAGTAATGGAAACATATGTAGGGGTGGAGGTTATGTTACAGCCTACCACAACTGTGTCTCGCAGAGAGCCACAGGGTCAGGGGTGAATTGTGAGTGAGACATAACAAAAGTTCTTGTTATCTCCACCTTGCCACTCACACATGGTTGTGAGGAGGGGTCTAATCATTTTGATAGGATGGGCTTGAAAGTGGAATATCTTGCGGGTAAATTGGTACCTCTTTGCAGAGTTAAAAACGTATTCGAATACTCCTAGCTCCCGGGTTTATAGGAGTCTGCTGCGGTGGATTAAATCCATGGGGTGTGACACAAGTACTATTTTCTAAATAAAATATGTTAAATCAAGATTACCCAAATGACATGTGTTGTCATGATAAGGAGTGCTACCGTGGGCTGTCGTGTGTCGACGTGTCGCGGTAGTGCTATAATCTAGTGAACATGAATGATGATGTTATATTATGAAAGGTGCTGCCATGAGATGAGGTATGAAAGTAAAAGATTATTTTATAAACATCTATAATTCTTGACTAGTCTAGGTTCATATCATCACTACTATATGTATCTACTCTTACCTATGACTTGCTGAGTACGTAAGTGCTCACCCTTGCAACCTACAAATCAGTAGATGGAGCGTTCAATGATCAAGATGAAGGCGTGGAGAACTTCTTGGATCCAGAAGGAGGAGTGTCAGTCCCGTCATTGCCCTGATGTGTTGTTCTGCCGTCCACTTCTCTTTGTGGGTGGGTCACCTATCTTATGCTGTGTAGATGTTATTTTGCTAAACCATGTATGCCGTGAAGGCATTGTAATCTTCTTATGTAATATCAAGGCCAGCAGGCCACACTGCTTAACTATTTTGTAAGTTACTCTGTTGCAATATGATATACTCCTGTGCTTGACTTATCCTGGGAAGTCAAGGGTATGTGTATGCTATGCATATATGGGACTAGCTGCAGCGAGCTAGGTCTCTACAGGAGTAGTCGTAGTCCCAGTTTCGGGCGCGACAGTACGCCACATAATAGCGGTGAATCTGTGACGATGAACACCTTGGCTGACCTCCCAGCCAACAGACTCCCATGGTTGGTCGATCAACCCAATCCTCGTAGTCCGCTGGCGAACGCGGCCGACCAACAGGGAAGTGCGCCCATGACCACAGCTATAGCAGTATAGGGCATGCAAATAGCAATGATCCAGTCGCGGTCCTGCGACATGCCTCGCAAAGCCCCCTGTACGTCGCACACAACACTGCCATCGCCCAGTTGTAACGTGGCATGGCCCCTGGGTCCGCATCGACGATACTCTCCACCAGGGGAATGAACCACGTGTACACAATGTCACCATGCGTCGAAGGGAACAGGATATACTGCAGCGTCACAAGCAAGTAGGTGAAAAGATGCCGCCGAACTACATAGCCGGGGGCATCATCAGGGCACTTACGGTAGCGTGTCAAAAATCGGTGGGGGACACCACGCTTCGATGCCGGGATCTCGTCACCGTGGTTACCGATGTCCAATTGGAGGTGCATCTGCGCGCGCCAATCTGCGCGTGCAGGCCAGGGGACGATGGGATGTCCACTGCCAGGTAAACCAAGCAGCATGCTCACATCCTTGAGCGTGACCGTCATCTCCCCCCAGCGGAAGTGAAAAGTGTGGGTCTCTGGACGCCATCGATCTACCAATGCGGTGATCAACAACCTGTCCAATGTGATGTGTTGACCTATCTGTAGCATACGGGCGAACGGCAATAAACCTGCATCCCGTAGGATGGGGATGTAGCCCTCATGGAGAGGCCAGTACTCCACGGGAGCACGCACTACCAGCGGCTCCAGTTCCCGGCCCTCGGACAACATGCGGCCGCGATGTCCATAATCATATATGCTAGTCAGTAGCTCTAAAAGATCTTTGTCCCCGCCGGCCATGCCTGTCAAAACTTTGATCCATTAGTGACGAAAATAAAATACATACACATGGATAGCACACAACATGAAAATAACATAACATACAACAGGAACCATTATTGAAATTAAGATGTCCACAAGATAGGACGAAATAAAATAACATACGGATTACAACCATCCAATGCAAATAAGAAGCGTATTACAAAGTTTATTACAAAGTTTCGTCGAACACACACAACATAGCTAGGTCGATGGTCCGAGTGCATTCAAACAATCCTTCCTGCTATGTCCGGGCTGTCTACAGATCGAGCATTTCCTAGCTCGTGAGCTACCCCCTGTGACTCATCTATGTCGTTGTGTATTCGGCGTGTCTTTCGTCGCCCAGGACCCGTTCGCTGTAGATTTACATCTGGGATCCAGGTAGTCTCGTCAGCAGGGATAACTCTGTAGTCACCGAGCGTCATAAAAACTCTCCACACGCCACTCTATGTCTTTGAAAGTTTATCAAGACTGAAGTACTCTGAAAGGTAAGGCGATGGACTCACACTGAGCGCCACACATGAAGCAAGGACATGCGAGTAGGGCTTGTGCAGTAGCTTCGGTTTGTTACATGTGCACTCAGCGGCGTCCCCAAGAATGACCTTGTGCACCTATCCAGGCCAAAGTTGGCCGCTCACGTTCTTCTGCCGAAGGCGGACTTGAATTATGCGGTGAAGTCTGTTTATTACTGTCACCTCGTACCGCTGGGCCTTGTCTACGCGAGCAGTCAAGTAGGACTGCACAACATCAGGTAAGGTTCTCATGGGATCATTGACTAGCGTTTTGGTGGTGTGGGACCCTCATTTTGAGGAATCCGGTGGCAACCGCCCAGGTGAGTTGCACTCAGAAATGGCACATTGCAAGCTCACAACAAGAATATGCATTATATAACAATGCAAATAAATAAAACAAGTGCTGATCACAAGGACCAGTATTACAATAACATAGCGCCAAAATGACGTAATTTAATGTTGATACAAAATTAAGGAGTTTTCTTCGACACAAAGGTCGGCACTGAATAAAACAACAACAACAAGCAAAAGGACTTCAACGATCTTCATCTTCAACTGTAGCGGTGTTGCGTGGGTTTCCTCCACATCGGATTCAACTTGGTAAGTGACCCTCTAGTAGGCTGGATCTTCTGGAGCGGTTTCTTCTTCTTCCACATTGGGTTCAAGACCGTAGGACTCGGGATCAATGAATATTTCCTCTATATTTTTATTTGCAAAAGCAAGGGTGAGCACATTGTCCACATAGTGCTCAACAAGTCTCAAATAAGAATGCAGGTATATAGATGAGGGGGAAATTTCCAAAAGATGACTCTTTGGCTCATAGAATAGGTTTTTCACTCTTAATTTTGAAGAAAAGGTTTTTGTTTTCAAAAGCGAGGTTTTTAAAATCCTAAACTAGATTTTCAGAAGATGTTATGCGTGGTGGTCTTCCATGAGTCACCACTTTAATCAATATTATGAAAAACTTTCCCGATAGCTACTTGTGCTGCATCGACGTGGATAGAATCCACTGCGCGCAGACTCCATGACCTGGGAGCTCAGAGTATCCGATACGTTTTATAACTTTGCAAAGGTGTACCACCTTAATCCACACTCAGCTTTCAAGTCGGTACCTCTTCATGCGACTTTTACGCATGTGACAAGGCCGAGATCACACAATAGTTTATAATCCTAGCATTAACAATTCTCTGCCCGGTAAATAGACATTCCAGTCCTCATTACCGTTGTGGGTACTCCCCACAGCCAATTCTTCCTAGCCTTGGTCTATTGTCTCGCAAGACACATAGCCTGTGAATCTAGTCCCGCATGACTCAAAATCCAGGCGTAGGGCGTCTTCCTCTCTTTATTTTTCTGATCTCACATCACTCATGGCCCTCTGTGGCCCACCAGTTTCCTCTCGAGAAACCAGACAGACAACCATTGCAGGGAAAAGCTAATACTGAGAAAGCTACTATGCTGCACCCCCATACCGGGCAAGTGGTTAGTACGTTTTGCATGCCGCATAGAAGTACAACACAAGGTTCTTGTCCTTATGAATCTTTAGTGAGGAGTCTTTCACATTCCCAATGCGCACACAGCACCAACCAACCAAACCATCCTCACTATCGATTCCAATCGCATTTTCTTTCACAAATGGGTTTTGAACATGCTTTCCACACATGTGACCATTTAGCATTTAACATATAATCTTGAGCATAAGCATAGCCTAAGCATGATATCCTTGGGTGACAAGGGTGCATGGATATTCAATCACAAAAGAGGCTTCACAATTATTTAGGTCATATCTAACAACTTTATTTGAACATAATTCTCATTTGAATGTAAGGCATGCATATACTTGAAAACAACTAACATACTTCATTTCAAAATATTAGGCGAGACATGATCAAGTGTTGAGACTTGCCTTGCAGTGAGGGGTCTAGTTGCTCAGATGATTCATCGAAGTCTTCTGTTGACTCTTCTGCTCCTTGCTCTATTCCCACACACAACAACGAGGCAATTCAACACATCGCACCACAGAAACATACGGAAAATAATTTCTATAGGAAATAATAAGTAACATATTGTCGTGGTATTAAGAATACCCCGGCAGGTTTTGAAGACGATCCTAGCGGGGATTACACGGCGCGGGTTGACCGGGTGACCGGTCCTCCCCCGCCGGACAAACACAAGAATTGACACGTGGATTTATACAGGTTCGGGTCCCGGTGGGGGCCCTAGTCCTGTTGACGCGCTCCCGACCGGAGCCGGCTGGGGAGGCTCTCTCCGGGGGAGAGGCTTCCGTAGCACGTCTGTGAGTTTAGCTATTCCAAATAATAATGAGCTGATCCTTTACAACAGAGGGGTACAAGGGCTATTTATAGCCTCAAAAAGAAGCAAATAGCCTAAACTACCCCGGAAGCCACCGTCGGATTGAAGGGTAGGACCGTCCTTCTTCCGGTCAAACGTCTTGGATGCTTGACAGGTGGTCGCTGATTCCCGAGGCGTCCCTCGCGTGACCTGCACGTGATGAACAAACAGGGATTTTACCTTTTAGGAGGGCGATGACGTCCGGGACCCCTTCCGGAGAGCAGGGTCCCGGGAGCCTGAAGGCGGCGCCCGGGGCAGGCACCGGGGGCCACTGTCCCCGGGCGAATGGCGGCGCCCGGGACTCGCCCGGGGCGCAAGGTCCCGGGAGCCAAAAGGCGGCGCCCGGGACGTACCCCGGAGGCACGGTCCGGGGAGCCTAAAAGGCGGCGCCCGGGGCAGGCACCGGAGGCCACTGTCCCCGGCGAATGGCGGCGCCCGGGACTCGCCCGGGGGGCAAGGTCCCGGGAGGCAAAAGGCGGCGCCCGGGACATACCCCGGAGGCACGGTCCCGGGAGCCTAAAAGGCGGCGCCCGGGGCAAGCACCGGAGGCCGCTGTCCCCGGGCAAATGGCGGCGCCCGGGACCCGCCCGGGGGGCACGGTCCCGGGGGCCTAAAAGGCGGCGCCCGGGGCAGGCACCGGAGGCCACTGTCCCCGGGCAAATGGCGGCGCCCGGGACCCGCCCGGGGGGCACGGTCCCGGGGGCCTGAAAGGCGGCGCCCGGGGCAGGCACCGGAGGCGACTGTCCCCAGGCGAATGGCGGCGCCCGGGACTCGCCCGGGGGGCAAGGTCCCGGGGGCCTAAAAGGCGGCGCCCGGGGCAGGCACCGGAGGCCACTGTCCCCGGCGAATGGCGGCGCCCGGGACTCGCCCGGGGGGCAAGGTCCCGGGAGCCAAAAGGTGGCGCCCGGGACATACCCCGGAGGCACGGTCCCGGGAGCCTAAAAGGCGGCGCCCAGGGCAGGCACCGGAGGCCGCTGTCCCCGGGGAAATGGCGGCGCCCGGGACCCGCCCGGGGGGCACGGTCCCGGGGGCCTAAAAGGCGGCGCCCGGGGCAGGCACCGGAGGCCACTGTCCCCGGGCAATCATGAACTTACCTGGACTTGACCGCGTGGAGATTTCCCCCAACAGCAGCCCCCCATGCCCTCCGGGGACGAAGCTTGAGCCCCCGGAGGGAATGGTTACGATACCGGGAAAATCTCCGGGCGAAACCTCCGGACGAAAATCACCGGAAACCCGGCGACGCTTCGGTTTCTGTGCCGGGCGCTTTATGGCCGCGCCGTTTTCGCAATAAATGCACGCGCGGTTCGAACCGGCGTCTCGATTTACGCGCCTGTCCCTTCGTTTCCCGCGCACGGTTTGAATTTTAGTGGTCCAGATTGCTCCGAGGGGGCCACGTGGCGCGCATCTAGATCACAGCCAGCCTCTATAAATAGGGCCTTAGGGGGCCCCGGTAGCTCATTCCAAATTTTCCAACTCCAGCTTCAGCTCTCCCGGTAGCGCTCTCCCGGTAGCATTTCCGGTAGCTTCCTCCGGTAGCGAGCGTCTGGGAGCTTTAGTCAACCTCCTGAAAAGTTAGCCACCGAAAAAAGAAAGAACTGACCTAATGGCGCCCAAAGGTCGAGTGAGGACCACGGAGGTGCCCCCGGAGGAAATCCCCGTGGATTTCCTCTGGGCCTCCGAGTTCTCGGTCTCGGACGCGGAGTCCCTGGTCGAGAAGGGCGTCGTTGGAGAGGGGGACATCCGGGTCCCCCTGAAGAAGGACGGAGCCCCCTGCCCCAGGCCCGGAGAGGTCGTGGCCTTCGAGGCCTTCCTCGAGGCGGGGCTCCGGCTCCCGGTGCATCCGATGCTCCGGGAGTTTCTCAAAGAGTACGGGGTGGCTCTCAACCACCTCACCCCGAACGCGCTCGTCCGTATGGGCCTTTTTATATGGCTCTATGAGACAGCGACCAGGCGGGAGCCCACCCTCCGCGCCTTCCGGTACTGCTATGAACCGGCAGCGCGGAGCTCCCACCTGGTGAAGGGAGGACCGAAGTCCCCCTTCGGCTCGGTGATGGTCCAGATGTTGCCGGCCCGGGTAATCGACTACCCGGCGGCGGCCTCCCGGGACCACTGGGGGGATTGGGTCTGGAGGTGGTTCTACCTCCGAGTCCGGGACGACGCGGTGGCCTCCCGGGATCACTGGGGGGACTGGCTCCGGAGGTGGTTCTACCTCCGGGTCCGCGACGAGGCGGTGGTCTACGCCCCGGAGCCTCCCACCTACAGCCGGTCATCCGCACCGAAGCCGCCGGTGTGGACGGACGAGGAGTTCGAGCTCCTCGGGAAGGTGGTGCTGGCGAAGAAGGCCTGCTCGATGCGGGACGCCGCGGCGGAGCTGGCGCTCCTGCGGCTTTCCCCCTTCTCACGTGGGGGAAGGGGGATCGGCATGGGCCCGGAGCAGCGGCCCCCGGTCAAGCCGGTGACGCGGCGTAAGTCCCCTGCATTTTTGTACTTGCAGTTTTTTATGAGAAATTGACTAACTTTTTACCTCTTGCAGTGCGCCCGTACCCGGCGGCGAGGGACAAGGCGGAGCACCTCCTGGGGAGGTACTTCGCCGACGAACACGAGCGCATCGTGCGCCTCGTGGGGGAGGGCCCCCCCCAGAACCTGGTGGCCGAGGCCTTCGGGCTTAAGCTTCCGGAGAGGAAGCCCCTTCCCACCCCCGGGAGCCATAAACGGGGAAAGGATGCGGCCGGGGGCTCGGAGCCCAAAAGGGCCCGGGTTCAGAAGACCCCCGGCACCGCGACGACGCGGGCGACGACGCCGGTGAGGGCTCGGGACACGAGTCCCGCGGCTGAGCGTGCCCGGGCGGCGTCCCGGGCAGAGGCGACGCCTCCGCCCCCGGAGGCCCCCGTCGAGGCCCGGGGAAAAGAGGTAGTTGTCGGTGGGGCGGGGTCCGATTCGGCAGACTACGCCCCGTCGCCAATTCGCGTGACGCTCCTCTCGCCTCTCCCGGCGGCACTGGCGCCGGAGAGGCTAGAGGTGAGGTTTTCGGAGGCGGCGCCTCCGTGCCTCCGGCCGGTTGATGAGGAGGGGGGGAGCCCCTCAGTCTTCGAGGTCCCCCCGGAGCAGGAGGCTCCGAGGGCCCTCCGGCCTGGGGCGGGGAAAGGCCCGATGATCCCCCCCCGGGCGGAGATCCCCGCCCAATCCTCGTCTTCATCGTCCTCGGAGGAAACTTTGTCGACGAAGACGCCGGCGACGACGGCCGTGCTCCCAGACTCCGAGGTCCGGGGGCCCTCTCCCGGCCGCAACAGCGGCGCCGGGCAAGATACCTCTCTGCTTCCCGCCGGGGAGGTGGCCCGCTGCGCGGAGGGCCTGCACAGCCGGAAGGTGCAGGCCTTCGTAGCGGGGGGAACGCTCCACGAGCGTTTTGAGGGACTCGAGTCCCTCGGAGCCCAGGTAGCCCGAGCTCTTAATACTTCGCCTTTTTTCCTGTACTTAAGATTTTTCTAACTCTTTATGTATTTTGTAGGTAGCGACTGTTACCTGGGGCCTTGAGCAGCGGGTCACCCGGCTGCTCAAGGAGGCGGAGAGCCGGGCCGCGGCTTGCGTGGAGCAGCGGGAGGCGGCCCTCCGGGAGCGGGACGAAGCTCTTGATGAGCTGTCCCGGGCCCGGGCGCAGGTGCACCTTTCGGAGGGCGCCTACGTCCGCCTCCGAGAGGAGGCCAAGGTGCGGGAGAAGGCGCTCCGGGAGCTCGAGAGTTCCAGCGTCCGGGCGCTGTCGGACGCGGGCCGCTCCGTCCGCTCGGCCTTGGAAAGCCTTGGCGTTAGCCTGGGCTCCGGGAGCGGCCTGGAGGTGCCCCCGGCGACCCTCGCGGAGGCTGTGCGTTTTCTTAACGCACAAGTCTCCGCCATCCTGGAGGCTGCGGACGTCCGAGCGCGGGGCCGGGCGATCCCCGTCATCGCGGCCGCCGCGGGGCTCGTTGACTACCGGGGGGTCGGCGCCCGGGCGATCGGGGGGCGCATCCCCCGGAGCTTCCCGGAGGCCTTCGAGCCAACGCGCCGGGAGGTGGAGTTGCTGGCAGAGGGATTCTATGACCGGATTATCCGGACGAGGTTCCCGACACCGGCGCCTCCGGCCGCGGATGCCCCTGCCCCGGACACGGAGGAAGCTCCCCGGGGGGAGGACCCCAATGCTAAAGTATGAGCCTCCCCCCGGGTGATCAGCTAGGACCCCTTTTTATTTTTGTTAGACATTTTGATTCCGGTAGCTTCTTAGGAGAAGCCCCGGGCACTTGTACAAAAACATTTTGCAATGAAATATATTTGAAATTTTTCTATCTGCAATGAAATGTTACCAGGTACCCGGGGGGTTATTCCCGGGCAATGGTCCGGGAGAGGCTCTCCGGGGGACGCCCAAGCGGCTTTGATTTTGCTGAGCCTTGTCTCCGGGGAGCGCGACGGGGGTATTGCCCGGGAGCCTGTCCGGTTGAGGTGGCACCCGGAGTAGCACTTGGATAATTTTGACAACAGCCGTGCTGAATTAACTCCCCCGCGCCCGAAGGCCCAGATGATACCTCCTCTCCGGATACTTCCGCCGGCTGGGTACGAGTTTTGGCCCGAAGACGTACTTCGGGACTCTCAGCGTCGCGTCCGGGCGCTGTACCGGGACTTGGCCCGGGAGCTGAGGGAGCGCCTCCGGGAGCTTTAGGCGTAGGGGCCTTAGGCTCGTAGAAAATCCCCCGGGTTAGGACCCGGGTTGTATCATTTCCGAAACCCACCGGAGGGGGAAGATGTCCTCCGGATCTCTCAATAAATAAAGCTGCCTTTCTTTTGTTGCTTGCTTTGTCTTTTCTTCTTGGCTGGTCTGTGGGGCTCATCTTCAAAAGAATGAGCTATGTTTGCTCGTGGGTGACCTGGGGGCCCCCTGTCCCCCCCCCCGCCCACAGCGGGCCGGAGGAGATCTCCGCGCGCTGTGGGGGTAACAGGGTCCCCGGGGGGAACATAACCTGTAGGAGACATATTTTCTAAGTTAGAAAATCTTAAAGCGAGGTTTTCAAGGGGAAGACCTTCCGGGAGATAATCATCCGGTCGCCGTGGGAACGGGGAGCCGGGAATAAGGCCGTAAGCGGAAGGAATGTCCAAGAGAACCCGATGGGATTTCCGGAGGCGAGCTTCCTGGGAGACACTCGTCCGGTCGCCGTAAGAACGGGGAGCCGGGAATAGGGTCTTCGGGGAAGGAAATGCCCGAGAAATCCGACTTCTCCGGGAGACAATCGTCCGGTCGCCGTGAGAACGGGGAGCCGGGAATAGGGTCTCCGGGAGGCATTCATCCGGTCGCCGTGAGAACGGGGAGCCGGGAATAACGTCTACTCCCGGGGGAGGAAGACAGATCCAATCAGGCCGCAAGGGGCCGATCTTCCAGTCGCCGTGAAAACGGGGAGCCGGGAATAACGTCGACTCCCGGAGGAGGAAGATAGATCCAATCGAGCCACGAGGGGCTGATCTTCCGGTCGCCGTGAAAACGGGGAGCCGGGAATAACGTCGACTCCCGGAGGAGGAAGATAGATCCAATCGAGCCACGAGGGGCTGATCTTCCGGTCGCCGTGAAAACGGGGAGCCGGGAATAACGTCGACTCCCGGAGGAGGAAGTGCCCGAAGACGGGACTTGAGTGTTTGGGCAGGGGACTAGTCTCCCAAAGTGACTCGTTACCACGGCCACTGTGACCGGGTTGCCGCTTACACCCTCAGTCCACGAGGGCTGATCGTAAGTCGCCCTATGGGAGTGCAAGCTCCGTTGTAGGGACTTGTTGGGGCTGGCCCACTTCCTCGCGGGGAGGGCATCCTCGCGGGGAGGGCGCCCTACGGGAGTGCAGGCTCCGTTGTAGGGACTTGTTGGGGCCGGTCCACTTCCTCGCGGGGAGGGCATCCTCACGGGGAGGGCATCGCCGCTAGGGGCGGTAATGAGAAAAACCTGCAATGAGACAGTTTGCAAAGCAAGATCTATGTATTGCTAATGAAATGAAGTACAGGGCCTCCCCCTGCGAAGCCGCGAAAGGGGAGGAAAATACAGCGTCCCTCCTCCCCCTCCGGCGTGAACGCCCCGGGGGAGGGGACATGCCCGTAAGGCTAAACATAGGACTTGCGAAGTAAACGCAAGTTCCACGTGTGCTTCAGCTCCTGCTCTTAAAGGTTGGAGAGCTTGTAAGCCCCCGAGCCCAGGACTGCAGGGATCTTGCAGGGGCCCTCCCACTTGGGGGAGAGCCTACCCTGGGCTTGGGGGGCCTAATGTGCTTGAGGACAGGGTCCCTAAGGCGAAAGGCCCTCAAGCAGCGACGACCGGGGCCGGAAAGGGGGAAGCCCCTGTGGCGAAGACCGGGATTGAAGTGGAGGGGGCCCCAGTGGCCTCGACCGGAACCGGGAAGGGAGCAGGCCCTGTAATACCCGGGACCGGCCAGGGGGGAGCCCCCGCGGCGACGTCCGGAACCGGGGAGCCCATGCGGGGGGAAGTCCACTGCGGCACGGGGGCTGCTCTGTCGACCGCCCCCGGTGCGGTACACGCGACGCGGGGGGTGGGACTGGCTCCCGGCGTAGGGTAAACCCCCAGCATGAAATGGGCTCCCGGCCCCGGGAATAGGCCAGGAACGGGGTACCCCCTTGGTGCCATCGAAGTGATTGCATCTTTTGCATCTGCAAATAAAAGACTAGAATTTGCGTTACGGCACAGGTAAGGCCCGTGCTTTTGGTGAAATATGGGCTGAGAATCTCCCTTTAGTTGGAGGCGTCGGATCCCCGGGGAACGCACGTGGTGCGACCTGAGGAGCAAAGCCTCGTGCTTGGCGGCACTGCTGGACCCGGGGATAGCAGGACCTTCTGGAGGCCCCCTTCCGGACGCGGTTTGAGGGGGGGGGCCTCCCGGGGGGTATTGCCGCGACGTCTGGTTCCAGGGGGGAGGCCTCCCCCCTGGGCGCCTCAATAATGTTGACGCTTCCGGTCGTGGCGGCTGCGCGCTCATACAGAGCACGGGCCATGTCTTGGTCTCCCCGGACGTTGATCACGCCATGCGGCCCGGGGATCTTCATGCAGAGGTAGTTTTGATGGGTGGCAGCCCCCAGCCGGTTGATGGTGGTCCTCCCCATAATCGCGTTGTAGGAGGAGGCGAGGTCCACTACGTCGAAGCGGACCAGCTCGGTCCGGTAGTTCTCCGGGGCGCCGAAGGTCACAGGAAGATCTACCTTGCCCACGGGGTGGATCGCCTTCCCCGGGACAAAACCTTGTAGGGGCCCGGCTGCGGGCTGCAGGAGCTTCTCATCCACCTGCATCTCTTTGAAAGCCTTCAGGAATAGGACGTCGGCGGAGCTCCCACTGTCCACAAGGATGCGTGCCAGGTGACAGTTGTAGATTGTCGCGGAGACAATGAGTGCGTCGTCGTGGGGGAAGCGAACCCCCCGCGCGTCTTCTGCCGTGAAGGTGAGGGGGACGTCCGACCACTTTGGTGGCGGGGACGTGTGTAGCACCCCCACAACCTTAACTTCACGCGCGTACTCCTTACGCTGGCGCTTGGAGTCCCGCCCGGAGGCAGACCCTCCCACGATGACGTTGATGCGGCGCTGAGAGTTCTAGAAGGGGAGAGCTTCTGAAGGCTCCCCCTCCTGTGCCTGCTCACCCCCCGCGGGAGCGGGAAGGGCCGGAACAGCTGGCCGAGGGAGCAAGGAGGCCGGAGTCTCCCCCCCCCCACCCGCGCTGGTCGAGGAATGCCGCGAAGTGCTGCAGTAGTTGGTCGCAGTCTCGGGTAGCGTGGGTACTGGACCCGTGGAAGCTGCACCACGGTCCTTCCCGCCTTCTCCCCGCGGGGCCTTCCCGGCCGTGTGAAGACTGTCCTCCCCCATGGGCTTTCGGCTTGGGGAAGGGGCGGTTGCCCCTCGGGGGGTCGCGCGAGCCGCCTCCGCCCTCGAGGACAAAAGTGTCCCGAGGCCGTGGCTCGTTATGCCCCCCCTGTCTGGGGCGTTTGGGGGGATCCCTGGCCCACCGGTCGACGGGGGCGGGAGCCCCCTGTGTCTTCTTCCAGATATCGTCTTCCTCCGCCCGAGCGTACTTTTCGAGCACGTTAAAGAGCTCGTCGGCGGAAGAGGGGCAGCTCCGGGAGAGCCTTCGGTGGAGCTCCCCTGGGAGGATGCCGCTTTTGCAGGCTTCGATGACCGTAGAGTCGGGGACGTGGGCCACTTTGCTCTTCACCTGGGCAAAGCGCTTGAAGAAGCTTTTGATGGTCTCCCCAGTCCTCTGCCGGACAGTATACAGCTGCGAGGAGTCCAGGGGACGTACGTAATTTCCCTGAAAGTTGGCGCAGAACTCCCGCTTCAGCTGCGAGAAAGACTTGATGGAGCCCGCCTTCAGATTGTAAAACCAGGAGCGGGCAATGCCGGTGAGGTAGAGGGGGAAGACGTTGCATTGGACGCTCTCGTCCCCTCCTGCCGCGGAGATGGCTGTGGAGTAGATCTGCACGAACTCGTAAGGGTCCGCCTCGCCATTATAATGCTCGATGTGCGGGGGACGGTAGGGCCGCGGCCATCGGATGCTGCGGAGTCTTCGACACAGAGGCTGGTTCACCCCCTGCACTTCCCGGGGGGAGCCGCAGTCACTGTCTTCTTTAACGGGGGACGCCCCCTCGTTATCCGAGTCAGGTAGCGGCCCAAGAGGGCCGCCAGAGTGGTGGTGATGACGCTTCTCTTCCGGGCCGGGACTGATTTCCCGGACGTCCGGGCTTCCCTCCGGGGAGGATGGTTCTTCGGCTGGTCTCTTCCCCCGACCGGTGCGAGAGCGAGGCTCCCTGCGATAACGACCGGGGGGAAGCTCTTCCCCGCGGTTGGGAGAATGCATTCGCTCGACCTCCCCCCGTGAGAAGCGGACCTGCTTCGCCGGGGGAGGGAGCTCCTGCACTGTAGCAGCCGGCCCGGAAGCTACCGGGGCCTGCCGGGGGGAGCCCTCTGCGACGGCCCCCGAGACCGGAAAGGGGGGATCCCCTGCACCATCCGGAACCGGGGAGGGGGCGCCCGGGGCGGCGTTTGGATCTGAAGAGGGGGCCCCTGCGGCAACGACCGGGACCGGAAAGGGGGAAGCCCCTGCGACATCCGGAACTAGTGGGGGGTGAGCCCCCTCGGCGACGTCCGGGGTTGGGGAGCCAATGCGGGGGGAAATTCACTGAGGCACGGGAGCCGCTCTGTCGACCGGCCCCGGTGCGGCAAACGCAACGCGAGGGGCGGGACTAGCTCCCGGCGTAGGAATAACCCCCGGCATGAAATGACCCCCCAGCCCCGGAAGCGGGCCGGGGACGGGGTACCCCCCTGGTGCCACGAAGGGCCCGGGCGTGAAATAGCCTCCCGGCACCGGGACAGGCCCGGGTGCCGAGAAGTGTCCGGAAGTATATCCCGCGGGGGGAGGGAACCCCCCGGCGGGATCATACGGGGTAGACAGCCCCCCTGACGTCGGAGGGGCCGCTGGGTATCCCATAAACGGGGGCATGATCCCCGGATATGTGTGCGACGAAAATGTGGGGGCCGAGGGCCGCGCCAACACACTAAGGAGCTCGTCCATAGAGCAGTGGGCGCGGAGCTGGCCCTCCACGAGGGCCTCCAGCAGGGCGTCCCGGGGAGCCGGGGGAGCCGTCGGGGGGACGCTTGTCCCGGCCGAGGTCCCCGCGGTCACCGGGAACGACCTGGAGGTGGAAGCACCTAAGTTAAGAGGAAAGGAGGGAGGCGGTACCTGGGCCAGGTCGCCTCCGGAAGGGTCCGCCGGGACTGCAGTGTCCCGGGCGGATGGCGCCGGGTCTCCGAGACCCGGGTCATCGGGAAGGGTGCGAGCCCTTGTTCTTGGGGGAGCCATGGCGTCTTGTCACGAGTCCCCACGGACGGCCCCAACTGTCGTGGTATTAAGAATACCCCGGCAGGTTTTGAAGACGATCCTAGCGGAGATTACACGGCGCGGGTTGACCGGGTGACCGGTCCTCCCCCGCCGGACAAACACAAGAATTGACACGTGGATTTATACAGGTTCAGGTCCCGGTGGGGGCCCTAGTCCTGTTGACGCGCTCCCGACCGGAGCCGGCTGGGGAGGCTCTCTCCGGGGGAGAGGCTTCCAGAGCACGTCTGTGAGTTTAGCTATTCCAAATAATAATGAGCTGATCCTTTACAGCAGAGGGGTACAAGGGCTATTTATAGCCTCAAAAAGAAGCAAAAAGCCTAAACTACCCCGGAAGCCACCGTCGGATTGAAGGGTAGGACCGTCCTTCTTCCGGTCAAATGTCTTGGATGCTTGACAGGTGGTCGCTGATTCCCGAGGCGTCCCTCGCGTGACCTGCACGTGATGAACAAACAGGGATTTTACCTTTTAGGAGGGCGATGACGTCCGGGACCCCTTCCGGAGAGCAGGGTCCCGGGAGCCTGAAGGCGGCGCCCGGGGCAGGCACCGGGGGCCACTGTCCCCGGGCGAATGGCGGCGCCCGGGACGTACCCTGGAGGCACGGTCCGGGGAGCCTAAAAGGCGGCGCCCGGGGTAGGCACCGGAGGCCACTGTCCCCGGCGAATGGCGGCGCCCGGGACTCGCCCGGGGGGCAAGGTCCCGGGAGCCAAAAGGCGGTGCCCGGGACATACCCCGGAGGCACGGTCCCGGGAGCCTAAAAGGCGGCGCCCGGGGCAGGCACCGGAGGCCGCTGTCCCCGGGCAAATGGCGGCGCCCGGGACCCGCCCGGGGGGCACGGTCCCGGGGGCCTAAAAGGCGGCGCCCGGGGCAGGCACCGGAGGCCACTGTCCCCGGGCAAATGGCGGCGCCCGGGACCCGCCCGGGGGGCACGGTCCCGGGGGCCTAAAAAGCGGCGCCCGGGGCAGGCACCGGAGGCCACTGTCCCCGGGAAATCATGAACTTACCTGGACTTGACCGCGTGGAGATTTCCCCCAACACATATAACATGCATGCAAGGGAGATGCTTTGGACAAGGTTACTCGAGCGCTGCTCGAAGGGATAGGTTCAAAGAGGTCGAACGTCGAAGGGTCGACATTCGGTTCATGGCTAGGGTCGACATTCGGTTCACGACTAGGCATAGCCTTAGGTTGGCTCTAGGTGGATTTTCTGGAGATGTGACAGTAGAGAAAATTGTAGAACATGGCTCCAGGAACTTAGTGGATAAAGTGGCATTTCAATTGCTCAAACAGAAGGGGTCAAACAAGATTAATGCCAGTGGCTGACATGCACTGACACTAAACTAACACTGTCGAAAACTAGGGCAGAGAGGCAAATCTGGTTCTGGGCTTCAAACACTTCGCCAACTATGTCTAGGAGGTAGGCGTGGATGCCAGGGACACAATGGCGGTGGTTTTAGGGGTTGAGGCGGCCGGACGACGACGAACGGTGGCGATGAACTACGGTGGCTACACGGCACAGGCACTGTTCTGGACAGAAGCTTGGCAAAGGCATATCCCACGATCTAGGTAGAATCAGCGATCGGACTAGTGGAACGAAATGCTCAGGGGGCTGAGACCTAGCTAAGAGACAAGGTGGCATTGGCTGGTGTGACCAGGAATAAAATCCAGTGGCCGGCGCCAGAGAAGAAGGTTCTGGATTTGGGGGTTTTCGGCTACAGCGCGATTGAACTCGATTCCTTGCTAAGAGAGTGAGAGGGGGACAAGGGGAAGCTACAGACACGGCCAATTTGACCGGAGGGTCGCCGGCGTGGCCTGGCGACGTGAGCCCGGTCACTGGTGGCGAACAAAAAGGGGAAAGCTACAAAGATTGCTGCAATTTGAAGTCCAGGCTAACAGGCTTGCTAAGGGTGATGTGCTGATCAATTTATCCTACTAGCACGAAGGCCAATTCGGGCTAAATCAATTGGCATTGGAGGAACAGGGGTTTTAGGCATTTCCGGTGTTCGCCGGCGCTAGGGTTCGCCAGGGTCCAATTAAGTGCTATGATACATAGGGTGATAAGGGAAGCTTACTGGTAAGTTCGGATTGAAGAGGGAAGCAACGGGTGAAGTTGGCACCGTGAGCTCCAGAAATAGCTCGCCGGGGACGAAGAAGAAATGCGAGAGCTGAGACTTTGTGGCTGCTAGAGTGGTGTGAAGAAACTCTGGGTGAGGGGGAGGGCTTAAATAGGCAGTGGCTGGGGCTCTCGAGAGTTGAAGCGGATCGAAACGTGATCCGGGAGGATCTCCAAGTCCTGATCGCATGCGGCTTCGCGACCAAGTCCTGATCGCATACGGCTTCGTGACCTTAACCGTGTTTGGAAAGGTGATATTTACTCGATTTGCCTTATTATTCTGTATACTCTCCTCATGCTTTCGCACATATTAGTCATTTTCTTCGGTATATATACCTAGATTATTCCAGATTAATTGCCAAATCGACAGGATTACTCTTTTTCCAATTTTTATCGCAGGTCGGCGAGGATTGGATGGATTTTTGGCTAGCGGACGTGCGTCCTTGACTTAATCTGGCCATCGGACAATTCCTGATGGAAGTGCGCGTTCCCGCGGTCGCGTAGGAACTGACCGCACTGAAATCGGAGTCTCCAGGGGCCGAAATCCCAAACCCTAGCCACGTGGTCACATTTCTAAATTTCCAAAACCTCGAGGGCTTTTCTGCAAAAGTGCCAAATTGCCCTTCTTACATTGCCGCCGGCCATCTGAGGCATTTGAGCCCGGTTTTGTTTTCTTTTTGCTTCTTCTTCTTCCTCCCTCAAACCTCCTCCACACCTCCCTCCACCTCGCCGCTGGCGGCCGGGCCATACGCCGGCGGTGCTCCATCCCCTCGCCATTCTCCTCCACCGATCCGACGCTGCCGCCGCTCGAGATCCCGCCGCCATCGGATCTTCACGATCCGGCGCCTCCACAGCCGCCACAGCGGCGCATCTCCACAGCGCGCTGCCATCGCCCGTGTGCGCCGCCGTCGGACCCGAGTCCTCCTTCGCCGATCTGCGCCGCCACCCCACAGCGCTGTCCCGCCACCACTCGACGCCGCGCTGCCCTCATCCAGCCGCCGATCTCACCTCGTCGTCAATCCTGCGCACCTGACCACTCCCGCGCCAATCTCACTTCATCGCCGTCCCGAGCCGGCGCCACCACAGCTGTGCTTCACCGAGCCGGCATCCTCTTCCTCCGCTCCACCACGCGCTCTCCTCCCACACCCTCTTCGCCGTGCTTCTACACCATCTTCTCCGTCGCCGGTCTGCTGTCTTCGGCTTCTTCATCAATCTCTTGTCCAGCAACTGCTGCAGTGACCTTCATCTTCATCGACGATTCTTTGGCAACAATTCCTATCACTCAATCCCCTTCTCTTCTCCGCCTGATTCGTTTCCTGTGATGCTTGTGTGATGCTTGTATGAGAACAGGGTTTAATTGTGAATCAGCATTTTGATATTTGAGTAAATTCCAGTTTAGTTGTGTGTTGATTGCTCTGAGTTGTAGTCCTTGGTGATCTCTCTATTCGTGTTTGTTTGTCTTCAATTAAGAATTCTGTTTGTGTTTCTGCTGATGTTGAACTGTGATAGTTGATAGGAATGAGAGCTAATTGTAATTAAGTGGCAGCCTGAGCTTGATTTTGATTTATTGTCTAATTCGCTGCTTCTCTTCATGAATTGTCTGTACTGTACTGAAAACTGAAGTCCATTGTTATGATTGGCTGTTGAACTGTATTGATCATATTTCTCGAGTTCCTATGCTACAGCCTGTGATTTTTGATCTCGGCATTTGATTCACGTTAAACCCAATTTGCTGCTTGACAACTTCTTCAGTGATCACTGATATTTGGTTGGGTTAGGCTTGGATTGCTGTGTGTAGTCCATTGAGAATCTGTTTCTGTTAATCTTTTCCGGCTGAATTGGTTTCACACGGTAGTGTTCACTCGGCTTACAAATTTTGTTCACCGCTGGCCTAGAGTACGAGTTCAGAGTTTGATTTCTAATAGTCACATTCTAGTCGGTGAGACGAGTCGAGGTGAACCAACCCACATCCCTCTTGGCGGTTTTGTTTCATTTTCTGATTTGGATTTAGTTAGACATATTTTGCTCTCATCTAGTCCTTTGGGAGAGAACGGCATACTTGCCTTCTACTGTGACCTCGTCCGCTTGCGAGGCCCCATTTTAGGTGGTATCAAAAGGATTCGCGAACATGGATGGGTCCGCAACCATGGATTGGTCCGCGACCAAGAAAAGGAATTCGTTCCCTGTTCGGAATTGTAATCTGATCCGAATGTGTATAACTAAGCTTATCTGTTTAGAATTAGTTAGATGAGTCTAATACGTTTAGGTTATTGAGTCTGATACGTACTCATACGATTGGACTATAAATACCTTGTAATAGGTCTAGTTTAGATGATCGAAGAGTCATAGAGCTTATTTGAGTTTTAGACACTTATAGTTCCTTCGACGTAGACAAGTGTGCCTAACGTTCGATGTGTAAGCCCTCTTTGAAATAAAGAGTTGTGCGATTTCTTTGGGTTTCGGTATAAGATCCCGTTATTCCGCATATTAGAATCTGGGCGAGCCTAGTGCGAAAACTAAGGCTAGGTCTCAAACGGATCAAAACGGGATACGCGTGACTGTCACCGGAGGTGGGATCGACATGGCGTGCACAGCGTTGGGACACGGCAGTGAGTCTGCTAGAGGAGAAGATCGTGCCAAATCTGGCTGGAGCAAAGCGACGGGGTGGCTGGCTTCGACATGGTGGCGAAGTGGCCAAAAGTTTCTGACAGCAACAGGCACGCGCGAGCACAAAACGAACGGCGCTGCTGGCGGTCATCGGTCGTCGCCACGGTGGAGGGTTTTGGCACAATGTGAGCACCACGCTCGGACACGTCGAACATGACCATAGGTGGAGACGGATGCTGGCCGGCGGTGAAGATCGCGGCGGCGAATCACGGCGAGCGGCACCAGTCGCGGTCGAAACGGTTGCTGGTCTGGTCGTGGTCGAACGACCTGGTCAAAACGGCTACTGGCCAAGCCCTGGTCGAAAGTTCACGGCCTGGTCGAAACAAGGGGCTGAAAAAGGAGTCTTGGGCCGATCTGTAATTTCTGGAACTTGTTTCTTGGACTTAAATGTAAATCTGGAGATATAATTGGTTTCGGCTGAAACTGATTTTGCCAAATGGGTTTACTAAATTCAACAAGCAGGTATACAAGGATAAAAGACATAATTAAGTGTCTTTGATCAGGTTTTGAGCAAGATGAAAACAGGAAGATTAGGGTAATTAGGGTAATTAGGGTCTGAATTTTGGCGAGGCTGAAAACTGAAGTTTAGGATGAGATTTTGAGATTTTTCCTAAAGAGGATTCTGTTCAGAATAGCGATTGCGAGACATTCCCTGAATTAGATCAAGGTTTGGAGCTGATTTGTGGCTTTTAGCCTTTTCAGGCTTTTGAGAAAATCAGAAAAGGATCAATCTGAAATACTTTTGGACTAAAATGCAAAAATGGTCTGAAAGGTGGAGTTCAGCTGCCAACTTTTAAAATTAAGGTAGTGGCATACCTAAGATCATGATTCTGAGATAAGAGATCAAAAATGGGGTTGAGACATCCAAGAATCCAATGAAGATATGCTGACTGGCAAGCTAAAGAGGTAGCAAAATTTGGGATGTTACGGTGGCAACATGTGAGACCCCCATTTGAGGATCACTTTGGTAACCGCCCAGGTAGGTTACACACAGCAGGATGACACATGAGCTCCAAACCACACAAGCATAATAATAACATTAAACAAGTAGCAGGCCAGCATGGCCAATATTACATAACCAAAGCACCAAAAATGGCGCTGAGTAGAGTTGCTAAGAAAATAACAAGTTTGTCAGAACTAGAATCGGTATCCAAGTACCGAACACACAGCATAAAACACAAAGCAACGACAAAAAGCTTGACTTCCATCCGCAGCAGGGTTGGAGTGGCTCCTCCCACATCTGACTTGACTTGGTGCGCAATCCTTCTAGAACGTGGGCTCGTCCGGGGCACTTCCATCTTCTGTCGGGAACTCATAACTGAAGGAATCGGGATCCTCGAATCCCTCTTCTACAGTTGGAAGTAAATGCAAGGGTGAGCACTTGGTGCTCAGCAACACTCATTCCGGGGATTATAGTAATTGTACTTATATGAGGGTGAAACATATGATTCAGGGGTTTTAGTTTCATAAGGATAGAGATATATAGATTTCCAAGTCATTTGTTCAGTAAACAGTACTTTGTCATGAAAATAGTACTTTAAACATTAAATAGGTTTTCAATAAAACATTAGATGTAGTGGTCTCCCATGAGTCACTACTTTGTTAACCGCATTATGAAAACATTCCAAAATATTACTTGTGCTATAACCCATGGATAACATCCACTACGAAAAGACTCCTGAACCTGGGAGTACAGAGTATCTGATACTTCTTTTACACTTTGCAAAGGTGTACCTCTTTTTAAATCCACTGGTTCACTCGGCTTTCAAGTCGGATCAGCTTCATGTGACTTTTACACATGTGACAAGGCCGAGATCACACAACGCTTTACAGTTCAGTATTAACAGTATCCCTGCCCGGTAGATAGACAATTAAGTCTCAAGTACCGTTGTGGGTCTTCCCCACTGCCTTACTTCCTAGCCTCTCTGGTCTATGTTCCCTCAGGACACATAGCCTTGGTCTATGTCCACGCGAGACATACAACCATTTAAGATTACAGCCGCTCACGGCTTAATCAGGTCTAGGGCGCCTTCCTTCTTTCACGCCTTTTTCTCTCATCATTTTTCTGGCTCACATCACTCATGGCCGAACCTTGGCCTTCCAGTTTCCACGCGAGAAACCAGATCGTCAAACCATGCAGGGAACTGCTAATACCAAAAAGCTACTGAGTTGTGCCTGTCCCATACCAGGCAAGTGGTTGGTACGTTTACAATTCGTATAGAGACACAGCACAAGGTTCTTGTCCTTATGAACCAATAGTGAGGAATATTCACATACCCTGGTGCGCACCGCACCCTCTCCATACAATCCAATCCTCACTACTGATCCCTTTTATCAGTTTTCTTGTCAAAACGGTTTTCATTATAACTTCTCATGCATTTGACCATTTCAAGTTTAATGTGGATGTTCAGTATATGAGTCCTAGGGTGACAAAAGCATACATAAGAAGGTTCAATAACAAAAAGGGTTTCATGATTCATTAGGGAATATCTACTCATGTCATTCGAACATAACTTGTATTTCAACTAAACATGCATAGTAAGAAACAGTGAATATACTTCATATGAAACTATTGGGTGAGACATGATCAAAGGAATGAGGCTTGCATTGCAATGTGGGGTCTAAAAACTCAGACGGATCTTCAAAGACTTCTTCCGCTCCTTCAGTTTCTGACTCTGCGGCAATTAGACAACACACAAACACATACCATAAGCATACAGAAAATAGTTTCTATAGAGAGTATTAAGTAAATAAGTCATGTATGCAGGGGAAAAGGTTAGGGCAAGGTCACAAGGGCTCTGGTCGAAGAAACGGCTAAAAAGGATTGAACGTCGAAGGGTCGACATTCAGTTCATGGCTTTGGCATAACTGGAAACTAGTCTTAGGATGGTTTTCTGAAGAAGTGATAGAAGAGAAAGTTGTAGAACACAACTCCAGGAATCTAGGGGACAAGGTGGCATTTCAATTGCTCAACCAGAAGGGGTCAAACAAGGCTAATGCCAGTGGCTGACATGCACTGACATGGTGCTGGACATGGCCAGAAACTAGGGCATGGCTCAACTTTTGATCCAGGGCTCCAATTGATGCACCACTTTGTCTGGGAGGTAGGCATTACTAACAGGAACAATATACTCAACAGGCACAAGGGCTGAAAGTGGCCGGAGGGTGGCCAAATCCGGCGATGAACTACGGTGGCCTGGACATGAACTGGGCTACTGGACAGTAATCTTGGCATAGGCATAACTCACAATCTAGGCAGATCCAGGTGTCGAGCTAGTGGACAATATTGCTCAGGGTACTGGAATCTATCTAAGGGACAAGGTTTCAGGCGCTAGATCGGCCGGGAACAAATTCCGGCGACCGGCGCTGGAGAAGACGACACTGGACAAAGGGGGTTTTTGATTCAGGGCGAATGAGCTCAATTCCAAGCTTGGGAATGATCTCTAGGGCACAACAAAGCTACTGGGGAGGTTAATTTCATTGGATATCGGCCGGAGAAGCTTGGCGCCGAAGTCCGGCGAACGGCCGAGGTTCAAATTTGGGATTTCTTCGATTTGACCTTAATTGGGGATTCTGGTTCTACAGGCTTGCTCTACTAGGCTTACTGATCAACTTCTTCTACAGGATTGAGGGTTAATTTGGGCTGAATCGAACGGCATTGGGGGAACAGGGCAATTCGGGAATCTGGCGATCACCGGCGATGGGGATCGATCTGGTGCAATTGGTTGCTATGACACAGAGAGGGGAACGAGGGGAACTCACTGGTGAACCTGGATTGAAGAGAGGGGCTGTGGAAAGGGCTTGCACCGTGAGCTCACTCACTGGCTCGCCGGAGAAGAAAGCGAAAACGGCGAGAAGCTGGAATTTTGGCTAAGTCCTGAAGTTGTGCTTCTTCACAGCACTGAGGGGGGGTTTAAATAGGCACGGGGACGGAGCTTGCGAGGGAAACGTGACAGCGGTTGCTTGCGCCGGGGAGAAAATTGTTGGGCGCAGGCGCAACGACGGCGACGGCGACGTGATCGCGCTTCAGGCGGTGCTGCAGCTTTGCCAGTTGCCTTGGGACTTCGCCTGGAACGGCGCAGATGCGGAGGCAACAGCAAGGCTCCGGCAATGACACGTACACGCATGCAACTGCCACGGCAACGAGAGCGCGCGCGAAAACAAAGCTCGGGAGCGTGGCTGTTTATCCGCTGGGCAAGGCGACGCACTGCTGGCACGTGCGCGGGAGGTGGCACAGCAGCTCACGGGCACAGGCGACAGAAACGGTGGCCGGCGGCGAGCAAGCACGGCGAGAACACAACGCGGCAACGGTGGCTCGAGCACTGGTCGTGGCAACGACCAGGGGCTGGTCGAAAGGACCTGAAAATAATGTTTGGGCCGATTTGCAATTTCTGAAACTTGCTCCAGGGGCTGTTCTGTGAGGAAAGTTTGAATAGGACTTGGGCCTGTTTGCAAATCTGGAGATCTAAGAGTCCGATCTGAAATCTGATTTCGCAGCTAAGTTGCAAAAGATTAATAAAACTTATCTGGCCAAAGTTTGGTAAGATCAGGCAAGATCTGAAGGGTTTCGACAAAATTGGGGAAAACAGCTTAGGGTAAAATAGGGTAATTAGGGTTTTAAAATGGCAAGGCTTGAAACTCAGCTTTAGGGTGAGATTTTGGAGATGGTCCCGAAGGGAAAAATGTTCTGAACAGCATTTAGAAGGGAATGGCAGAAGCAGATTAGGTTTTGGGGTCCGGATGTGGATTTTGGCTATTTTAGGGTTTGGCAAAAACAGGGGTGTTACACAACACTTCTGTTGTTGAAGTACTAGGCTGTGCAGTACCATGTCATCTCCACTACAGCAGTCACCAGCAAACACCTCACTCCCTTCAACACATAATTGCACACCTCTGAAAGGTTGGTCCTCATTATCCCAAACCTTGCGCCATCTTCGTCGTGTAGCAAGGACCATTTCTCGATGTCCTTGTCTTGAATCCATTGGGAGAATTTGCTAATGCTCGCATCATCGGCAGCATTGGTGATCCTCCTCGTGGAGTACTTCACTGTCAGCGCCTCTAATTTGTCAAACACAGCTTGGAACTTCTTCGGTTGATTTTGCATGCATAGCCTCCAATTTGTCAAACATAGCTTGGAACTTCTTCGGTTGATTTTGCATGCATAGCCACTTGAATAGATCCATGATTTGTTTGCTGCGGAAGTGTGTGAAGAGGTTTGCCGCAATGTGCCACATGCACCAACGGCTGCGCACATCTTCCCATTTGTACGGAGAATCTGGGGCCCCGCACATTACCTCAATGTACCATCCACATATATGACTGGACGACAATAAGCAAATGCCTCGATGCATTGGCGGTATGACCAGAACAATCGACGGAGCACCCGAGTGTTCTGTATGGGGCTACCGTCTCGACGCATAGCTGGCTGATCGAATACATCCAGAAATGTGCCTGGGTTGGTCTGAGCGATGTTGCGCAGCAACCGCATTACATTGTTGTAGGCGTGGTCGAATGTGCCGAACATGCCCTCAATGGCCTTTTGTTTTGCTCTCCAGGCCTTTGCATACCGTATAGTGTACCCACACCTATCGGCAACTTGCTTCATTATTTCTCTCGGCATTATCAAAATATTCTCTCGCGCGGCCGGCTGGATGATGTTATCGACGTACGACGACGTCAGGTTCCTGTGTCTGTCCAACGCCTCCGTAAGCAGACATGTGCGTGCGGTAACTCTTGTCACCACAAAACCGATGTTGTCCTTCGGCCGCATGGCACGAATCTTCCATGGGCAGCCTGGTGTTACGCAAGCTACGACAAATAGGTTGGGGTTTGACTTCACAACCTTGTATTTCCGGTTAATTGTGAGAGACCAGCTCGCCACGGCATTCTTCAGATCTTCTTTGCTCTGAAACTCCTGCTTTACTTGTATGCCATCTCGCTCGAAAGACCATCTCGAACCCTGATCCGTTGGCAACACAGCTTATCTATATGCTGAATGATCTAGCCACTCCTGCGGGGGACAAGGATTATCATCATCAGAGCCATCGGATGCCTCCGAGTCCGTCGAATCATCTTCGTCGGATACTGATGGAAGGCAATCCAATACCTCGCACACATCTACGCGAGTATGGCAGAATACATCCGACCACTCACTAGCCCTGAATGTTGCAGGACCAGACACGATGCTTGGCTCACCATCCACCGCACGCTTCGCTGGTCCTACATTGCAGAACTGTACATACATCGCGAACTGGCTGAGTAGTCCGCCATGGGGGTCTTCCACTCTTCGAATATAAGAGCTCCAAGATTTGTCCCTTTTAATTTTGCGTAGCATGCAGTATGGCTCATTATCTACCTCCCGTATGATGAGCCATTTAATTAGAGCCATTTCATCGTGAGGCCTCTTCCCGAACATATTTAGGATCCATAAATTCAGGTCCAGGAATGAGGTGTTATGTACGCTCAGCTCGCCCGTCACATACTGGCAACGGCTCATATCAACTCCGCTTTGCCCATCGCGAACTAAGCCGTCACCGTAAAATATGCAAATTTTTTCCAGAGTCTCCATTCCATACACACATTCATCTCACACGTAAATAAGATGACATCATTATGTCTGACAACCCTATGGACCCATTTTCCTTTTAAGTTCAGCAATCATGCATCCATGTGCATTATTTTGTATGTTATACAACTTTGCCTTCTGAGAGGATGCATGCATGCACATAATTAAAAATAACCTAGTTTCATAATTTTTAAATACATACATATATACATTTACAAAACTTAATTCCGAAACATAGAGCATGCATGTGCACATTTAAAAATAACCTAATTTGATATTTTCTAAAAACATACACACATGCACATAGTTTCTAAAAACATACACATATACCTTTAAAAAACCTAATCTATAAATATAGTTGCACATAATTAAAAATAACCTAATTTCATAATTTCTAAAAACATACACATATACATTCAAAAAACCTAATTCCGAAACATAGAACATGCATGCACATAATTAAAAATAACCTAATTTCATAATTTCTAAATACACACACATATGCATTTACAAAATCTAATTCCTAAGCATAGATTATGCATGCGCATAATTATAAATAACCTAATTTCATAATTTCTAGGAACACACTTATACATTAAAAACACCTAATTCCTAAACATAGAGCATGCATGCGCATAATTAAAAATAACCTAATTTGATAATTTTTAAATACATACACATATGCATTTACAAAACCTAATTGCTAAGCATAGAGTATGCATGCGCATAATTATAAATAACCTAATTTCATAATTTCTAAAAACACACATATACATTACAAAAACCTAATCCCTAAACATAGAGCATGCATGCGCATAATTAAAAATAAACTAATTTCATAATTTCTAAATACATACACATATGCATTTACAAAACCTAATTGCTAAGCATAGAGTATGCATGCACATAATTATAAATGACCTAATTTCATAATTTCTAAAAACACACATATAAATTAAAAAAACTAATTCCTAAACATAGAGCATGCATGCGCATAATTAAAAATAACCTAATTTCATCTTTTCTAAAAACATACACACATGCACATAATTTCTAAAAACATACACATATACATTTAAAAAACCGAATTTAAAAACATAGTTGCGCATAATTAAGAATAACCTAATTTCATAATTTCTAAAAACATACACATTTACATTTAAAAAACCTAATTTATATACATAGTTGCGCATAATAAAAAATAACCTAATTTCATAATTTCATATACATGTAAATTCATTAACATAATCTATACACATAAACACATTTACACATGCTTAACAATATAGACACATAAACACATTTACACATGCATGCTTAACAGTATAGATACATAAACACATTTACACATGCATGCTTAAAAGAATCTATACACATAAACACATTTACACATGCTTAACAGTATAGACACATAAACACATTTACACATGAATGCTTAAAAGAATCTATACACATAAACATAAACACTAATTACATCATTACCAACATACTTAACAAAATCTTAAATGCATTTAAAAAAAAATTACCTCCTTTCGAAGAGCTCGGAATCCTCTACAAATTTCTCTTCTAAACCGAATCAATTTACCGGATGGATTTTGCCTCCTTTCGAAGAGCTCGGAAACTTGAGAGGAAAATGAGAGAGAAGTGTGTGTGTGTGTGTGTGTGCTGGAAACAGAAGTGAGCAGCAGCAGCAGAATAATTGAGGAGGGAGGGGACCAGAGAGAGTTAAGTAGGGGACCAGCAACTTATCGAGTGCTGGGCACTTGACAAGTTACAGTATATTACAATGGCCAGGCTTTTTACAGCACCAAAAGGCCTTAGCCCAATTGGTTACCATGCTCTCACGTCGTTGGCCCGGGTTCGAATCCCCGCTCCCACGATTAAAAACCCTTTTTTGCTAGTTTGTTGAGTGCTGGGTGTTGCATCTAGGCTGTTATGCCTGATTTTGATGATCAATGAAAAAAAGTGTTTCAGACTAACTGTACTTTTGAGATATTTGATACAGAGTCAGTTTTATCGATCTCAGTGTTATGGAGTTTGATCGGTGTAGGAAATTATTTCTTAGTTTGTTGGATGAAATCTCCGCGGGACTAAGTCCAGGTAAGTTGCGCCACACTCGCATGAGGACGTGGCCTCCGGCGCCACCATTTGCCCGGGGTGCCGCCATTTGCCCGAGGACCTGGCCTCCGGTGCCTGCCCCGGGCGCCGCCTTTTGGCTCCCGGGACGTGGCCACCGGTGCCTGCCCCGGGCGCCGCCATTTGGCCGGGGACCTAGCCTCCAGTGCTTTTTGGCTCCCGGGACCTGGCCTCCGGCTCCGGTCCCGGGCGCCGCCATTTGCCCGGGGATGTGGCCTTCGGTGCCTGCCCCGGGCGCCGCCTTTTGGCTCCCGGTTCTTGGCCTCCGGCGCCGGTCCCGGGCGCCGCCATTTGCCCGGGGGCGTGGCCTCCAGTGCCTGTGTCGCGCCCCGAGACTGGGACTACGACTACTCCTGTAGAGACCTAGCTCGCTTCATCTAGTCCCATATATGCATAGCATACACATACCCTTGACGTCCCAGGATAAGTCAAGCACAGGAGTATATCACATTGCAACAGAGTAACTTACAAAATAGTTAAGCAGTGTGGCTTGCTGGCCTTGATATTACATAAGGAGATTACAATGCCTTCACGGCATACATGGTTTAACAAAATAACATCTACACAGCAGAAGATAGGTGACCCACCCACAAAAGAGAAGTGGACAGCAGAACAACACACATCAGGGAAATGACGGGACTGACGCTCCTCCTTCTGGATCCACGACGTACTCCATGCCTTCATCTTGATTGTTGATCGCTCCGTCTATTGATTTGTAGGTTGCAAGAGTGAGCACTTACGTACTCAGCAAGTCATAGGTAAGATTAGATACATATAGTAGTGATGACATGAACCTAGACTAGTCAAGAATTATGGATGTTTATAAAATAATCTTTTTCTTTCATACCTCATCTCATGGCAGCACCTTTCATAATATAACATCATCATTCATGTTCACTAGATTATAGTACTACCGCGACACGTCGACACACGACAGCCCACGGCAGCACTCCTTATCATGACAACACATGTCATTTGGGTAATCTTGATTAAACATATTTTATTTAGAAAATAATGCTTGTGTCACACCCCGTGGATTTAATCCACCGCAGCAGACTCCTATAAAACCCGGGAGCTCGGAGTATTCGAATACGTTTTTAGCTCTGCAGAAAGGTACCAATTTACCCGCAAGATATTCCACTTTCAAGCCCATCCTATCAAAATGATTAGACCCCTCCTCACAACCATGTGTGAGTGGAAAGGTGGAGATAACAAGAACTTTTGTTATGCATCACTTACAATTCACCCCCGACCCTGTGGCTCTCCGCGAAACACAGTTGTGGTAGGCTGTATCATAACCTCCACTCCACCTCATTTTCCCATTACTGGGTCAAATATCAGATCACCTTCAGTGATAGTGGGAGTCAGCCTCCAAGTCAATCATCACAACACAACTCATGCAGGGGTTTCATGTACGATCCACATAAGTACTTGTTCAGGCCTGTCCCATACTAGGCTTGCGGTTAGCACGTTGTTCATGCCACTAGACGCACAACACAAGGTTCTAGTCCTTATACGCCAGTGACCAGACCATCCACAACCCTGCACCTTCAGTGCCTGCATACCTTTGCAGTCTAGCACCTCCAGTGCTACAGCCATCCATACCATTTTTCTGGTCACGGCTAGGTTTTATTTCATGAATATAAGTATATAGATACATATAATAGTTCATGGCTCAAAACTTGTTTATTTCACATTTCACAGATAACCAGTCTAGTACTGCCAATTCATAAATCAACCATTCTCAATCTTTCACATGCAATATTGCCTATATTCAAGATTATATTATAGCAACATTTAAAATATAGGTTCAAGATGACCAAGGATATGACTTGCCTTCCGCGTCGTAAGAAACAGCAGTTGATGACGGGTCAACAGCGAAGTCCTCGATCTCAGCTTCTGAATCTGCTCAACGATAAACCAAACAATACACACAAATATTACTTATATAGTAGAATGATTTAGGATCTATATGCAGATATGCTTAACAAGGATAACTGAACGATACTGAAGATAATTGAGATTGCGAGCTGAACTGAGTTGAGATCTAGGGTTTCAAGGAATTGGCTGAGGATGGGTGTTAGATGCTCTTAGGATCTCAAGGTTACAATAAGAACATCAGTTTTGTGGCTGGTTTGATCAAAAACAGTGAATGTCAGCAGATCGACATTTGGATCAAAGTTCTGACATAACTTCAGGGAAAGCTAGAGGGCTTATCTCAAGTTATGACAGTAGAAGAAAATGTAGATCATAACTCTACAAATTCAGTGGACAAAGTGGCTTTCAAAATGCACAATCAGAAGTGGGTAAACAAGACCAATGCCATTGGCTGGCATGCACTGGAATAGTGTCAAAAACTAGGGTTTAGCGGCAAATATAATTCAAGGGCTCAAATCAAGTTGTGATAGAAGAAGAAAATGTTGATCACAACCTCAGGAATCTAAGGGACAAAGTTATGCCCAAAATGCACATCTGGAAGGAAGTGAAAAGGGCTAATGCCACTGACTGACATAGTCTGGCATTGATCTTGACATGGCCAGAAACTAGGGCTTGGCATAACTTTTGATCTAGAGCTCTAAATGATGCACCACTTTGTCTGGGAGGTAGGCATTGATAACAGGAACAAATCATTCAACAGGATCTAGGGCAGAAGATGGCCAGAAGGTGATGAAATTCAGTGATGAACTGAGGTGAACTAGTTGCACTGGAGCAGTTCTGGACAAGATTTTGGCATGGCTATAACTTGAATTCTGGGCAGTTTCAGAGATCGAGCTAGAAGGAAAAAAATGTTTAGGAGGTTGAAGCACACCTGAATGACAAAGTGGATGAAGCTGAAACGGCCAGGAATAGGTTTTCCGGTGATCGACGCCGGAGAAGAACACTGCCATTTGGGGGTTTTTGTTTTAGGCCGAATGAACTCGATTCCAAGCTTGGAGAGTGAAAGAGAGATAAGGGGAAACTACCTGCACGATCAATTTGGCCGGAGGATGGCCGGAGAAGCCTGGCGACGATCGCCGGTTTCTGGAGAAGTTCAAAATTGGGGAAAACTTCGATTGAAGCTCAATCTGGAGATCTTGGTGCACAGGCTTGCTGGAAATGGCGCACTGATCAACTTCTTCCACAGGATCGAAAGCTAATTCGAGGTAATTTGGCCTGCATTGCCGGAACAGGGCATTCTTCAAGTTTCAGCAAATTCCGGTGATCGCCGGCGATAGGAGGCAAGGAAATCCAATTAAGTGATACAGCACGATGAGAGAGATAAGGGGAACTCACTGGTGCTGTCAATTTGGTGGTTGAGGCTGCGGTTGAGGCTGTCACCGTGAAGCTTCTTGCTGGACTCGCCGGAGAAGACGACGACAGCGAGAGAATTTGCAAAATTGGCTAAGTCCTGGTGAAGAGGAGATGATACAAGGCACTGGTGGTTTAAATAGAGCAGTGGGCGAAGCTTGCAAGGTTTAAACAGCATTGAATCGGTGTCAGATAACAAGATTTGCCGGGCGCAGCTGCAACAACGGCGAGCGGCGACGCGACTGTGCACTGGCAAGGCGAAGCTGTGCTACATCGGGTCTCATCAATGTCGGGCGGTGCAAGGCAGTGGCGACAAGGGCTGGCAACGTGGCGCAATGTTGCTGACAAAAGCCTGTTGCTGGTCGCGCGCAGGAGCACATGCTGTTCAACGGCGCTGCCACGGCGTTGCCACGGCAATGGCTGGGGCGTGGACGCGTGTGCACATGCAACTCAAGTGAGTACGAGCTCAGGCGAGGCGAGGCGTGGCCGGCGGCGAGCAAGCGCGGCGCAAATGCACGGCGATCTCTGGTCGTGCACAGCAGCTGCTGTCCTCGTCGAATTTGGGCTTGATTGCAATTTCCAATTCTTGATTTGGACTGAAATGTAATTCTGGAGATTTGGAAGGTTTGATCTGATTTTGATTCTGCTGTTTTGGTATACTTAATTCCACACATGATTTGGCACAGATTGAAGATAAAATTTGAGACATTTGGATGACTTTTGATATGAACTGAAAACAGAGTAGATTAGGGTAAAATAAGTCTGAAACTTATTGATCTCGAATTCTGGGATTTAGGGTTTGATTTTGAGATATTCATAAAAGAAGAATTTGTGTTGAAAAGCATTTGGGAGATGTTCCCTGAATCAGATTTGAATTTGGAGATGATTTGCAACATTTTGCCTTTTCTGGCTTTTAGAAAATCTAGAAAAAGGACTGATCTGCGATACTCTTGGACTGATTTGCGAAAAAGGTTCAGATGGTGAAATCTGGCTGCCAACTTGTTGGATTAAGGTATTGGCATACCCTTGATCATAATCCAGGAATAATCTGGTCTGAACTTGGCTAAGATTTTGATTAAATCTGAATTTCTGAAACTTAGGGTAAAAGGTAATAACAGATATTCTGTTTTCGAAAACAGAAAAGAGTTGATAATTCTGGAAGTTAGGGATAGAATTGAATCCAAGTTCTGAAGGCTTTTTGGTTTAGGATAACTGATAGATCAAATCCGGCAAGTCAGATCTTGACTTGGGGTCACAGCATAGATTTGAAGATTTTAGGCTAGAACAGAATAAAGCTGAGGCTGATTTGGCTGATCTAGAAGAGACATATGCATGCATGATTTTTAAGAAAGAAATTTTTCACCCCAAAACTCAGGATGTTACAGCCTGCCCCGGGCGCCGCCATTTGCCCGGGGACGTGGCCTCCGGTGGCTGCCCCGGGCGCCGCCTTTTGGCTCCCGGGACTTGGCCTCCGGCGCCGGTCCCGGGCGCCGCCATTTGCCCCGGGACGTGGCCTCCGGTGGCTGCCCCGGGCGCCGCCTTTTGGCTCCCGGGACTTGGCCTCCGGCGCCGGTCCCGGGCGCCGCCATTTGCCCCGGGACGTGGCCTCCGGTGGCTGCCCCGGGCGCCGCCTTTTGGCTCCAGGGACCTGGCCTCCGGCGCCGGTCCCGAGAGCCACCATTTGCCCGGGGACGTGGCCTCCGGTTCCTGCCCCGGGCGCCGCCTTTTGGCTCCCGGGACCTGGCCTCCGGCGCCGGTCCCGGGCGCCGCCATTTGCCCGGGGACGTGGCCTCCGGTGCCTGCCCCGGGTGCCACCTTTTGGTCCCGGGACCTGGCCTCCGGCGCTGGTCCTGGGCGCTGCCATTTGCCCGGGGACCTGGCCTCCGGTGGCTGCCCCAGGCGCCGCCTTTTGGCTCCCGGGACCTGGCCTCCGGCGCCGGTACCGGGCGCCGCCATTTGCCCGGGGACGTGGCCTCTGGTGCCTGCCCCGGGCGCCGCCTTTTGGCTCCCGGGACCTGGCCTCCGGTGGCTGCCCCGGGCGCCGCCTTTTGGCCCCCGGGACCTGGCCTCCGGTGCCGGTGCCGGGAGCCACCCTTGGCCCGGGGACCTGGCCTCCGGTGCGTGTCCCGGGCCTCGTCGTCCTTCTAAAGGTAAAGTCTCTGGTTGTTGATCACGTGCAGGTCACGCGAGGAGTGCCTCGGGAATTAGTGACCACCTGTCAAGCATCCAAGGCGTTTGACCGGGAGAAGGACGTTGCTACCCCTCAATCCGACGGTGGCTTCCGGGGTAGATAGGTCTTTTTGCTTCTTTTTGGGGCTATAAATAGCCCTTGTACCCCTCAGTTGTAAGCAAGTGATTCATTTATTGGAATAGCCAAAACTCTCAAGTGTGCTCCGGAAGCCTCTCCCCCGGAGAGAGCCTCCCCAGCCGACTCCGGTCGGGAGCACGCTGACAGGACTAGGGCCCCCACCGGGACCCGAACCTGTATAAGTCCTCGTGTCAATTCTTGTGTTTGTCCGGTGGGGGAGGACCGGCGACCCGGTCAGCCCGCGCCGCGTAATCTTTGCTAGGATCGTTCACAAAACCTGCCGGGGTATTCGCAATACCATGACAGTTGGCGCCGACCGTGGGGACTCGTGACAAGACGCCATGGCTCCCCCAAGAACAAGGGCTCGCACCCTTCCCGGTGACGCCGGTCTTGGAGACCCGGCGCCGCCCGTCCGAGACACGGCTGTCCCGGCGCTTCCGCCCGGAGGCGGTTAGGCCCAGGTACCGCCTCCCGCCTTTCCTCTTAACTTAGGTGCTTCTACCTCCAGGTCGCTCCCGGTGACCGCGGGGACCTCGGCCGGGACCAGTCTCCCCTCGACGGCTCCCCCGGCTCCCCGGGACGCCTTGCTCGAGGCTTTAGTGGAGGGCCAGCCCCGCGCCCAGCGCTCTATGGATGAGCTGCTCAGCCTGTTGGCGCGGCCTCCGGCCCCCACATTTGCGTCGCACCCATACCCGGGGACTGTGCCCCCGTTTATGGGTTACCCGGTGGCCCCTCCGGCATCCGGAGGTCTGGCCGCCCCGTATGATCCCGCCGGGGTGTTCCCTCCCCCTGCGGGATATACACCCGGACCCGTCCCGGTGCCGGGGGGCTACTTCATTCCTGGGCCCTTAAAGGCACCAGGGGGGTACCCCGTTCCGGGCCCATTCCCAGGGCCGGGGGCCCATTTCATGCCGGGGGTTTTCCCTACACCGGGAGCCAGTCCCACCCCTCGCGTCGCGTTTACCGCACCGGGGGCGGTCGACAGAGCAGCTCCCGTGCCTCAGCGGACTTCACCCCGCATCGGCTCCCCGGTCCCAGACGTCACCGCGGGGGTTCCCCCCTCGGCGGTCCCGGATGTTACACGGGCTTCCCCCTTTCTGGTTCCGGTCGTTGCCACGGGGGCTCCCTCCACTTCGGTTCCAAACGTCGCCGTGGGCGCCCCCTCCCCGGTTCCGAATAATACAGGGGCTTCCCCCTTTCCGGTCCCGGGGGTCTTTGCAGGGGGCTCCCCCCAGCCGGCCCCGGAAGCTTCTGGGCTGGTAGCTAGAGTGCATAAGCTCAATCCCTCGGCTGAACAGGTCCGTTTCGCCCGGGGGGAGGTCGAGCGAATGCATTCACCTGAGCGCGGGGAAGAATTTCCCCCTGGCCGTGGGCGTGGGGAGCCTCGCTCTCGCACCGGTCGGGGGAAGAGACCCACTGAAGAGCCAGCCTCTCCGGAGGAGAGCCCGGACGTCCGGGAACTCAGCCCCGGTCCAGAAGAGAAGTGTCGCCACCGCCACTCCGGCGGACCTCTCGGATCGCTCCCAGACTCCGGTAACGAGGGTGTGTCCCCCGTCAAAGAAGATAGTGACCGGGGCTCTCCCCGGGAAGTGCAGGGGGCTAATCAGCCCCTGTGCCGAAGACTTCGTAGTATCCGGTGGCCGCGGCCCTACCACCCCCCGCACATCGAGCACTATAACGGTGAGGCAGACCCTTACGAATTTGTGCAGGTATACTCCACAGCCATCTCTGCGGGCGGGGGGGACGAGTCCGTGCAATGCAACGTCTTCCCCCTCTACCTCACCGGCATAGCCTGCTCCTGGTTCTACAACCTGAAAGCCGGCTCCATCAAGTCTTTCACGGAGCTCAAGCGAGAGTTCTGCGCGAACTTCCAGGGGAACTACGTGCGTCCCCTGGACTCCTCGCAGCTGTACACCGTCCGGCAGAGGACCGGGGAGACCATTCGAAGCTTCTTCAAGCGCTTCGCCCAAGTGAAGAGCAAAGTGGCCCACGTCCCTGACTCTACAGTCATCGAAGCCTGCAAAAGCGGGATCCTGCCGGGGGAGCTCCATCGAAGGCTCTCCCGGAGCTGCCCCTCCTCTGCCGACGAGCTCTTCAACGTACTTGAAAAGTACACTCGGGCGGAGGAAGATGACATCTGGAAGAAGACCCAGGGGGCTCCCGCCCCCGCCGACCGAGGGGCCAGGGATCCCCTCAAATGCCCTAGGCAGGGGGGCGTAGCGAGCACGGCCTCGGGACACCTTTGTCCTCGAGGGCGGAGGCGGCTCGCGCGACCCCCCGAGGGGCAACCGCCCCTTTCCCAAGGCGAAAGGCCATGGGGGAGGACAGTCCTCGCGCGGCCGGGAGGGCCCCACAGGGAGAAGCCGGGAAGGACCGTGGTGCAGCTTCCACGGGTCCAGTACCCACGCTACCCGAGATTGCCACTAGCTGCTGCAACACTTCGCAGCGTTCCTCGATCAGCGCAGGCAGGGGGAGACTCCGGACTCCTTCCTCCCTCGACCAGCTGTTCCGGCCCTTCCCGCTCCCGCGGGGGGTCAGCAGACGCAGACGCAGGAGGGGGAGCCTTCAGAAGCTCTCCCCTTTCAAACTTCTCAGCGTCGCATCAACGTCATCGTGGGAGGGTCCGCCTCTGGGCGGGACTCTAAGCGCCAGCGTAAGGAGTACGCGAGTAAGGTTAAGGTTGTGGGGGTGCTACACACGTCTCCGCCACCCAAGTGGTCGAACGTCCCCCTCACCTTCACGGCGGAGGACGCGCGAGGGGTTTGCTTCCCCCAGGACGACGCGCTCATCGTCTCCGCGACCATCTACAACTGCCACCTGGCCCGCATCCTCGTGGACGGTGGGAGCTCCGCCGACGTCCTATTCCTGAAGGCCTTCAAAGAGATGCAGATGGATGAGAAGCTCCTGCAGCCCGCAGCCGGGTGTCGACAATTCGGACTCGGAGTCCTCAGCCGAACTTATGCAAAATTTATAAAAGTGAGACCTTTCAAGATGACCCTCCGGGAAGGTATGTAGAACGATGGAGAACAGGAGCACATAGAGGTTTATACAGGTTCGGGCCCTCGATGGTGGGAGTAATAGCCCTACGTCCTGTTAGGATTTCACTATAGGTGATAAAAGTTTACAAACTAACGGGAAGAAACCTTCACAGGCGAAGGTTTTTCCTATGTAAGTGTTCAAGAAGAAGTCTTAGGAGACTTGCGAATGTTGTCTAATCTAAGCCGTAGACTTGGCTGTTTTTAGTGGTTGAGATGCCTTGTATCTCACTTGTATCAGAAGTCTTGTTCTTCCAAATGGATCGGATCCCCCCGTTTGATGTACTTCGCCACCCTTTTATACTGGTTGAAAGGGTGCCATGTCGCAACTGCATCAAACAGTTGTTTGGACGGTTGGATGCGGTTTATTGAACCGCTCTTAACTTCCAGGTAGGTTAAGCACGTGTTATTCGTGAATAACTGCATGTATTAACCTCCTGGCGGTTAGTCTTCAACGTGGAGGAATCTTCGGGATACTTGGAATATTCCCACTATAAGGATAACCGGACAGATAAATTCCAAGTACCTTGGTCGAGAATGTTCTGACCGCGGGATGTTGGCTGACCGCGCAACATCTCCAATATTCTGTTCGCATATAGCATACGAACTTCTGACCGCGCAAAGCCTGCGGTCTGATTGCACGAGGCCTGCGTCCTGATCGCGCAAAGCCTGCGACCTGATCGCGCAAAGCCTGCGACCTTAGGCTGATGCTTCGCAGAATGACTTGGGTTCACACCGCCGGGCACGTGTCTGACTCGAATCTGTCTTGAACCAACAGTGCATTTATTTGAACTGACCCGGGTGTCAATCCTCGTCAGCTAGCCCCCAAATTTAAAGAAAACGAAGGGACGTGTTCACTTTAAAATTAAAGAAATGCATCGGATTATTAACCCGACTCTTCAAATCCCCCACTTAGTGGCGCACTAAATAGGTCGGTTGGTTCCCCGAGACAGGCTCTGGGTATTATGTGACAGGCAATGATGGCGCTGTTGAAATGTTTTTTTAACCCAAGGTAAAATTGTAAATGCTTTTAAAAACCCGAGGCGATTCAGAATGTGAACCGTCACCTTGGCGGCTATAAATACTGGATCTTCTGTTTTGCAAAGCTCCACAATCTCTTCCCACGGTTAAGTCATTTCTAAACTCACATTCATTCCTCTCTTCATACACCTCCTGATGGCAGATAAGAACATCATCGAGATTGAGACCGATGAAGAAGAAGTTCTTAAGCAGGAACCTCCAGTACCTGAAGATCCATCTCCTTCAAAGAAGAAGTCCAACGTTGACGAAGGATCCTCCAGCAGAGCAAAAGTAGAAGATGAACCATCATCTTTTCTTCCTGCAGCTTTCTTCCCTAGCACCCCTTGCTTTTGTTTGGGTGATCATTTTTCTAGCCAGCAAGCGGTGACTATTTGGCCAGAAGATCCTCAACTTGTGTTGGGGAATCAATCTTCTGGTGGGAAGGTTGTACTTTCGCCACCTGGCATCCATCTTTCCAAGATGGATATATCAACGTGTCATGAACAGGGACAGGTAACAATCCACATCTCCTTTTTGCTGATAGTTTATGGTTAGTATAACTAATCCTTGCAAATGTAGGAGATTGGAGGCCCTAGTGGTTAGCCTTCTGCTGCTCCGCTTCTTCCCCTTAGACGGACTCTTCTGGAGGAGAAGGATGCCCTGGAGAAGAAGACCGAAGAGATGTCTTCGGCAATTCTGCATCTGGCAGATTATTTTGAACGATCCCTTGAAGAGGCGCTCCAGTTCCGTCGAGAGAGGGACCATGCTCAGCAGCAGCGGGAACTCTCCGATTTGATTAGGAACAGTAGTATACCTCTTGTTAGGGGTGATGTAGATAGGCTTAGGTTAGTTGCAAGTTCTCTAGGGGTTGTCAGTGTTGATCCTACTGACAACAACATGTCCCTAGGAGAACTCTGCAAACTTCTTTCGGATCAGGTCGACACTCTGGTTGTCGGTATCCCTTTTGTATGTAAAGAATGCAAGAAATAAATTTTTCTTTCTTCATATAGATACTCTTCACATCTTCTGTGTGAATATATGGCCATGAGTAATGCTTTCGCGACCATTCATACACAGGGAAATTTCAGTTCTGCGATCAGAATCACACTTTTATAAAAGTACCGCGACCAGCCCTAATATCGCCATTAGACTTAAAGCCGCAGTTAGAACTGAAACATACTGCGACCAGGATTGAGGTTCGACCAGACTGTCACTTCGATTAGACTCGGAGCTTAATCAAAAGCATGGTCTCGATCATACCGTAACCGGGTCAAAATACATCCATACGTCCAAAAATTGAGTTGAATGATTTTTTCGTAAAAATGTCTGTCGGGGGAAATCTCCGCGAGACTAAGTCCAGGTAAGATGTGTCATGATTACCCGGGGACGTGGCCTCCGGGGCCTCCCCGGGCGCCGCCTTTTGGCTCCCGGGACGTGGCCTCCGGTGCCCACCTGGGCGCCGCCAGTTGCCCGGGGGACGTGGCCTCCGGGGCCTCCTTGTGGCTCCCGGGACGTGGCCTCCGGTGCCCTCCCGGGCGCCACCAGTTGCCTGGGGACGTGGCCTCCGGGGCCTCCCCGGGCGCCGCCTTTTGGCTCCCGGGACGTGGCCTCCGGTGCCCTCGCGGGCGCCGCCCTTTGCCCGGGGACGTGGCCTCCGGGGCCTCCCCGGGCGCCGCCTTTTAGCTCCCGGGACGTGGCCTCCGGTGCCCTCCCGGGCGCCGCCATTTGCCCGGGGACGTGGCCTCCGGGGCCTCCCCGGGCGCCACCTTTTGGCTCCCGGGACGTGGCCTCCGGTGCCCTCCCGGGCGCCGCCATTTGCCCGGGGACGTGGCCTCCGGGGCCTCCCCGGGCGCCGCCTTTTGGCTCCCGGGACGTGGCCTCCCGTGCCCTCCCGGGCGCCGCCAGTTGCCCGGGGACGTGGCCTCCGGGGCCTCCCCGGGCGCCGCCTTTTGGCTCCCGTGACGTGGCCTCCGGTGCCCTCCCGGGCGCCGCCATTTGCCCGGGGACGTGGCCTCCGGGGCCTCCCCGGGCGCCGCCTTTTGCCTCCCGGAACGTGGCCTCCGGCGCCGTCCCGGGCCTCATCGCCCTCCTAAAGGTAAAGTATTGAACTGTTTATCACGTGCAGGTCACGCGAGGAGCACCTCGGGAACTAGCGACCACCTGTCAAGCATCCAAGGCGTTTCACCGGGAGAAGGACGGTCCTGCCCTTCAATCCGACGGTGGCTTCCGGGGTAGTTTAGGTTTTTTGCTGCTTTTTGGGGGCTATAAATAGCCCTTGTACCCCTATGTTGTAAGGGATCGGTTCATTTTATTCGAATAGCTAAACTCACAGACGTGCTCCGGAAGCCTCTCCCCCGAAGAGAGCCTCCCCAGCCGACTCCGGTCGGGAGCGCGTCGACAGGACTAGGGCCCCCACCGGGACCCGAACCTGTATAAACCCGTCTGTCATTCTTTGTGCTTGTCCGGCGGGGGAGGACCGGTCATCCGGTCAACCCGCGCCGCGTAATCTTCGCTAGGATCACTCTCAAAACCTGCCGGGGTATTCGCAATACCATGACAGTTGGCGCCGACCGTGGGGACTCGTGACAAGACGCCATGGCTCCCCCAAGAACAAGGGCTCGCACCCTTCCCGGTGATCCGGGTCTCGGAGACCCGGCGCCGTCCGCCCGGGACACTGCTGTCCCGGTGATCCCTTCCGGAGGCGACCTGGCCCAGGTACCGCCTCCCTCCTTTCCTCTTAACTTAGGTGCTTCCACCTCCAGGTCGTTCCCGGTGACCGCGGGGACCTCGGCCAGGACAAGCGTCCCCCCGACGGCTCCCCCGGCTCCCCGGGACGCCCTGCTCGAAGTTCTCGTGGAAGGCCAGCTCCGCGCCCAGCGCTCTATGGACGAGCTCCTTAGCGTGTTGGCGCGGCCTCCGGCCCCCACATTTGCGTCGCACCCATATCCGGGGAACATGCCCCCGTTTATGGGTTACCCGGCGGTCCCTCCGGCCTCGGGGGGGTTCTCCGCCCCGTATGATCCTGCTGGGGGGTTCCCTCCCCCTGCGGGATACACGCCCGGACCCTTCCCGGCACCCGGGCCCGTCCCGGTGCCGGGAGGCTATTTCATGCCAGGGCCCTTCGTGGCACCAGGGGGGTACCCCGTCCCCGGCCTGATCCCGGGGCTGGGAGCCCACTTCTTGCCGGGGGTTTACCCTGCGCCGGGAGCCAGTCCCGCCCCCCGCGTTGCGTTTACCGCACCGGGGGCGGTCGACAGAGCAGCCCCAGTGCCGCAGCGGACTTCCCCTCGCATGGGCTCCCCGCTTCTGGACGCCGCCACCAGGGCTCCCCCCTCGCCGGTTCTGGGTGTTACAGGGCCTGCCCCCTTCCCGGTTCCGGTCGTGGCCACTGGGGCCCCCTCCACTTCGATTCCAGGCGTCGCCGCGGGCGCCCCCTCCCGGTTCTGGATGATACAGGGGCTTCCCCCTTTTTGGTCCCGAGGGTCGTCGCAGGGGGCTCACCCCAACCGGCTCCCGAAGCTACAGCACATGAGCTCCCTCCCTCGGCGGGACAGGTCCGTGTCGTCCCGAGGGAGGTCGAGCGAATGCGTTCACCAGAGCGCGGGGAAGGACTTCCCCCCGGCCGCGGGCGCGGGGAGCCTCGCTCTCGCACCGGCCGGGGGAAGAGACCCGCTGAGGAGCCAACCTCTCCCGCGGAGAGCCCGGATGTCCGGGAATTCAGCCCTAGTCCGGAGGAAAAGCGTCGCCACCGCCATTCTGGCGGACCTCTCGGACCGCTTCCAGACTCAGACAACGAAGGTCCCGTGAAAGAAGATAGCGACCGTGGCTCTCCCCGGGAGGGGGGGGCTCCGGCCTCCTTGCTCCCTCGGCCAGCTGTTCCGGCCCTTCCCGCTCCCACGGGGGGTCAGCAAACGCAGGAGGGGGAGCCTTCAGAAGCTCTCCCCTTTCAAACTTCACAGCGGCGCATCAACGTCATCGTGGGAGGATCTGCCTCCGGGCGGGACTCTAAGCGCCAGCATAAGGAGTACGCGCGCGAAGTCAAGGTTGTGGGGGTGCTTCGCACGTCCCCGCCACCAAAGTGGTCGGACGTCCCCCTTACCTTCACGGCAGAAGACGCGCGGGGGGTTCGCTTCCCCCACGACGACGCGCTCATTGTCTCCGCGACCATCTACAACTGCCATCTGGCCCGGATCCTGGTGGACGGCGGGAGCTCTGCCGATGTCTTATTCCTGAAGGCCTTCAAAGAAATGCAGGTGGATGAGAAGCTCCTGCAGCCCGCTGCCGGGCCCCTACAAGGCTTTGTCCCGGGGAAGGCGATCCACCCCGTGGGCAAGGTAGATCTTCCAATGACCTTCGGCACCCCGGAGAACTACCGGACCGAGCTGGTCCGCTTCGACGTGGTAGACCTCCCCTCCTCCTACAACGCGATTATGGGGAGGACGACAATCAACCGGCTGGGGGCTGCCACCCATCAAAATTATCTCTGCATGAAGATCCCCGGGCCGCACGGTGTGATCAATGTCTGGGGAGACCAAGACATGGCCCGTGCTCTATACGAGCGTGCTGCGGCCACGATCGGAAGCGTCAACCTCATAAAGACGCCCGGGGGGGAGGCTCCTCCCCCGGAACTAGATGCTGCTGCGCCACCGCCCGGGAGGCGCCTCCTCAAGCCGCGTCCGGAAGGGGGCCTCCGGAAGGTCCTGCTGTCCCCGGGCAACGAAGACAAAACCGTCCGGATCGGGACGGAGCTCCCCCAGGAGCACGCAGCGCAACTTGCGGCTTTTCTGCGCGAAAACTCCGATGTTTTTGCGTGGAAGCC
Organism: Pharus latifolius; assembly: GCA_019359835.1. Lineage (NCBI taxonomy): Eukaryota > Viridiplantae > Streptophyta > Magnoliopsida > Poales > Poaceae > Pharus > Pharus latifolius. Next base: position 46,405,954 of record CM033320.1, on the reverse strand, counting down.
GTCAGACATGCGGGGCGTCGCCCGGGGGGTCATTGAGGACAAGCTTGCAGTGGCCCCCGGCCACCCCCCGATCAAACAGAAGTTGCGGAAACTCTCCCTCGAGCGCCAAGAGGCAATCAAGGCGGAGATCACCCGGCTTCGAGAGGCGGGGTTCATTCGGGAGGTCCTGCACCCCAAGTGGCTCGCGAACCCCGACCTCGTCAAGAAATCAACCGGCAGGTGGCGGATGTGCGTGGACTTCACTGACCTTAATCGCGCCTGCCCCAAAGACAACTTCCCGCTCCCGCGGATTGATCAGCTCGTCGACTCCACTGCGGGGTGCGAGCTCATGAGCTTCCTAGACGCCTACTCGGGCTACCATCCAGTCCGGATGGCGGAAGGGGGCGAGGAAAAGACGAGTTTTATTACTCCCCTCGGAACCTTCTGCTACGTCCATATGCCCTTCGGGCTCAAGAACGCGGGGGCGACCTTCCAACGCCTTATGACACTGGTTTTCAAAGAGCAAGTCGGCCGCAACGTTGAAGTCTACGTAGACGACGCGGTTGTCAAGAGTCCCCGCGCAGCCTCCCACATCGACGACCTGGCTGAAACCTTCCGGAACCTCCGCGCATTCGGGCTCAAGCTGAACCCGGAGAAGTGCGCCTTCGGGGTGCGCGGGGGGAAGCTCCTAGGTTTCCTCGTGTCCCAGCGGGGCATTGAGGCAAACCCCGAGAAGATCCGGGCATTCCTAGACATGCCCCCGCCGCGCTCCGTCAAGGATGTCCAACGGCTCTCCGGCCACCTAGCCGCACTCAGCCGCTTTGTCTCCCGGTCGGGGGAGCGGGGCCTCCAGTTCTTCAAGATCCTCCGAGGGCTCGAGGGGTTCCGCTGGACCCCCGAGGCCCAGGAGGCGTTCGACGACCTCAAGAAGTACCTCACGAGCCCTCCAATGCTCGTGAGCCCGTCCCCGGAAGAGCCCTTGCTCCTCTACCTCGCCGCGACCCCTGTCGCCGTCAGCGCAGTCTTGGTGAAGGAGCAAGGGGGGCAGCAGCGTCCGGTGTACTACGTGAGTGAGGCTCTCCAAGGGGCCAAAACTCGGTACACGGAAATGGAGAAAATCTGCTACGCCCTCCTCATGGCGTCCCGGAAGCTTCGGCATTACTTCCTGGGGCACCCCATCACCGTCCCGTCGTCCCTCCCCCTTGGGGAGGTACTGCGGAACAAAGAAGCCACCGGCCGGATCGGGAAGTGGGGGGCTGAGCTCGCCCCCTTCTCCTTGTCCCTTACCGGCCGCTCCGCCATCAAGTCGCAGGTTCTCGCCGACTTCGTCGCAGAATGGACTCCCACCTCTGGGTCCAGGGATGAAGATCTCCCTGTGCCGCCCCGACGCAGTGATCATTGGACCCTTATGTTCGATGGGTCGCTGTGTCTCGCCGGGGCTGGCACGGGAGTAGTCCTCCGGAGCCCCGAGGGGAAGGAACTCGAGTACGCCGCGCGGCTCGAGTTCCCCGCAACCAACAACGTCGCCGAATACGAGGCTTTGCTCCTCGGGATGCGCCTCGCGCGCTCCCTGGGGATCCGGCGCCTCCTAGTCAAGGGAGATTCTCAGCTCGTAGTTTGCCAAATGGACAAGTCTTACCTGTGCCATGACGCAAACTTAAGTCTTTATTTGCAGGAAGTACGAAAGATGGAGAGGCATTTCGACGGCCTCGAGGCCCGGCATATCCCACGCAGGGACAATGACCGGGCCGACGCCTTGGCCCGGGCAGCCAGCGCCCGGGAATCGCTCCCCAAGGGGGCTTTCCTGGAGATCATCACGAAGCCCTCAGTGGCCTCCCCGGACACGGGCGACGAGCCTCATGTCCCGGAGGTCGCCGAGATCGCCCGGACTCCATCCTGGATGGACCCCCTCATCTCCTTCATCAAGGGGGAGGGGGACCCTCCTAGTGAGACCAAGGCTAAACGTCTCCGGGCTAAAGCCCGGGCATATCTCCTCCTGGAGGGGAGGCTCTACAAGCGGGGGCTTCTGCCCTCCTGCGCTGCCTCCCCCGGTCGGAGGGACTTCAACTTCTCGAAGACATCCACGCGGGGAGCTGCGGTTCTCACCTAGCCCCACGTGCCATCGCAGCCAAGGCCCTCCGGCAGGGTTTCTACTAGCCCACGGTCATGCGCGACGCGCGAGACCTCGTCTCCGCGTGCGAGGCATGCCAGAAAATGGCCAAGGGCTCGAACCTCCCCCCTATAGCGCTGCGGACGATCCCCATCACTTGGCCCTTTGTGCGCTGGGGGATGGACCTTTTAGGGCCCTTCCCCCCAGCGCCCGGAGGATACAAGTATGCGGTAGTCGCGGTCGACTATTTTACAAAGTGAGTTGAGGCGGAGCCTTTGGCCAGCATCACGTCCCGGGCCGTTCAGCAGTTTTTCTGGAAAAACGTCGTATGTCGTTTTGGTGTCCCCCGGGAAATCACCGTGGACAATGGGACCCAATTCGACTCGGCTTATTTTCGGGAATTCTGTGAAGGCCTGGGGCTCGTTATCCACTTCGCCTCCGTAGCCCATCCCCGGAGCAATGGGGCTGTCGAGAGGGTCAACGGCGTGATCCTACAGGGATTGCGCCGGAGACTCGAGCAAACCGCTTCTAAGCGGGGTGCATGGGCAGAGGAGCTCCCTAGCATCCTCTGCTCCATGCGCACGACCCCGTCCCGGGCAACGGGGCGTACTCCCTTCTCCCTGGTCTACGGGGCAAAGCCAGTCCTCCCCCCAGAGATTGGCTTCCGGTCACTACGGGTGGAGCTCCTGGAGGGAGCCACTCCCTTAGCATACCAGGCCAACGAGGCCAACCAGCGTCTGGAGATCGACCTCGTGGAGGAGGAACGCGACCGAGTGCTCCTCCGCCACGCCATCTACGAGCAAGAGATGGCGCGCGCGTACAATCAGCGCGTGCGCGAGAGAGCTTTCCGCCTTGGGGACCTTGTCCTCAAGCGCGTGACAGACCCCCAGGCCCAGGGTAAGCTCTCCCCCAAGTGGGAGGGCCCCTACAGGATCTCCGCGGTCCTGGGCTCGGGGGCCTACAAGCTCTCCAACCTCCAAAAGCAGGAGCTGAAGCACACGTGGAACTTGCGTTTACTTCGCAAGTTCTATGTTTAGCCTTATGGGCCTGTCCCCTCCCCCGGGGCGTTCACGTCGGAGGGGGAGGAAGGGCGCTGTATTTCCCTCCCCTTTCGCGGCTTCACAGGGGGAGGCCCTGTACTTCATTTCATTAGAAATACATAGGTCTTGCTTTGCAAACTGTCTCATTGCAGGTCTCTCATTACCGCCCATAGGGGCGATGCCCTCCCCGCGAGGATGCCCTCCATGTGAGGATGCCCTCCCCGCGAGGAAGTGGGCCAGCCCCAACAAGTCCCTACAACGGAGCCTGCACTCCCGTAGGGCGGCTTACGATAAGCCCTCATGGACTGAGGGTGTAAGCGGCCACCCGGTCACAGTGGCCGTGGTAACGAGTCACTTTGGGAGACTAGTCCCCTGCCCAAACACTCAAGCCCCGTCTTCGGGCACTTCCTCCTCCGGGAGTAGACGTTATTCCCGGCTCCCCGTTTTCACGGCGACCGGAAGATCGGCCCCTTGTGGCTTGATTGGATCTATCTTCCTCCTCCGGGAGTCGACGTTATTCCCGGCTCCCCGTTTTAACGGCGACCGGACGATTGGTCCCCAGCGACCTTATTCCCGGCTCCCCGTTCTCACGGCGACCGGATGAATGCCTCCCGGAGACCCTATTCCCGGCTCCCCGTTCTCACGATGACCGGACGATTGTCTCTCGGAGAAGTCGGATTTCTCGGGCATTTCCTTCCCCGAAGACCCTATTCCCGGCTCCCCGTTCTTACGGCGACCGGACGAGTGTCTCCCAGGAAGCTCGCCTCTGGAAATCCCATCGGGTTCTCTTGGACATTCCTTCTGCTTAAAGCCTTATTCCCGGCTCCCCGTTCTCACGGCGACCGGATGATTATCTCCCGGATGTCTTCTCCTTGAAAACCTCGCTTTAAAATTTTCTAACTTAGAAAATTTCCTATGCTACAGGTAACTTCTATCCCGGGGGCCTTGTTACCCCCACAGCGCGCGGAGCTATCCTCCGGCCCGCTGTGGGCGGGGGGGATAAGGAAAGGAACCCCCGGGTGTCGACCGCACCGCCCACGAGGAAACTTAGCTCATCCTTATTAAGATGAGTTGTCCAGACCATCCAAGAAGAAAAAATAAAGAGGCACAGTAAAAGGAAACAACAACACAGCGCTTTATTGATCAGCAAACCCGGAGGACATCTTCCCCCTCCGGTGGGCTTTGGAAATGATACAACCCGGGTTCTAACCCGGGGGATTCTCTAAGCCCTAAGGCTCCTACGCCTAATACTCCTGGAGGCTCTCCGCTAGCTCCCGGGTCAAGTCCCGGTACAACGCCCGTACGCGGCGCCGAGCGTCCCGGTGCACATCTTCAGGCCAAAACTCGTATCCCGCCGGTGGAAATATCCGGAGAGGAGGGATCATCCGGAGCCCCGGTCGCGGAGGGGACAATTCGGCGCGGTGATTATCAAAGTTGTCTAAATGCCACTCCGCGCGCCACCTCAACCGAATCGACTCCCGGACACTATCCTCGCCGCGATTCCCGGGGAGAAAGCTTAGCAAAATCAAAGCCGCTTGGGCGTCCCCCGGGGAGCCCCTCCCGGACCTTCGACCGGGAGCAACCTCCCGGGAACCCTGGTAACAGTAAGTTCAATTCAAAGACTTGGAAAAAATTTTTAATGCAATGAAGGGCCCTAGCTAAGACCCGGGGGGGAACCATCAAGCCCTTCCCTGCCCCGGGCCGGAAGGTCCTCGGGGCCCCCTCCTTCGGAGGAACCTCGTAAACCGAGGGGCTCGCCCCCTCGTCCACCAGCCAGACCCGCGGGGGTGAGGCCCCCGCGAATCTCACCTCCAGCCTCTCCGGCTCCAGAGAAGCCGGAAGGGGGGGGGGGAGCTCCACCGCGAGCGGCGACGGGGCGTAGTTCGCCGAGTCGGACGACGCCCCGCCCGCGGTCGCCTCCTTCCCCCGCGCCTCAACGGGGCCCTTCGGGGGGGGGGAAGGCGTTGCCTCCTTCCGGGACGGTGCCCGGGCACGCTCGCCCTCGGGGGTCTCGTCCCGGGGTTTCGCCGGTGTCGCCGCCGGCGTCGTCGATGGGCCGGGGGTCTTCTGAACCCGGGCCTTCTTGGGCTCTAAGCCCCCGGCCGCCTCCTTCCCCAGTTTATGCGACCCGGGAGTGGGGAGAGGCTTCCTCTCCGGCAGCTTTAACCCGAAGGCCGCCGCTACCAGGTTCTTGGGGGGGCCCTCGCCCACGGCATGCACGACGCGCTCATGTTCATCCGCGAAGTACCTCCCCAAGTGGTTCTCCGCCTTCTCCCGCGCCGCCGGGTACGGCCGGACTGCAAGAGGTAAAGAGTTAGTCAATTTCATTAAAATTTTGTAAGAGCAATGCAGCGGGTTCCCGGAGCTTACGTCGCGTCATCGACTTCACCGGGGGCCGCTTCTCGGGGCCCATGCCGATCCCCCTCTTCCCGCCGGTGAAGGGGGAGATCCGGAGGAGAGCCATCTCCTCAACCGCGTCCCGCATCGAGCGGGTCTTCTTGGAGAGGATCACCTTGCCGAGGAGCTCGTACTCCTCGTCCGTCCACACCGGTGGCTTCGGTGCGGACGACCGGCTGTAGGTGGGGGCCTCCGGGGCGTACACCACCGCGTCGTCTCGGACCCGGAGGTAGAACCACCTCCGGACCCAATCCCCCCAGTGGTCCCGGGAGGCCGCCGCCGGGTAGTCGATTACCCGGGCCGGCAACATTTGGACCATAACCGAGCCAAAGGGGGACTTGGGGCCCCCCTTCACCAGGTGGGAGGTCCGCGCCGCCGGTTCGTAGAAATACCGGAAGGCGCGAAGGTCGGGCTCCCGCCCGGTCGCTGTCTCGAAGAGCCAGATGAAGAGGCCCATCCGGACGAGCGCGTTCGGGGTGAGGTGGTTGAGAGCCACCCCATACTCCTTGAGAAACTCCCAGAGCATGGGATGCACCGGGAGCCGGAGCCCCGCCTCGATGAAGGCCTCGAAGGCCACGATCTCCCCAGGCCTGGGGCGGGGGGCTCCGTCCTTCTTCACCGGGACTCGGATGTCCCCGGCCGCAACAATGCCCCTTTCGGCCAAGGACACGGCGTCCTAGGCCGTGAACTCGGACGCCCAGAGGAAATCCGAGGGGATTTCCTCCGTGGTCTTCGCTCGACCCTTGGGTGCCATGAGGTTAGTTTTCTTTTTGGTGGCTTTTGCAGGAGGCTACTACTAGAAACTCCCGGACGCCAGCTACCGGAAAAAGCTACTGGGAGAGGGCTACCGGGAGAGCAAAAATCGTGGGGCTGAGGATTTCGAATGAGCTTCCGGGCCACCCCAAGGTCCTATTTATAGGGGCGGGCCGTGGTCTAGATGCACGCCACGTGGCACCCGCGGATCAATCTAGACCATGGAAGTTCAAACCGTGCGCGGGAAACGAAGGGACGGGCGCGTGAATCGAGGCACCAGTTCGAACCGCGCGCGCATTTATGGCGAAACGGCGTGGCTTTAACTGTGGGGCACGGACAACGAAGCGTCGCGGCTCCGGTAGCTTGGCCCGGAGATCTTCCCGGTGACCTGAACCATACCCACCGGGGACTCGAGCATCGTCCCCGGCGGGCATGGGGGGCTGCTGTCGGGGGAAATCTCCGCCAGACTAAGTCCAGGTAAGATGTGTCACGATTACCCGGGGACGTGGCCTCCGGGGCCTCCCCGGGCGCCGCCTTTTGGCTCCCGGGATGTGGCCTCCGGTGCCCTCCCGGGCGCCGCCAGTTGCCCGGGGACGTGGCCTCCGGGGCCTCCCCGGGCGCCGCCTTTTGGCTCCCGGGACGTGGCCTCTGGTGCCCTCCCGGGCGCAGCCCTTTGCCCGGGGACGTGGCCTCCGGGGCCTCCCCGGGCGCCGCCTTTTAGCTCCCGGGACGTGGCCTCCGGTGCCCTCCCGGGCGCCGCCATTTGCCCGGGGACGTGGCCTCCGGGGCCTCCCCGGGCGCCGCCTTTTGGCTCCCGGGACGTGGCCTCCGGTGCCCTCCCGGGCGCCGCAATTTGCCCGAGGACGTGGCCTCCGGGGCCTCCCCGGGCGCCACCTTTTGGCTCCCGGACGTGGCCTCCGGTGCCCTCCCGGGCGCCACCAGTTGCCCGGGGACGTGTCCTTCGGGGCCTCCCCGGGCGCCGCCTTTTGGCTCCCGAGACGTGGCCTCCGGTGCCCTCCCGGGCGCCGCCATTTGCCCGGGGACGTGGCCTCCGGGGCCTCCCCGGGCGTCGCCTTTTGCCTCCCGGGACGTGGCCTCCGGCGCCGTCCCGGGCCTCATCGCCCTCCTAAAGGTAAAGTATTGAACTGTTTATCACGTGCAGGTCACGCGAGGAGCACCTCGGGAACTAGCGACCACCTGTCAAGCATCCAAGGCGTTTGACCGGGAGAAGGACGGTCCTGCCCTTCAATCCGACGGTGGCTTCCGGGGTAGTTTAGGTTTTTTGCTGCTTTTTGGGGGCTATAAATAGCCCTTGTACCCCTCTGTTGTAAGGGATCGGTTCATTTTATTGGAATAGCTAAACTCACAGACGTGCTCCAGAAGCCTCTCCCCCGGAGAGAGCCTCCCCAGCCGACTCCGGTCGGGAGCGCGTCGACAGGACTAGGGCCCCCACCGGGACCCGAACCTGTATAAACCCGTGTGTCATTCTTTGTACTTGTCCGGCGGGGGAGGAGCGGTCATCCGGTCAACCCGCGCCGCGTAATCTTCGCTAGGATCACTCTCAAAACCTGCCGGGGTATTCGCAATACCACGACAATGTCCAAAGCATATAAAGGAAAAAGGTCTTCTGAAAAGTACTGAAAACTTTTCAGTCCTTTTGCACTTTCAGTTTCCGAAACAAAGAAGTCTTTTTGTTTCAGATCCGATGCCTGAACACTTTAACGGGTCCGCCAGAGACAATATCCATTATGGGAAATAAATGAATAAAATACTCGGCAGAACGTTTGAGTAGAACGTTACTCACATTAATGTGTCTCCTCGGGCCTATAAAAGGAGCAGATGTCTTCTCAAAGAAGCCACACAGCCAAAAACCCTCATGGTCTCCGCCGCACAAAACCCTCATTCTTCTCAGCTTCCGTCTTCCCCAAAAATCACCAACTTTTCCTTTGACTCTCCACCGAACAATGGCGTCCTGGAGCCGATCCATTCACCATTCCGAGGAGGGTTTGATGTTGTTGGAGAAGGAGGAGATCCTTCCTTCGCGGCTGTTGATCAACTGGCGGCCTGCGGAGAAAGATCAAGAAACCCCAACCGTCCAGGAGGGCGAGTTGGTGGTCTTTGAAGAGTATTTGCGCTGCGGGTTCCGATTCCCCGAGAGTCGGTTCCTCAAGGATGTCCTCGAGCATTATGGGTTGGAGTTGATCAACCTCCACCCAAATGCAGTGTTGATATTGGCGGTTTTTCAACACCTATGCGAGGCGTTCGTCGGAGTGTACCCCAGTGTGGACCTCTTCTGACGATTCTATTTCTCGGCGTGGTCAAAGAGCGCTAACGCCACCAGATGTATTTATTTCCGGCTGAGGGATAAAAAGGAGTATCCCTTTCCACCCCTGCGAGACTCAGTGCATGGGTGGCATCAGAAGTGGTTCTACTGCACCCCGCCGAAGGAGAGCGGGTTGTGGTTTGAAAATTCGCGGCCAGAGAAGCCAAGCGAGTTAGACACTCTCCCGGCGATGAACATGGAGTTCATGAAGCACGCCGAGGTAATTCTTCACTTAGTCGAAGAAGGGTTGACGGCTCGGGACGTCATCCGAGACTTTGTGAAAAACCGGGTGAGCCCCCTGCGTGAAAGGGCTCATCCGGCTTGGGAGATTAAGTCCATGGCAGACGGCACCCTGGACTATAACGAAGGTATTCATTTCTGACACCAAAAACCTTCATGTTTTTCTTGAAATACATTCATTTTAACTTGTATTCGGTAACAGTCCTGTCCTCTGCTGAAATTGAGAGGCGGACTAACCACCTCCTCCGGGCGTACAACGCCGAGGTAGAGGGTGCCAATGGGTCGCCTCGCCCCCAGAGCTTAATTCACGCCGGCGACGACCTCAGGCAAGAGCGCCGAAGGGTACATTCTCCACTTGGCCTCTATTTTGCAGGTTTTATGTCTGTCCAATACTAATCCCATGTGAATAGCTTCTTGGGAGGTTTGCTGAGGCAACGTTTCCCAGCGAGAACGTCGGTTCCCTGGGAAAGCCGACGACCAAGAACGTGAAGAAGATTTCCTCGAGACCCAGGACGAGGAATCCCGCCCCCAAGAAAGTCAGGCTAAATCTTGGGGAAGGGTCTTCGCGAAGCACTCCTCCTATAGCCCGAAGAACTGCCGTAAGATATCAGATCCCTCCGATCTTTCCAGGTGCAAACTGGAATTACTTCTTCGTCGTACAGGGGGAGGGGAGCGAGGAGGAGGAGGAGGACGATGATGTCCCTTTAGTTCTCTGGAGGAGGAAGATTGTGAGCTCTCCATCCGGCGACGCTCCAACTCCTTCCACAGGGACAACTGCTATCATGGAGGCGGCTGTAGCAGACCCCGCGACCACCGAAAGCCCTATGGTCGTGGATGATCCCCTGGCTCCTGAAGCCCCCGAGGCTTCAAGGCCGGTTGCCTCCACTTCCCTGGTCGAAGGAACAACCGTGGTAAGATCCTCTGGGTCTTGTTTTCTTCAATTCCCCCTGTGCATTTGATGAGCTAGTGCTTATGCAGGGAGAAGAGCTTCCCCTTGCGACTCCTGCTAGCCCCAGGGAGGAAAATACTCCTCCTCCGCAGACAGGAGCGGAGGTGATTGTGCAAGATCCTGTGGCGATTGCACACGAGATGCCAGCCCCGGAAACCCAGGAGACATCGAGGTCTTCGGGTGGGACGTCGCCAATGGGATCGACTACCCAGGTGAAGATTCTTCTCGTTAGCCTTTATCTTTCCCTTGAAAAAAATGTTCATAGGGGAACACACACAGGGAAGAGGGGCCTTGTTTTCCAAGAGGAAGATCAGGGTGGACGATAATTGTCCCCGTGCTCGAGGAGAACCTTCTCTGAAATCCCAAAAGCTAATGGGATTTCAAATAAGGTAAGAACCTTTATCCTGGTTGTATTAGAAATGATGGTCACGAATCGTTACCATTTGATTTTTCTTTTCCTTTATCAGACGAAAAGAAATAGCGCCCAGTCCTTCAACCACTTCGGGAAGGGTTGAGGTCACTGCTGGTGCAGAAGCCTCTAGTGAGGGGCGCTCCATCCCCTCGGTCCAAGAAGTTGTCCGGGCCGTAGGGGGAGAAGCAGGCGTGAGGACCCAGTCGGAGTCAACGGCGACTGGAAGCAGTGCCCAGCAGGCACTTCCTCCAACTGCCCCTGCTGTAGGCACCTCCGGACCTTCAACAAATCTTCCCATCAGTCCGGAAGATGCCTCCGTAGAGAAGTTCATGAAGGTATGATGAATCCTTCTCTGGGTGTCCTGAATTGTTCATAGGACACCTTTAACTCCCTTTTTTGTATCACAGGAACTATCCTGAATGATGGCCCAATCGCACGCTACGGCGGCGAGCATGGTGGCCATACAAAGAGAACGGGACAGCTTGCGCAGGTAAGGATCATTACTCTTCATCTTGTAAAGATACAAGTTAACTATGACCACTCCTTCTGTTTTATTACAGGAAAGTGGCATCGTTGGACAAAGAAGTGGCCACAGTCAAGCTTCATTCGATCTCAGTAGCTAGGAACCAAGAGATTGAAAACAATAAACTGCGGTCACAACTTGCTGGTAAGTTGATTCCTGATTAGGAATACTTGTCCTCATAACCTGTGAGTAATATTTTCTCTCGTTGCAGTGCAAGCTGGTCAAATAATGCAACTCAGTCAGGACAATAAAACCCTCCAGGATTCTATCCAAGCCTTCGAAAAGGTGATTGGAAAGCTGAGCCGTTCAGTCTTCGAAAAACTGAAGGCGGTGGCTCATCTTCTGAAGGCTGATGTGGTCGAGACAATCTCAGCCAAGATGACTGGTCTGCGCTAGTTATGGCCCAACCAGAGTCACTTCTCGAGTATCTCCCTGAGGATACACAGCGACGAGAAGCGGTGATCAGAACCGGAGTTCGGTCAGCCGCTTCCGCTATCCTCATCCGGGTTCGACTTCACCATGGCCCAGATGCAGATCTGAATCCACTAGTGAGACCGGTTGAGATCGAAAGTGAAGAGCAACTAGAGGCCGTCATGGAGGAGATTAGTCCCCTTGTAGATAAGCTCCTGACTGAGCTCGGGATCGAATGATCCCTATACCTGTACAGAAACAGTTGTATACGATGCAATGCACATGAAAATTTATTTTTGAAAATGAATATATTTCTGTTTTATGTTGTTTTATATTATAAACATATCCCCCTAGCCCCCGCCTATGATTGTAGATACTGAAGGCTTAGTATTACAAACACAAGGGAAAAGTGAATATAACGACCAGGGGTGTATGATCAAATCAACAATTATGATTATTATAACACCTAGCCTTGTTTGCTAACCAGCAGCCACTCGGATAACCAAGGACTTGTCAGAAAGCCCCGTGTGCGTTGAGAAACGGCTTATCTAGGAGTGACTTATCTGAAAGTGGTTATGAGATCGGCCAACGAATCCGACCAGGATGTTATAATGATCTAACCACGTGCGACTAGGCCCCAAGCCGAATTCACAATGGATAGGCATAAAGGGAAATATTCATCATATAAACGCAAAACATTTTTAATTTTATGAAAAAATGCTAATTGAACAGGAAAAATGGGGTTGAGTACTTACACGTAGAACTTGCGAAGTTGATCGATGTTCCAAGTATTGGACAAAATTCGACCATCCCCCATGGCTAACCGCGTGGATCCTGGTCGCGGCACCGAGACCACAGTGTAAGGGCCTTCCCACTTCGGGGAGAATTTGTTGCGATTAGACTGATCTTGGATTTTTCGTAAGACCAGGTCGCCCACGTGAAGACTACGTGGTCGCACCCTTTTACTGTGATACTTGCGCAAAGCTTGCAAGTATGCCGCGGACTTGACCAAAGCGCGATCACGCCTTTCTTCTAAGAGGATGAGATCTTGTGACCGCTGTTCGGACTGATTAACCTGTTCGAATTGTTTTGTCCGAACAGACCCAATACTAACTTCGATAGGCAATACAGCCTCGGCCCCATAGACCAGATGGAAGGGCGTCTCACCGGTGGCTCGACTAGAAGTAGTTCGTAGTGCCCATAGAACAGTATAAAGCTCGTCTGCCCAAGCCCCCGAGCGAGTCTTAAGGTGATCAAAAACACGTTTTTTAATGCCTTGTAGTATCTGCCCATTGGCCCGTTCTACAGCACCATTGCTTTGTTGATGTGCCACAGAAGCAAAGCACACCTTAGTTCCAATCTGGTCGCAGTAGTCTAGGAAGAGACCACTAGCGAACTGAGAACCGTTATCGATGATAAGGTAGTTTGGAACACCAAATCGAGTAACAATGTTCTTATGAAAGAACTTTTGTGCTGCTAATGCTGTAATATTTCGTACCGGTTCGGCCTTGATCCACTTTGTAAACGTGTCAATGGCTACGAATAGAAACTTGTACCCATTGATCGCTTGTGGCATAGGTCCTACAATGTCCATTCCCCAGACCGTGAAAGGCCATGCAAGGGGAATGGTTTGTAATGCATAGGCAGGTTGATGAACCTGTCTGGCGTGAAACTGACACTGAGGACACATTTTGACCATGTACTTGGCATCATCGAGTGCCGAAGGCCAGTAGAATCCTTGTCGAAAAGCTTTTCCGACCAGTGTCCGATATGACGCGTGTGCACCGCATACACCGTCATGTATTTCTTTCAAGAGGGATTTTCCTTCCTCCTGAGATATGCAACGCATGAATACTCCTTGAGTACCCTTTCTGTACAGAAACCCATCTATGAGTTTGTACAGACGCGCTTTTTGAATTAACCGATTGCTTTCGGTTTCGTCCTCGGGTAGGGTCCCGTGTTCAAGATAGACTCTCAATGGATGAGTCCAATCTTGTTCCTGACAGAAGTTGGTAATGGAGGCTATTACCGGATCATCCTTGACCGAAGTCATGATCGAAGGATAGTCCAAGTGTTCAATGAACACTCCTGCCCGAGCGGATGTTCGTGAGGACCCAATTTTGGATAATTGGTCTGCGAGAATGTTGTCCTTTCGCGGGACATATTGGACTTCGAAATGACTGAAGTGTTTTTCCAATTTCCTCACTTCCCCCAGGTAATGAGCCATTGTCTCATCGGAGGTGCTGCACTCCTTGTTTACCTGGTTTACGACGAGCTGTGAGTCTCCCCTCACCACTAATCGACGGACTCCGAGGAATTTTGCTGCCCGGAGCCCTGCAAGAAGACCTTCATACTCTGCTGCATTATTGGTCGCAACAAAGTGTAGTTGGATGACATACTTAAGCTGTTCACCCTAAGGCGTAACTAAGACCACTCCAGCCCCCAAGTGTTGAAAACTACGGGAGCCGTCAAAGTACATTGTCCAGTAATCGGGACACTCCAATTCCTCTGGCACCCGCACGGGTGGCTCAGGGTTGGTCCATTCGACTACAAAGTCGGCCAAAACCTGAGACTTAACGGCCGTGCGGGGCGTGAAATGGATTTCGAAGGCACCGAGTTCGACCGCCCATTTTGGCGATTCGACCAGATTTCTCTGGGTTTCGGACAATATCCCCCAAAGGAAAAGGGGAGGGTACTGTGATCTTGTGCGCTTGAAAGTAGTGTCGTAGCTTACGGGAAGCCATCAGTAGCGCGTAAAGTATCTTTTGGACCTCAGGGTAGCGCTTCTTAGGACCATGAAGTACCTCGCTCACATAGTAGACGGGTCTATGTATTCCTTCCCTATATGCGATCAGAACGGCGCTGACCGCGTGCGGTGTGGCCGCCAGATAAAGGAACAATGGTTCTCCTTTGTCGGGAGACACCAATACTGGCGGACTGGATAGATATGTCTTCACCTCCTGAAATGCTTTTTCGGCCTCATCCGACTATGTAAAATTATGATGCTTCCGCAAGGCTTTGAAGAAAGGCAATCCCCTTTCGCCTAGTCGCGATATGAAACGACTTAAAGCCGCCATGCGACCAGCTAGGCGTTGAACATCCTTTATGGTCGAGGGCGATCTCATTTGTTCAATGGCCCTGATTTTCTCAGGATTAACTTCAATGCCCCTGGAACAAACAAGGAAACCAAGGAGTTTTCCTGAAGAAACCCCGAAAGAACATTTCTCCGGGTTTAATTTTATTCCAAAGTGATTCAAATTGCAGAAGGTTTCAGCGAGATCGTCCAAATGAGACAATCTCTTGGTACTTTTTACAACCAAGTCGTCTACATATGCTTCGAGATTACGCCCTATCTGGGAAAGAAAGGTCTTTTGCATCAAGCGCTGGTATGTGGAACCTGCGTTCTTGAGACCGAACGGAATTCTGACGTAGTAGTATGTGCCGAACGGGGTGATGAAGGCAGTTTTCTCTTCATCATCTTCTGCCATGCTAATTTGATGATATCCTGAGTAATCGTCCAGAAAACTCATCAGTTCGCAACCCGCAGTTGAGTCGACCAGTTGGTCGATGCGGGGAAGGGGAAAGTCATCATTCGGACAGGCAGCGTTGAGGCTAGTGTAGTCGACGCACATGCGCCACTTGCCATTTGACTTGCGGACCATGACCGGATTGGCGAGCCATTCCGGGTGATCCACTTCACAGATAAACCCGGCCTGTAGGAGTTTGTCCAATTTCTCTCGGATGGCTTCCTGTCGGTCAGCAGCAAAACGCCTGAGCTTTTGCTTTATTGGTCGTTGTCCAGGTTGAATTGCTAACCTGTGCTCAATTACTTCCCTTGGGACACCAGGCATGTCGGACGGTTTCCACGCAAACACATCTGCGTTAGCCCGGAGGAAAGCAATGAGATCGAGTTCCTATTTGTCATGCAGAGCTGATCTGACCCGAATTGTCTTGGATGGATCATCTGGGTACAAAGGAACCAATTTGAGTTTCTCATCTGGTCGAGGAGCAGCCTTGATCGTGTCGGTGGCAACAGTGGCGACCTGAGCGTCCCGGAGGGGAAGTTGATCGACCATCTCCAAAGATAGCCGGTCGCACGTGAGTGCCACGTTGCGACTGCCTCTGACCGAGATGACACCTTTGGGGCCAGGCAATTTTCCGCACTGGTAAGCATAGTGTGTTGCCATTATGAACTTAGCGAGAGTTGGCCTGCCAAAGATTGCATTATAAGCCGAATCACAATCGATTACGTCAAAAGTAACCAATTCTGTTCGGAAGTTATCTGGTTCTCCCAGTGTGACCGGGAGGACCACTTGTCCCAATGGCATCATGGAGGGGCCTGGGATTATCCCATAGAAAGGATGTATTATGGGCTTAATCTTCGAACATGGAATTTGCATCTCGTCGAGTGCCTTGACCAACAAGATGTCAAGGGAGCTTCCTCCGTCGATCAGGACCCTTTCAACTCTCGCGTTACTGATGATCGGGGTAATGACCAGAGGGAGCCTCAATGGTCGTGTTAACCCCGCCGGACAATCAGTGCGATCAAATGTCAAAGGTGTATCCGACCAACGGGGGTATTGAGGTTCACCAAGGGATGTCTCCGTTTGGTTAACTTCTCGGTAAAAGGCCTTGAACTGCCTTTTGGAAACGAAAGAAGTAGAACCTCCAAAAATAACATTAATATGATTTTGAGGTACCTGGTAGGACATTTCCTCGTCTCCGTCGGCGTCCCTAAGTCCGCACGCCTGTTCTTTAGGTGGTAAGGTTGGCATTGGCCCAACTCCTTGGTAGAAGTCATCCAGTTGCTTCAACCAACTCCTGCAGTTCTTGAGGTCGTGGCCTGCGGAGTTGTGGAGTGGACACCACTTCTTGCCTTCCTGCGGATTAGTGGACTTTTCTGGCTGGTCGACACTCCGACCACCAGAGGCGGTTTTATTTTTAAATGAAGGCTTGTTACCTTTGGTCGAAGGCGGCTTCTCTGCGACTGCGACCTCGCGGTATTGTCCAGAGCGGTTCCTCTTCGACTTCTTCGACTTCCCACCTGATGAAGATTCCAGCTTCTTGCTTGAATCTTCCTTCCTGGAGTCTTTGAAACCTGGTTGTGGTGGTAGGTCACCCTTGTCGACCATCCGGTTCCATTCGACTGCTTTGGCTGCATCAGAATATCGATCGGCCATGTCGAACAGATCGGCCACTGATCGAGGAGGGTGGATAAGCAAGTCCTGAGTGAATCTCCGATATCGAACGGCATGTTTAAATGCTCTGATAACGGAGCCATCAGATATGTTCGGGATGGTATTCCTCACCCCGACAAACCTCTTGACAAACTGCCGAAGTGTTTCGGTTGTTTTTTCCCGGTGGCTAACGTTTCAGGAGGCTACGCCTAAAGGTTTCGGACGCCTGCTACCGGGAGCTAGTTACCGGGAGATAGCCACCGAGAGAGAGAGCTACCGGGAGAGCTAAACGCGCAAAGGCTGAGAAGTTTGGAATGAAGTTCCCGGGCCCCCCAAGGCCCTATTTATAGGGGCGAGCTGTGATCCAGATGGGCGCCACGTGGCACTCCACGGAGCAATCTGGGCCGTTGAAGTTCAAACCGTGCGCAGGAAACGAAGGGACTGGCGCGCAAATTGAGGGGCCGGTTCGAACCGCGAGCGCATTTATGGCCAAGCGGCGCGATCATAAGCGCGCGGCACGGGAACTGAAGCGTCACGGCTCCGGTGGCTTGGCCCGGAGATTTTCCCGGTGACATGTACCATTCCCACCGGGGACTCGAGCATCGTCCCCGGGGGGAATGGGGGGCTGCTGTTGGGGGAAATCTCCGCGGGACTAAGTTCAGGTAAGTTGCGTCACACTCGCCCGAGGACGTGGCCTCCGGCGCTGCCATTTGCTCGGGGCGCCGCCATTTGCCCGGGGACCTGGCCTCCGGTGCCTGCCCCAGGCGCCGCCTTTTGGCTCCCGGGACCTGGCCTCCGGCGCCGGTCCCGGATGCCGCCATTTGCCCGGGGACATGGCCTCCGGTGCCTGCCCTGGGCGCCGCCTTTTGGCTCCCGGGACTAGGCCTCCGGCGCCGGTCCCGGGCGCCGCCATTTGCCCCGGGACCTGGCCTCCGGTGGCTGCCCCGGGCGTCGCCTTTTGGCCCCCGGGACCTGGCCTCCGGTGCCGGTCCCGGGAGCTACCCCTGGCCCGGGGACCTGGCCTCTGGTGCGTGTCCTGGGCCTCGTCGTCCTTCTAAAGGTAAAGTCTCTGGTTGTTGGTCACGTGCAGGTCACGCGAGGAGCGCCTCGGGAATCAGCGACCACCTGTCAAGCATCCAAGGTGTTTGACCGGGAGAAGGACATTGCTACCCCGCAATCCGACGGTGGCTTCAGGGGTAGATAGGTCTTTTTGCTTCTTTTTGGGGCTATAAATAGCCCTTGTACCCCTCAGTTGTAAGCAAGTGATTCATTTATTGGAATAGCCAAAACTCTCTGGTGTGCTCCGGAAGCCTCTCCCCCGGAGAGAGCCTCCCCAGCCGACTTCCCTATAGGATTCAGTATTGAGCTTAAACCAGGAGCAGCACCTATAGCAAAACGTCCCTATAGGATGCCAGTTACAGATTTGGAGGAGCTCAAGAATCTACTCGAAGACTTGGAAAACAAGGGATTTATCAAACCCAGTGCTTCGCCATGGGGAGCCCCAGTTTTGTTTGTGAGGAAGAAAGACGGAACTTTACGAATGTGTGTAGATTACTGAGCTTTGAATGAAGTCACTATTAAAAACAAGTATCCATTACCAAGAATTGATGACTTGTTCGATCAACTTCGAGGAGCCAAAGTATTTTCCAAGATAGATTTGAAATCTGGATATCATCAGCTGAAGATCAAGAAGGAAGATATACCAAAGACTGCTTTCACTACCAGATATGGTTTATATGAGTTTACGGTAGTACCTTTTGGCTTGACCAATGCTCCGGCAGCTTTCATGAATGTCATGAACAGTACATTTATGGATTTTCTTGACAAGTTTTTCATAGTATTCATAAATGACATACTGATATATTCCAAGAGTACGGAAGAACATGAGCAACATTTGCACCTAATCTTGGAAAGGCTACGAGAGAGGCAATTTTATGCCAAGTTTGACAAATGTGAATTTTGGATGGCAAGAATTTCATTTCTTGGACATGTGTTGACAGCAGAAGGAATTTCAATGGATTTAGCTAAAATTTCTGCTATCAAAGAGTGGAAACAACCTACCTCAGTTTCAGAGATTAGAAGTTTCTTGGGATTAGCAGGTTATTATAGGAGATTCATTGAAGGATTCTCCCAGATTGCCAAACCTCTTACGAATCTGCTAAAGAAGGATGTTGCATTTGAATGGACCATCAAGTGTGAAGAGAGTTTTCAGAAGCTGAAGCAGAAATTGACAACAACACCAGTCCTCACTTTACCAGACAGCAAGGAAGACTTCGTAGTTTACTGTGATGCTTCAAAGCAAGGAATAGGCTGTGTGTTAATGCAGCAAGGTCGAGTAGTAGCTTATGCTTCACGCCAATGGAGACCACATGAGGAAAATTATCCGACCCATGATTTGGAGTTAGCAGCAGTGGTAAATGCTTTAAAGATATGGCGGCATTATCTCATTGGACATAAGTGTGAGATCTTTACAGATCATAAAAGCCTCAAGTATAATTTCACACAGACGGAGCTCAACATGCGTCAACGACGATGGTTGGAATTGATCAAAGATTATGATCTTAGTATTCAGTACCATCCAGGGAAAGCTAATGTAGTGGCCGATGCCTTAAGCAGAAAAGTTTACAACCTACAAGGAATGGTTATGTTGAAGAACCCTTACCTACAACAAGAGTTGCAGAATCATCAAGTGGAAATAGTACCGCAGGGAATGGTAGCTACTTTAACAATAAAACTTCAACTTGAAGAACAGATAGGAAATGCCCAGAAGGAAGATGAAGAAATTTGTAAGATCAAGAGTCGAATCAAGTTAGGAAAGGCTCAAGGCTTTACTGAAGATAACCAAGGGATTGTATGGTATCGAGGAAGAATCTGTGTACCTCAAAATGCAGATCTTAAGGAAATAATTCTCCATGAAGCTCATAAAACTCCATACTCAATACACCCTGGTAACACAAAGATGTATCAAGATTTGAAGACCAGATTCTGGTGGGATAATATGAAGAGGGAGATTGCAGAATACATTGCAAACTGTGATACATGTCGACGAGTTAAAGCAGAACACCAGAAAATAGCAGGAAAGCTACAACCTCTACCAATACCATTATGGAAATGGGAAGAAATTGGTATGGATTTCATTACAGGATTACCGAAAACTCAAGGAGGATATGATTCCATATGGGTTATTGTGGACAGACTTACTAAAGTAGCTCATTTTATACCAGTCAAAAAGATTTATGATGGCAGTAAATTAGCAGAGTTATACATGCAAAGAATAGTGGCATTGCTTGGTATTCCTAAGAAGATAGTTTCAGATCGTGGAACACAGTTTACCTCCAAATTTTGGAATAGATTGCATGAAACCCTAGGAACCCAGTTGGATTTCAGTACTGCATACCATCCGCAGACAGGAGGACAGACAGAAAGAGTCAACCAAATCCTAGAAGATCTTCTAAGAGCTTGTATACTAGATTATGGAACATCATGGGATAAATCTTTACCATTTGCAGAATTTACATATAATAACAATTATCAAGCTAGTATACAGATGGCACCATTTGAAGCTTTATATGGATGTAAATGCAGAACTCCATTGCATTGGGACGAGCCAGGAGAACGAAAGGTCATAGGACCAGAGATAGTAGAAGAAGCAGAAGCTCATGTCAAACTATCAGAGAAAGGTTGAAAATAGCACAGACACGACAGAAGAGTTATGCAGATAATCAACGAACAGAATTATCTTTTGAACCAGGAGATTTTGTGTATCTCAAGGTCACACCATTCAAGGGATTACAAAGATTCCAAGTGAAAGGAAAGTTATCTCCAAGATACATTGGACCATTTAAGATAATCAAGAGAAAGGGAGAAGTATCATATAAATTGGAATTACCTGTGGGATTAGCAGGAGTGCATGATGTGTTTCATGTCTCTCAGCTCCGGAAATGTTTGAAGGAACCTACTGATCAGATAGAGGTACAAGATGTGCCATTACAGAAGAATCTCACTTATCTTGAGCACCCAATCAGAATCCTAGCCACTGATGAACGTCAGCTCAGAAGGAAGAAAATCAGATTGTGTAAAGTTCAATGGAAAAATCATTCAGAGCAAGAGGCTACTTGGGAGAAGGAAGAAGATCTTAAGCAAGCCTATCCTTATCTTTTTCTGTCTTAGGTAAATCTCGGGGCGAGATTTCTTTAAGGCGGGTAGATCTGTAACACCCTGAGTTAGGGGTGAAAACTTCCTTTTTCATAAATAGCATGCATGCATGTATCTGTAGTAATAGCCAGATCAGTATCTATCCTAAACCCTAAAATCTCCAAATCTATCCTGTGACCCCAAGTCAAGATCTGACTTTCCAGATTTGATCTATCAGTTATCCTGAATCTAAAAGTCTTCAGAAGCCAGATTCAATTCCATCTCTAGACTCCAGATTTATCAACTCCATTCTGTTTTCGAAAACAGAAATATCTTATATTACCTAAATACCCTAAGTTTCAGAAATCCAGATTTAATCTAAATCTTGACCAAGTTCAGACCAGATTATTCCTGGAACATGATCATGGGTTTGCCAATACCTTAAACCAGAAAGTTGGCAGCCAGATTTTATCATCTAGACTCTTTTCACAAATCAGTCCAAGAGTTATCGCAAATTAGTCCTTATCTGATATCTGGAAACCCAAAAAAGGCTAAAATCTCCAGATTAACTTCAAACTCAAAATCTCTTCAGCAAATCTTTTCTAAATGCTATTTGTCACAAGTTTCTCTTCTGTTCAGATTTCAAAATCTCATCCTAAGTGCCAGAATTGGAAATCAATTGAAATTCAGATTTCAATTACCCTAATTTACCCTATTTTCAGTTCATATCAAAAACTATTCAGATGTGCCAGATTTTATCAAACATCTTTGCCAAATATCTTGTTGAATATATCTGCCAGAATAGTGAAAGCAAATTCAGTTTAAACCTTCCAGAATTCCAGATTTACAATTCAGTCCAAATCAAAAACCTGAAACTGCAGTTCAGTCCATTTTCGACCAGGCTATCTACTGTGCGCACGACCAGAGCTCACCGTGCCTGTGTGCCGTGGCTGTTCGTCGCCGGTGAGGCTTCACCCGCGCTCGTGACCGTGCATGTTGTGTGTACGTGTCTTCGCCTCAGCCATTGCCGTGGCAACGTCGTTGCAACGTTGACGACCAGCGCCTGCTCCCGTGCGCGACCTGCAGCTTTTGTCAGCAATTCACTGCCACGTTGCCTTGCCACGCCAGTGTTGTCGCCACCGCTTGCTCCATCTTTGCAAAGTCCCGATGAACAACAATGTAGACAGTTACAGTCCTGTCGCCGTCGCATCACCGTTCTTCGCTGTGTCTTCGCCGCTGATGCTCAGGACGCAATCCATCTCATCACAGCTGCCAATTACTTCGTTGTCTCCTCCTTGCAAGCTTCGCCTGGCCTATTTAAGCACTCCTGTGCTCAGCAGCTCCCTCCACACTTCACCAGAAACCAGCCAAGTTCCAGAATTTGCTGTTTTTGTTTTCTTCTCCGGCGAGCCGTCGAGGAGGCTCACGGTGCCAGCACTCTACACATAATCTCCTGCCAAATTAACAACATCAGTGAGTTCCCCTACTCATTCTCTCTGTGTGATATCATTTAATTGCTCCCCGGTGACCTCTAACGCCGGCGATCACCGGAAATTGCCGTTTGCCCTGTTTCTGTAATGTGGCTCAATCCAGTACAAATTAGCTTTTGATTTTGTAAACAAAATTGATCAGTAAGGTAATTCAAGCAAGCCAGTGTATTTAGATTTCCAGCTGGAGCAAGAATCGAAGTTTTTCCCTAACCCGAGCTTCACCAGAAACCGGCGATCCTCCGGTCAATTTGATGTTACCAGAAGCTTTCTTATACCTCCTAGATACTCTCCAAGCAAGGAATTAAGTTCTCTCGGCCTGTAGCAAAAACCCCCAAATGGCAGTGTTCTTCTCCGGCGCCGATGACCGGAAAACTTTTCCCAGTCGTTTCAGCCCAAATCACTTTGTCTTTTAGATGTGCCTTAGCCTCCTGAGAACTTTTGTCTTCTAGCCCGACACCTAGATCGGCCTAGATTGGAAGTTATAGATTTGCCAAGATTGCATCCAGAAATGATCTAGTGCAGTGTGTTCACCTCAGTTCATCATCAGATTTCTTGCTGTCCAGCCATTTTCAGCCATAGATCCTATTGTAACTTTTGTTCCTGTTACTCAAGCCTACCTCCTAGACAAAGTTAGCACATCAGTTGAGCCCTTGAACAGCATTTTATGCTAAGCCCTAGTTTTTGGCATTGTCAGCTCTATGCCAGAGCTTGTCAGCCAGTGGCATTGACCTTGTTCACCTACTTCTGGTTGTGTAATTTGAAAACAACTTTGTCCACTGAATTTGTGGAGTTGTGATCTACATTTTCTTCTACTACCACAACTTGAGATAAACACTCTAGCTTTTCCTAAAGCTATGTCAAAGCCTTGATCCGAATGTCGATCTGTTGACATTCGCTGTTTTGATTAAACCAGCCACAAAATTATTATCCCTATTGTAATCCTGAAACCCTAAGATTATCTAATCACCATCCTTAGCCCAAATTCCTTGAAACCCTAGAATCTCGACTCAGTTCAGTTTGCAGTTCAAATTATCTCCAGTATAGTTCAATCATTCTTGTTGAGCATTTCTGCATATAAGTCATAAAACATTTTAATATTATAAGTAATCATTGTGTGTTTGTTTGTCGTCGAGCAGATTCAGAAGCTGACTTTGAAGATTTTGCTGTTGACCCGTCATCAACTGCTGTTTCTTACGACGCGGAAGGCAAGTCATATCCTTGGTCATCTTGAACCTATATTTTAAATGTTGCTAAAACATAACCTTGAATATAGATAATATTGCATGAGAAAGATTGAGAATGATTGATTTATGAATTGGCAGTACTAGACTGGTTATCTGTGAAATGTGAAATAAACAAGTTTTGAGCCATGAACTATTATATGTATCTATATACTTATATTCATGAAATAAAACCCCTAGCCGTGACCAGAAAAATGGTATGGATGGCGGAAGCACTGGAGGTGCTAGACTGCAAAGGATATGCAGGCACTGAAGGTGCAGGGTTGTGGATGGTCTGGTCACTGGCATATAAGGACTAGAACCTTGTGTTGTGCGTCTAGTGGCATGAACAACGTGCTAACTGCAAGCCTGGTATGGGACAGGCCTGAACAAGTAATTATGTGGATCGTACATGAAACCCCTGCATGAGATGTGTAGTGATGCACGATAAGCACGGAGAATGGCTCCCACACATATCACTGAAATTGATCAAGCACGCTGACCCAGTAATGGGAATAAGCAAAGGGGTGGGGGTTAGGATACAACCTACCACAACTGTGTCTCGCGGAGAGCCACAGGGTCAGGGGTGAATTGTAAGTGATGCATAACAAAAGTTCTTGTTATCTCCACCTTGCCACTCACACATGGTTGTGAGGAGGGGTCTAATCATTTTGATAGGATGCCTTGAAAGTGGAATATCTTGCGGTTAAATTGGTTAAATCAAGATTACCCAAATGACATATGTTGTCATGATAAGGAGTGCTACCGTAGGCTGTCGTGTGTCGACGTGTCGCGGTAGTGCTATAATCTAGTGAACATGAATGATGATGTTACTTTATGAAAAAGTGCTGCCATGAGATGAGGTATGGAAGTAAAAGATTATTTTATAAATAACCATAATTCTTGACTAGTCTAGGTTCATACCATCACTACTATATGTATCTATTCTTACCTATGACTTGCTGAGTACGTAAGTGCTCACCCTTGCAACATTCAACTCAATAGATGGAGCCTACCTTGATCAAGATGATGGCATGGAGTACTTCTTGGATCCAGAAGGAGGAGCGTCAGTTCCGTCGTTTCCCTGATGTGTGTTGTTCTGCCGTCAACTTCTTTTGTGGGAGGGTCACCTATCTTCTGCTGTGTAGTTAATATTTTGCTAAACCCTGAATGCCTTGTAGGCATTGTAAGCCTCTTTATGTAATATTAAGGCCAGCAGGCCACACTGCTTAATATTTTGTTAGTACTCTGTTGCAATGTAATATACTCCTATGTTTGACTCATCCTGGGAAGTCAAAGGTTTGTGAGAATGGGACTAGCTGCAGCGAGCTAGGTCTCTACAGGAGTAGTCGTAGTCCCAGTTTAGGGCCGCGACAGAAAAGTTGGTATCAGAGCAACATGAGAACTTGACTGTAGGACAACACCTTTAGGGATTGGCCGTGCCAGGAAGACGTAATTTATTTAGAAAACTATTTGATGAAAATTTTATTTTGATAAAAATAGTGAGTTTTGTAGCTCCTGAAAACTTTTATTTCAAAATTTTATTTGGATTTTCTAAAAATTCGGTAAGATTGTGAGAGTGCGTTCTGTTGTCTCAGAGTGTCTTAGGGGTTGATGTAGATAGAGCTAGTGGATGCTCTTGATAGCTTTGTGATTCGCTGTTGCTTTTGCAATGGTTAATTTGTGTATTATGGCTAATAGCATAAGTAATTTTATGCATTAAAGTAGTTGCATTAATTCCTGCATTGCTGTCTTAGTTGGCCTTAGTTAGTTAGATCAGTCTAAACCTTTTTCAGAGCCACCATGGTTGACACAAGAAGGAGATCTCGAAGTGGACGAGAAGATATGGGTCAGACTCCGCAAGAAGAAGAAACTATGACAAGAGACCCTTTGTTTCAGTAAGGATCTCAGAGTTCCAATCCTCCTCAGAATGAACAACGCAGTCTTCAGGAAATTCTGTTGTCAATGGAGAAAAGTCGACAGGAAGCTCAGATAGCTCATACCCAGTTGTTAGCCCAGATAGTTCAGAAATTGCCTACTGGAACAACAGAAGGAACTCGACATCCTTGATCCTACACTGGGCACTCGACAAGTAACAGTGTTAAAAAGCTAAGCCTCTTTAGAGCAGCAAAAGGCCTTAGCCCAGCTGGTTACCACGTTCCCACGTCCGCGATTAAAATCCTTTTTGCACCACCTGGTCGCTGGCTTGTCGAGTGCCGACAAGCCCGTGGTCGTGGTCGCAGGGCTCTTGTTGAGCACTGGGCACTCGACAAGCAGGCGCCACGCGACAGCTCGCTTGTCGAGTGCCCAGTGCTCAACAGACTGATGTGGCAGGTCATTTTTGTAAAATCTTACAACTGTGAGTTAGTTTTGTAATTGATTTTTTTAATCTGAATTATTTATAAAAAAAACTCCCGAAATGTTAGTTGTTTCTTGCAGGGTTTAGTTGTAGGGGACTCAAATTTTTGAAAGATATGGGTTTGTGGGGGAAGGTGGAGGTCCCCCATTACAGGACGTCACATGCTGGTGTTTTTTATTAGCAGAGATTTCTTTAGCTCGAGATGGGGTTTGGATCTAGTAGGTGTGCACTCATTATGGCGCAGCATGGTGGCTATTTTTGTTATTGGCAAAATTGCACTATAGTATTTTAAAAATGTTAAATTAGTAAAAATACTATTCAATGTTCATGGTTTAATAAAATACCACTAAAAACTGTTCAATTAATCTTTTTACAAAACCTATTGGGTAATTTTAAATTTTCTGATTTTTAGTATTAGACTTTTTTTAGAAATATCAATTATTTCAGTATTGACCTATTCAAAATTGGTCTAACAACATTTACTGGGCATTTCTTCTTCTACCGATGGAACTTGAAGAGTCGTTGCCGCCATCAACTGATGGGTCACCCAATCTTCACTGCCACCGTAGACTCGCCAGCCAACCAGCCAGCATTGCCACAATGCCTACGTAACAACTAGTCTTTGATCTCTTGCTTCCTTGATTCTCCGATTCCCTTTTTTTTAAAAAAAAATTTCCATCTAGTTTTTGTTAGATCTGTTCAATTTGTGTAATTTCTCCAAAAGGTGCGATATTTGGGCGTTATTTGATTTCATTTGATGGATTTGTTTGTGAAAATCTCTCCTTTGCGGGTGGTTTCCCCACTACTTTGAGTGAATCGGTTGCAAGGATGATGAAAAATCGGACAAAAATTTGGATTCCTTTGACTGTGAACTTGCAATATCATAAGCTCTGGAATTTCATAAAAGGTGTGATGTGTTGGCCATTGTGGGATTGGAATTTTCCATGTAAAGGCACACGTGGTTGGATGGGATTAGGTACGGAGATGGACGAAAAGGCAAAGAGAGAACAAGTTGTTTGGGCTGTGGCAGTGGTGTTCGTGGAAGGTGCCACCTATCTTTGGAACAATATCAATAGCATCTGTCTTCTCAATTAGGTGAAATTTTGAGTATTGTTGTAAATATTGAGAAAATAGATTTGTAAAGGGTAAGGTATAATGTCTATAAGTTAATTAGAGTTATAGATGAAAACATATTAATTGTGGAAGAACTTTAAAGTTAAACTGGACGATTGATCAGGTATGACTAGGTTGTTATCTAATTTTATCGGTTTGCAACTAGGGCTTCACCAGGTAGAACCAGATTGTTTTTTTGTAGTGAGACAACTAGTTCTGCACTTACTAAAATAGCCTGTTTTTTTACTATTGCAACCACTTTGTTTTACTATCAAAGGCAAGACTTTCATTGTCCCGAGCAAGTATTTGTTTGGTCAAAACAATCAATGGCTAGTTGTTTTTTCTGTACTGGCAGTAATTGTTTTGCAGTTTGTGCTAATCGGAACAGTAAATTGTTTGTGCGTCGGCAGTAAAAATATAGTCGATCGTTCCTGGTTGTTTGATTTTGTCCAAAAGACCAGGGCTTGATCAGGTACGACCAGGTTGTTCTTTTGTAGTGATGTGACCAGTTATGCACTTACTAAAACAACATGTTTTTTACTGTTATGACAACTTTGTTTTACTGGCGAAATCAAACTTTTACTGTCCTGAACAAGTATTTGTTTGGTCGAAACGATCAATGATTGGTCATTTTTTCTGTACTGGCAGTAATTGTTTCTCAATTCGTGTTGGTCGGGACAGTAAATTGTTTGCGAGTCGGCAGTTAAAAAGTAGCTGACTGATTCTGGTTGTTTGATTTTGGTCGAAAGACCTCACGATTCAACAAAATATAAACTTGGTCATAACAGTAAAATACCTGGTCGTTTGGCTTGTGGGCAAAATATTAAAATGTTTTTAATGATGGTTGAGTTTTTTTGGTCAAATAAGATATCATGGTTTTTGGCAAATACGGCGAGCAGCTTGACAATATGAAACAGTATGGGTGCAGTAGCCAAAACATTTTGGTCGTAATATTGGGCCTGTCAGTATAAATTTTGGTCACACCAGCAAAAGAACTGATCGATTCAGCAAAACATGAATTTGGTTGAGGCATTAAAAAACCCAGTTTTGTGCTGATACAACCATTTTTTGGGCAATAAAAATCTCTGGTCGATTGAAAATCACGACCAGACTTGTTCTAATACGATCATTTTTTAGGTTGCACGACCGCGACTAGGACTTGTACTTGTACGACCAGTTTAGAACTGAAAGGTTATGACCAGGTTTTGTGCTGATAGACAAAACAATAGTCGTGACAGTAAAAGAACTGATCGAATAACTGAAACATATAGTTTGACGTGATAGTAAAAAAAATTGGTGGTGGCAGAGTGGTCGTATCACTACAAGTGGTAAAATAATTTTTTGGTGTGATCTCTAATGTCCACTGGTCGTCTTCTTTGCCTGGTGCAATCAATAGATTTGACTTTGTATTGGAAATTCTCGCTATTGGTCGACGATCGTATGTTGTCTTTGGTCGCATAGTAGATTTGTTTTTGTTGGTCTTGCTTGGTTGTGATCGAATGAGCGGTTTTGTGCTGGTTTAACATTTTGTGTCTGGTTGATTTAATGTTTTTTTGTGTTTGGTCGAAACCCGTCCGTTGCTGTCGGTACTGAGAAAATAGATTTGTAAAAAGTAAGGTATAGTATTTATAAGTTAATTGAAGTTATAGATGAAAACAATTAAATAATTGAAGTTATAGATGAAAACGTATTAATTGTGAAAGAACTAAATTTAATTTTATTAGTTTATGACTAGGGGTCGATCAGGTATGAGCAGGTTGTTTTTTTAGTGAGGCGACCAGTTCTGCACTTAGTAAAACAGTTTGGTTTTTTACTGTTGCGAGTGCTTTGTTTTATTGGTGTAGTTAAGACTTTTACTGTTTTGAGCAAACATTTGATTGGCCAGAACAATGAATGATTGGTTGTTTTGCTATGGGCAAATTGTTGGTGGGTCAGTAGTAACAACAGTAGGCATCTAATTGTGGTCATTCGATTTTGGTCGAAACAAGTGATCGATTTCACAAAATACAAAGTTGGTTTCGACAGTAAAGAACAATAGTTGAACTAGTGCAATACCTGGTCATTTGGGCATGGACGGAACAGTAAAGTGTTTTTCATGATGGTCGAGGTTTTTTTGGCTGAATCAGAAGTCATGGCTTGTGGGCGAATATAGCGAAGAGCTCGACACTACGAAACAGTATGGCCGTGAGTAGTTTGTTTTTTTTTTGTAGTGAGGAAACCAGTTTTGGATTTACCAAAACAATCTGGTTTTTTTTATTGTTGCAACCACTCTATTGTATTGGGCAAGACAAGAGTTTTACTGTTTCGAGTAAGTATTTGTTTGTTCCAAACGGTCAATGGCTGGTCATTTTTTCCCTGTATTACTAGTAATTGTTTTGTAGTTCATGTTGATCGGGACAGTAAATTGTTTGTGGCTTGGCAGTAAAAAAGTAGTTGGTTGATTTGGTCGAGGTAGTAAAAAACAATGGTTTTTCCTGTAAAATGTCTGGTCGACTGGGCTGGGCTTATCAATTTTGGGCAAAAAGGTTAATTAATTTTTTGGTCACATTATGTTTTTTGGGTCAAATAAGTAAGCTTGTTTGTGGGCGAATGTGGTATCTGGTCGAAGCAACGGTTTTGTTTCCTTTTTTGTGGTCATTTTATGGTCTTCTACACAAATCAATTGTAATTGGTTATGGTTGATTGTGGCTAACAAGTGGACACTACGGAACAGTAGGTCTAGTTGATTTATTGCGTGATCGAATTGAAATACTTTGCTTTTGTCGAATGGGGAAAACAGGAAGCCAGTGTGAAATGCACTTGACGGTACAGATGAAGCAGATTCGTCGATCCAATGGCTAAGAAGGAACAGACAACCTGGGTCAATGTGGATTGAGCCACTGGTCGAGACAGTAAACTATTTGTGTGCTGGCAGTAATTTGTTGACGGTTTTTTTTTGCTTGAGCCTGGTCAAATGTGGGTAGGAGCGTGTGTTTTTTTACTGCTATGTATGTTGCATGTTTTGGTCATATGAGTTGGTTCTACTGTGTATTGTCCATGGACAATGTGTTTTGTAGTGAAATTAGTATATTTGCAATTTTTTGAAGGGGGCTTTGCTCGAAACATGAAATGGATGGTTTCTTACCAGTATTTTTGTTGTTGTATGGGTGAACTTGTCTGCTTTGTTTGGTCATTGTGTGCATGGTCGTAACCTTTTTTTCTTTTGGGATGCTGGGAGCATTGTGTTTTTTGGCTGGAGTAGTATATTTGGATTTGCATTGTTTGTGTGCTTTGTTTGTTTTGGCCCGTTCAGCCTTTTGTTGACAGTAATTTTTGTTTTGCATTAGTAATTTTTTTTTGGCATTAAAGAACTAGTTGTTGTCGACGATTGGAACCGTGGGTCCCTCTACCGAGCTTATACAAAGAAGAAAGTGAGGAAAAGATGGAGCCAATCAGAAAAATTGTCAGGATGTTCAAGGTATTAATGAATCTGAGGACATAGGAGCAGGGTTTATCTAGGTTCAGGCCCTCTTTAAGCTGGGTAATAGCCCTACGTCTTGTGAGCTTGATTATGTGGAAAAAAGGTTATAGAGAGAGAGGTCCTTTACAATAAGTAACTAGCTAATCCTATTTACTAAGCCTAGTCTTCTCCCTGTCGATCCGTCCCTTGATCCTCCCTTTGAAGGCCTTTTTGTACTTGTCGAAGAGGTTGTCGGTTCTTCACCTAAAGGCGTGCCCCACGATCTCTCTTAACTGCCAAGAGGTGGGGGTAGTGAGGTCATGGATGGTGGTTGCCGTGAATCAAGGGTACATGGTGGTTTGGACAGTCTTGAGTGGGTCGTAGTAACACCACCTTACCGTCTCGATCTCCTTCGACGGTTACCTTGTTAGGGACTCATGATTGCCTCAGGGTCAATCATAAGGACCAAAGTGAAGTAATATCTTTAGGAATGCCCGCGTAGTACTGTGACCACGGTAATGAGATTAGTTCTTGTATCTGTGAGAGCGAGGATTACAGGAATTGTCTCCACGACCTTGTCGCTCTTAGATACAGCATAAAACATAAGCTCCGTGATAACAAATGTCTTGAAATTTGCATGAATTAGGTATAGTTTTTTGGTTATATTTAGAACGCCCTTGGATTACCCTATATCCTTCTTTTCGGCCTTTGGCGACCATGGATGGGTCTGCAACCATGGTCACACGTGACCACGCAGAGTTGGTGTGACCTTTGAGGCCTAAAAGAGTAGCTAATAATTCTCATCAGCTAGCCCACGAATTTGAAGTGACAAAAAGGCTTATTCAATAGTGTGTCGCTTCGAATTCACAACAGTGCTCCGTCGTTTCGAATCCCTATGATGCATTGCACTGGTGGCAGCTGCGATGCACTTTGGGGAGTGATCTGCAAGCACTAGGGAAGATTTTGAGATTTTTGTCTCAGGCCCGAGGCCCGGGAAGCCAAAGCGTCGCCTAAGGATTCTATAAATAGTTGCTCACTTGTGGTGGAAACTTCAACTCCTTCAAAAATTTTTCTAAGTCAAAAAACTTTCTTAGCTTCTTCGCCTCTGTTCTAATGGCATCTCCCAGCAGAGAGTGTTTCAACGAAGAAGATGAGATGTAGTTTATCGGTCCTCAAGAGGTAATTCTCTCTCAGTAGTGTAAGCTTCTTTGTGGAATGTGGCTTTTCCTAAGGTTCGTTGCCTTATGCAGTCACCTGAGCATTCGACTTCTTCAAAAAATGAGTTGGGGATGATCTCGGGTCATCTGGTGGATCTCCATCAAAAAGGCTAATGTTTGATGCGTACCAGGTTTCATCCCAAGCACACCCATCCAGGGCTTCCTTCTCGATGGGGAATGAGGAAGCTCTAGGCCCTGATGTGGCTCTGGTGCGGCCTATGGCCACACAAGTTTTGTATCATCCTCGCCTCTCAATAGAGGATGAAATTTCTTCGCCCTTGTCATCCTCGGTAAGGATCTTCTAACCTTTTAGGCTTGCCATGATTGGTAGGTTCTTTTTCCTTGACGCAAGTTAATGGCATTGAACAGAGCTGTGATTCCTGGGAAGAGCTGGACAAGGTGAAGGCCAGCTCCGAACCCTCCAAGGGGAGCACAAACTCCTTGGGGAGAAGTAAGCCCAGCGGGGGCTCGACTTGGATGACTTCTTCAAGCGCGTCGAGTGCTTGAAGGCAAGTTTTGACCGGGCCAGGGAGACTGCAAAACTTGCTTGACAAAGGGAGCAGCTTGTGCTCGAGGAGAAGTATGCCGTGGATGTAACCATCACCGGCTGTAGTCTCACTATGAAGGATACCCTCGCAAGACTGAGGGAGGTCGCGGGGCTTCTCGAGGCGTAGGTGGTTGACCCTAAGAAAGACAACTTGTCGCTGGAAGAGTCTTGTGTCTTGGCCGCCAGCCAAACTGATTTTATTTTAGATGCAGTTAGGTCTAAGGCCGATCCTTAGTTGGGCCTTTTGTATTTCTTTCTATGTAAATGAAGAAAAAAAATTTAATAAAGGAAGTTAATTTTCCTTATGCTGAATTTTCATGAATGTCGTTTAGTATTCTCTTAGACTATTGTGTTATCTCTTTCCTTAGCTTTTGCCTACTGTAGATGGGTATGAGCGTCGTGCGTGATCACGGAATGACTATCGCGATCATGCTTATCGCAGCGTGGTTACTTGCGATCATGAGAGTGGTAATCTCTGCCTGCTAGCCCCCGAAGGCGAAGAGAAAAGATCCATTCACTTGGAAAAGGAGTTTTTTTTTTGGAAAAAAGGCGTTTCTGTGTCTGAAAATGTGACTTGTCGGTTCAACTTCCCGTTGAACATTTGCGGGACTGTGGCTGCATGTGTCAGGTTTGTTTTGACGTGCATTTATTGCGATGAATCCCTTTTGCCACGCATCGTGAACTGTGGTGAAGGAACCAAGGGAAGTGGGTTTTTAAACCCTTCGTCTCAAGCCCTAGCTTCCCACAAAAGCTTCATCGCAATTTGAGCGTTTAGCTAAGTTCCCACAGAAGTCTTCTGTGTGTTTTCCTAAAAATCCATCTTGATGGCGTGTTGTACAAGATTGAGCCACCGATCGGAGGAGAGCTTGCAGACGTTGGAAGCTGATGGTTTTCTTCCCTCAAGGTCGCTGATACCATGGCGACCTGCTGAGGAGGATGAAGAGAGCCTTGCTGTGAGGGAGGGCGGGTTGGTGTTGTTTGAAGACTTTCTACACAGTGGCTTTCGTTTGCCGGAGAGCCACTTTTTGTGGGAGGTTCCCGCCCATTTCGACTTAGAGTTGGTGAACCTGAATGCCAATTCTGTGTTGATCCTTGCTACATTTCAACATCTGTGCGAGGCGTTTCTTGGTGTTTTGCCTAGCGTGGCATTATTCCGCCAGTACTACTTCTCTGCCATGTCGAAGGGCACAGCGGCGCTAGGTTGTGTGTACTTTCGTCTGCGGGAGAAGGACTTTCTCCTCTTTCCTCTGCGCCATTCGGTGCATAAATGGTACCAAAGATGGTTTTATTGCGCCGCGCCGAAGTAAAGTCATCTCTGGTTTGCCGATCGATGGCTAGAGAAGAGCAGGGAAAAAGATGTTGCCCCTGCCCTCGATGAAGAGCAGAAGAGGCAAGTCCAGGCTCTGAGGTACCTAATTGATGCGGGCTTGACTGCCCAGGACTTGATACTTGATTTTGTGAAAAATCGGGTCAGTCCATTGAAGAAGAGGGATCACCCTGCATGGCAGATCAAGGCCAAGGAGGATGCAACGAGGGATGGTAGCCTTGGTTCGTTGATGAGTTGTTGCTTGTTGAATTTGACTGTTCCAGATGTATCGTTGAATATGTAATGTTGTCCAGAGCTGTCCCCTTCCGATGTTGCGGTTAGAGCCAGTTATCTGCTGAAGGCTTTTAACCCGGTGGAGGAAGGTGACCCAAGTGCGTCGAGATCGGAGAGCTTGGTCGGTAGCACTAATGATCTGTTGCAGGCGCGCTGAAAGGTATGTTTGCCGATACAAGTCGCGGTGTTGATGTCAATGAACCAACCATTCTCATGGCTTATGTAGCGGGCCGAGGACCAAGTGACGAGAACGAAGAGACCCCTGGGAGATGAAGGCCCTTCAGGTAGTTCCTTCAAGAGGGCGAGGAAAACCTGAAAGTCCAAACAGTCCAAGGCTCCAGCCCCCAGCGAAGTTAAGGTTCCATCTGCTGGGGCTTCCTTGTCCAAGGCAACGGCAACCAGCGCCAAGGCGTCCACGGTAAACATCTTTACCTCTTACGCCCCAACAAGGAGGATGGGGAGTTATATTTTTCTTGTACAGGGGAAGGAAGCGAGGAGGAGGATGATGAGACTCCCCCTGTTGCTTCATAGGAGAAGGTTAGTGGAGCAGCCGAAGCAACCTGCGCTTAAAGCGTTGTCTTCATTGCTGCCTTCCCAAAGCGGGGCGTCGAGTTCCCTTAAATCTCTGGGACTTAGAATCAAGTAAGGAGTTTTAATAGCTAACTAAGTCATTTGGTCAAACATTTGTTTTGATTGTGGAGTGGTTGTACAGGACTCCGTCGACCGTGGCTGTGATGACTGCAACGAACGTGATTGTGCCGGCCATGGTCTCCGGGAATGAGGTCGCAACGATAGTCGAGGCTTCTATGCGCAGTAGCACAGTAGATCTGGTAGTGACAGGTGAAGTCATTGCGGCTATTGACGTCGCCCTGCCATCGGACGACTTGCACGTCCTGGCGCACATCCTCGGCGAGGTGGTGCCAGATACTATGGACACTGAGGCCTATAGGGATGGTGATACCGAGGCTGCGGCAATGGCCAGGATACCAGGGGCAGATGAACAGGTAGAGGCTGTGCAGCCCACGGACCCCTAGCAATCTGCTTCGGAGAGGCGGATGCTTGAAATGTCAACCTCTCGTAGCTCAGGCGATGGGTCTGAGAAGTTATTTTCTGACTTTTTGGAGGTAAGTAACATCTTTGCCCCATGCTAATCCAGTTGGGTTGTCTTTTGCGTGACCTTATGTTTGTCCCAGGATCCTGCTCATAGTGTGGCCATGATTGATCGGCTTATAGAACAGTTCAAGGTTGCGCAAGTAGAGCGTGATCGTATAAAGTATTAAGTGCGTTGCTGTACTGTTTAGCCCGAAAATGATCCTAGATGACCATTTATTGTCGTTTGTCACAGGGAAAACTCAGATTTACTAGAGAAGATCACCACTATCCAAAGCAATTAGGACGCTACAGTGACTAAGGCTCTGAAGGAAAGGAGAGCCTCGTGTCGGCCTGCAACAAGTTGCAGGTAGACGTTGACTGTGAGTCCATCTCGACTGTACTGATGACAGTTATTTGGACCACACAAGAGTAAATTATCTTGAATTTATTTCTTTTCCCCAATCAGGTCAAAGGGAAGAAATTCGAAAGCTGGCCGAGGAGAGGGACCAATTCGAAGAGAAGTTCATACGGCGAGGCAACGACCTCGAGAAACTTCATGAGACTATTGGCTCTCTTCGGTCGGTACATGAGAAGGCCAAGGAAAAGGCCAAGGCAATTTTCGACGAGAAGGTATGTTTGGAAGGGATTATCTGTAGCTGCCTTCTCGTTGAGAAAAGCACTTTGGGCAAGTTGAAGGAGGTCGCGGACTCACTTGACACAACAATCATCGCCCCCGAGGGAGATGACTTATCACTTGCCGAGTCCTATGACCTGGTGGCAGCACAGGCTGATTCTCTTTTTGCCAACATCCCAGAGTTTATGAGGAAGCGTGGGGAGGCACTAAAGACTGATGTCAGCGAAGTGGCCTCCGCTATGCTCTGCAAATGGAGGCAACACCACATTCCGGATTTAGACCTGGGGCCTGCAGTGGGAGAAGTTGTCTTTGACAGCAATGATCAGCTAGATGCGACCAGGGCCGAGGTCAAGATACTTGTGGAAAAGTTGTTGCATGATCTCGGCCTTCCTTAACGCTTGATTGTTTTGCTGTACTCTTTGAGCTTTTTGAGAAAAGAAATATACAACGGGTTTTCTTTAAGTATGGTATCTTGCAAATGCACATAGTTAGTATAAATGTTGTATGAGAGACTATAAACTATATGAAATGCTTATAAGCTGATGTCATAGTTACATCATATTTCCCCTAGCCCCCTCCTGCAATCAGTGTTACTTGAATGTAGTTTGTTGATCACAGGGTGTAGAGAAACCTAAGCTAGTAGATGATCGGCTTACGGAGCACGTGAATACGGATTCTGATATTTACTCGATTTGCCTTATTATTATGTACATTCTCCTCATGCTTTCGTACATATTAGTCATTTACTTCGGTATACGCCTAGATTATTCCAGATTAATCGCCAAATCGACCGGATTACTCTTTTTCCAATTTTTATAGCAGGTCGGCGAGGATTGGATGGATTTTTGGCTAGCAGGCGCACGTCCTTGACTTAATCTGGCCATCGGACGATTCCTAATAGAAGTGCGCGTTCTCGCGAAGGCGTAGGATCTGACCGCACCGAAATCGGAGTCTCTGGGGGCCCAGAATCCCAAACCCTAGCCGTGAGGTCCCATTTCTAAATTTTCAGAACTTCAAGGCAATAATTGCAAAAATGCCAGATTGGGGGTTTTTAACCCTAGCCGCCGGCCACCAGAAGAGTTGAGCCCGGTTTTGTTTTCTTTTTGCTTCTTCTTCTTCCTCCCTCAAACCTCCTCCACACCTCCCTCCACCTCGCCGCCGGCGGCCGGGCCATACGCCGACGGTGCTCCATCCCCTCGCCATTCTCCTCCACCAATCCGGTGCCTCAAACACCTCCCCGTCGCCAATCCGCCGCCACAACACCGGAGCTGCACCGCCGTCACCTCCACAGCCCGACCACGCCACCGGATCTCTAGGTGGTATCAATTTTTGGTGCCGTTGCCGGGGACTAGTTCGAGCGAAATTGTTTAATTGAGTTTGAATCGATTTGCCCTTTCTTTGATTTTTCTTCTCATTTGCTTTTTCTTTTTATTTGTTTTTCCCATTTCATTTGCTTTGTTTTCCTTTTCTTCTCTATTTATTTTCTTTGGTTGGATTGACACCTGACTACTAACCCTTGATGTACCACTGTTCTTGTACTACTGACTCTCATCTCTCTTACAGCACCACTTGATGTATGCGACGATCATCCAGTGACCATTCACTTGCACCTTTCGATCCGGAGATCAAGCGTACATTTCAACAACGTTTGAGAGAGAGATGACGAGCAAAGAGTACATAGATGGCTGACCGCGACCCCCCTCCACAGCTTCTCTGTGATCTCTGGGCCCCTGTCGATCGTGGAGCCACTCCTGGCGTAATTCAACCGGCCATTCAGGCTAACAACTTTGAGATCAAGCCTGCTCTGATCACGATGGTACAGCAATCTCGCTCTGGGGGATCACTCATGGAGGACGCAAACGAGCACATCCGTACTGCCCTTGAGTACTGTAACACTTTGAAATATCATGGCGTTTCTGATAATGCCATTCGCACTCGCTTATTTCCATTTTCTTTACGTGATGATGTGCGTGCGTGGTATCACTCTTTACCTTCAGGTGTAGAGATGGCATGGGAGAAGTTGCTGAAGGCTTTTCTGGAGTGCTTCTTCCCACCGTCGAAGTCGGCGGAGATACTAGCGCAGATCACTGGATTTTCTCAGCAGGATGGTGAGAGCCTCTATCATGCATGGGAGCGGTACCAAAAGCTTCTTCGATTGTGTCCGCACCACGGCTTGGAGCGCTGGTTAGTACTGCAAATCTTCTACAAAGGGCTTTCTTTTGCTACCCGGGCATCTATCGATGTCGCTGCAGGTGATGGGATCATGAACAAGACTCTGGATGAGGCTTTTGTACTCATTGAGAGCATGGCATCCCACCACTTTCAGTGGTCAGGCGGTAGAGATATATCCCGGTCGGGTATGCATGAGGTCAAGTCCTTTGATTTTATGAATGCTAGAATAGATGCACTCTCCCACTCTGTCAATCAGATTCCTCAAGCCTTCAACCAATCCATTGCACAGCTAGCTAGTTCGATGCGTGCTACTGCTCCGGTTGTGCTTCTATGTGATATTTGTGGGATTGAGGGTCATTCACCAGCTGACTGTCAGTTGGGGAAGACGTCCACACCAGAGTGTGGTGAGGTGAGCTTCGCTCAGACGAGCGGACCACCTCCCAACACTTATGGTTTTGGATGGCGCAATCACCCGAATTTCACATATAACAACCCCAATATCTCATCGGCCCCCTGCTAGTGCACCTTTTCAGGTTTCCAGGTACAGACAGTGTCATCAGCCTTAGGACCACACTCTGTCTTCATCCAAGATCGAGGCTATGATCGCGTCCCTCATGACCAACCAAGAAACCTTCATGGCAAAGTATTCAGATGACATGCTTGCACTGCGGACAGACCATAAATCACTGAGGAGTGAGGTGCAAGAGCTACAGTCGCTGAAAAAAGACTGCTCCGAGCTTCGTGATAAAGTGGACACCCTCAGTGCATCTTTACCCTCATCGAGTACATCCTCAGGCAAGTTTCCTGCTCAGCCTGAAGTGAACACGAGGGGTCATTGCCGAGCTATCACCACCAGGAGCGGCAGATCCACGACTGATCCGACGCCGGTCCAGCCTCCACTGTACATTCCACTGATGTGCCGGGATGGTTCTGCCACGGCTACTCAGGCCGCCCCTCTTACCACTGCTCCAGGAGGCTCCGATCCTTTGATTCCTCAGCCACCGATGCCATTTCCTGGCCAGTTTGCCAAGGTAGAGGAGGAGAAGCAGTTCACAAAGTTCTTGGAGGTGATGAAGGATGTCCAGATCACAGTTCTACTCCTCGACGCAGTCCTAAACATGCCATCATATTCCAAATTCTTCAAAGAGCTCCTGACGAAGAAGCAAAGGATTGAGGAGCCTGAGGTTGTCCAGCTCACTAAGGGGTGTAGCGCACTCATTCAGAATAAGCTACCCTCTAAGTTGGAAGATCCTGGTAGCTTCTGCATCCCTTGCTACATCGGCTCAGGGACTTTCCAGGATTTGTGCGATTTAGGCTCCAGTGTCAGCGTCATGCCTTTGGCAGTCTACAAGGCATTATCCATCGGCTCTCTACGACCCACAGCTATGACTCTTCAGCTAGCAGATCGCACCAGCAGGTGACCGACTGGCATTGGGGATGATGTACCAGTCACTGTGTGTTCGTTCTCCTACCCTGCAGACATCGTTGTTCTGGAGACAGAGGATGACAACCCATTCATCATTCTAGGCAGGCCTTTCCTCGCCACAGCAGGAGCTGTCATCGACATCAAGCACGCGCGGCTGAGTCTTGAGTTTGGATATGAGAAAGTCACATTTGATATGAGGCATCCCACCCACTTGCCTCCTTATCTTGATCATTGTTTCACGGTGGATGTCATCGACGAGGCTGTTGCGAGTACACCCGAGGAGCTGTCCCATCTAGAGGCCACATCGATTGCTGATGAGTTCATCACTGCCGCAGATGAGTCTCCACAGCCAAAATTCCCTCTGGTACCTGATCCTACACCTCCTTCAGCTCCTTCACTTGAGCTGAAGCCACTTCCCGACCACCTCCGGTATGCATTTCTCGATCCTGATGACTCATATCCTGTTATTGTGAGTTCCCATTTATCTGCTGATGAGGTTGGTCATTTACTAGATGTGTTACGCAGTCATCGTTCTATTATTGGATACTCAATTGATGAGATTAAGGGCATCGACCCTTCTATTTGTATGCATCGCATTTTTCTTGAGGAGGGTAGTGTGCCCTCCTGTGAGCATCAGCGCAGACTTAAGCCACACATGCAGGAAGTCATCAAGAAGGAGGTATTGAAATTACTGGATGCAGGTATCATTTACCCCATCTCCGACAGCCAGTGGGTGAGTCCAGTGCAGGTGGTGCCCAAGAAGGGTGGCATGACTGTCGTCGAGAACGACAAAGGCTATTTGATCCCTATGAGAACCGTCACAGGTTGGCGCATGTGCATAGACTATCGCAAACTCAACAAGTCCACTCGGAAGGATCATTTCCCTTTGCCCTTCATCGACCAGATGCTTGAGAGGTTAGCGCGTCATTCCTATTATTGTTATCTCGATGGCTATTCTGGCTTTCTGCAGATCCCCATTCATCCAGACGATCAGGAGAAGACCACATTCACCTGCCCATATGGTACATTTGCATATCGTCGGATGCCATTCGGATTGTGCAACGCCCCTGGAGCATTTCAGCGCTGCGTCATGTCCATCTTCTCTGACCTCATTGAGCACATCATGGAGATATTGCAGAGCTACTCCTCCGCGAACCTCGTCCTTAATTGGGAGAAATGTCACTTCATGGTTCGCGAGGGCATTGTACTAGGCCATATGATTTCTTCTCGTGGACCGAGGTTGATCGGGCCAAGGTCAAGATCATCGAGCGTCTTCCTCCTCCATCGAGTGTGAAGGCTATTCGGAGCTTCTTAGGACATGCCGGCTTCTATCGTCGCTTCATCAAGGACGTCTCCAAGATAGCGAAGCCATTCATTAATCTCTTATGCTCCGAGGTACCTTTCTCATTCGATGAGACCTGCATGACTGAGTTTTGTAGGTGAAGAAGGCGCTCATTTCTGCTCCTGTTGTACGACCACCCGATTGGACCCTTCCGTTCGAGCTCATGTGCGATGCGAGTGATCACTCCGTTGGAGCAGTCCTAGGGCAGCGTCATGAGGGCAAGCTTCATGTTATCTACTATGTGAGCCGTACCCTCGATGATGCCCAGATCAACTACACCACGATCGAGAAAGAGCTGTTAGCTGTTGTATTCGCATTCGATAAATTTCGGTCTTATCTTGTTTGCTCTAGATGTATTGTTTACACTGACCATGCAGCCATCAAGTACCTGCTTAGCAAGAAGGATGCAAAGCCGAGGCTCATCAGATGGATCCTTCTGCTACAGGAGTTCGATGTGGAGATTCGGGACAAGAAAGGTACGGAGAACTTAGTTACTGATCATTTATCTCGTTTACCGTTGCAGGATTCTTCAAGCAGCCCACTACCGATCAATGACTCACTTCCTGGGGACCAGCTCATGAAGGTCACCCATACTCCCTCCGGCTCACCATGGTACACAGATATTTTCAATTACTTAGTATGCCATGTTGCCCCTCCTAGTCTGTCTTCGCAGCAGCGCAAGAAATTCATCCATGACACGAAGCAGTACTTCTGGGATGATCCATACATATACCGCCTATGTTCAGACGGGATTGTCTGACGCTGCCTTCCTCAGGAGGAGACCCAGGACGTGATATCCACTGCCATTCGTCCTCCTATGGCAGTCATGCGACCATCGCTAAGACGCAGGCGAAGGTACTCCAGGCTGGATTCTATTGGCCCTCCATGTTCAAGGACATACACAGGTACGTGCGGTCCTGTGATGCATGCCAGCGCACGGGCAACATCTCTCGGCGACACGAGATGCCCCAGCATGGCATTCTTGAGGTGGAGCTATTTGATGTCTGGGGTATCGATTATATGGGCCCATTTCCTTCATCCCAAGGTTTCAAATATATACTTCTTGCTGTTGACTATGTGTCCAAG
The DNA here is from genome assembly GCA_019359835.1 of Pharus latifolius. Taxonomy (NCBI): domain Eukaryota; kingdom Viridiplantae; phylum Streptophyta; class Magnoliopsida; order Poales; family Poaceae; genus Pharus; species Pharus latifolius. Next base: position 46,364,769 of record CM033320.1, on the reverse strand, counting down.
TGGGTGGAGGTAATCCCCATTGTTATTGCTGACTCCAAATCTGTTTGTAAGCTTTTTCGATAGATCATTTTCACTAGGTTTGGAGTCCCTCGGATCATCATAACCGATGGTGGTACTGACTTCACCAACCGCCAGTTCGAGGCCCTCCTCGCCAAGTATGGAGTCCATCGCCACCACGTCACTACTCCTTATCATCCGCAGGAGAATGGACTAGCCGAGGTCTCGAACAGGGAGATCAAGAGCATTCTCGAGAAGGTTGTGTCGAGTACGCGAGCCGATTGGTCACACAAGCTCCCCGATGCATTGTGGGCCTATCGGATAGCCTACAAGACACCTCTAGGTATGACTCCCTTTCGCTTAATATATGGTAAATCATGTCACCTCCCTGTTGAGCTTGAGCACAGAGCGCATTGGGCCATCCGAAAGCTCAACAATGATCTTGGAGCCGCTGGTGCTTATCGCAAGCTTCAATTGTGTGAGCTCGATGAGATTCGTCTTGATGCATATGAGAGCTCGCGCATCTACAAGGAAAACACGAAGCGGTGGCATGATCAGCGCATCCTTCGGCGCAACTTCACTCCCGGTGAGCTTGTTCTGGTTTTCGACTCTTGTTTTCATCTCTTTCCAGGCAAGTTCAGAACTCGCTAGTTTGGCCCTTGTGTTATCAGGCATGTCCTACCATCTGGGGCCATTACAGTAGAGAGTCCCAAGGGAGGTGTATTCACGGTGAATGGGCAGCGCCTCCAGCACTATATCACTAGAGAGCCCATTCCATCACTTGATGACAAGGAGGGTGGACCCGGAGTTGATCTTGGTCCCGATCTTGCCTCTCCTCCCTCTAACAAGCCTACATGATGTATATGTAGAGGGTCGAGCTCATGACCTAAAATGAGCACTTCTCAGGAGGCAACCCGAGCACCTTCTCTTTTCTTCCTTTCCCTTCACTTTGTTTTGCCTGTTTTTATAGACTTGTTCTTAGTCTCTTCTTTGGTTGTTCTTTCGGGGCATCATCCTCGTATGGCGGCTTGGCACATTTGGAGTACTCTGGATAGCTCATTGTAGCGTCATTGTCTTCATCCTTCACCCGGTGAGCTATTGCGGACCTCTCATATGACCCTTGTGCATGAAATTTATTTTGTGTTCTCATCTCCATGTGTGATCCATCTCATATTGTTGCATTGTGGAACATGCAACCATTTAAGCTTGGGGGGGAGGAATGCATTTCTTGTTGTGCTGTAATTCTGAAAATCTGGGTCAAAATTTTCAAAATTGAGCTTCTTTGTGCAAGATTGTGCTCATGTATGAGATCTGTTGTATGTACTTGCTTATCCTGCCTTGCTTATGTTGTGATATGACTTGTTGTATACTTGTTTTGTTTGGATTGCAAGAAAAATCTAAAAAGGTCATGTCAAAATTTTCTGAAAATTCTGGACTTGCACGGATTTGTATCCATATGAGATTGTTGTGATTATGACTATATGCGCTTTCATTTTGCGTTTCATTGTTCTCATTCGGCTTCTTGATCCCTTTTTCATGTCGTGTTGAATTTCTTTTATTGCATGCTTTAGTGGCTTGACAATCTATTATAGGTTGAATTGTGATTAACGATCTTCTAATGGTACTAAAACTGCTTGTACTTAGTTTTGTTGTGGATATTGTGAAAATTCGAATGCTTACTGATATCTTTATTACCGCATTCTATCTTGTATACTAAAATGTCAATTTTGAACCTAATCTCTACACACATGTTTAGAACACGAGTCTCCTAAACAATCATATAACTTGTGTAAACCAGATTTGGAAAAATCTTGTTAATAAGGTCGCATTTGTTCGTTTTCTACCTTGTAGACACTGCCAAATTTTCTTTTCTTTTGAATAAACGCTCTTCTGCTTCGTTGCTCCTCTGAGTCTTCGGTATGTAAGCATGGTTTGCACATTTTCAAATCTAATAAGTTCACAAGCCTTCCCACTACATCTTTTGACTCATGAGCATGTTTATAAAACACTCTAGTGGACTACCTACACTAGAGCGAAGTACAGAGAGATCGGCCTAAATAAGTCGAAGGGTGGAGACTTACATGAGCACCAGATTTCGTTTTTCAAATAAAGAGAGCTCAAAAATTAATAAGGTTGAAACTGCTTATTTGATGTTTATGGAGACCGTAGTTCTTCGATGCTTGTGTATTGTTTATGCTCACTTTGAATTTCTATATACACGTATGGATATAGGTGGTATGAGTAGAATTAAGCATTCTTATTTCCTCCGTATCTAGAACTAAGCTAGTACTTGCAATTTCAGTGCAATTATTAGATGGTTGAGCGCTTGATACATATCTTAGTTTGCCGTGCTTACTATACGCTGCATTTTACTCTTTCATGACATATGTTTGCTTGCTTGACTCCTTGGATTTATTTCATGTCACATTGCTTGAGGACAAGCAAGAATTAAGCTTGGGGGGATGATATTTACTCGATTTGCCTTATTATTCTGTACATTCTCCTCATGCTTTCGCACATATTAGTCATTTACTTCGGTATACGCCTAGATTATTCCAGATTAATCACCAAATCGACCGGATTACTCGTTTTTCCAATTTTTATCGCAGGTCGACGAGGATTGGATGGATTTTTGGCTAGCAGACGCCCGTCCTTGACTTAATCTGGCCATCGGACAATTCCTGATGGAAGTACGTGTTCTCGCGAACGCGTAGGATCTGACTGCACCGAAATCGGAGTCTCCGGGGGCTTGGAATCCCAAACCCTAGCCGCAAGGTCCCATTTCTAAATTTTCAGAACTTCAAGGCCATAATTGCAAAAATGCCAGAAGAGTTGAGCCCGGTTTTGTTTTCTTTTTGCTTCTTCTTCTTCCTCCCTCAAACCTCCGCCACACCTCCCTCCACCTCGCCGCCAACGGCCGGGCCATACGCCGGCGGTGCTCCATCCCCTCGCGATTCTCCTCCACCGATCCGGCGCCTCAAACACCTCCCCGTCGCCAATCCGCCGCCACGACACCGGAGCTGCGCCGCCGTCACCTCCACATCCCGACCACACCACCGGATCTCCACGGCTCTGCCTCCACAGCTGCCAGAGTGGCGCACCTCCACTACTCCCGCCGCCGGAGCTGTCCTCGGTTGCACACCATGCCGCTGCGCAGATCTGCCCGACGCCGACGCACCTTCTCCGCGCCTCATCGCAGGCTCCTTCCCTGATCCGGCGCCGCCACCGCCGTGCTTCACCGAGCAGGCGTCCTCTTCTTCATCCCGAGCTACTGCAGCTTCGACGACGACCACGTCTTCATCGTCCCCAACCGTCTTCTTCACTATGTCGGCGACCTCATCGATCGGCGACTTCCTCGACTTCTCTATAGTCTACAGCCACGAACTCTTCATCAACAGCTTCATCAACACACCTTCAGTGATCGATTTCTCCTCTCAGATCCCCTTCTCTTCTCCCCCTAAACTATTTGCTGTGATGCTTGTATATAAACAGAGTTCAATTTTGGATGATCAGTTTAATGCTTGAGTAAATTCCAGTTTAGTTGTGTGTTGATTGCTCTGAGTTGTAGTCCTTGGTGATCTCTCTATTCATGCTTGTTTGTCTTCAATTAAGAATTTTGTTTGTGTTTCTACTGATGTTGAACTATGATAGTTGATAGGAATAAGAGCTAATTGCAATTGAGTGGCAGCCTGAGCTTGATTTTGATTTATTGCCTAATTTGCTGCTTCCCTTCATGAATTGTCTGTACTGAAAACTGAAGTCCATTGTTATGATTGGCTGTTGAACTGTATTGATCATATTTCTCGAGTTATTATGCTACAGCCTATGATTTTTGATCTCTGCATTTGATTCACTGATATTTTATTGGGTTAGGTTTGGATTGCTGTGTGTAGTCCCTTGAGAATCTGTTTCTGTTAATCTTTTCCGGCTGAATTGCTTTCACACGGTAGTGTTCACTCGGCTTACAAATTTTGTCCACCGCTGGCCTAGGGTACCAGTTCAGAGTTTGAATTCTGATAGTCGCATTCTAGTTAGTGAGACGAGTCGAGGTGAACAAACCCACATCTCTCTTGGCGGTTTTGTTTGATTTTCTGATTTGGATTTAGTTAGACATATTTTGCTCTCATCTAGTCCTTTGGGAGAGAACGACATACTCGCCTTCTACTGCGACCTCGTGCGCTTGCGAGGCCTCATTTTAGGTGGTATCAGATTCGTAAGTGTATTGCAAACTAACAGCCACTCGAATGGTCGTTAACATGTAGTAAGTTTCTAAGGCGTTAAGAAACGGCTTATGAAGAAAGGCTTAGTTAGATGCGACTATGGGATCGGTCAGTGAATCCACTTAATCATCAGTATGTGGGTGCGTTGCGGCGATCAGCCCCCGAGCTTGGCCCGAGAAGGGGTGAATGAGAATGTAACTTCTAATATCAAGCCAATGTGTGAAAGAATTGACAAAAGAGAAGGGAAAGGAAATGCTTACACGTAGAACTTGCGTAGTTGGTCGATAAGTATTGGAGAGAACTCGGCCGTCTTCCATATCTAATCTTGCTGATCCAGGTCATGGTAGTGAGGTTACAGTGTAGGGTCCTTCCCATTGGGAGGAAAACTTCTTGTGATTGGACTGATTTTGGGTCTTTCTCAAAACCAGGTCGCCTACCGAAGACTGTTGCATCTAGGCCTTCATGCCTAACCCTAATTTTGATGATTAATGAAAACATAGTGTTTAGGACTAATTGTGGTTTTTGAGATTGATTAATACAGGGCTCCATTGGGAAGATTGTCGAGATGAACAAAACAAACCCAACGCAAAAGAAGTAAAAGCACAAGTCGCGAATATGAAGACAAGACGCAAGCCGGAAAAGCAAAGGACCTAAGGTAATCCATTTTTATTTTTCCAATCTCGGAGTTAGGAGACAGATCGGTTAAGGACTTTGTTTCTAGGTTTTAACCGTACTATAAAGAGGGGTGGCGAAAGTCCTCTCTTTATCTCCAACATAAACCGAGAAACTTAGGTCATTGCATTGCATCCATTTTGGTTGGATTTGATTTGATTTTGGTTTGAAAGATTTGGATTTTCAGTTGAGTATTTGCAATTTTTCAGAAAGATCTAGGCAGATCTGGTTTTTACTTCTGGTTGTGAAAAATGTAGCCCTTGAAATTATCTTTTAAAAGAGCTATTAAACACATCTTTTGGATTTCTGGATTTAATGTTATGGCTGTTTTTGTTCAGGCTGACTGTCAGTTTGAATGTCAGTTTGTGTTAACTGACAATTGTCCAGAGAGGGTGTATTTTGGGCTCAAAATTTTTGAACTAAACTAACTGTCAGTCTGTCCATACTGACTGTCATTTGGGGATTCGACCACAGTGTTTTTATCTGAGTTTCTATTTGATTTTGGTCGAGTTTGTGGTCGAACTGACTGTCAGTTTGCATAACTGACTGTCAGTTGTGGGTTTCAAGTTTCCTTAAACGACCATGAATGGCTAGCAAATTTTTATCCGTAAATTTTGTTGGCCATTGTACACTAAACTGACTGTCAGTTAGATGAACTGACTGTCAGTTTGAGTTGCTGATTTTCAGCCCTAGCTCCAACGGTTCATTTGATTCTTGAGGCTATAAATAGGGGCTTTGGGCATGAGTTTTATATAACAAGCAGCAGCATTCTCTTATACACTCTTGAGCTTTAGTTTTCTACTTAAAATCTTGATCTTTTGATCAAGTCGAGTGTTTTCGATCCACCGAGAGTTTCAGTTCAATTGCATTTGCATACTCCTAGTTTCTCGGTGCGTGTTTGGAGGTCAAGAGAAGACCTTGCTGCCTATTACTCCTGGTGAGCGCCCTCACCTAGACGGTTCGGAGGCGTGGCCGTTGACCTCTCCAGATCGGAGATTGTCGGAGAGGCTCGGCAAGCTTGTACAAGGCATTGGTGCTCGCCTTTCCGGAGTGGACATGGAGCAACCGTTAGTTGATAATACTCTTCGTGAGTATTGAGGCAAAACTCAAGAGACTTGAGTGCTTCAACGAGGACTAGTGGAGACTGGGCGAGTCTCTGATACCTCGGTAAAAATTACTGTGTTCGTTCTCTTCTCCTCTTGCTCATTTTATTATTCGTTCTTACTTTGCAAATATTTGGTAGAGTTTAAAGTTTTTAAAAGCCTCCTATTCACCCCCCCTCTAGTCGGCATCTTTGATCCAACACATATAAGACTAGAACCTTGTGTTGTGCGTCTAGTGGCATGAACAACGTACTAACCGCAAGCCTGGTATGGGACAGGCCTGAACAAGTAGTATGCGGATCACGCATGAAACCCCTATATGACATGTACACGATTTACACGGAGTGCAGCTCTAACACATATCACTGGATGTGATTGCACGCTGACCCTGAGTGGGAAGGTGCCAATTAGTGGGGGTTGTGTAACCCCACCACAACTGTGGTTTCTGAGTGGAACCGCAGGGTTTGGCGTGAATTGCGTGTGAAACATGGCAAAAGTTCTTGTTATCTCCACCTTGCCACTCGCACATGGTTGTGAGGAAGGGTCTAATAATCTGATAGGATGGGCATGAAAGTGGAAATATCTTGCGGGTAAATTGGTACCTCTCTGCAGAGATAAAAATGTATTTGAATACTCTGAGCTCCCGGGTTTTTAGGAGTCTGTTGCGGTGGATTAAATCCATGGGGTGTGACACAAGTATGTTTTCTAAACAAAATTTGAAAAGTCAAGATTACCCAAATGACATGTGTTGTCATGATAAGGGGTGCTGCCGTGGGCTGTCGTGTGTCGACGTGTCGCGGTAGTACCATAATTTAGTGAACATGAATAGCGGTGCTATTCTATGATAAGTACTGCCATGAACATGATCATGAGATGAGAACGAAAGAAAAGTATTTCGAAAAACACTTCCCTCTTTCCCCCAATAGTATAGGATCATATCATCACTACTTTATGTAAATCTACTCTTATCTATGACTTGCTGAGTACGAAAGTGCTCACCCTTGCAACCTTTCATCAAATAGATGGTGTGCTTCATGACCAAGATGAAGGCTTGGAAGATTTCGTGGATCCAGAAGGAGAAGAGCCAATTCTGCCCTGATGTGTGTTGTTCTGCTGTCAACTTCTTACAACTGTGGGGCTTCACCTAGCTTCTTCCGAGTAGTTGTTATTTTGTTTTAATTAGACCATTTGTGTCGTGAAGGCATTGTATCACCTTTTATGCACCAGGCCAGCAGGCCATACTGTTTATGAATGATATTTTGTAAGTTACTCTACTGCAATGAACTCCTGTTCTTGACTTTTCCTAGGAAGTCAATGGTATGTATGTATGAGGCCAACCGCAGCAAGCTGAGTCTCCACGGGAGTTGTCGTGGTACCCTGTTCGGGGCGCGACAGGAGTTCCTTCAAATTTACATCACTTCTATCCAAGTGGCTGGTGGGGATGATCGCGTCATGGCCAACTACTTGCCGACGGTTCTTGAGGGACTGGCAAGGACCTGGCTGTTCAATCAGCCCGAGGGTTCGATATATAACTGGGAAATGTTGTGCGATGCTATCCTCAATAATTTCCAGAATTGTTATCAAAAACCCGGGAAAGAAGACGATCTTCATCGTCTACGACAAACCTCTACGGAGACTCTTCAACAGTTTGTCAAAAGATTTGTCGGGGTGAGAAATACCATCCCAAAAATATCCGATAATTCCGTTATCAGGGCATTTAAGCACGCTATTCAATATCAGAGATTTGCGGAAGATTTACTTATCAACCCTCCTCGATCAGTCGCCGATCTCTTTGATATGGTTGATCTCTATTCAGACGCGGCTAATGCCGTTGAATGGAATAGGATGGTTGATAAAGGAAATTTACCGCCCCAACCAGGTCTCAAGGATGAGAAAAAACATGATACAGGCAAGAAGCCGGAGTCTTCATCGGATAGGAAGTCAAAGAAGACCAAAAAGAATCGAACCGGACAGTACCGGGAGATCGCAGTCGCGGAAAAGCCGCCACCGGCAAAAGGTAATCAGTTTTCATTTAAAAATAAAACTGCCTCTGGTGGTCGCAATTCCGACCTGCCAGAAAAACCGACTAACTCGCAGGAAGGTAAGAAGTGGTGCCCGATACACAACTCTCTGGGACACGACCTCAAGAATTGCCGGAGCTAGTTGAAGCAACTAGATGACTTCTACCAGGAAATTGGGCCGATGCCAACTGACGAGGATTGTTACCTGAGCTAGTTCAAAATCATGCACATTTGGTTCAAGACGGATTCGAACTAGATGAGTATCTGAAAGTCCACTATCATGGTCTCAGACAACCTGAGAAGCACGGACACAAGAATGACTTATGGTCGCAGGCTTTGCGCGATCATGAGATCGTAGACGTTATACGGTCAGGAGGCCGCAGACAATGCGCGGTCAGAAGGTCGTTGACTATTCTCGACCAGAGTAACTCGGGATTGCTTAGCTCTGCAATAGATATATCCCTAGGATCGTGATGATTCCTCCACGTATGAAGACAACTGCCAGGAGGTTAACATGTGCAGTTATCCCTTGATTGCACGTGTTAAACCTGTGTGGGAGTTTAGTGTGGTTACCAAAACTGCTCTTCTGCAACCGTTCAAAACCGTCGTGCATTGGCGCCCTTTTGATCGGTATAAAAGATAGAAGAAGACGACGACAGATAAGGGGAACAAGCTTTCATAAGTTAGTTTAGTCTTTTTTTAGAAAATCACACAGAAAAAATCTTTGCCTGTGATGATCTTTTCTTCAACTCTGTAAATGTTTTTCCATACATAGTGAAATCACAACAGGACGTAGGGCTATTACTCCCACCATAAAGGGCCCGAACCTGTATAAATCTCTCTGTGCCCCAACTGACATTGCTCATCATCCCTTTCTGGAGGGACACCTTGAAAGGCCTCACAACTCACAAATTCTGCATAAGATCGACTAAGGACCCCGAGTCCGAATCATCGACAGCTGGCACCCATCGTGGGGCCTTTCTCAAGGCGTTCTTTTTTCTATCCGGAGGTTCGGTGAGCCATGTCTGGGGCATATGATTCCGAGAATGACTTTGATCTCGAGGATTATGCCCATATACAGATGCCTTCGCCTAGTGATCCTGTTCCAATGAAGGAAACCGGAGGCGAAGATGTCCTAGAAGTCGATTCGACCACTCAGGTCATGTCTATCGACCAGGAGACAACCGACACAGAACCGGAACCCAATGTTGTTTCTACAGTGTTAGGGGTTGAATCCGGTCCATCGCATGACCCTGCCAAGGGCAAGGGCGATGTTGATCCGGAATTTAGTCTAGGGAGGTTTGATCTTGATAACCTCCACCGTCTCTTTGATTTCGAGTCTGACTTGGAACAAACAGAGATGTTCTCTCCATCGGTGACCTCGTTCCCAAGGCAATTCGCTGGCTTATCGGAAGAAACTCCCAATCAGCGGGCTGCAAGATAAAAGAAAAACAAGAGCGCAGATAAAAGGAGGATCAAGATCGTGAGCAGCAAGATAATGAACTTCGCAAAATAGTCCTAGAGGCTCTTCAAAATGCGCAAACTCGTTACGCCGCTGCTCCTAGTTTCTCCCGTTGTCCGCATGGTCGTAGACGCGACCAGACACCTTCTTTACCCCTGGGACATTTATCGGCGGATGAGGAGACGGTGACACCTGGCGCACCCGGGAGGAGCACGCATGGCCGACTTCGATCCATCGTAGAGGTCCTGCATAATTTTCCTCCTACTGTTACAAATGCACAGAAACCAACTTTCGCTAGAATCTTGGCAGAGAGGTTAGACGAGGTCGCATCCGAGGCAACCCCTACAGCCTCTTCCCGGTCGGCGATACGTTCCCATGAAAGAGAATACTCTAATTCTAGTTCTGGTAGATGGAATCGGCCACCACTAGTGCCATCTCGGCATGACAAAGCCAGACGGGCGGGAAATTCTCGTGATCGGGAACGAATTCCTGTCCATTCTCGCCTGGGGCCACGCATGGTGTCTCCTTCGCGTAAGGTCGCCCGAGATCAGGTCGAGAGTTGCAGAGCCCTCCATGGTCCTTATGTTGGTTGTAAAGCTTTTTCGCCCGGCCTTCGTGCGGTCGTTTGGCCAGATAAGTTTAAACCAGGGGCTATTGAAAGATTTGACGGAACTCAGAATCCTTCAGAGTTCCTTCAAATTTACATCACTGCTATTCAGGCAGCAGGTGGCGATGACCGTGTCATGGCCAACTATTTGCCTACAGTCCTCGAGGGACCGGCAAGAACCTGGCTGTTCAATCAGCCCGAGGGTTCGATATATAACTGGAAAATGTTGTGCGATGCCATCCTCAACAATTTCCAAAATTGTTATCAGAAGTTGGGAAAAGAGGATGACCTCCATCGACTACGACAAACATCAACCGAAACTCTTTGTCAGTTTGTCAAAAGATTCGTTGGGGTGAGCAATACCATCCTGAACATATCTGATAATTCCGTTATCAGGGCGTTTAAACACGCCGTTCGATATCAGAGGTTTACAGAGGATTTACTCATCCACCCCCCTCAATCAGTAGCCGATCTTTTCGATATGGCTGATCGATATTCCGACGCGGCCGAGGCCATTGAGTGGAATCAGATGGTGGACAAAGGAAACTTACCGCCTCAACCAGGTGTCAAGGACATAAGGAGAGAGGATTCGAACAAGAAGCCAAAATCTTCATCAGGCGGGAAGCCAAAGAAATAAAAAAGGAGTCGAACTGGACAATACCGACAGGTCACGGTCACAGAGAAACCTCCATCGACCAAAGGTAACAAATCTTCGTTTAAAAATAAAACTGCTTCTGGTGGTCGCAGTGCCGACCAAACAAAGAAGTCGACTAACCCGCAGGAAGGCAAGAGGTGGTGTCCACTCCACAACTCTGCAGGCCACGACCTCAAGAATTGCCAGAGCTGGTTCAAGCAGTTGGATGGCTTCTACCAGTGGATCAGACCTATGCCTACCTTGCCACCAAAAGAACAGACTTGCGGGCTAAGAGACGCCAGCGGGGACGACGAGATGTCCTACGAGGTACGTCGTAATCATGTCAATGTTATTTTCGGAGGTTCCTCCTCTTTTGTTTCTAAACGGCAATTTAAAGCTTTCTATCGAGAGGTGAACCAAGCGGAGACTCTCTTTGGTGAACCTCAGTACCCCCGTTGGTTGGACACTCCTTTGACGTTTGATCGCTCTGATTGCCCTGTGGGGCTTACTCGACCATTGAGGCTACCTTTGGTCGTTACCCCAATTATCAGTAATGCAAGAGTCGAATGGGTCCTGATCGGCAGAGGTAGTTCGTTGGACATTTTATTGGTCAAGGCACTGGACAAGATGCAAATTCCTCGTTCGAAAATCAAACCCATAATTCATCCATTTTATGGGATAATTCCTGGTCCCTCTATGATGCCATTGGGACAGGTGGTGCTCTCGGTCACGCTGGGTGAACCAAATAACTTTGAAACAGAATTGGTTACCTTTGATATAATTGATTGTGATTCGGCTTATAACGCAATCTTTCGCAGGCCAACCCTCGCTAAATTCATGATGGCTATGCACTACGCTTACCAGTGCGGCAAGTTGCCTGGCCCCACGGGCGTTATCTCAGTTTGAGGCAGTCACAATGTGGCATTGACGTGTGATCGGTTATCCCTGGAGATGGTAGATTAGCTTCCCCTCCGAGAAGCCCAGATTGCCACAATGTCTACTGATACGATCAAAGCCGCTCCTCGACCAGATGAAACATTAAAACTGGTTCTGTTGTACCCAGATGATCCATCCAGGACAATTCGGATTGGATCAGGCCTGGATGACAAATAGGAACTCGAGCTCATTACTTTCCTCCAAGCTAATGCACATGTGTTTGCGTGGAAACCATCCGACATGCCCGGTGTCCCAAGAGAGGAAATTGAGCACAAGTTAGCAATTCGACCTGGACAGCGACTAATAAAGCAGAAGCTCAGGCGTTTTGCTGTTGATCGACAGGATGCCATCCGAGTGGAGTTAGATAAGCTCCAAAAGGCAAGATTTATTCGCAAAGTCAATCATCCGGAATGGCTTGCAAATCCGGTCTTGGTCTACAAGTCAAATGGCAAGTGGCGCATGTGCGTCGACTATACCAGTCTAAATCGTGCCTGTCCGAAGGATGATTTCCCCTTCTCCGCATCGACCAGCTGGTCGATTCTATTGCGGGTTGCGAACTGATCAGTTTCCTGGACGCTTACTCAGGATATCACCAAATTAGCATGGCAGAAGAAGATGAAGAGAAGATTGCCTTCATCACGCAATTCGGCACCTACTACTACGTCCGAATGTCGTTTGGTCTCAAGAACGCTGGTTCCACGTACCAGCGCTTGATGCAAAAGACCTTTCTTTCCCAGATGGCGCGTAATCTTGAAGCTTATGTAGACGACTTGGTTGTAAAAAGCTTAAAAAGTTCGTCTCATTTAGACAATCTTGCTAAAACCTTCTATAATTTGAATCGATTTGGAATAAAATTAAACCCGGAGAAATGTTCTTTCGGGGTTTCGTCTGGAAAACTTCTAGGTTTTCTTGTTTGTTCCAGAGGAATCGAGGTTAATCCCCAAAAAATTAGGGCTATCGAAAAAATGAGGTCTCCCTCGACTATCAAAGATGTTCAGCGCCTAGCAGGTCGCATGGCGGCATTAAGCCGATTCATATCGCGACTGGGCGAAAAGGGACTACCTTTCTTCAAAGCTCTGCGCAAACACCATAATTCTACTTGGTCCGATGAGGCCGAGAAAGCATTTCAGGAGGTCAAAGCATATTTATCCAATCTGCCGGTCTTGGTTTCTCCCAATAAAGAGGAACCATTGCTCCTTTACTTGGTGGCCACACCTTATGCGGTCAGTGCTGTCTTGATCGCAGAAAGAAAAGGTGTGCACAAACCCGTCTACTACATAAGCAAAGTACTTCATGGTCCTAAGGAGAAATACCCTGAGGTCTAAAAAATACTTTATGTACTGATGATGGCTTCCCGTAAGCTACGACATTACTTCCAAGCACATAGGATCACAATCCCCTCATCTTTTCCTTTGGGGGACATTGTCCGGAATTTGGAGAAATCTGGTCGGATTGCAAAATGGGCTGTGGAACTCAGAGCGTTCGACCTCCATTTCACGCCTCACACTGCGGTCAAATCTTAGATCCTAGCCGACTTCGTGGTCGAATGGAGTGCGCCGACCAGTTATCGAAACTTGGGTCCTCAAGCGCATCCGCTCTGACAGGAGTGTTTATCGAGCACTTAACACATCCCTCAATCATTGAGACGAAAGAAGCGATCCCTAACGTCGCTATCCTCAAGAAAGAAGCAGATTGGATCACACCCTTGAGAATCTATCTTGCACATGGGACCTTGCCCGTGGACAAAACTGAAACTGATCGATTAGTTAGAAAAGCACGCATGTATAAACTGGGCGACGGCACTCTATACAAGAAAAGTACACAAGGTGTACTCATGCGTTGCATCCCTCAAGAAGTAGGCAAATTCCTTGTGAGAGAAATTCATGAAGGCATATGCGGTGCACATGCCTCCTTTCAAGCACTGGTTGGAAAAGCCTTTCGCCAAGGGTACTACTGGCCTATGCCACTCAATGATGCCAAACACCTGGTCAAGACATGCCCCCAGTGTCAGTTTCATGCTCGGCAATATCACCAGCCAGCATACTTATTACAAACTATCCCGCTAACATGGCTATTCGCCGTTTGGGGGATAGATATTCTGGGACCACTGCCCCAAGCAGTCAATGGATAGAAGTTCTTATTCGTAGCCATTGATACATTCAAAAAATGGATCGAGGCCAAACCAGCCCACACCATCACCGCCTCAACAGCCCAAAAGTTCTTACTTAAAAACATTGTAACATGATTTGGCGTCCCAAACCGCCTCATCACAAACAACGGTTCCCAATTCGCCAGTGGTCTCTTCTTAGACTATTGCAATGATATTGGCACAAAAGTCTGCTTTGTATCCGTTGCTCATCAACAAAGTAAAGGAGCAGTTGAACGAGCCAACGGGCAGATCATTCAAGGGGTAAAGAAACACATCTTCGACCGCCTTAGGATACACTCGGGGGCTTGGGTAGACGAACTCTACTCCATTCTCTAGGCCATACGCACTACACCTAGTAGAGTGACAGGCGACACACATTTCCAACTGGTGTTTGGTGCCGAAGCTATGTTATCGAGTGAAATGCAACTTGGGCCTCCTCGTGTAAATAACTTCAATGCAACCGATCCAACCAACACCCGCGAAGATGAGCTCGCTCTCCTCAAAGAAAAGCAAAATCAAGCGTTATTTAGGTCCACGGCATATTAAGAAGCCCTACATAGATATCGTTCCAAAAGGGTGCGACCATGTAGCCTTTGTTGGATCAAAGATGCCGACTAGAGGGGAGGTGAATAGGAGGCTTTTAAAAACTTTAAACTCAACCAAATATTTGCAATCTAAGAACGAATAATAAAATGAGCAAGAGGAGAAGAGAACGAACACAGTAATGTTTACCGAGGTATCAGAGACTCGCCCAGTCTCCACTAGTCCTCGTTGAAGCACTCAAGTCACTTGAGTTTTGCCTCAATACTCACGAAGAGTATTATCAACTAACGGTTGCTCCTTGTCCACTTCGGAAAGGCGAGCACCAATGCCTTGTACAAGCTTGCCAAGCCTCTCCGACAATCTCCGATCTGGAGAGGTCAACGGCCACGCCTCCGAACCGTCTAGGTGAGCGCGCTCACCAAGAGTAATAGGCAGCGAGGTCTTCTCTTGACCTCCAAACACGCACCGAGAAACTAGGAGTATGCAAATACAAATGAACTGAAACTCTCGGTGGATCGAAAACACTCGACTTGATCAAAAGATCAAGATTTTAAGTAGAAAACTAAAGCTCAAGAGTGTATAAGAGAATGCTGCTGCTTGTTATATAAAACTCATGCCCAAAGCCCCTATTTATAGCCTCAAGAATCAAATGAACCGTTGGAGCTAGGGCTGAAAATCAGTAACTCAAACTGACAGTCAGTTTAGTGTACAACGGCCGACAAAATTTACGGATAAAAATTTGCTAGCCGTTCGTGGTCGTTTAAGGAAACTTGAAACCCACAACTGACAGTCAATTATGCAAACTGACAGTCAGTTCGCCCACAAACCCGACTAAAATCAAATAGAAACTCAGATAAAAACACTGTGGTCGAATCCCCAACTGACAGTCAGTATGGACAAACTGACAGTCAATTTAGTACAAAAATTTTGAGCGCAAAATACACCCTCTCTGGACAATTATCAGTTAACACAAACTGACATTCAAACTGACAGTCAGTTTGGCAAACTGACAGTCAGCCTGAACAAAAACAGCTATAACTTTAAATCCAGAAATCCAAAAGAGGTGTTTAATAGCTTTTTTGAAAGATAATTTCAAGGGTTACATTTTTCTCAACAGAAGCAAAAACCAGATCTGCCTAGATCTTTCTGAAAAATTGCAAATACTCTTCTGCTGTCAAAAACTCAACTGAAAATCCAAATCTTTCAAACCAAAATCAAATCAAATCCAACCAAAATGGATGCAATGCAATGACCTAAGTTTCTCGGTTTATATTGGAGATAAAGAGCGGACTTTCACCACCCCTCTTTATAGTACGGTTAAAAA
Source organism: Pharus latifolius (assembly GCA_019359835.1). Taxonomy (NCBI): domain Eukaryota; kingdom Viridiplantae; phylum Streptophyta; class Magnoliopsida; order Poales; family Poaceae; genus Pharus; species Pharus latifolius. The sequence goes on along the minus strand of CM033320.1, from coordinate 46,349,101 downwards.
CTAGAAACAAAGTCCTTGACCGATCTGTCTCGTAACTCTGAGATCAAAAAATAAAAATGGATTACCTTAGGTCCTTTGCTTTTCTGGCTTGCGTCTTGTCTTCATATTCGCGACTTGTGCTTTTACTTTTTTGCATTGGGTTCGTTTTGTTCATCTCGACAATCTTCCCAACGGAGCCCTGTATTAATCAATCTCAAAAAGCACAGTTAGTCCTAAACACTCTGTTTTCATTAATCATCAAAATTAGGGTTAGGCATGAAGGCCTAAATGCAACAATCTCCCCCTTTTTGATGATTGATGACAACAAGTGTTCAAAAATAAAATAAAAGAAATTACTCCCCCTGAGTATATGCATCTCATCATATCAGAGCATAAACCAACAGATATACATCAGAGCATCTCATACATACAAGCACTCACAGATATGCATATATCACCAAGTCATATCAGAGCATACACATCTCAAGACCAAAACATCACAATAACATATATATATCAGAGCAGTTAACATCACAATGTCAGATATATGATAAACCAAATAAACCCATATCCAATCATCCATGACATAACTGCAAATGACATCCATAATATAATCATAAACCAAAATATCTGTCCAATAACATCAAAATACTATAATATCCAAAATACTTCTCCCCCTTTGGCATCAAGCACAAAAAGGGAGACAATACAGAAAAAAATAGAGCCTACTGCTCATAATCTGAAGAAACTCCTAAAACATCTGTATCTCCGGAGCCTGCTGGAGATCCAGACGTGTCGCCCGCAGGAGACAGGGGCGGAGTAGCTGCTGGAGCAGGAGCAACTGGAACCGGAGCTGGTGCTGCAGGAGCAGAATCAGCTGGTCCTGAAGCTGTGCTCGGTGAAGCTAATCGGGCCCTCTTGCGAGGAGCCGGAGAATCTGATGCAGGCAGCCGAGCTAGAATCTGCTCCTGCTGGTCGAGAAGGCGAAGCAGGATCCTGTGATGCTCCGCCTGGGTGCGTAGGATCTCCTGCTGAATTTGCATCACCTGGTGGAGCTGAGAAAGCGAGGCAGAAGACGATCCGGTGCCAGGGTCTGCAGAAGGTGCCGGGTCAGACTCCTGAACTGGAGCCTCATCTGCTGACTCCCCCGTAGCATCATCATCTGATGCGGGAGAATTAGGACCAGCAGCCGCCGCAGGCTGGGCACCAAGACGATGATCGGCCTGACCGGGAGGGTAGAAAAGAAGTGGATGATGGGGCCTCGGGAGCTCAGAGTCGACGGCCCGAATATGCAGGAGCACCGCCATGATATACGGAGCGTATAACAACTGACGGCATGGAGAGAGAACGACATGCTGAATCTCACTGATGATGAGATCAGCAATGTCGAAGGGCTCCTCCTGGAAGATGGAAATCAGGACGTGGAGCCCAAGATAAGTGACTCTGGCCCTATCTCCGGTCATGGGGACTAAAGTGAGCCGGAGGATCCGTAGGGCCAGATCAACATCGCGGCGCAAGCCAGCGATGTGACGGAGCTGGAAGGGGCCAGAATAAAGCATGGCCACCTCCCGACGCTCAAGGTTCGGAAGGGTATGGAGCTGGCGGCCAGAAGGAGGGAGCACCAGTCCAAGCGCTGACTCCAGCTGCTCCTTCGTGACGGTGTAGACTTGGAGGCCCGTCATGAAGGTCATGAAGTCGCGCTGAGGGGAGATGAAGACAGTGGCATAGAACTGACGAATGGGCCCCTCAGCCCAGTGCAGAGAGGAATCAGCGACAAGGTCGCGGATCCCTACAGTGCCAAAGAGATCTGCGAGGGTGGCGATGCCTGTGTGAGAGGCGATCGTACCCCACGACAGAGAGCGGTGGGCGAAGATGGGTGCGCGGCTATAGACGCTGGTGAACAGGTCTAGGTGGAGGTTTGTGTAACAGCTGAGGATGTCGCACGCGTCGCAACCAGTGGGACGTGGAGAGAGATAGGGGTTTGCGGAAGGAAGGGTGCGAAGGCGGCTCGCGTGCCATCGGGAATAATCCACGGGCACGCGCTCTGGAGGAGGGGAAGGCCGGTTCTCGGACGTCTGACCTGATGAACGCTGGCTATTTGCCGCGTTCTTTCATCGGGCCACACGACGAGAAGGACCCGGCTGATCAGACATGGTGGAAATGAAATAGGAAAGAAATTAGAGGAGAGAGGAAGAAACCACCTGAACAGAGAAGGCTTGAACTGAAGTGGTCGAGGAAGCCGATGTGAAGAAGACGGCCAAAATGACCACAGGGAAGATGCTCAGCACGACGAGGAGGTCCACAATCATTGCACACGACGAGGAAGTGTGGTGCCGAGGAGCAAAATCGTGGACAGAGGAACGGCAGCCGGTGTGGTCGAACCGAGCAAGGATGGCGGCGGCGCACGATGGTGAGGAACGGCAAGATGCGGCAACGCAGCTCGTCGGTGGTGAAGAGGTCACCGGCGATGAGTGGTGGCGAGAGGGCGCAAGGAGGAGGAGGCAAGAAGGGGAAACGGCGGCGAGAAGAAGCCGAGAAGACAAGAAAACAGAACGGGGAATTTAGGGTTCGAGATCCCACAACTAACAGTCAGTTTGATAAACTGACAGTCAGTTCCAAACTCAGAAACATGGAACTGACAATCAGTGTACCACACTGACAATCAGTGTACCACACTGACAGTCAGTTCATAGAACTGAGTTTTGAAACTGACAGTCAGTGTATGAGACTGACAGTCAGTTTGAGACTCGAACACACACAGGAGCTGCGACCAAAGTCAATTGTACATAACTGACTGTCAGTTAGGTCAACGACTTCGACCAGAAACTAAGAACAGGATCCTAAGCACTAAACTGACTGTCAGTTAGATGAATTGACTAGCAGTTTGGTCAATTTCAACCAGAAGCAGATTTGGACTAAAGAGGGAATAAAATAATATTATTTTATACAAATAACACATTTAGCACATCAACTAGCATTTGATATATCAATTATGTTCAGTTCACCTCTTAAAAAGCAAAATCTTGATTCATCTAGAGGTTTAGTGAAGATATCAGCTAGTTGCATATCAGTTCTAACATAATTCACATCAATATCTCCTTTTGCCACATGATCTCTAATAAAGTGGTGCCTTATTTCAATATGCTTAGTTCTACAATGTTGAATAGGATTATTTGCAATTTTAATGGCACTTTCATTATCACACAAGAGTGGCACTTTATCAAATATAATCCCATAATCCAAAAATGTCTGCTTCATCCACAATAATTGAGCACAGCAACTGCCTACAGACACATATTCAGCTTCAGCTGTGGAGAGAGCTACAGAATTTTGTTTCCTAGATGACCATGATACTAAGGATCTCCCCAACAGCTGACAGCTACCAGATGTGCTCTTACGATCAATTTTGCACCCAACATAATCAGAATCAGAATACCCAATTAATTCAAAATTTGCATCTTTTGGATACCAAAGACCTAAACTAGGATAATATTTTAAATACCTAAGGATTCTTTTAAGAGTAGTTAAATGACATTCCTTAGGATCAGATTGAAATCTAGCACATAAACACACGCTAAACATGATATCAGGCTTAGATGCAGTGAGATATAAAAGACTACCAATCATAGACCTATAAAGTTTAGAATCGACCGATTTGCCGCTTTTGCCCATGTCCAGATGTCCATTGGTCGCCATGGGAGTTTTGATTGCCTTAGCGTCTTCCATCCCAGAGCGCTTGAGCAGGTCCTTCACGTACTTTGTTTGACTCATGAACGTACCGTTCTTGAGTTGCTTGATTTGCAGTCCGAGGAAGAAGCTCAGTTCACCAATCATGGACATTTCGAACTCCCTAGACATCATCTCTCCAAACTCATGACAGAAATGTTCAATAGTAGATCCAAAGATAATATCATCAACATAAATCTGAGAAATGAACAAATCCTTTTCAATTTTCTTTGTAAAGAGAGTTGAATCAACCTTCCCAATTTTAAAACCTTTTGATAAAAGAAAGTCTTTAAGTCGCTCATACCAAGCTCGAGGAGCTTGTTTGAGACCATAGAGAGCTTTTGACAACTTAAATACATGGTTTGGAAATTTAGAATCTTCAAAACCGAGAGGTTGTTCAACAAACACAAGTTCAGAAATTTCACCATTCAAGAAAGCACTTTTAACATCCATTTGAAAAAGTTTGATATTAAAACATGATGCATAGGCAAGAAGAATGCGAATAACTTCTAGTCTTGCTACAGGTGCAAAAGTTTCACCAAAGTCTAAACCTTCAACTTGAGTGAAGCCTTGAGCAACAAGACGAGCTTTGTTCCTAATTACAACACCATTTTCATCTTGCTTATTTCTGAAAACCCATTTTGTTCCAATAACATTATGATCCTTGGGTCTTTCTACTAAAGTCCATACTTCATTTCTAGAAAAGTTATCTAGTTCCTCATGCATGGCATTTACCCAATCAGGATCATTTAGAGCTTCATTAACATGTTTGGGTTCTAAAGAAGATACAAAGGAATGATGTTCACAAAATGCAGCAATACGAGATCGAGTTTGAACACCCTTACTGACGTCACCCAATATTTGGACTAGAGGGTGATCCTTGGTGATCGTTTGATGTTGTCTTGGTGCTTCATCTTGCATTGCTTCATCTTGATCTTGTTCTGGAGGATCAATATGAGAAGCTGATACATTTTGATCAACATTCTCAATGTTGACATCATCTTCTTGATCTTCTTCTCTTGGCTTGATGTCTCCAACGGTTATGTTCTTCGTGGCTTCTTGAAGATCTTCACCTGAAACTTCATAAGAAACTTGCTCCTTTTGCGAGCCATTAGTTTCATCAAATTCGACATCACAGGATTATTCAATACAACCAGTATTTCTGTTAAAAATGCGATAAGCTTTACTAGTGGTGGAGTATCCGACTAGAAAGCCTTCATCTACTCTTCTTTGAAATTTACTACCAAAATTCCTTTTCTTAAGAATAAAGCATTTGCATCCAAAGACTCAGAAATAAGAAATATTTGGCTTACGCCCAATAAGAAGTTCATAAGGAGTCAAATTCAGAAGAGTATACAAATAAAGTCGATTTATAGAATAGCAAGCGGTATGCACGGCTTCATCCTAGAAGCGAGTAGGAGTACCATACTCACTCAGCATAGTCCTTGTCATTTCTATAAGTGTTCGATTTTTCCTTTCAATGACTCCATTTTGTTGTGGAGTGTAGGATGTGGAAAATTCGTGTTTGATTCCAAGAGAGTCATAGAAATCAAACAAAGTTGAATTAACGAACTCTCCACCATGATCACTACGGATTTTCTTGATGGATAATTCGAATTCAGTAGAGACACGTTTTGCAAACCTTTTGAAAACATCGGGGGTTTCAGATTTTTGGGAAATAAAGAAAACCCAAGTATAGCGAGTAAAATCGTCAACAATCACAAAACCATAATTGCTACCCCCGACACTTTAGAACTTAGAAGGTCCAAATAAATCCATATGAAGGAGTTCCAAAGGTTTACAAGTAGAAAGAATGTGCTTAGTCGGATGTAAAGTAGCTACTTACTTGCCAGCTTGACAAGCACTACAAGGTTTGTACTTTTCAAAATTCACATCCTTTAAGCCAACAACCAAATCACGTTTTAAAAGTTTTCTCAATTGATGCATTCCAACATGTGCAAGTCGTCTATGGCCTTTTGAGGTTTGAGAGACAAGACATGTTGACAGAGATGCATCTTTTGAGTAAAAATCAACCAAATAAAGATTTCCAAAATGAAAGCCTTTAAAGATCATGGTTTTATCTTTTAAACTTTCAACCAAAACTTCTTTTGGGAAAAATGTGCAACTAAAACCAAAATCGCAAATTTGTGCAACGGAAAGCAAATTGAAATTCAGAGATTCGACTAAAAAAACATTTGAAATAGAAAGATCATTAGAGATAGCGATTTTACCCAAGCCTACCACATTTCCTTGACGATTGTCACCAAAGGTAATCTTTTGGTTCTCGCTTGAGTTGTCTTTAAGTGAGGTGAACAACTTCTTGTTACCGGTCATGTGTTCGGAGCATTCGCTATCTAGCACCCAATGCCTCCCACCGGTCTTGTAGTTCACCTGCATAAAAAGAATTAAGTTCTTTTAGGTACCCAAACCTTTTTGGGTCCTTCAATGTTAGCAATCAAAGCTTTGGGCACCCAAATAGATTTCTTCTTTTTATTTAACATAGGTGCACCAATATACTTTGCTATAGCATAACCTTTCCTCGACTTTTGAAGCATGTAGCAAGTATCAAAATAATTTGGAGCCATTAAGGGACATGCTTCATGTGAATGACCAGTTTCATGGCATTTATGACAAAATATGTTGCATGCTTTAACAAATATAGTTTTAGAGTTTGGTTTCTTCCCTTTCTTTTGAAATATCCTAATCCTTCTTTTCTAAAAGAGCATTTTTGTTTACTAAGGATTAGATCAAGAGATACTTGCCTTTGTATCAGTTTTCTAAGCCTTTTCCACGTTTTTCAACTTGTGCCTTAAGTTCATTATTTTCATTCAAGATGTTATCATTAGAAACACATGGAGTATGATGACTATTGGAAGGAGAATCATTCAAATTACATGAAGTGGAAACATCTACCCTAGATGAAGCATTTGTAACATCTTTTACGCGCATGCTTTCATAAGAATCTTTTAGCTCAGAGTATTGAGCGCGTAGGAAAGAATGTTCTTCCTTAAGCGCTTTATACTTCTTTTTAGTCTTTCCAAAAACTTCATTTAATTCGGTTATCATTTCGACTAAATCATCATATGAAGGATCATTGGTGTGTACCTTTTCATCGCCTTTGGCCATAAGGCAAATGGATGAGCTAGTTGAAGTGTTGATGTTGCTGAGAGCTAATCCGGCCATCTTCTTGGAGCAACTTCTTTCGTCGTCGGAGTCGGAGCTCTCACCTCCGGACATCCATTCTCCAAAGCATGCTTCTTTGGTTTCTTCATTCTTCTTCTTGAAGAATTTCTTCTTTTTGTTCCATCCCTTGTTCTTGTTTGGACATCTTGAAGCTATGTGTCCCTTCTCATGACATCCATAGCAAATGATGTCCTTAAAGTTGTTTTGCTTTTGTCCCTTTGGTCGTGTGTCAAGATTGAAACCCTTTTTATGCAACCTGCGAAGAAGTTTTTGAGTATTTTTTACCATGAGTGCGAGGTCTTCATCGGAGGAGCCATCGCTTGAATCATTCCTTGCGTTGTCTTTGAAAGCCAAAGCTTTCTTCTTTGTCTCCGAGGGTTCAGCTGCTTCTTTCTTCTCCTTCTTGTGCATCTCATGGGTGATGCGATTCCCATAGAGATTGGTTGGTGTCCTGGTCGACAAGTCGGAGTTTGTAAGAACCGTCACAAGAGTGTCGTAGTTTTCAGGCAAGGCTGTAAGCATCTTTCTCACAATATCAAGGTCTGTAAAAACGACACCAAGCCCCTTGAGTTCATTCACAATGTTATTTAACCGAGTGAACATAGAGTCCACGGACTCGGTTGATGACATGGTGAATGTCTCATATCTTTGCCTCACCATAAGCAGTTTTGCCACTTGACGAGGATTGACACCCGGGTCAGTTCAAATAAATGCACTGTTGGTTCAAGGCAGATTCGAACCAGACACGTGCCTAGCGGTGCAGACTCAAGTCATTCTGAGAAGCATCAGCCCGAGGTCGTAGGCTTTGTGCGATCAGGTCGCAGGCTTTGCGCGATCAGACCGCAGACTTCGCGCGGTCAGGACTTCGTGTGCCATACGCGAATAGAATGTCCGAGATGTTGCGCGGTCAGCCAACATCCCGCGGTCAAAATGTTCTCGACCAGGGTACTTGGAATTTGTCGCGCCTCGAGACTGGGACTACGACTACTCCTGTAGAGACCTAGCTCGCTGCAGCTAGTCCCATTCTCACAAACCTTTGACTTCCCAGGATGAGTCAAACACAGGAGTATATTACATTGCAACAGAGTACTAACAAAATATTAAGCAGTGTGGCCTGCTGGCCTTAATATTACATAAAGAGGATTACAATGCCTACAAGGCATTCAGGGTTTAGCAAAATATTTAACTACACAGCAGAAGATAAGTGACCCTCCCACAAAAAAAGTTGACGGCAGAACAACACACTTCAGGGCTCTGGCGGAACTGATTCTCCTCCTTCTGGATCCACGAAGTACTCCATGCCATCATCTTGATCAAGGTAGGCTCCATCTATTGAGTTGAATGTTGCAAGGGTGAGCACTTACGTACTCAGCAAGTCATAGGTAAGAGTAGATACATATAGTAGTGATGATATGAACCTAGACTAGTCAAGAATTATGGATATTTGTAAAATAATCTTTTTCTTTCTCATCTCATCTTATTTCAGCTCATGGCAGCACTTTTCATAATATAACATCATCAATCATGTTCACTAGATTATAGCACTACTGCGACACGTCGACACACGACAGTCCACGGCAGCACTCCTTATCATGACAACACATGTCATTTGGGTAATCTTGATTAAACATATTTTATTTAGAAAATAGTACTTGTGTCACACCCCGTGGATTTAATCCACCGCAGCAGACTCCTATAAAACCCGGGAGCTCGGAGTATTTGAATACGTTTTTAACTCTGCAGAGAGGTACCAATTTACCCGCAAGATATTCCACTTTCAAGCCCATCCTATCAAAATGATTAGACCCCTCTCACAACCATGTGTGAGTGGCAAGGTGGAGATAACAAGAACTTTTGTTATGTCTCACTCACAATTCACCCCTGACCCTGTAGCTCTCTGCGAGACACAGTTGTGGTAGGCTGTATCCAAACCTCCACCCCTTTGCTTATTCCCATTACTGGGTCAGCGTGCTTGATCAGCTTCAGTGATATGTGTGGGAGCCGCACTCCGTGTTTATCGTGCATCACTACACATCTCATGCATGGGTTTCATGTGCGATCCACATAATTACTTGTTCAGGCCTGTCCCATACCAGGCTTGCGGTTAGCACGTTGTTCATGCCACTAGACGCACAACACAAGGTTCTAGTCCTTATATGCCAGTGACCAGACCATCCACAACCCTGCACCTTCAGTGCCTGCATATCCTTTGCAGTCTAGCACCTCCAGTGCTACAGCCATTCCACACCATTTTTCTGGTCACGGCTAGGGGTTTTATTTCATGAATATAAGTATATAAATACATATATTAGTTCATGGCTCAAAACTTGTTTATTTCACATTTCACAGATAACCAGTCTAGTACTGCCAACTCATAAATCAATCATTCTCAATCTTTTACATGCAATATTGCCTATATTCAAGGTTATATTATAGCAACATTTAAAATTTAGGTTCAAGATGACCAAAGATATGACTTGCCTTTCGCGTCGTAAGATACAGCAGTTGATGACGGGTCAACAGCAAAATCTTCAAAGTCAGCTTCTGAATCTGCTCGACGACAAACAAACACACAATGACTACTTATAATATTAAAATGTTTTATGACTTATATGCAGAAATGCTCAACAAGCATGATTGAACTATACTGGAGATAATTTGAACTGCAAACTGAACTGAGTCGAGGTTCTAGGGTTCCAAGGAATTTGGGCTAAGGATGGTGATTAGATAATCTTAGGGTTTCAGGATTACAATAGGGATAACAATTTTGTGGCTGGTTTAAACAAAACAGCGAATGTCAACAGATCGACATTCGGATCAAGGCTTGGACATAGCTTTAAGAAAAGCTAGGGTGCTTATCTCAAGTTGTGGTAGTAGAAGAAAATGTAGATCACAACTCTACAAATTCAGTGGACAAAGTGGTTTTCAAAATGCACAACCAGAAGTGGGTAAACAAGGTCAATGCCACTGGCTGACAAGCTCTGGCATAGAGCTGACAATGCCAAAAACTAGGGCTTGGCATAACTTTTGATCTGGAGCTCCAAATGATGCACCACTTTGTCTGGGAGGTAGGCATTGATAACAGGAACAATTAATTCAATAGGATCTAGGGCAAGAAATGGCTGGAAAGCAAGAAATTTGGTGATGAACTGAGATGAACACACTACACTAGATCATTTCTGGACACAAACTTGGCAAAGCTGTAACTTCCAATCTAGGCCGATCTAGGTGTCGGGCTAGAAGACAAAAATGTTCAGGGGATTGAGGCACACACACTGGACAAGGTTTCGAGGGCTGAAACGGCTGGAACAAGCTTTCCGGTGATCAGCGCCGGAGAAGAAGCACTGGATTTGGGCATTTTCAACACAAGCCGATTGAACTCGATTCCTTGATCTAGGAGTGATAGAAGGGTATGAGTAAGCTACTGGCGACGTCAATTTGGCCAGAGGATCGCCGGTGTGGCTTGGCGACGAGAGCCAGCAACTAATAAATTGCAAAATCGGGAATAGCTTCAAATTGGGATCAATTGATTGTTCTAAGTTCACAGGCATGCTTGATTTAGCTTACTGATCAATTTTGTTTACAGAATCGAAGGCTGATTTGTACTGGATTGAGCCACATTACAGGAACATGGCAATTGACAATTTCGGTGATTGCCGGCGTTAGGGGTCACCGGTGAGCAATTAAATAGTACTACACAGAGAGGATGAGTAGGGGAACTCACTGATGTATTTAATTCGAAGATTGATGCAGCGGATGAAGCTGGCACCGTGAGCCTCCTCGGCGGCTCGCCGGAGAAGATGACTGAAACAGCGAGATTTGGAATTTGGCTGGTTTCTGGTGAAGTGTGGAGAAGTTGCTGAACACAGTGGGGTTTAAATAGACCAGGCGAAGCTTGCAAGGAGGAGACAACGAAGTGATTGGCTGCTGTGATGAGGTTGCTTGCGTGCTGGACATCAGCGGCGAAGACACAGCAAGGAGCAGTGATGCGACGGCGACAAGCTTACAGCTAATCACAGTGTCGCCTCATCGGGACCTGGCAAAGCTTGTAGCAAGCGGTGGCGACAACCACTGGCGCGGCAAAGCGACGTGGCGAGGGGTTGCTGACAAAAAGCCGTTGATCGCGCGCGGGAGGAGGCACTGGTCGTCGACGTAGCAGCAACCTTGCCACGGCACTGGCTGGAGCGAGGACACGTGCGCACCGGCATGCACGGTCACAAGCGCGGCGAAGCCTCACCGGCGACGAACAACCACGGCGCACAAGCACGGCGGTTTCTGGTCGTGCGCGCAGTAATTGGCCTGGTCGAAAATGGACTGAAATGCAGTTTCAATTATTTGAGTTTTGGACTGAAATGTAAATCTGGAATTCTGGGAGGTTTAAACTGAAATTGATTTCACTAATCTGGTAGATATATTCAACAGGATATTTGGCAAAGGTAGATGATAAGATTTGGTACATCTGAATAGTTTTTGATACAACTGAAAACAGGGTAAATTAGGGTAAAGTAAGATTTGAGTTTTGTCGATTTCGAATTCTGGCATTTAGGGTTTGATTTTGATATCTGCACAGAAGAGAGACTTGTGACAAATAGCATTTTGAGAAGATTTGCCGAAGAAATTTTGAGTTTGAAGTTAATCTGGAGATTTTAGCCTTTTTGGGTTTTCAGATATCAGATAAGGACCAATTTGCGATAACTCTTGGACTGATTTGTGAAAAGAGTCTAGATGATGAAATCTGGCTGTCAACTTTCTGGTTTAAGGTATTGGCATACTCATGATCATGTTCCAGGAATAATCTGGTCTGAACTTGGTCAAGATTTGGATTAAATCTGGATTTCTGAAACTTAGGGTATTTAGATAATATAGGATATTCTGTTTTCGAAAACAGAATGGAGTTGATAATTCTGGAAGTTAGAGATAGAATTGGATCTGGGTTCTGAAGGTTTTTAGATTCAGGATAACTAATAGATCACATCTGAACAATCTGATCTTGATTTGAGGTCACAGGATAGATTTTGGAGATTTTAGGGCTTAGGATAGATACTGATCTGGCTATTACTACAGATACATGCATGCATGCTATTGATGAAAAAGGAAATTTTCACCCCTAACTCAGGGTGTTACAGAATTCATCTGTCCGGCTGTCCCTATAGCGGGAATGTTCCAAGTATCCCGAAGATTCCTCCACGTGGAAGACCAACCGTCAGGAGGTTAATACGTGCAGTTATCCATGAATAACACGTGTTTAACCTGCGTGGAGGTTAAGAGCGATTCTCTAAAAACCGCATCCAACCATCCAAGCAACTGTCTAATGCAGTTACGACTTGACACCCTTTCGACAAGTATAAAAGGGTGGCAAGATACATCAAACAGGGGGATGGAACCATCTATTTAGAAGATCAATATCTCTGATACAAGTGAGATACAACACATCTCAATCACTCAAGCAGCCAAGTCTACGGCTTAGATTAGATAGTATTTGCAAGCCTCCTAGGGCTTCTTTTTGTACACTTACATAGGAAAAACCTTCGCCTGTGAAGGTTTCTTCCCGCTAGTTTGTAAACCTTTACCACATATAGTGAAATCCTAACAGGACGTAGGGCTTTTACTCCCACCATCGAGGGCCCGAACCTGTATAAACCTCTCTGTGCTCCTGTTCTCCATTTTTCTACATACCTTCCCGGAGGGTCATCTTGAAAGGTCTCACTATTACAAATTTTGCATAAGTTCGGCTGAGGACTCCGAGTCCGAATCGTCGACACCACTTTTACTTTAGTTGTGCCCTCGTAAATTTCTTTGAGGGTGGTCCAAACCTTGTGAGCAGTCGTGAGATTGCTTACACGGTTGAACTCGTTTAGAGACAAACCCGCAAATAGTGCATTTTTCGCACGGGCATTTAAATGCAGTTTTCTCCTGTCGTCCTTAGACTGACTTACCGGATCATCCGGAGGAGTAAAACCGAGTTTAACAATATCCCATACGTCTAGCCCCATGGCCTCTAGGAATACTGACATGCGCACTTTCCAATAGGGATAATTTGTCCCATCAAAGATCGGCGCACGGCTAGTATGACCAAGAGCAAAATCATCGATAGACGACATCCTCTCTCTAGGCGGTAAAGCCTAATGAATCGAGAGACCAGGCTCTGATACCACGTGTTGGATCAAGGATGCTGACTAGAGGGGTGGTGAATAGGAGGCTTTTAAAAAACTTTAAACTCATCCAAATATTTGCAAAGTAAGAACGAATAATAAAATGAGCAAGAGGAGAAGAGAACTGTCGTGGTATTGCGAATACCCCGGCAGGTTTTGAAAGTGATCCTAGCGAAGATTACGCGGCGCGGGTTGACCGGATGACCGGTCCTCCCCCGCCGGACAAGCACAAAGAATAACACACGGGTTTATACAGGTTCGGGTCCCGGTGGGGGCCCTAGTCCTGTCGACGCGCTCCCGACCGGAGTCGGCTGGGGAGGCTCTCTCCGGGGGAGAGGCTTCCGGAGCACGCCTGTGAATTTAGCTATTCCAATAAATGAACCGATCCTTTACAACAGAGGGGTACAAGGGCTATTTATAGCCCCAAAAAGAAGCAAAAAACCTAAACTACCCCGGGAGCCGCCGTCGGATTGAAGGGTAGGACCGTCCTTCTCCCGGTCAAATGCCTTGGATGCTTGACAGGTGGTCGCTAGTTTCCGAGGCGCTCCTCGCGTGACCTGCATGTGATAAACAGTTCAATACTTTACCTTTAGGAGGGCGATGAGGCCCGGGAGGGCACCGGAGGCCGCGTCCCGGGGGCCAAAAGGTGGCGCCCGGGGAGGCCCCGGAGGCCACGTCTCCGGGCAAACGGCGGCGCCCGGGAGGGCACCGGAGGCCGTGTCCCGGAAGCCAAAAGGCGGCGCCCGGGGAGGCCCCAGAGGCCACGTCCCCGGGCAAATGGCGGCGCCCGGGAGGGCACCGGAGGCCGTGTCCCGGGAGCCAAAAGGCGGCCCCCGGGGAGGCCCCGGAGGCCACGTCCCCGGGCAAATGGTGGCACCCGGGAGGGCACCGGAGGCCGTGTCCCGGGAGCCAAAAGGCGGCGCCCGGGGAGGGCACCGGAGGCCGTGTCCCGGGAGCCAAATGGCGGCGCCCGGGAGGGCACCGGAGGCCGTGTCCCGGGAGCCAAAAGGCGGCGCCCGGGGAGGCCCCGGAGGCCACGTCCCCGGGCAAGCGTGACACATCTTACCTGGACTTAGTCCCACGGAGATTTCCCCCGACAAGAACGAACACAGTAATTTTTACCGAGGTATCGGAGACTCGCCCAGTCTCCACTAGTCCTCGTTGAAGCACTCAAGTCACTTGAGTTTTGCCTCAATACTCATGAAGAGTATTATCAACTAACGGTTGCTCCTTGTCCACTCCGGAAAGGTGAGCACCAATGCCTTGTACAAGCTTATCGAGCCTCTCCGACAATCTCCGATTTGGAGAGGCCAACGGCCACGCCTCCGAACCGTCTAGGTGAGGGTGCTTACCAAGAGTAATAGGCAGTGAGGTCTTCTCTTGACCTCCAAACACGCACCGAGAAACTAGGAGTATGCAAATGCAAATGAACTGAAACTCTCGGTGGATCGAAAACACTCGACTTGATCAAAAGATCAAGATTTTAAGTAGAAAACTAAAGCTCAAGAGTGTATAGGAGAATGTGTTGCTTGTTATATAAAACTCATGCCCAAAGCCTCTATTTATAGCCTTAAGAATCAAATGAGCCGTTGGAGCTAGGGTTGAAAATCAGCAACTGAAACTGATAGTCAGTTCATCTAACTGACAGTCAGTTTAGTGTACAACGACCGACAAAATTTACGGATAAAAATTTGCTAGCCGTTCGTGGTCGTTTAAGGAAACTTGAAACCCACAACTGACAGTCAGTTATGAAAACTGACAGCCAGTTCGAACACAAACGTGACCAAAATCAAATAGAAACTGACAGTCAGTATGGACAAACTGACAGTCAGTTTAGTACAAAAATTTTAAGCCCAAAATACATCCTCTCTGGACAATTGTCAGTTAACACAAACTGACATTCAAACTGACAGTCAACCTGAACAAAAACAACTATAACATTAAATCTAGAAATCCAAAAGAGGTGTTTAACAGTTTGTTTGAAAGATAATTCCAAGGGCTACATTTTGTTCAACAGAAGAAAAAACCAGATCTGCCTAGATCTTTCTGAAAAATTGCAAATACTCTTCTGCTGTCAAAAACTCAACTGAAAATCCAAATCTTTCAAATCAAAATGAAATCAAATCCAACCAAAATGGATGCAATGCAATGATCTAAGTTTCTCGATTTATGTTGGAGATAAAGACAGGACTTTTGCCACCCCTCTTTATAGCGCGGTTAAAAACTAGAAACAAAGTCCTTAACCGATCTGTCTCCTAACTCCGAGATCGGAAAAATAAAAACCGATTACCTTAGGTCCTTTGCTTTTCCGACTTGCGTCTTGTCTTCATATTCGCGATTTGTGCTTTTACTTCTTTTGCGTTGGGTTCATTTTGTTCATCTCGACAATCTTCCCAACGGAGCCCTGTATTAATCAATCTCAAAAAGCACAGTTAGTCCTAAACACTCTGTTTTCATTAATCATGAAAATTAGGGTTAGGCATGAAGGCCTAGATGCAACAATATGCCAGTGACCAGATCATACCACATCCCATGCACATCCAGTGCTTCCACCATTCCATACCAAAAGCCTAGTCAAGGCTAGGGGTTTTATTTCATGAATATAAGTAATGTTGGGGGAAATCTCTGTGGGATCAAGTCCAGGTAAGAGGCGAGGCTCCCGGTGACCCCCGTCCCAGGGGCCGCCATTTACCCGGGGACGAGGCTCCCGGTGACCCCCGTCCCGGGCGCCGCCATTTGCCCGGGGACGAGGCTCCCGGCGACCCCCATCCCGGGCACCACCTTTGGCCCGGAGTCAAGGGCCCCCGGTGCCGGGTCACGTGAGCATCACGAGAGAAGCACCTTGGGAACTGGCGAGGACACTTGTCAAGCATCCGACCCCCTCAGCAGGAAGAAAGACGCTAGTGCCCTTCGATCCAGCGGTTGCGGCCGGGGTAGTTTCGTCTTTTTGCATCTTTGGGAGTATATAAGCCCTTGTATCCCTCTCATGTAAGGGGGGAGAACAACTCATTTTGGTATCAATAAAAAAAGAAACAGGCGTGCTCAAGAGCACTCTCCCCACGAGAGAACTCCCCCAGCCAACTCTTGTTGGGAGCACGTCGATTGGACTAGGGTCTCCACTGAGACCTGAAGCTGTATAAATCTTGGTGTCACTCGCTGCATTTGTGCGACGGGGGAGGACCAGTCACTCGATCATCCCGCGTTGTCTTTTCTTAGCTAGGAAACTTCCACAAAACCTACCAGAGTATTCGCAATACCACGACAAGCAAGTACATATATATATTAGTTCATGGCTCACTAATTAATTACTTCACATTTCACAGGCATCCAGCCTGGTACTGCCATTTTATATCTCAATCACCCTTTTCTCATCACATGCAATACTACTTTATAATCATGGTATATTCTAGCAATTCATAAAATATAGGTTCAAGATGTTCAAGAATATGACTAGCCTTCCGTGTCGTAAGAAACAGCAGTCGATGTCGAGTCAGCGATGAAGTCTTCGTAATCGGGCTCTTGATCTACTCTCCAACAAACAAGCACACAAGATCACAAACCATTTTAATACATTATTAATCAATATGCAACATTGATTAATTGCTAGAATAAAAGATCTTGGCGATGCTGAGACAGACAGTATTTGGAAGCTGGATTTGAGTTAAACTCTCAAATCTATAGAGTCTGGGCTAAGGATGGGTGTTAGAGGCTCTCAGGGTTTCAAGGCTGCAATATGGACATCAAGTCCGCGGTTGGTTTGCTCAAAAACAGCGAATGTCAACAGATCGACATTCGGTTCAGGGCTCTGGCATAGCTTCAAGGAATGCTAGAGAGCTTATCTCAAGGTGTGGCAATTGAATGGAATGTAGAACATAGCTCTACAAGCTTAGGGCAAAAAGTGGATTCCAGTTTGCATACCCAGAAGGGGTCAAACTGGCCCAATGCCACTGGCTGACATAGGCTGACAAGGGCTGGCAATGCCCAAGAATTGCATTGACATAGTTTAGAAGATTTCCAGTGGGCAAAATGGGTTTTGATTCAAACATTGTGTGCATAATGCCATGAGGTAGCTAATTGACAAGGTGGTTTTTGATTCGCACGACCAGAGGTGGGTGAACAGGTCCAATCACTAGTACATAAATGCAGTCTACTAACCCCTGTATTCTATCAGTTATTAGCGATTTAGTAGAAAACCGATAGAAAATGTGCCTCGCGGTCATAAAAGGCCAACGGGTGTATTTTTCCTATCGGTTTGTAAGAAACTTACCGATAGAAGAGGCAGTATGATTTACTCTAGCGGTGATGAACATATTTGCCGTTAAAACAGATGCATAAGTACTGACGGGACAATGTTGTGCGCCGATAGGACTGGTCGACTTCTACAACTAGACTTATTCTATCGGTACTGTATGTGTCTACCGACAGAATATCTCAAAAATTCCTATCGGCAATATGTAGTGTGCCGATAGAACCGTTCGCCTTCTACAAATATTTTTATTCTATCGGTAATTGATTCTTGTACCGTTAGAATATATCAAAAATTTCTTAGAACTGTTCGTCTTCAAATAGTTTTGTTCTATCGGTAATGAATGTTTATACGGTTAGAATATAGCAAAAATATTTTAGAACTGTTCGCCTTCTACAACTAGTATTATTCTATCGGCAATGTACGTATATACCGACAGAGTATGTACAAAAATTCCTATCGGTAATACATATTGGGCCGATAGAACCATTCGCCTTCTACAAATGTTTTTATTCTATCGGTAATTTATTTGTATACCGTTAGAAGATATATAAAATTACTAACGCTATGAGGTTTTTGTACCGATAGAACTTATCTAGTACTATAAATACACGGGCATGTCTCTTTCATTCTCACAGTTCATCTGGGGCTCGTAGTCCAAACCTGTAAGCTCCATGGATGGCCGGCGCACCTCTACAGGCGACTGCTGCACCTCCGCACCTCCATCGACGCCCTCTAGACTTCGGCATCCCAAGCAAGGTACGTAAAATTTCGGCAATATTTTTAGATTATTCTAATCCGATTATGGCAATTATTCTGCAATTTTTGTATCCTTCATTTTGATGTGTCTTCTTTTCAATATGATTATGATCTGTGTAGGTCCTTGGATGATGCTCATGAGGGGCAACGTATTTCACGGTTCTTCATCGCAGTACGCTGCCTACGTTGGCTTGTTGGCGAAAGAAACGGTGAAGATCACCGTCGAGAGCTGGAAGGACGTGAAGGGCGAGATCTTGGTTGGCTCGGTCGAGAAGATCCTTAAGCCTGGCTTGTTTCTCAAATCAGGACCTATAGAAAGCATCTTACATTTTTTTGCATGCACCAGCTTGTGGCCAGATGCTTACCGGCTTGGAGAAGAAGAATTGTTGTTATTTGCACAGCCATTCTACACCATCACTACACAGAACAACATCTTGGAAGGTAGGTTCTTTTTGTTAATGGAGTTGAGTTGAGTTGAGTTGAGTTGATCGAGTTTGAGTCCAAGAAAATCACCAATACAATTGTAAGTCGACGGCAGTTCCAGCTCCTCGGGCGTCTTCGAACTGAACTCCTATGGTTAAGTCCAATGTGGTTTAGGCATTTGCTCTTTTGGATGAATGGATTTGTGATGTATCAGGTCTAACTTGTAGTCAGTATTTGCATTGCCGCAACCTGCAAAGGTTCTCTTTTATGTAAAATGTACGGGCCACTAGGTCCTCGTCGTGATCTGTTGTTAATTTCAGACGTGACTTTTCTAATATACATCGAATGTGTGAATTGTTGTATTTGTATATTGTTGTATATTTGTGTATCATGTATTGCTAATTGGGACATGAACTTGAATGTGTAGGGAGTATTTGTGTATTTATTTGTATTGGTAGGTAGGTGTGTATTTGTACTACTGTTTCAGACATGTACCAGAATTTGTATTGGTGAACTGGCATGTGTATGTTTGTACCTGAATTTGTGAACTGGCATGTGTAATTTCTTTGGCAAGATGAAGTCCCAAGTACCTAAGAAAAGTATTTTTGTGTCTCTAGTTAATCCACAAATTAGCATTTCTTGAAATATTGCTTTATATTCTAGTTAAGATCTGTTTGATGTTACATTGATATGATTCCTTGGATGTGAGAACTGGTGTCATGTGTGTTTGCTACAAGTACCTCCTCTAACGGTAAATACACATATTTAACGATAGAAAACACATATATTTGCTCAATCATGCATCATCTAACGGTAAATACACATATATACCGATAGAAAAACTCATGTTCGTGTGTCAAGCATCATCTAACAGTTAATACACATATTTACCGATAGAAAAACTCATGTATGTGCTGTGTCATGCATCATCTAACGGTCAATGCACATATTTACCGATAGAAAACACATATATTTGCTCAGTCATGCATCATCTAACGGTAAATACACATATTTACCGATAGAACAAGGCCTTTACTTGCTCAGTAATGTACATTCTCTAACGGTGTATGTGTGTTTTTACCGATAGAATATGTGAGAGGTAAATTACCTTAGTTAGTCTAACGGTTATTTCATGTATTTACCGTTAGAAAAAGCTCCATTATAAGGAAAACCCCACTCGACCATTGCTGAGCTGCTCTTTATTTTGTTCTGTTGCACTCTGTGTCCCTCTGTTTGTGATGAAAGTTCCACGCTCGCAGCTACACTGCTAGGGTGATCAGCGCAAGCTGGAGGGAAGTTGCTTGCGCCCCTCTCTTTAAGGTATGCTTAATTGTCGACAGTTATCTCTCTCTCCCTCTAGATCTTCCTACCTCTCTACTTGCAAGCTAGCTGTATTGTGTAGTTCCAAGTTTGTAGCTCTAAGCTTGGGAGCTAGGTAGCTGGAAATGCGTCATGTTTTAGGAGCTAACTAGCTTGTATTGTGTAGTTAGCTAGGTTAATTAGTGTTAATTTCGTCAGGCTAGGGTTCGACACATCTGTTGTAAGAGGCTGTACATGTACATATACATAACTTAATCGGGCAGGTTTCATGCATGGCTGACTCGTTAAATTTTGTTAATTGTAGATGGACAGGAAATATTGGATGTATGGAATAAAACGTACTACTCTTGAATATTTGGATGGTGTGAACGAGTTTATTAAATTTGATGAGCAACAAAAGGAGAGGAAGGGAGAGAAAAATATGCTCTGTCCTTGTACAGATTGTATAAACTTGAAGAGGTTTAGCAACTCTGATCAAATTAAGAGTCATTTGATTCGTCGTGGTTTTAATGCGCGATACACCCGTTGGATATGGCATGGCGAAGATCTTGAGGAAACAAGCACCACTACTACCAATCAGCACGACTCGGATGTGGATTGGAATAATATCGATGATCATCCGAATTGTGATAATGTTCATTCCGATGTGCACGTAGATGATGATGATGATGACAATCTAGATGAGATGTTACGTGATGTAGAGGAAGATTACAACGAAAATAACTTCTGTGAATTTGAGAAACTGATTGCTGACTCTGAGAAGCCTCTGTTCCCTGGATGTGCAACATTTACAAAACTGTCTTCTGTGCTGAGATTATATAACTTGAGGCAGGCAACGGTTGGAGTGATAAGAGTTTCACGGCACTATTAGATCTTCTAGCGGACATGCTTCCAGAGGGAAATGAGTTGCCAAGATCTACTTACCAAGCCAAAAAACTGTTGTGTCCATTGGGAATGGAAATCGAAAGAATACACGCATGCCCAAATGATTGTGTGTTGTACCATAACGAGTACTCCAGTTTGCATGTTTGTCCAAGATGCGGCGCATCGAGGTATACGCATAGGGACCGGATTGACAGTGAACGTCACGAGGTAAAGAAAGGACCTCCGGCGAAAACTGGGTGGTACTTGCCTGTGATACCTAGATTGAAGCAGCTGTTTGCAAATCCGAAAGTCGCGAAGCACTTGCATTGGCATGCTGAAGCCCGGAAACAAGACGAAAAACTGAGACACCCAGCTAATTCTATTCAATGGAGAAACATCAACAGAACATTTGCTGAGTTCGGCGGCGAACTTAGGAATATAAGGTTCGGGCTGAGTACAGATGGTATGAACCCACATGGTAATATGAGCAGTCGGCACAGCACTTGGCCGGTTCTTTTATGCATCTACAATCTTCCTCCTTTGTTATGCATGAAGCGCAAGTACATCATGATGGCGTTACTAATCTCAGGACCCAGACAACCCGGAAATGATATTGATGTGTTTCTAGCGGCTTTAATCGAGGACTTACAGAAATTGTGGAGCGAGGGGGTGCAGGTGTGGGTGCATACAAGAAAGAGAATTTCATCTTGCGGGTTGTCTGGGTCCTGATATTTTGCACCATAATGATTTTCCAGCCTACGGCAATTTGTCGGGGTATAGTACGAAAGGAGCCAAGGCTTGCCCTATTTGCCTAGATGAAACTGAAAGCATGTGGATGCGAAACTGCCGGAAAACAGTGTACAAGGGTCACCGCAGGTTTCTTCCGCTGCATCACACGTACCGTAAGAAGAGGAAATCATTTAACGGGAAGCCTGAGAAGGGATCAGCTCCAGTGTTTCTGACCGGTAAGGAGATTTACTCACGCGTGAAGGACATCAAAGCTGAGTTCGGTAAGCATTCTAAACCTCGAGAAAAAAATGTTTGGAAGAAGAGATCGATTCTTTGGGATCTACCGTACTGGGAGCACTTACAAGTTCGACATTGCATTGACGTCATGCATGTAGAGAAAAATGTCTGTGACAGTTTGATTGGTTTGTTGTTGAACATTCCGGGAAAGACAAAGGATGGTGTGAAAGCTCGTCGTGACATGGTGGAAATGGGGATAAGGACTAAGCTTGCACCTTTAGAGAGTGGAAAGCGTACATACCTCCCCCTGGCCTGCTATACGTTGTCCAAGAGCGAAAAAACAGAACTCTGTCGGTGCCTGCACGGTGTTAAAGTTCCATGTGGGTACGCCGCGAACTTGAAAAAACTTGTGTCCATGAAGGACCTAAGACTGGTTGACACGAAGTCCCACGACTGTCATGTCTTGATGTCACAAATGCTTCCCATTGCTATCAGACGCATTCTCCCAGTTAAAGTCAGAGAGACAATCACAAACCTATGTTATTTCTTCAACGCAGTATCTTGCAAGGTAAGTAGTGCACTCGTACTATAAGTTCATTACCTCCATTTGTGGAGCTTAATTAGAAGATTTTTCTGATATGAATATTTGGCGCAACTGTGTCCTCGTAGGTAATTGATCCGGATGGACTGGACGCTTTGCAACACGACGTGGTTACAACTCTTTTTCAGCTCGAGATGTATTTCCCTCCATCCTTTTTTGATGTTATGGTCCATCTGATTGTTCACCTTATCAGAGAAATTAAGTTTTGTGGACCGGTGTGCCTGTGCTACATGTATCCATTTGAGAGATTTATGGGTGTATTCAAGGGATACGTAAGGACTCGTCGTCGTCCCGAGGGGAGTATCATGGAAGGTTATGCCGCCGAGGAGGTGATTGAATTTTGCACAGATTATATGGCCGGGGTTGACCCAATTGGCGTTCCTAGGTCCCGACACGAGGGTAGGCTTCAGGGCATCGGAACGATTGGATTCAAAGCTATCGTCCCCGCTCGTGATGTGTACGCAAAATCACATTTTTAGGGCTTACAACACATGACGAAGGTCAAGCCATACATACACGAGCACAAGGTAATGTTACGGTCACAGAATCCTTCGAAGTCAGACGTTTGGGTCACCAGAGAACATAACAGGAAATTTGCTGGGTGGATCCAAGAAAGAGTCACGCGAGCTGCCGAGGGCTCCGTAAGTGAAACTGTGACATGGTTGGCTAGAGGCCCAAGATTCACTGTAGGGACTTGGCAGGGGTACGACATCAATAGGTATTCAGTTTACACAAGATCTCAAGACGCCAAGAGTAGCACACAATGTAGCGGAGTGACACTGTTTGCTATTTCCGAGGATGCCAGGTCAGTAAGGGCGCTGAACTCATATTACGGTGCTATTGACGAAATATGGGAGCTCGATTACGGATTACTTAAGATTCCCCTGTTTCGATGCCAATGGGTCGAAATCCCTCGAGGTGTTCAAGTTGACAGTTACGGGTTTACTCTCGTCGATCTTGGTAGAGTCGGACACCAAGACGATCCATTCATACTTGCAAAGCAAGCCACACAGGTATTCTGCATCGTTGACCCGGCCAATCCAAACTTACATGTTGTCCTCCACAGCAAGAGACGTATTGTTGGGGTTGAAGACGTTGTCGACGAAGAAGAGTATAACCAATTCGGTGAAATACCTCCATTTTTAGAGGATATTCAATCTATCCCTACTGAAGATATCGACGAAACAACGTATCTATGAGATGATCACGAAGAAGGATTATGGGTTGAGAACCATTGATGATTAATTTCTATTTCAGGGATAAATGCCAAGCAAACAGCCCACAAGTTTTGCAGCAAGGTGAGGAACTTATCATTAATACATCAGGCAGTACATTTTTCTTCAGAACTTAATGCTAAGCTAGTTCACAGTATTAATATATCTCAATTTTACTCCAGAGCATGGGTGCTAACATGTACAGTACCTTTATCCTATAAGTACTTAATTCTTCCCTTCAAATAGCACTTGCAAAAATCTCATTGCAGCCTCTTGCTTCTTCAAATTAAGCTCTCCCAAAATAAATTTTTCTGACTGTATTTTCTTAGTATTATTATATTTTACCGTTAGAATAAATTCGTTAGTACACTATATTTTGTTGTCTGACGGTTTTTTGTTGTTTGTACCGATAGAAAAATACTCTGGCTCTTTGAATTCTCAACTGTGTCGCCATGCGTCGCCTTGGAAATTCTATAAGTACCTCGCCATGCGTCGCGGTATTTTGTTGTTTTTCTAATTCTCGAATGCTTCAACTCCTCATCTTCTCTTTCACAATGGCAACCTCCATAGGATCGTCAGCCACGCCCTCCCCGGTAAGAACTCTAAATCTCCTGGGTTTACCCCTGTATTGTTAATCCATGTTCAGTACATTCTTGACCTGTTGATTTGCACAGGGAATGGGAGCCGTGGAAGACACTGGCAAAGTGAAGGCTGACCTGAGGGCCCTCCAGGAGGAGCACAAGCTCCTTACGAACAAGCACACTCAGCTACGGCTTGAACTGGACGATCTCCTCCGGTGCATTCAGCGCATGAAGACGGCTGGTGACAATTCCAGGGCGATGATGAGGCGTCTTTGCGAGGAGAAGCAAGCCGCAGATATTACCATCGCTGGCTGCGGTTTGACTATGAAGGATACCATAGCGAAGCTGAGGGAGGTCGCAGGCCTTCTCGACGTGGTAGTAGTTGATCCTAGGGACATCTTGTCGCTAGAGGAGTCCTGCGTCCTGGCTGCAAGTCAATCTGACTCTATTCTACATGCAGCCAGGGCTAAGACCACCCCTTGACCTAGAATTTTGGGTTTTATTTTTTTTTATAAGTGATAAAACAACAATGAATGAACAATTTCTTTTTATGTCAATTTTCAAATTTTCTAGCTATCTTCCCTCTTTCTTTATCATTATGGCAGCTTTCAAGCACGGTCTGTTTGATGTTAAATTGTGTGTACCTTTTCATTTTTTGACGGTATTTTGTTGTTTTTACCGATAGAAAAATGGCACCCAATACTATAATCTCAGGCACTTAATTAAAAAATTTTTCTGGGGAAAATTAGTCTCACGGGATTTTATTGTTTATACGGATAGAAAAAAGGAATCCACTACTTCAAATATTTTTCTGGGAAATTTACTTTTTCTATCGGTATTATTTTGTTGTACCGATAGAAACGGTCATAATTCTATTGGTATTATTTTGTTTTACCGATAGAAAAGGTCATCCTCTACTTTATTACTCGTACACGGCCCTTGAGTTTCCCTCCAGTAGAACAGTTCCAACTTAGAGCACTGCGTCTCTTCGAGCGCGAAGAAAACCACAACCTCCGCCGTGACCACTCACTTCCTCTCTCCCACACGACGATCGCCGGCTGGACACTGGTTCGCCACTGCCACCGGTTCTTATTTTCATCCTTCGCCAGCCGCCGCTGCGTTCTACACCGCCTCTCCATCACCACAACTGATTGCCGTAAATACCCTAATTCGTCGTTCTATTTCTAGCATCTTCCATATTTGATCCTAGTGTTTTGTACGTACTAATTCTTCGAGTTTTGTATTTACACTAGGGTTCCCTATTGTGTTGGATTATGTACATTCCACAGGCAATGTTGATTTAAATTAGGGTTGACATAATATGTTCCAGTGCTGTAATAAACCTATTTTGAGATTTTAACTTATCTATACTGCTGTATGTGTGATCAATTATATCCAACTGCCATGTAATGCACATTATATGTTGGGGGTGTTCTTACACATATTCTATCGATATCTCCTGTATTTGCCGATAGAAACAATTTGTCTGCTCTATCAGCAGCTCATGTGTTTCCCGATAGAAAATATTTCTGAACAAGTATTAAAACTTTGGATCTGGAAGGACATGAGCCATGCAATGTACTAGTTTGGTTGGGAATTTTTACTCACTTGGTATGAATGTATGGCAATGTGGATGGGTCTTCGATGTATATGTTTCAAATGCATATACATGATTTTTCCCAAAGTAATAAATGTGATGAAGTCCTGATGACTTGCATACAGGTAATGCTAAAGATAACCAAGAGAGGGTGCTATAAAGCATATTATTCCTTTTTTGGTTGTGACCTACTTTCTGTGCTACTTCAATATCTTTATATTCCATTAGCATTAGGTTTGTCAGATTATGCACAGTGGCACTTAGATGCTTGTGTGCATATTTACGTGTGAAATAATAATGCTGGCACATGAATATTAGTATAGCAAATCATGGAGAATGTTATGTGATGACAGTGAATGGTGGCTTATCAACAAAATTCCATATATAGAGAACATTGTTATGTTCTATTGGTATCTCACGTGTTTGCCGATAGAAAAGTTGTTATGTTCTATCGGCAGCTCATGTGTTTACCGATAGAAAACATTGTTGATGGTTTTGTAGGGAAGACATGTCGTCGTCTTCATCGGATGGTACTAGTGGTTCGACTAGGGCCAACCCCAACGTAACTGAAGATGCAGCTGTTACATCCCAGCGCAAGAGGGTGGGGCGAGGCGCGATGACGTTGGGCCGTTTGGCCAAACGCACGGATCTTTCTTATGAGTTCAACCAATTTGGGAGGCCGATTGGAAAGAATGCTGGGAAGTATGCAGCCTATGTTGGGCTGTTGGCAAAAGAAAGGGTGAAGATCACCGTTCAGAGCTGGAAGGACGTGACGGCGGACGAGAGGGATAGGTTGTGGGTGGAAGTGATGGTTAAATTAACTGAAATCGCTGAACTCTTTCGTCATCACGTTCTCTTGGCTTATACTAAAGTTTAACTAACTCATGATTAATTGTATGCATTTTTGAAAACAGGCTAAGTGGAACATCCCCAACGATACACCTAGGACGGCCTACTTGAAGGACATGAACGGAACTGTAACACCCTGAGTTTAGGGGTGAAAACTTCCTTTTTCATAAATAGCATGCATGCATGTATCAGTAGTAGTAGCCAGATCAGTATCTATCTCAAGCCCTAAAATCTCCAAATCTTTCTTGTGAACCCCAAATCAAGATCAGATTGCTCAGGTGTAATCTATTAGTTATCGTGAATCTAAAAGCCTTCAGAACCCAGATCCAATTCTATCTCTAACTTCTAGATTTATCAACTCCTTTCTGTTTTCGAAAACAGAAATATCTTATATTACCTAAATACCCTAAGTTTCAGAAATTCAAATTTAATCAAAATCTTAGCCAAGTTCAGACCAGATTATTCTTGAATTATGATCAAGGGTATGCCAATACCTTAATCCAAAAAGTTGGCAGTCAGATTTTACCATCTAAACCTTTTTCACAAATCAGTCCAAGAGTTATTGCAAATTAGTCCTTATCTGATATCGGAAAACCCAAAAAGGCTAAAATCTCCAGATTAACTCCAAATTCAAAATTTCTTCGGCAAATCTTTTCTAGATGCTATTTGAAACAAGTTCTTCTTGTGTGCAGATTTCAAGATCTCATCCTAATTACCATAATTCGAAATCAATTGAAACTCAGATTCAATTACCCTAAAAATACCCTATTTTCAGTCTGTATCAAAGACTATTCAAATGTGCCAAATTTTATCAACTGTTCTTGCCAAATATTCTATTGAATATAATCTACCAGATCAGTGCAATCAAATTCAGTTTAAACCTTCCAAAACTCCAGATTCGCAGATCAGTCCTTTTTCCAGATTTTCTAAAAGCCAGAAAAGGCAAAATGTTGCAAATCATCTTCAAATTCAAATCTGATTCAGGGAACACTTCCCAAATGCTTTTCAACACAAATTCTTCTTATATGAGTATCTCAAAATCAAACCCTAAATCCCAGAATTCGAGATCAATAAGATTCAGACTTATTTTACCCTGATCTACTCTGTTTTCAGTTCATATCAAAAGTCATCCAAATATCTCAAACTTTATCTCCTAGCTGTGCCAAATCATCTATTGAATTAAGTATACCAAAACAGCAGAATCAATTCCAGATCAAATCATCCAAATCTTCAGATTTACAATTCAATCCAAATCAAAAATCTGGAACTGCAGTTCAGTCCATTTTCGACCAGGCCGTTTACTATGCACACGACCAAAGTTGCTGTGCTTGTGCGCCGTAGCTGCTCGTCGCCGGCGAGGCTTCGGCGCACTTGTGACCGTGCATGCCGGTGCGCACGTGTCCTCGCTCCAACCGTGTCGTGGCAGCGCCACCGCAACGTCGACGACCAGCGCCTGCTCCCGCGCGCGACCAGCAGCCTTTTGTCAGCAATTCACTGCCACGTTGCCTTGCCACGCCAGTGTTGTCGCCACCGCTTGCTCCATCTTTGCAAAGTCCTGATGAACGACAATGTGGACAGTTGCAGTCCTGTTGCCGTCGCATCACCGTTCTTCGCTGTGTCTTCGCCATTGATGCTCAGCACGCAATCCATCTCTTCACAGCTGCCAATTACTTCGTTGCCTCCTCCTTGCAAGCTTCGCCTGGCCTATTTAAGCACTCCTGTGCTCAGCAGCTCCCTCCACACTTCACCAGAAACCAGCCAAGTTCCAGAATTTGCTGTTTTCGTTTTCTTCTCCGGCGAGCCGTCGAGGAGGCTCACGGTGCCAGCACTCTACACATAATCTCCTGCAAATTAACAACATCAGTGAGTTCCCCTACTCATCCTCTCTGTGTGATATCATTTAATTGCTCCCCGGTGACCTCTAACGCCGGCGATCACCGGAAATTGCCGTTTGCCCTGTTTCTGTAATGTGGCTCAATCCAGTACAAATTAGCTTTCGATTTTGTAAACAAAGTTGATCAGTGAGCCATTTCGAGCAAGCCTGTGTACTTAGATCTCCAGATTGAGCTTCCATCGAAGCTTTCACCAATTTTGAACTTCACCCGTTGCCGGCGATCGTCGCCAGGCTTCTCCAGCCATCCTCTAACAAAATTGACCATCCTAGTAGCTCCCTTATACTCCACAGATACTCCCTGAGCTTGGAATTAAGTTCAAACCCCCTACAGCAAAAACCCCCAAATCCTATGTCTTCTTCTCCGGCACAGTTCACCAGAAAAGTTTTCCCGGCCGTTTCAGCTCAAATCACTTTGTCCAGCGTGTGTGCCTTAAACCCCTGAGTATTTTTGTCTTCTAGCCCGACACCTAAATCAGCCTAGATCAAAAGATATAACCATGCCAAGATCTTGTCCAGAACTGCTCCAGTGCAACCAGTTCACCTCAGTTCATCACTGAATTTCATCACTTTCCAGCCATTTCTTGCCCTAGATTCTGTTGACTTAATTGTTCCTGTTATCCTTGCCTACCTCCCAGATAAAGTGGTGCATCATTTGGAGCTCTAGATCAAAATTTATGCCAAGCCCTAGTTTCTAGCCATGTCAGATTCAATGCCAGACTATGTCAGTCAGTGGCATTAGCCCTTTTCACTCCCTTCCAGATGTGCATTTTGGGCATAACTTTGTCTCTTAGATTCCTGACGTTGTGATTTACATTTTCTTCTTGTATCACAACTTGATTTGAGCCCTTGAATTATATTTGCCGCTAAACCCTAATTTTTGACACTGTCTGAGTGCATGCCAGCCAATGGCATTGGCCTTGTTTACCCACTTCTGATTGTGCATTTTGAAAGCCACTTTGTCCACTGAATTTGTAGAGTTATGATCTACACTTTCTTCTACTGTCATAACTTGAGATAAGCTCTCTAGTTTTCCTTGAAGTTATGTCAGAACGTTGATCCGAATGTCAATCTGCTGACATTCGTTGTTTTTGATCCAACCAACCGCAAAACTGATGTTCTTGTTGCAACCTTGAGATCCTAAGAGCATCTAACACCCATCCTTAGCCAATTCCTTGAAACCCTAGACTCTCGACTCAGTTCAACTTGCAATCTCAATTATCTCCAGTATCGTTCAGTTATCCTTGTTAAGCATATCTGCATATAGATCCTAAATCATTTTAATATATAAGTAATATTTGTGTGTATTGTTTGTTTGTCGCCAAGCAGATCCAGAAATCAAGTTCGAGGACTTCGCTGTTGACCCGTCATCAACTGCTGTTTCTTACGACGCGGAAGGCAAGTCATATCCTTGGTCATCTTGAACCTATATTTTAAATGTTGCTAAAACATAACCTTGAATATAGATAATATTGCATGAGAAAGATTGAAAATGGTTGATTTATGAATTGGCAGTACTAGACTGGTTATCTGTGATATGTGAAATAAACAAGTTTTGAGCCATGAACTATTATATATTTATGTATATATTTATATTCATGAAATAAAACCCCTAGCCGTGACCAGAAAAATGGTATGGAATGGTGGTAGCACTGGAGGTGCTAAACTGCAAAGGAATGCAGGCACTGAAGGTGCAGGGTTGTGGATGGTCTGGTCACTGGCATATAAGGACTAGAACCTTGTGTTGTGCGTCTAGTGGCATGAACAACGTGCTAACCGCAAGCCTGGTATAGGACAGGCCTGAACAAGTACTTATGTGGATCGCACATGACACCCCTGCTGGAATTGTGTAGTGATGCACGATAAACACAGAGAATGGCTCCCACACATATCACTGAAAGTGATCTCGCACGTTGATCCAGTAATGGAAACATATGTAGGGGTGGAGGTTATGTTACAGCCTACCACAACTGTGTCTCGCGGAGAGCCACAGGGTCGGGGGTGAATTGTGAGTGATACATAACAAAAGTTCTTGTTATTTCCACCTTGTCGCTCACAATATGAAGTGAGTCAGGGGTCCAATCATTTTGTTATGATAGGAAAGGCTTGAAAGTGGAATATCTTGCGGGTAAATTGGTACCTCTCTGCAGAGTTAAAAACGTATTCGAACACTCCGAGCTCCCGGGTTTATAGGAGTCCGCTCCGGTCGATTAAATCCACGGGGTGTGACACAAGTATCTTTTTCTAAATAAAATATGTTTAATCAAGATTACCCAAATGACATGTGTTGTCATGATAAGGAGTGCTGCCGTGGGCTGTCGTGTGTCGACGTGTCGCGGTAGTGCTATAATCTAGTGAACATGAATGATGATGTTATATTATGAAAGGTGCTGCCATGAGATGAGGTATGAAAGTAAAAGATTATTTTATAAACATCCATAATTCTTGACTAGTCTAGGTTCATACCATCACTACTATATGTATCTACTCTTACCTATGACTTGCTGAGTACGTAAGTGCTCACCCTTGCAACCTACAAATCAGTAGATGGAGCGTTCTTTGATCAAGATGAAGGCGTGGAGAACTTCTTGGATCCAGAAGGAGAAGAGTCAGTCCCGTCATTGCCCTGATGAGTGTTGTTCTGCCGTCCACTTCTCTTTGTGGGTGGGCCACCTATCTTCTGCTGTGTACTTGTTATTTTGCTAAACCATGTATGCCGCGAAGGCATTGTAATCTTCTTATGTAATATCAAGGCCAGCAGGCCACACTGCTTAACTATTTTGTAAGTTACTCTGTTGCAATGTGATATACTCCTGTGCTTGACTTATCCTGGGAAGTCAAGGGTATGTGTATGCTATGCATATATGGGACTAGCCGCAGCGAGCTAGGTCTCTACAGGAGTAGTCGTAGTCCCAGTTTCGGGGCGCGACAGGAACATGGAAAACCTTTAAGAGCTGGCTCGTCAGTAACTTCCTCGCTGCGGGGAAATCTCCTTGCGAGAAGTACCCCTTCATATTGGAGGAGGTATGGGAGGAATTCACCAAGCAGAAGGGGACTGAGGAGTTCAAGGCCCTTAGCGAGAAGAATATGGCGATCTCGAAGAGGAACGACCACCCGCATCGGCTCGGATCCCGGGGCTATGTGGGGAAGGAGGAGCAGTGGAAGAAGGAAGACGAGCAAAATCCTGTCATCGACACCCCTGAGTTGCAGCTCTCCGAGATCCGGGATGAGAGGTGCAAGCGATGGTGGAGGGGGAGGGGGTCCGTGTCGTCCACGGGGTCTATGCAGTTCGCAACCCCTGGGGACGTCGATGTTGCGAGGCGAATGGTAAGTTGGCTAACCTCGTAAACTATGTGCGCACAAGTGTATATAAGGCAATTTGTCTCACATGGTACCTTCAAATGTAACAGATCTCTTTTGAGAAGGAGGCAGTGGAGGGATTGTTTACCCCACAGAGGGAGAACAACATCCTCACCCGGGCTCTAGGAAATAAGGAGCATCCCGGGTGGACACGGGCCGTGGGAGCCACTGTGTCGTGGAAGGCCGGTTTCGCAGATCCGGCTCCACCGAGGAAGAAGGCCCGCTCCTGGAAGGAAAAGGAAGCGGAGCTCTCCGATAAGATACGGGCTGAGGTACGGGCGGAGATACGGGCTGAGGTGTAGTCTGAGGTGCAGTCTGAGGTCACACAAATGAGGGAAGAGTTTGCACGGTTGAGAGATGCATTGCTGGCCAAGAGTGCAGATGCGGATCCCCAGGGCGACGGTACCCCGCGGGGTCGGATAAACAGTTGCGCTTCGAAGGTCCTCGCTGATCCAGTGGATCTACTTGAGGTACTGCAAGCCTTCATCTGTGCACTTAAGTTGATGCCACGCCCATT
Source organism: Pharus latifolius (assembly GCA_019359835.1). NCBI lineage: Eukaryota > Viridiplantae > Streptophyta > Magnoliopsida > Poales > Poaceae > Pharus > Pharus latifolius. The sequence continues at coordinate 46,316,873 of CM033320.1, read as the reverse complement.
CTGTTAGAGTTGTTTCGCTAACCTGTTTTAATATTTACAAATTTGCAGAAGCCGGAGGGTTGCATCCTACTGAATCACCTAGGTGACAGGCAGGAAGTGGTTGGACATGGCTTCGTATATCTGTCTGGGCCGGATGTCCGGGTCCACTGCGTACCTCTGCGGTTGGGGTTTGCAAAGGTACAGGTGGACATGGCCATGCCGGACTACAACGATTCTCTGTTGGCAGTCCCAACAGAGGAACTGTAGACACTTGCTGAGGCAGTGGGCTCCTACGTACAGTGGCCCAAGAAGTGTCTTCTAATACAACCGGTAAATCCTACACATTTTAGGTTACATCCTACTCAGTACACTCAACTTGCAAAATCTAACATACGTGCTCATTAATTGAAGTGGCCTACCGCCGGGCTACCAGGGGACTGCGCCCCCAGCCCGGGGCATGAGGCCCGATCTCGTGCGACCCTGGACACATCAATGACGGCCTCGACCCCACCCAGTGCATCCACGCCTTCACCTCAGAAGAAAGCCGCCATCACCTCGCCCTTGCCTTCGAAGGTACGCGCTTGGTCCCCGACAAATGGCAAGGGCAAAGGCAAGGGAAAAGGGCGACAGGGACAGCAGGAGAGGTTCAGGAATGGGTTCCCACTCATGTCGGAGGCAGCTTTGCGCAAATTGGATCGATCAACCAGAGACCTCCACGAGTGGTACCTACACCAAGCTCAGTGCAATATGAACTTCTTAGTTCCCTACAGGCCTGGGCAGTTCCACCGTGAGCCCGGGAGTATATCCGTGGCACACGAGGATCTGTTCGACCTCTACAACTGGTAGGAGCTCGATATGTCCATCATACAGACTGGAGTCCTGTGAGTTTCTGATGCTATGTATTGCTGTTTTCTAACTCTGTTTGCTAACTCTGCATTGTTGTAGTTCATTTGAAATGTAGTAACTTTCTGTGCAATACTAATGTCGTCTTTTGCATGCAGGTGCTTGTACAGGCTATCATCGGAGGTTGCGTGTGACAAGGTGGGTTTTCTTGGCCCAGAGAAAATAAGCCTCACAATGCTAGAGCATGACGCCGCGTACACTGAGCAGTACATATCCAAGGCGCTGACGGCGCAGCAGGACAGGGAGTTCTGTTGGGGGAAATCTCCGCGGGACTAAGTCCAGGTAAGTTGCGTCACACTAGCCCGGGGACCTGGCCTCCGGTGCCTCCCTGGGCGCCGCCTTTTTGGCTCCCCGGACCGGGCCTCCGGTGCTGTCCCGGGCGCCGCCTTTTGGCCCCCGGGACCTGGCCTCCAGTGCCGTCCCGGGCGCCGCCACTCGCCCGGGGACCTGGCCTCTGGTGCCACCCCGGGCGCCGCCCTTTGGCCCCCGGGACCTGGCCTCCAGTGCCGTCCCGGGCGCCGCCACTCGCCCGGGGACCTGGCCTCCGGTGCCTCCCCGGGCGCCGCCTTTTGGCACCCGGGACCTGGCCTCCGGTGCCGTCCCGGGCGCCGCCACTCGCCCGGGGACCTGGCCCCCGGTGCCTCCCCGGGCGCCGCTTTTTGGCCCCCTGGACCTGTCCTCTGGTGCCGTCCTGGGCGACGCCACTCGCCCGGGGACCTGGCCTCCGGTGCCTCCCCGGGCGCTGCCTTTTGGCCCCCGGGACCTGGCCTCCGGTGCCGTCCCGGGCGCCGCCACTCGCCCGGGGACCTGGCCTCCGGTGCCATCCCAGGCGCCGCCATTCGGCTCCCGGGACCGGGCCTCCGTGCCCGTCCCAGGCACCGCCATTTGGCTCCCGGGACCGGGCCTCCGGTGCCGTCCCGGGCACCGCCTTTTGGCCCCCGGGACCTGGCCTCCGGTGTCGTCTCGGGCGCCGCCTTTGGTCCGGAGACCTGGCCTCCGGTGCGTGTCCCGGGCCTCATCGCCCTTCTAAAGGTAAAGTCTCGAGTCAATTTGTCACGTGCAGGTCACGCGAGGAGCGCCTCGGGAATCAGCGAGCACCTGTCAAGCATCCAAGACGTTTGACCGGGAGAAGGACGTTCCTACCCTTCAATCCGACGGTGGCTTCCGGGGTAGTTTAGGCTTTTTTTGCTTCTTTTTGGGGCTATAAATAGCCCTTGTACCCCTCTGTTGTAAGGATCGAATCACTTTTATTGGAATAGCTACACTCACAGGTGTGCTCCGAAAGCCTCTCCCCCAGAGAGAGCCTCCCCAGCCGACTCCGGTCGGGAGCGTGTCGACAGGACTAGGGCCCCCACCGGGACCGGAACCTGTATAAATCCTCGTGTCATTTCTTGTGCTTGTCCGGTGGGCGAGGACCAGTCATCCGGTCAACCCGCGCCACGTAACCTTCGCTAGGATCGTTCGCAAAACCTGCCGGTGTATTCGTAATACCACGACAGTTGGCGCCGTCTGTGGGGACTCGTGACAAGACGCCATGGCTCCCCCAAGAACAAGGGCTCGCACCCTTCCCGGTGACGCCGGTCTCGGAGACCCGGCGCTGCCCGTCCGGGACACTGTTGTCCCGGCGCTTCCGCCCGGAGGTGGTCAGGCCCAGGTACCGCTTCCCTCCTTCCCTCTTAACTTAGGTGGTTCCACCTCCAGGTCGTTCCCGGTGACTGCGGGCACCTCGGCCGGGACTAGCCTCCCCCCGATGGCTCACCCGGCTCCCCGAGACGCCCTGCTTGAGGCTCTAGTGGAGGTCCAACTCCGCGTCCAGCGCTCAATGGATGAGCTGCTTAGCGTGTTAGCGCGGCCTCCGGCCCCCGCATTTGCGTCACACCCGTATCCTGGGAACATGCCCCCGTTTATGGGTTACCCGCCGGGAGTTTGTCCGCCCTGTATGATTCGGTGCCGGGAGGCTACTTCATGCCAGGGCCCTTCGCGGCACGGGGGGGTACCCCGTCCCAGGCCTATTCCCGGGGCCGGGAGCCCACTTCATGCCGGGGGTTTTCCCTACGCCGGGAGCCAGTCCCGCCCCCCGCGTCGCGTTTACCGCACCGGGGGCGGTTGACAGAGCAGCTCCAGTGCCGCAGCGGACTTCCCCCCTCATGGGCTCCCCGGTTCCGGATGTCACCGCGGGGGCTCCCCCCTCGCTGGTTCCGGATGTTACAGGGGCTCCCCCCTTTCCGGTTCCGGTTGTGGCCACTGGGGCCCCCTCTGCTTCGGTTCCAAGCGTCGCCGTGGGCGCCCCCTCCCCGGTTCCGGATAACACAGGGGCTTCCCCCTTTCCGGTCCCAGGGGTCTTCGCAGGGGGTTCCCCCCAGCCGGCCCCTGAAGCCTCCGGGCCGGCAGCTACAGCGCATAAGCTCCCTCCCTCGGCCGAACAGGTCCGTTTCGCCCGGGGGGAGGTTGAGCGAATGCATTCACCTGAGCGCGGGGAAGAATTTCTCCCCGGCCGTGGGCGCGGGGAGCCTCGCTCCCACACCGGTCGGGGGAAGCAACCCGCTGAAGAGCCAACCTCTCCGGAGGAGAACCCGGACGTCCAGGAACTCAGCCCCGGTCCAGAAGAGAAGCGTCGCCACCGCCACTCCGGCGGACCTCTTGGACCGCTTCCTGACTCTGACAACGAAGGTCCCGTCAAAGAGGACAGCGACCGGGACTCCCCCCGGGAAGTGCAGGGGGTAAACCAGCCCCTATGCCGAAGACTTCGTAGCATCCGGTGCCCGCGGCCCTACCGCCCTCCTCACATCGAACATTATAATGGTGAGGCAGACCCTTACGAGTTTGTGCAGGTCTACTCCACTACCATCTCCGCGGCCGGGGGGGATGAGACGGTACAATGTAACGTCTTCCCCCTCTACCGCTCCGGTATTGCCCGCTCCTGGTTCTACAACCTGAAGGCGGGCTCCATCAGGTCTTTCTCGCAGCTCAAGAGGGAGTTCTGTGCCAACTTTTAGGGGAACTACGTGCGTCCCCTGGACTCCTCGCAGCTGTACACTGTCCGTCAGAGGACCGGGGAAACCATCAGAAGCTTCTTCAAACGCTTCGCCCAAGTGAAAAGCAAAGTGGCCCACGTCCTGGACTCCACAGTCATCGAAGCCTGCAAAAGCGGCATCCTCTCGGGGGAGCTCCACCGAAGACTCTCCCAGAGCTGCCCCTCTTCCGCCGACGAGCTCTTCAACGTACTCGAAAAGTACGCTCGGGCGGAGGAAGACGACATCTGGAAGAAGACCCAGGGGGCTCCCGCCCCCGTCGACCGGGGGGCCAGGGATCCCCCCAAACGCCCCAGACAGGGGGGGCGTAGCGAGCTACGGCCTCGGGACACCTTTGTCCTCGAGGGCGGAGGCGGCTCGCGCGACCCCCCGAGGGCCAGCCGCCCCTTTCCCAGGCCGAAAGGTCATGGGGGAGGACAGTTTTCGCGCGGCCGGGAAGGCCTTGCGGGGAGGAGCCGGGAAGGACCGTGGTGCAGCTTCCACGGGTCCAGTACCCACGCTACCCGAGATTGCCACCAGCTGCTGCAACACTTCGCGGCGTTCCTCGACCAATGCGGGCAGGGGGGCGGACTCCGGCCTCCCTGGCCCCTCGGCCAGCTGTTCCGGCCCTTCCCGCTCCCGCGGGGGGGGGGGGGGGGGGGGAGCAGACACAGGAGGGGGAGAATTCAGAAGCTCTCCCCTTTCAAACTTCTCAGTGCCGCATCAACGTCATCATGGGAGGTTCCGCCTCCGGGCGGGACTCTAAGCGGCAGCGTAAGGAGTACACGCGCGACGTCAAGGTTGTGGGGGTGCTACATGCGTCCCCGCCACCTAAGTGGTCGGACGTTCCCCTCACCTTCACGGCGGAAGAAGCCCGAGGGGTTCACTTCCCCCACGACGACGCGCTCATTGTCTTCGCGACTATCTACAGCTGCCACCTGGCTCGCATCCTCGTGGACGACAGGAGCTCTGCCGACGTCCTATTTCTGAAGGCCCTCAAAGAGATGCAGGTGGATGAGAAGCTCCTGCAGCCCGCTGCCGGGCTCCTGCAAAGTTTTGTCCCGGGGAAGGCGATCCACCCCGCGGGCAAGGTAGATCTTCCTATGACGTTCGGCACCCCGGAGAACTACCGGTCCGAGCAGGTCCGCTTCGACGTAGTACATCTCCCCTCCTCCTACAACGCGATTATGGGGAGGACTACAATCAACCGGCTAGGAGCTGCCACCCATCAAAACTACCTCTGCATGAAGATCCCCGGGCTGCATGGTGTGATCAATGTCTGGGGAGACCAAGACATGGCCCGTGCTCTATACGAGCGCGCTGCGGCCACAATCGGAAGCGTCAACCTCATAAAGACGCCCGAGGGGGAGGCTTCTCACCCGGAACTAGACGCCGCTGCACCACCGCCCGGGAGGCCCTTCCTCAAGCCGCGTCCGGAACGGGGCCTCCGGAAGGTCCTGCTGTCCCCGGGCGACGAAGACAAAACCGTCCGGATCGGGGCGGAGCTCCCTGAGGAGCATGCAGCGCAACTTGCGGCCTTTCTGCGCGAAAACTCCGATGTTTTTGCGTGGAAGCCTTCGGACATGCGGGGCGTCGCCCGGGAGGTCATTGAGTACAAGCTCGCAGTGGCCCCCGGTCACCCCCCCGGTTAAACAGAAGCTGCGGAAACTCTCCCTCGAGCGCCAAGAAGCAATCAAGGTGGAAAACACGCGGCTCCGAGAGGCGGGGTTCATTCGGGAGGTCATGCACCTCGAGTGGCTCGCGAACCCCGTCCTCGTCAAGAAGTCAACCGGCAGGTGGCGGATGTGCGTGGACTTCTCAGACCTTAACCGCGCCTGCCCCAAAGACAACTTCCCGCTCCCACGGATTGATCAGCTCGTCGACTCCACTGCGGGGTGCGAGCTCATGAGCTTCCTAGACGCCTACTCGGGCTACCATCAAGTCCGGAAGGCGGAAGGGGACGAGGAAAAGATGAGTTTCATAACTCCCCTCGGAACCTTCTGCTACGTCCATATGCCGTTCGGGCTCAAGAACGCATGGGCGACCTTCCAGTGCCTCATGACGCTGGTTTTCAAAGATCAAGTCGGCCGCAACGTCGAAGTCTACGTAGACGACGCGGTCGTCAAGAGCCCCCACGCAGCCTCCCACATCGATGACCTGGCTAAAACCATCAGCAACCTCCGCACGTTCGGGCTCAAACTCAACCCGGAGAAGTGCGCCTTCGGGGTGCGCAGGGGGAAGCTCCTAGGTTTCCTCGTGTCTCAGCGGGGCATTGAGGCAAACCCCGAGAAGATCTAGGCTTTCCTAGATATGCCCCCGCCGCGCTCCGTTAAGGATGTCCAGCGGCTCTCCGGCCGCCTAGCCGCGCTAAGCAGCTTCGTCTCCCGGTCGGGGGAGCGGGGCCTCCAGTTTTTCAAGATCCTCCGAGGGCTCGAGGGGTTCCGCTGGACCCCCGAGGCCCAGGAAGCCTTCAACGACCTCAAGAAGTACCTCACGAGCCCTCCAATGCTCGTGAGTCCGTCTCCAGAAGAGCCCTTGCTCCTCTACCTTGCCGCGACCCCCGTCGCCGTCAGCGCGGTCTTGGTGAAGGAGCAAGGGGGGCAGCAGCGCCCCGTGTACTACGTGTGTGAGGCCCTCCAGGGGGCCAAAACTCGGTACACGGAAATGGAGATAATCTGCTACGCCGTCCTCATGGCGTCCCGGAAACTTCGGCATTACTTCCTGGGGCACCCCATCACCGTCCCGTTGTCCCTCCCCCTGGGGGAGGTACTGCAGAACAAAGAATCCACCGGCCGGATCGGGAAGTGGGGGGCCGAGCTCGCCCCCTTCTCCCTGTCCCTTACTGGCCGCTCCGCCATCTAGTCGCAGGTCCTCGCCGACTTCTTCGCAGAGTGGACTCCCGCCTCTGGGTCCGGGGACAAAGACCTCCCTGTGCCGCCCCGACGCAGTGATCATTGGACTCTCATGTTCGATGGGTCGCTGTGTCTCGCTGGGGCTGGTGCGGGAATAGTCCTCTGGAGCCCCGAGGGGAAGGAACTCGAGTACGCCGCGTGGCCCGAGTTCCCCGCAACCAACAACGTCGCCGAATACGAGGCTTTGCTCCTCGAGATGCGCCTTGCGCGCTCCCTGGGGATCCAGCGCCTCCTAGTCAAGGGAGATTCTCAGCTCGTAGTTTGCCAAATGGACAAGTCTTACCTGCGCCATGACGCAAACTTAAGTCTTTATTTGCAGGAAGTGCGAAAGATGGAGAGGCATTTCGACGGTCTCGAGGCTCGGCATATCCCGTGGTGGGACAATGACCGGGCCGATGCCTTGGCCCGGGCGGCAAGCGCCCGGGAATCGCTCCCCAAGGGGGCTTTTCTGGAAATCATCACGAAGCCCTCGGTGGCCTCCCCGGACATGGGCGACGAGCCCCATGTCCCGGAGGTCGCCGAGATCACCCAGACTCCATCTTGGATGGACCCCCTCATCTCCTTCATCCAGGGGGAGGGGGACCCTCCTAGTGAGACCGAGGCTAAACGCCTCCGGGCTAAAGCCCGGGCATATCTCCTGCTGGAAGGGAGGCTCTACAAGCGGGGGGCTTCCGCCCTCCTGCGCTGCCTCCCCTAGCCGGAGGGACTTCAACTTCTCGAAGACATTCACGCGGGGAGCTGTGGTTCTCACCTAGCCCAGCGTGCCATCGCGGCCAAGGCCCTCCGGCAGGGTTTCTACTGGCCCACGGTCTTGCGCGACGCGTGAGACCTTGTCTCCCCGTGCGAGGCATGCCAGAAGATGGATGGCCAAGGGCTCGAACCTCCCCCCTATAGCGCTGCAGACAATCCCCATCACTTGGCCCTTCGTGCGTTGGGGGATGGACCTCTTAGGGCCCTTCCCCCCAGCGCCCGGAGGATAGAAGTATGCGGTAGTCACGGTCGACTATTTTACAAAGTGGGTTGAGGCGGAGCCCTTGGCCAGCACTCGTCCCGGGCCGTCCAGCGGTTTTTCTGGAAAAATGTCGTATGTCGTTTTGGCGTCCCCCGGGAAATCACCGTGGACAACGGGACCCAATTCGACTCGGCTTATTTCTGGGAATTCTGCGAAGGCCTGGGGCTCGCCATCCACTTCGCCTCAGTGGCCCATCCCCGAAGCAATGGGGCTGTCGAGAGGGTCAACGGCGTGATCGTGCAGGGGTTGCGCCGGAGACTCGAGTAGACCGCTTCTAAGCGGGGTGCTTGGGCAGAGGAGCTCCCTAGCATCCTCTGCTCCATGTGCACCACCCCGTCCCGGGCGACGGGGCGTACTCCCTTCTCCCTGGTCTACGGGGCGGAGGCGGTCCTCCCCCAGGAGATCGGCCTCCGATCACTGCGGGTCGAGCTCCTGGAGGGAGCCACGCCCGCAGCGTACCAGGCCAACAAGGCCAATCGGCGCCTGGAAATTGACCTCGTGGAGGAGGAACGCGACCGAGCGCTCCTCCGCCACGCCATGTACGAGAAAGAGATGGCGCGCTCGTACAATCAGCGCGTGCGCGAGAGGGCCTTCCGCCTTGGGGACCTTGTCCTCAAGTGAGTGATGGACCCCTAGGCCCAGGGTAAGCTCACCCCCAAGTGGGAGGGCCCCTACAGGATCTCCGCGGTCCTGGGCTCGGGGGCCTACAAGATCTCCAACCTTCAAGAGCAAGAGTTGAAGCACACGTGGAACTTGCGTTTACTTCGCAAGTTCTATGTTTAGTCTTACGGGCCTGTCCCCTTCCCCGGAGCGTTCACGCCAGCAGGGGAGGAGGGACACTGTATTTTCCTCCCCTTTCGCGACTTCGCAGGGGGAGGCCCTGTACTTCATTTTATTAGCAATACATAGGTCTTGCTTCTGTAACATCCTGAGTTTTGGGGTGAAAAGTTTCTTTCTTAAAAGTCATGCATGCATATGTCTCTTCTAGATCAGCCAAATCAGCCTCAGCTTTATTCTGTTCTAGCCCTAAAATCTTCAAATCTATCCTGTGACCCCAAGTCAAGATCTGACTTGCCGGATTTGATCTATCAGTTATCCTAAACCTAAAAGCCTTCAGAACTTGGATTCAATTCTATCCCTAACTTCCAGAATTATCAACTCTTTTCTGTTTTCGAAAACAGAATATCTGTTATTACCTTTTACCCTAAGTTTCAGAAATTCAGATTTAATCAAAATCTTAGCCAAGTTCAGACCAGATTATTCCTGGATTATGATCAAGGGTATGCCAATACCTTAATCCAAAAAGTTAGCAGCCAGATTTCACCATCTGAACCTTTTTCGCAAATCAGTCCAAGAGTATCGCAGATCAGTCCTTTTTCCAGATTTTCTAAAAGCCAGAAAAGGCAAAATGTTGCAAATCATCTCCAAATTCAAATCTGATTCAGGGAACATCTCCCAAATGCTTTTCAACACAAATTCTTCTTTTATGAATATCTCAAAATCAAACCCTAAATCCCAGAATTCGAGATCAATAAGTTTCAGACTTATTTTACCCTAATCTACTCTGTTTTCAGTTCATATCAAAAGTCATCCAAATGTCTCAAATTTTATCTTCTAGCTGTGTCAAATCATCTATGGAATTAAGTATACCAAAACAGCAGAATCAAAATCAGATCAAACCTTCCAAATCTCCAGAATTACATTTCAGTCCAAATCAAGAATTGGAAATTGCAATCAAGCCCAAATTCGACCAGGACAGCAGCTGCTGTGCACGACCAGAGATCGTCGTGCATTTGCGCCGCGCTTGCTCGCCGCCGACCACGCCTCGCCTCGCCTGAGCTCGTACTCACTTGAGTTGCATGTGCACACGCGTCCACGCCCCAGCCATCGCCGTGGCAACGCCGTGGCAGCGCCGTTGAACAGCATGTGCTCCTGCGCGCGACCAGCAACAGGCTTTTGTCAGCAACATTGCGCCACGTTGCCAGCCCTTGTCGCCACTGCCTTGCACCGCCCGACATTGATGAGACCCGATGTAGCACAGCTTCGCCTTGCCAGTGCACAGTCGCGTCGCCGCTCGCCGTTGTTGCAGCTGCGCCCGGCAAATCTTGTTACCTGACACCGATTCAATGCTGTTTAAACCTTGCAAGCTTCGCCCACTGCTCTATTTAAACCACCAGTGCCTTGTATCATCTCCTCTTCACCAGGACTTAGCCAATTTTGCAAATTCTCTCGCTGTCGTCGTCTTCTCCGGCGAGTCCAGCAAGAAGCTTCACGGTGACAGCCTCAACCGCAGCCTCAACCACCAAATTGACAGCACCAGTGAGTTCCCCTTATCTCTCTCATCGTGCTGTATCACTTAATTGGATTTCCTTGCCTCCTATCGCCGGCGATCACCGGAATTTGCTGAAACTTGAAGAATGCCCTGTTCCGGCAATGCAGGCCAAATTACCTAGAATTAGCTTTCGATCCTGTGGAAGAAGTTGATCAGTGCGCCATTTCCAGCAAGCCTGTGCATCAAGATCTCCAGATTGAGCTTCAATCGAAGTTTTCCCCAATTTTGAACTTCTCCAGAAACCGGCGATCGTCGCCAGGCTTCTCCGGCCATCCTCCGGCCAAATTGATCGTGCAGGTAGTTTCCTCTTATCTCTCTTTCACTCTCCAAGCTTGGAATCGAGTTCATTCGGCCTAAAACAAAAACCCCCAAATGGCAGTGTTCTTCTCCGGCGTCGATCACCGGAAAACCTATTCCTGGCCGTTTCAGCTTCATCCACTTTGTCATTCAGGTGTGCTTCAACCTCCTAAACATTTTTGCCTTCTAGCTCGATCTCTGAAACTGCCCAGAATCCAAGTTATAGCCATGCCAAAATCTTGTCCAGAACTTCTCCAGTGCAACTAGTTCACCTCAGTTCATCACTGAATTTCATCACCTTCTGGCCATCTTCTGCCCTAGATCCTGTCGAATGATTTGTTCCTGTTATCATTACCTACCTCCCAGACAAAGTGGTGCATCATTTGGAGCTCTAGATCAAAAGTTATGCCAAGCCCTAGTTTCTGCCATGTCAAGATCAATGCCAGACTATGTCAGTCAGTGGCATTAGCCCTTTTCACTTCCTTCCAGATGTGTATTTTGGGCATAACTTTGTCCCTTAGATTCCTGAGGTTGTGATCAACATTTTCTTCTTCTATCACAACTTGATTTGAGCCCTTGAATTATATTTGCCGCTAAACCCTAATTTTTGACACTGTCTCAGTGCATGCCAGCCAATGGCATTGGCCTTGTTTACCCACTTCTGATTGTGCATTTTGAAAGCCACTTTGTCCACTGAATTTGTAGAGTTATGATCTACATTTTCTTCTACTGTCATAACTTGAGATAAGCCCTCTAGCTTTCCCTGAAGTTATGTCAGAACTTTGATCCGAATGTCGATCTGCTGACATTCACTGTTTTTGATCAAACCAGCCACAAAACTGATGTTCTTATTGTAACCTTGAGATCCTAAGAGCATCTAACACCCATCCTTAGCCAAATCCTTGAAACCCTAGATCTCAACTCAGTTCAGCTTGCAATCTCAATTATCTTCAGTATCGTTCAGTCACTCTTGTAAAGCATATCTGCATATAGATCCTAAAACATCTTAATATATAAGTAATATTTGTGTGTATTATTTGGTTTGTCGTCGAGCAGATCTAGAAGCCGAGATCGAGGACTTCGCTGTTGACCCGTCATCAACTGCTGTTTCTTACGACGCGGAAGGCAAGTCATATCCTTGGTCATCTTGAACCTATATTTTAAATGTTGCTAAAACATAACCTTGAATATAGGCAATATTGCATGTGAAAGATTGAGAATGGTTGATTTATGAATTGGCAGTACTAAACTGGTTATCTGTAAAATGTGAAATAAACAAGTTTTGAGCCATGGACTATTATATGTATCTATATACTTATATTCATGAAATAAAACCCCTAGCCGTGACCAGAAAAATGGTATGGATGGCTGTAGCACTGGAGGTGCTAGACTGCAAGGGAATGCAGGCACTGAAGGTGCAGGGTTGTGGATGGTCTGGTCACTGGTATATAAGGACTAGAACCTTGTGTTGTGCATCTAGTGGCATGAACAACGTGCTAACCGCAAGCCTGGTATGGGACAGGCCTGAACAAGTACTTATGTGGATCGTACATGAAACCCCTGCATGAGTTGTGTTGTGATGATTGACTTGGAGGCTGACTCCCACTATCACTGAAGGTGATCTGATATTTGACCCAGTAATGGGAAAATGAGGTGGGGTGGAGGTTATGATACAGCCTACCACAACTGTGTTTCGCGGAGAGCCACAGGGTCGGGGGTGAATTGTAAGTGATGCATAACAAAAGTTCTTGTTATCTCCACCTTGCCACTCACACATGGTTGTGAGGAGGGGTCTAATCATTTTGATAGGATGGGCTTGAAAGTGGAATATCTTGCGGGTAAATTGGTACCTCTCTGCAGAGTTAAAAACGTATTCGAATACTCCGAGCTCACGGGTTTTATAGGAGTCTGCTGCGGTGGATTAAATCCACGGGGTGTGACACAAGTATTATTTTCTAAATAAAATATGTTTAATCAAGATTACCCAAATGACATGTGTTGTCATGATAAGGAGTGCTGCCGTGGGCTGTCATGTGTCGACGTGTCGCGGTAGTACTATAATCTAGTGAACATGAATGATGATGTTATATTATGAAAGGTGCTGCCATGAGATGAGGTATGAAAGAAAAAGATTATTTTATAAACACCCATAATTCTTGACTAGTCTAAGTTCATGTCATCACTACTATATGTATCTACTCTTACCTATGACTTGCTGAGTACGTAAGTGCTCACTCTTGCAACCTACAAATCAATAGATGGAGCGATCAACAATCAAGATGAAGGCATGGAGTACGTCGTGGATCCAGAAGGAGGAGCGTCAGTCCCGTCATTTCCCTGATGTGTGTTGTTCTGCTGTCCACTTCTCTTTTGTGGGTGGGTCACCTATCTTCTGCTGTGTAGATGTTATTTTGCTAAACCATGTATGCCGTGAAGGCATTGTAATCTCCTTATGTAATATCAAGGCCAGCAGGCCACACTGCTTAACTATTTTGTAAGTTACTCTGTTGCAATGTGATATACTCCTGTGCTTGACTTATCCTGGGACGTCAAGGGTATGTGTATGCTATGCATATATGGGACTAGCTGAAGCGAGCTAGGTCTCTACAGGAGTAGTCGTAGTCCCAGTCTCGGGGCGCGACAGCTTCTCAACTCAACTGTCTCGTTGCAGGTTCTTCTCATTACCGCCCCTAGCGGCGATGCCCTCCCCGCGAGGATGCCCTCCCCTCAAGGATGCCCTCCCTGCGAGGAAGCCCTCCTCGCAAGGATGCCCTTCCCGTGAGGAAGTGCGCCCAGACCCAGCAAGTCCCTCCTGTAGGGCGGCTTACGATCAGCCCTCGTGGACTAAGGGTGTAAGCGGCAACCCGGTCCCCAGTGGCCGCGGTAACGAGTCACTTTGGGAGACTAGTCCCCTGGCCAAACACTCAAGACCCGTCTTCGGGCACTTCCTCCTCCGGGAGTAGACGCTCTCCCCAGTGGGACGTCTAATGGCTTTCTTGAATCTATCTTCCTCCTACGGGAGTCGACGTTCAACGCTCTCCCCAGTGGGACGTCTAATGGCATTCTTGGATATTTGGTCCTCGGCGATCTTATTCCCGACTCCCCGTTCTCACGGCGACCGGACGATTGGTCCCCGGCGACCTTATTCCCGGCTCCCCGTCCTCATGGCGACCAGATGAATGCCTCCCGGAGACCCTATTCCCGGCTCCCCGTTTTCATGGCGACCTGACGACTATCTCCCGGAGAAGTTACGGACTTCTCGGACATTTCTTCCCCATAGACCCTATTCCCGGCTCCCCGTTCTCACGGCGACCAGACGATTGTCTCCTAGGAAGCTCTCCTCTGGAAATCTCATCGGGTTTTCTTGGATGTTTCTTCCACATGAGGCCTTCTTCCCGGCTCCCCGTTCTCACGGTGACCGGACGATTGTCTCCCGGAAGGTCTTCTCATTGGAAACCTTGTTTTAAAATTTTCTAACTTAGAAAAATTCCTATGCTACAGGTTGTTTTCACCCCGGGGGCCTTGTTACCCCCACAGCGCGCGGAGCTACCCTCTGGCCCGCTGTGGGCGGGGGGGATAAAGAACCCCTCGGTGCGGGTGACAACGCCCACGAGCAAACTTAGCTCATTCTTGTTAAGATGAGTCGTCCGGACCATCCAAGAAGAAAGAATAAAAGGACAACAAAAGCGGCAACAGCTTTATTCATCATGAAACCCGGAGGACATCTTCCCCCTCCAGTTGGCTTCGGAAACGGTACAACCCGGGTTCTAACCCGGGGGATTCTCTACATCCTAAGGCTCCTACGCCTAATACTCTCGGAGGCTCTCCGCTAGCTCCCGGGTCAAGTCCCGGTACAATGCTCGCACGCAGCGCCGAGCGTCCTGGAGCACATCTTCCGGCCAGAACTCGTATCCAGCCGGTGGGAGTATCCGGAGGGGAGGTATCATCCAGAACCCCGGCCGCGGAGGGGACAATTCGGCGCGATGATTGTCAAAGTTGTCCAAGTGCTACTCCGGACGCCACCTCAACCGGATCGGCTCCCGGACGCTGTCCCCGCCGCGCTTCCCGGAGACAAGGCTTAGCAAGATTAAAGCCGCTTGGGCGTCCCCCGGGGAGCCCCTCCCGGACCTTCGCCCGGGAGCAACCTCCAGGGAACCCTGGTAACAATGCATTCAATTCAAAGACTTAGAAAAAATTCTAACTTCATTGCATTCAAAATATTTTTGTACAAGTGTCCAGGGCTTCTTCTAAGAAGCTACCGGGATCAAAAGTCCTAAGAAAATAAAAGGGCCCTAACTAAGACCCAGGGGGAGGCTCATACATGTTCTTTGGTGTCCTCCCCCCGGGGGGTTTCTTCCGAGGCCGGGGCCGGAGCGTCCACCGCCGGAGGCGCCGATGCCGGGAATCTCGCCCGGATGATCCGGTCGTAGAAGCCCCCGGCGAGCTGCTCCACCTCCCGGCGTGATGGCACGAAGAACTCGGGGAAGCTCCGTGGGATGCGGCCCCCGATCGCCCGGGCGCCCACTCCCCGGTGCTCGACGAGCCTGGCCGCGGCCGCAACGATGGGAATCGCCCGGCCCCAAGCCCGGGCGTCCGCTGCCTCCGGAATCATGGAGACCTGTGCATTGAGAAAACGCACCGCCTACGAGAGTGTGGCCGGGGGCACCTCTGCGCTGCTCCCGGAGCCTAGGCTTACGCCAAGGCTCTCGAGGGCCGAACGGATGGAGCGGCCCACGTCCGCCACCGCCCAGACGCTCGCTTCCTCGAGCTCCCAGAAGGCCTCCCTCCTCGCCTTTGCCTCCTCTCGGAGACGGCCATTCACCGCCTCCGAGACATGAACATGGGCCCGGACCTGGGCCAGCTCCTGGAGAGCTTCGTCCCGCTGGCCCAGGAAGGAGGCGGCCCTGTCCTCCGCGTCCTTGAGCAGCCGGATGACACGCTGCTCGACGCCCCAGGTAATCGTCGTCCCCTATAAAACTCCAGAGTTAGAAAAATTTTTGCATGTAGGAGCTAAAGGAAAGCGACGGTCGCTTCGGGTGAATACCTGGGCTTGGAGAGACCGGAGCTCCGCGAAGCGGTCGTGGAGCGTCCCTCCCGCAATGAAGGCCTGGACCTTCGGGGTCTCCAGGCCTTCCGCGTAGCGTTCGACCTCCCCTGCGGAAAGCAGGGGGGTCTCCCGCCCGGCGCCGGTCCGGCCGCGACAGGTAGCGGGCTCCCGGACCTGGGCGCCCGACGCTACCTCGGTCGGGGTGGCGGTCGTCGTCGTCCTCATTGTGGAGGTGCCCCCCGAGGAAGTGGCCGAGGAAGTCCCGGAAGGGGTCCCTCGTTGGGGGGCGACCATCAGACCCTTCCCCTTTCTGGGCGGCAGGGCCCCCGGGGCCCCCACTTCCGACGGGACCTTGTAGACCGAGGGGCTCCCCCACTCGTCCATGGGCCACTCCATCCACGGAGGCGAGGCCTCCGCGAACCTCACCTCCAGCTTCTCCGGCTCCAAGGGGGCCGGGGTGGTGGCGGAGCCGCTACCGATGGCAGCGACGGGGCATAGTTCGTCGAGTCGGAGGCCGCCCCGTCCGCGGCCGGCTCCTTCCCCCGGGCCACAGCAGGGCACTTCGGGGGAGGAGGTTTTGCTTCCTTCCGGGCCGATACCCGGGCATGCTCGGTCCTGGGGGTCTCGTCCCGGGGCTTCGCCGGCGTCGACGATGGGCCGGGGGTCTTTTGGACTCTGGCCTTCTTAGGCTCAGAGCCCCCGGCCGCATCCTTCCCCCGCTTGTGTGAACCGGGGGTGGGGAGGGGCTTCCTCTCCAGAAGCTTCAGCCCATAGGGCTCAGCCACCAGGTTCCGGGGAGGACCCTCCCCCACGAGGCGCACGACACGCTCGTGCTCGTCGGCGAAGTACCTCCCGAGGAGGTTCTCCGCCTTCTCCCGCGCCGCCGGGTACGGCCGGACTGCAAGTGGTAAAGAGTTAGTCAAATTTTCAAACAAATTCGTAAGTATAATGCAACAGGTTCCCGGAGCTTACGTCGCGTCACCGGTTTGACCGGGGGGCGCTGCTCGGGGCCCATGCCGATCCCCCTCTTCCCGCCTGAGAAGGGGGAGATCCGGAGGAGCATTATCTCCTCGGCGGCGTCCCGCATTGAGCAGGTCTTCTTGGAGAGGACCACTCGGCCGAGGAGCTCAAACTCCTCGTCCGTGCACACCGGAGGCTTCGGCGCGGACGATCGGCTATAGGTGGGGGGCTCCGTGGCGTACACCACCGCCTTGTCCCCGACCCGGAGGTAAAACCACCTCCGGACCCAGTCGCCCCAGTGGTCCCGGGAGGCCGCCGCCGAGTAGTCGGCCACCCGGGACGGCAGCATTTGTATTATCACCGAACCGAAGGGGGACTTGGGTCCCCCCTTCACCAGGTGGGAGCTCCGCGCCGCCGGTTCGTAGAAGTACCGGAAGGCGCGAAGGGTGGGCTCCCACCCTGTCGCCGTCTCGTAGAGCCAGATGAAGAGGCCCATCCGGACGAGCGCGTTCGGGGTGAGGTGGTTGAGCGCCACCCCATACTCCTTCAAAACTCCCGGAGCATGGGATGCACCGGGAGCCGGAGCCCCGCCTCCAGGAAGGCCTCGAAGGCCATGACCTCTCTGGGCCTGGGGCGGGGGGCTGCGTCTTTCTTCACGGGGACTCGGATGTCCCCGTCAGCGACGACGCCGCGCTCGACCATGGACTCAGCATCCTCGGCCGTAAACTCGGACGCCCAGAGGATGTCCGGAGCGACTTCCTCTGGGGGCACCTCGGTCGTCTTCACTCGACCTTTCGGTGCCATCAGGTTCGTTTGTTTTCGGTGGCTACTTTTGTAGGAGGCTACGGCTAAAAGTCCCGGACACTTGCTACCAGGCTCTAGCTACCGAGAGAGCTACCGGGAGAGCAAAAAATGTTAGGCTGAAGAGTTTGGAATGAAGCTACCGGGCCCCCTAAGGCCCTATTTATAGAGGCGAGTCGTGGTCCAGATGGGCGCCACGTGGCACCTCGCGGACCAATCTGGGCCGTTGAAGTTCAAACCGTGCGCGGGAAACGAAGGGACGGGCGCGTGAATCGAGGCACCGGTTCGAACTGCAAGCGCATTTATGACGAAACGGCGCGGCCATAAGCGTCCGGCATGGAAACCGAAGCGTCACCGCTTCGGTGGCTTGGTCCGGAGATTTTCCCGGTGACATGTACCATGCCCACCGGGGACTCGAGCATCGTCCCCGGGGGGCAGGGGGGCTGCTGTTGGGGGAAATTTCAGCTGGACTAAGTCCAGGTAAGTTGCGTCACGCTAGCCCGGGGACCTGGCCTCCGGTGCCTTCCCGGGGGCCGCCTTTTTGGCTCCCGGCACCGGGCCTCTGGTGCCGTCCCGGGCGCCGCCACTCGCCCGGGGACCTGGCCTCTGGTGCTGTCCCGGGCGCCGCCACTTGCCCGGGGACCTGGCCTCCGGTGCTGTCCCGGGCGCCGCCACTTGCCCGGGGACCTGGCCTCCGGTGCTGTCCCAGGCGCCGCCACGGCCTCCGGTGCCTCCCCGGGCGCCGCCTTTTCGCCCCCGGGACCTGGCCTCCGGTGCCGTCCCGGGCGCTGCCACTCGCCCGGGGAACTGGCCTCTGGTACCATCCCGGGCGCCGCCTTTTGGCCCCCGGGACCTAGCCTCCGGTGCCGTCCCGGGCGCCGCCACTCGCCCGGGCACCTGGCCTCCGGTGCCTTCCCAGTCGCCGCCTTTTGGCCCCCGGGACCTGGCCTCTGGTGTCGTCCCGGGCGACGCCACTCGCCCGGGGACCTGGCCTCCGGTGCCTCCCCGAGCGCCGCCTTTGGTCCCCGGGACCTGGCCTCCGGTGGCGTCCCGGGCGCCGCCACTCGCCCGGGGACCTGGCCTCCGGTGCCATCCCGGGCGCCGCCATTTGGCTCCCAGGACCGGGCCTCCGGTGCCGTCCCGGGCGCCGCCTTTTGGCCCCGGGACCTGGCCTCCGGTGCCGTCTCGGGTGCCGCCTTTGGTTCGAAGACCTGGCCTCCGGTGCGTGTCCCGGGCCTCATCGCCCTTCTAAAGGTAAAGTCTCAAGTTGATTTGTCAAGTGCTGGTCACGCGAGGAGCGCCTCGGGAATCAGCGACCACCTGTCAGGCATCCAAGACGTTTGACCGGGAGAAGGACGTTCCTACCCTTCAATCCGACGGTGTCTTCCGGGGTAGTTTAGGCTTTTTTGCTTCTTTTTGGGGCTATAAATAGCCCTTTTACCCCTCTGTTGTAAGGATCGAATCACTTTTATTGGAATAGCTACACTCACTGGCGTGCTCCGGAAGCCTCTCCCCCGGAGAGAGCCTCCCCAGCCGACTCCGGTCGGGAGCGCGTCGACAGGACTAGGGCCCTCACCGGGACCCGAACCTGTATAAATCCTCGTGTCATTTCTTGTGCTTGTCCGGCGGGGGAGGACCAGTCATCCGGTCAACCCGCGCCGCGTAACCTTCGCTAGGATCGTTCTCAAAACCTGCCGGGGTATTCGCAATACCACGACAAGTTCATTCTGGTGCCATACCACCAAAGGTTAGTGCATTTTGTACTAATTTAACTCAATCTTGTATGTTACACCTGAGATGTACTTTGAGCTAGCGGTCCTCTTTTACGTACAATGCAGGGGCCACTGGATCCTCATCGTGATCTGTCCGCCGAGGAACGAGGTGTACTACCTCGATTTGATGCGTCATAGATTATCGATCGAATATGTGGTCAGGGGGAATATGGATGTCGCGCCCCGCACAGGGTACCACGACTACTCCCGTGGAGACCTAGCTTGCTGCAGTTGGCCTCGTACATACATACCACTGACTTCCCAGGATAAGTCAAGCACAGGAGTTCATTGCAGCAGAGTAATTTACAAAATATCAATGATGAACAGTATGGCCTGCTGGCCTGATACAACAAGAGTAATACAATGCCTTCACGGCACAAAAGGTCTAATTAAAACAAAAGACAACTACTCGGCGGAAGCTAGGCGAAACCCCCACAGTCGTAAGAAGTTGACAGCAGAACAACACACATCAAGGCTCTGGCAGAACTGGCTCTCTTCCTTCTGGATCCACGAAATCTTCCAAGCCTTCGTCTTGGTCATGAAGCACTCCATCTATTGTTGATAAGTTGCAAGGGTGAGCACTTACGTACTCAGCAAGTCATAGGGAAGGTAGAGATACATATAGTATAAATGACATGATCCTATTCTATTGAGGAAAGAGTGAAGGGTTTTTCTCAAAATACATTTCTTTCTCATTTCTTATTCAACTTCCAATCATACTCATGGCAGTAAATAAATCATATTGATGGAGATACATATACCCCATATCCAAGGCGATGTCTCCTCATATCACATTACTTTTATTCAAGCCTTTCAATCTTATACTCATAGCAGTATTTCATAAACTTAGGGCATAAACCGCATGCCTCTTAATTATCATATGATCTCTATATTATGGTATTACCGCGACACGTCAACACATGACAGCCCACGGCAACGCCCCTTATCATGACAACACATGCCACTTGGGTAATCTTGAGCTAACAAATTTTAGTTTATAAAACAATACTTGTGTCACACCCCGTGGATTTAATCCACCGCGGCATACTCCTAAAACTCGGGAGCACGAAGTATTCGAATACATTTTTAAACTCTGCAGAGATGTACCTCTTTTTAAATCCACTTTTTCACTCGAGTTCCAAGTCGGGCCAACTCCATGCGACTTATACGCATGTGACAAGGCCGAGATCACACAACGTTTTTGCAGTCTAGTATTAACAGTATCCCTGCCCGGTAAGTGGACAATCCAGTCCCAAGTACCGTTGTGGGTCCTCCCCACTGCCTTACTTCCTAGCCTGGTTCTATGTTCCCGCAGGACACATAACCTCTTTTGATTACAGTCGCGCACGACTTAATCTGGCGTAGGGCGTCTTCCTTCTTTACACCTTATCCTCTCATAATTTTTCTGATCTCACACCACTCATGGACGAACTGCGTCCCACCAGTTTCCACGCGAGAAACAGGATCGACAAGCCATGCAGGGAACTGATAATACTAAGAAAGCTACTAGGTTGCGCCTGTCCCATACCAGGTAAGTGGTTGGTACGTTTTTCATGCCACTAGACGCATAACACAAGGTTCTAGTCCTTACATGCCAGTGACCAGATCATACCACAAACCATGCACCTTCAGTGCCTACACCTTCAGTGCAGCCAAGCACCTCCAGTGCTACCACCATTCCACACCAAAATACTGGTCACGGCTAGGGGTTCTATTTCATGAATATAAATGTACATGTTTATACCTTTATTAGTTCATGGCTTGCTATCTTAACAAGTTCACATTTCTCAAGTATTCAATCTATCACTGCCATAATATCATTGATCTCAACACATGCGATATTAATGAGATATCTACTCATGGAATAGCATAGCAATTCATAAAATATAGGTTCGATATGATCAAAGTATGACTTGCCTTCCGCGTCGTAAGAAACAGCAGCTGATGTCGAGTCTGCGACGAAGTCTTCGAACTCGGACTCTTGCTCTGAACAAGGATCAAACAAGCAAACATGCATTACAATCAATCCTACTCTTACTATTCCACTATATGCGATAATGCAAGGAGAAACACTTAGGCGATACAAGATTTGGAAGCGATTAGGGTTAAACTTTGGAAACCAAGGTTAAGATTTGTCGACAAAAGTTTACAAGGTTCCAAAGGTTCCAAAATATCAGGATGATATCAAGGCTGCGGCTGGTTTGCTCAAAAACAGCGAACGTCTTTAGGTCGACATTCGGTTCAAGGCATCGACATAGGGTCGATGGATGATAGAGGACCCAACTCAAGTTGTGACAATAGAATAAAATGTAGATCACAACATCAGGAGTCTAAGGGACAAAGTTATGTTCAGTTTGCATACCCAGATGGGGTCAAAATGGCCCAATGCCATTGGCTGACATAGGCTGACAATGCCCAAGAATGGCATTGACATGGTTTGAACAGTTTCTAGTAGCCAAAATGGGTTTTTATTCAAGCATATGATGCACAAGGTAGTGAAGCAACTGTTTGACAAGGTAATTTTTGGTTTGCATGACCAGAGGTGGGTGAACAGGGCTAATGCCACTGACTGGCATAGTTTGACATAGAGTTGACATGACCAGAAACTAGGGTTTGCCATATCTTTTGATCTAGGGCTCCAAATGATGCACCACTTTGTCTGGTAGTTAGGCATTTGTAACAGGAACAAATGTCTCAACAGGATCTAGGGCAGGAGATGGCCGGAAAGTGATGAAAACCGGCAAAGAAGTTGACTGGCCTGGAGCACATGCAACATAAACAGTGCAGTAACTAGGGCATAGCTATATCTCACAATCTAGGCCGAATTGGAGGTCGTGATAGAAGACAAAGTTGCTCAGAATGGTCCAAAACATCTAAATGGCAAAGTAGTTTGAGCTGGAGTGGCTGGATTTGGAAGATACTGGCTGGTGAAAAGATGAACTCAAATCTGTTTTGGGCATTTCTGATTTAAAGTGATTGAACTCAATTCCTTGCTTGTGGAGGGTCTCTGGGGCATAAGAATGCTACTGGTGAAGTTGGATTGGCTAGAGATGCACCAGAAAAGCTTAAACAGCAAGCTCAGTTCACAAGCAAAGTTCCAATTTGGGGTTTTTCATATTTCAGCAAATCTGTCGATTTTGGTTGCTTAGGGATGTTAAGCAAGGTCTAGTGAGCATATTTGATTACTAGCTCGAAGGTTGAATCGATCTGGTTGAGGATTAATTGCTCATCGGAGTTCTAGTTGAAACACGGCGATTGCCGGCGACAGAGAGCATTTTAAACTAAATTACCCGAAGCTCCCTTTTGCTGCTCGCCGGGGAAGAAGAAGACACAGTGTTGTTGCTGGTTTTCTGGTGTTTTTGTTGAGTGGTGAGGTTGGCTAAGTCCCAGGGGGTATAAATAGGTAAAGCTGGAGGCTCTCAACGGTAGGAAAAGCTCGGGGAGTTGAAGCCGGCAAGGAAATGACAGGATTGGACTTCACGGCGAGCTGGCGATGGAGGTGACTTGGTTCAGCGGCCGTGAGGGCTTTTGCAGCTGGAGTTGCTGCGAAGTGAAGGCGACTTGATGGCTGGCCGCGGCAAGGACTCCACGTGGCTAAGCTTTCCTGCTGGAGCCGTTGCCGGTGGCGTGCAAACAGGAGAAACAACTGGCTGTGAGTCGCGCCGGGGAAGATCCACAGTGGCAACTGGCGAGCACACACGCGGCGTCGAGGTACTGGCGAAGGTGGCGACCACGTGGCTACTGTAGCGGTGCAGCAGGTCGAAGGAAACACGATCACAGCACTGTACAGGCCGAAGCTCCTGTGCTCGTGTGCTGCATCCAGGTCGTGGTCGAAGCAACAGGGCTGGTCGAAATCACTTTCTGGTCGATTGCACTGGTTGGTCGTGAACTGAGGTGAGGTCGAAGTCGAAATTTGCTGATCTGGTCGTGAACAGCAAACTCTGGTCAATCCAGGGGCATAATTGTGATGATTTCGGTTGAAAAGTGGACTGATTTGTAAATCTGGTTTTAAAGAGGATTAATTTGGAATTTGATTCCATGGCTGAGTATAATATTTCTATTAATACTCATTTAGCTCAAATCTGGAGAAAATTTGATAAGGTTTGAGGGATTTCACCTATTTTCGAAAATAGGGTAAAGTTAGGGTAAAATAGATCTGGATTTTGTCGATCTCGAATTCTGGTAATTAGGGTGAGATTTGGGAGTCTGATCAGAAGGGAAATATGTATCAAATAGTATTTGGGAGGTGTTCCCTGAAGAAATTCTGAGGTTGGAGTTGATTCGTGAATTTTAGCCTTTTCAGGCTTCCAGGTAAACAGAAAAGGACTTATTCGCAGTAAAAATTTGGACTAAACTGCGAAAAGTGTTTAGATTAAACAATCTGGTTCCCAACTTTTTGGAGTAAGTTCAGGGTATACCTAGGAACATATTCCAGGGGTTACTTGAGTCTGGATAAGGTTAAATCAAGATAACTCAATTATCTAGAAACTGGGGTACTTAGGGTAAATCTGAATTTTCCTGTTTTCGAAAAGAGAGAGAGGCTTAGGTACTGAGAGTTAGGGTCAGAATTTGATCTGGCTCCTGAAGACTTTTATCTTCAGGGTAACTGGTAGGTTAAATCTGGATGGTCAGATTTTGATCTGGATCTAGAGAATAGATTTGAAGATTTTTAGGGTTTGGGAGAGATTAGAGTTCAGCTGATCTGGCTACTACTACAGAGGTACATGCATGCAGGGTTTTTAAGCAAAACTGTTCACCCCCAAAACCAGGGTGTTACAATGGAGGCGTAAGTAACTTATATGTTTGATTTAAATTTTAACCTCACTAGCTAATGATAATACATTAACCGGCAATACTAACTGAAATGCAGGGCTTTTGATAAATATGTGTCCGCTGGAGGAAGGCATGCCACACCGCAGGGCTCCCTACTAGCTTGGAAAGAACATGAGGTACTCACGAGACTTTTTGTTTATGCTTAATTAGTTTATGGAAACAATAGCTAACATGTCTTCGCATATGCAATTATCTTAGTGCCATCAGCAGCCGCAATCGTGGGAATGCGGGTTTTATGTGCTGCGCTACATGTACGACCTAGTGCAGACAAACTTTGCCCAATTCCCCCAGGTAAGCATCGATAGCTAACTCAAATTTGAAAATTGGGTGTCACGTTCTAAATTAGGAAGTTAATTACTCAGTATTCACACATGCTTGTAGATTGCCATGTCGAAAGACCAATTCGAAAATGCAAAGATTTGAGATCTTCGACAAATTTGGGCTCAATATGTCATGGAGGAAGTTGCGCCCAACCATCCGCCATGACAATTTTCTCTTTTTCGTGTACTCTGTGCATAGACTGTTTATATACATGTGAATAAATATATATGTGAATAAATGTCCACATTGGATTGTAATTTGTATTTGTCCATATATATGTGAATAAATGTGAATAACTGTCTAATGTGTCAATCTGTTCTGTGAATTTACCCTTTTTGGCATCTGTACTGTATTGTGTATCCAATCTATACTGTATTGCATCTGTACTGTATATGTGAATGTACTGTATTGTGAATGTAAATAACGTACTGTATATGTGAATGTTCTATCGGTAAATTCATTCACAACCGAGAGACTACTACCACTTTTCTATCGGTAAACTCATCCACAACCGAGAGACTACTGTCTTTTTTCTATCGGTACACTCCAAATTAACCGTGAGAAGAGTGTGACTTTTCCTGCTGGTGAACTCACACACAACCGAGAGACTACTACCACTTTTTCTATCGGTAAACTCATCTACATCCGATAGACTACTGTTGTTTTCCTATCGGTAAACTCGAAATTAACTGTCAGAAGAGTGTGACTTTTCCTGCCGGTGAACTCATCCACAACCGAGAGACTACTGTCGTTTTTTCTATCGGTACACTCTAAATTAACCGTTAGAAGAGTGTGATTTTTCCTGCCGGTGAACTCATACACAACCGAGAGAGTACAATAGTTTTTTCTATCGGTAAACTCATTTCCAACCGAGAGAGTACTAGGTAAACTTGTAATTAACCGTTAGAATAGTGGTACTTTCCCTGCCGCTAAACGTCAGACTACGACGGGTTTTCTATCGGTACACTCCTAATATGCCGATAGAATAGTGAAGTTCTTCTATCGGTTATTTATTGATAGAAAATGTTCTGTCTTGTTCTATCGTGTCTATCTCTATCGGTACAAAAATCGATAGTAGAAGGGTATTTTTTACCGATAGAAGAAAACTTTTCTGTACTAGTGAATGCCACTGGCTGGCATGAACTGACACAGGGCTGACAATGTGAAAAACTAGGGTTTAGCAGCAAATGCAATTCAAGGCTTCATCTGCTGCGCCAATTATGTCTAGGAGATAGGATCAAGTAACAGGAACACAATGGCTGAGGTTTCAAGGGTAGAGGTGGCCGGACGGTGATGAACGCCGGCGAGGAAGCATGGTGGCCACCCAGCACAAAACAGTTTATGGACCAAACATTGGCTAGCCATATCTTTTGATCTGTGCAGATTCAGATGTCGGGCTAGAATAGAAACGTGCTCAGGAGATCAAGGCAAACACACTGGACAAAGTGGAATCGGCTGCAACGACCGGGAACAACT
Organism: Pharus latifolius; assembly: GCA_019359835.1. Classification (NCBI taxonomy): domain Eukaryota; kingdom Viridiplantae; phylum Streptophyta; class Magnoliopsida; order Poales; family Poaceae; genus Pharus; species Pharus latifolius. The sequence goes on along the minus strand of CM033320.1, from coordinate 46,291,217 downwards.
TTCCGATGATCGGCGCCGGAGAAGACAACACTGGAATTGGGGGTTTTTGAAACAGGGGGGTTTGAACTTATTTCCTTGCTTGGAGAGTGGTAGAGGGATATTAAGAAGCTACTGGTGTGGTCAATTTGACCGGAGCATCGCCGGCGTGGCCTGGCTACAAGAGTCGGCGACTGGTGAGCTCAAAAATTGGGAAAGCTTCAATTCGAGTTCAATTCATGATTCTGAGCTTACAGGCTTGTCTAACTTAGCTCACTGATCACTTTAGTCTATTGGTTCGAGGGCTGAATCGGTCTAATTTAACTGGCATTATCGGAACAGGGGTTTTGCCAATTCTGGTGTTCACTGGCGATGAGGTGCATATGAACTCAATTAGGTGCTATCACACGATAAGGAAGAAGGGAGGAACTCACTGGTGGTGTGAATTTGATGGGAGATGCAATGGCTGAAGCTGGCACCATGAGCCTCCTTCTGAGCTCACCGGAGAAGCCGACGAAGACGGCGAGGTTAGTGACTTAGCTGGTTCTGGTGTGTGTGAGGATGAGGTGAGTAAGGGGTGGCTTAAATAGACACGGGCGAAGCTGCAACGGCCGGAATTGCCTGGAGAATTGAAGCGGCTGAAGTGATGGAAAAGTGACTAGACGGCGGGGTGGTGACAGCGGTGAAGATGCGACGGCACACGGTGATTCCTTCGGCTTTTCCTGCTGGCGTGCAACTTTCTCTGGCTGGTGCGACGACAAGGTGACTGCTTCTCCCGGCATGGTTGCAACGTGGTGCAAAACTCCTGTTGTTGCTGCTGCTGTTGGTGATACCGTGAGCGCGCGGTGAAGACAGGCGGCGCTGGTGCTGCTGCTGCTGCCACGGTGGCTACTCTGGCACGGACGCGTGTCAGGCAGGCACCTCCAACGGCTACAAGTGCTGGCGACGGGCTGGACTTCACCAGCGATGAGAAACACGGCGACGGGCGCACCTGGTCGTGGTCGAACGGCACAGCTCTGGTCGAAGGCGGCTGGTCGAAAACAGGTAGCTGGACCTGATTGCAATTTGCTGATTTTGATTTTGGACTGAGCTGTGAATTCTGAGATTTGGATGGTTGGGACTGATTTTGACTTCAAATCTCTGGCAAAATTTATTCAGCAAATAATTTGGCAAAGGTTTTTGATAAAATCTGGAACGTTAAGCAGTTTTCGGATAAAACGAAAACAGGGTCATTTAGGGTAATTCAAATTTGAGTTTTGTTGAAACCGGAATTCTGAGACTTAGTGTGAGATTTTGATGTTCCGACAAAAGGAGATTTTTTATTGAATAGCATTTGGGAGGTGTTCCCTGAATTAGATTGAGATTTGGAGCTGGTTTGTGTCTTTTAGCCTTTTCGGGCTGCTGGAAAATCAGAAAATGACTTAGATGGGGGAATCTGGCTGCCAACTTTTTGGATTAAGGTATTGGCATACCCATGATCATAATCCAAGAATAATCTGGTCTGGCTTAGGTTAGGATTTGGTTAAATCTAAATTCTGAAAATCATGGTATTTAGGATAATATAATATTTCTGTTTTCGAAAACAGAAAGAGGTTGATAGATCTGGGAGTTAGGGATAGAATTTGATCTGGCTTTTGAAGGATTTTATACTCAGGATAAATAGTAGGTCATATCTGAGCAATCTGATCTTGAATTGGATCTACAGGATAGATTTTTTGATTTTGGGGATCAGATCTGGTTTAAACTAGAAGATTTGGCTACTACCACCGAAGTGATCCATATGGTAATCGATTACGCCTACCATGACTAGAGTAAGAATACTCCTTTTCATGGGAACGTATTGTAGACCGGGAGGAAGCTGTAGGGGCTCCATCAGACGCGACCTCATCCAGCTTCTCTGCCAGGATCCTAGCAAAAGCCAATTTGTCCGTGTCAGTGAGGATAGGAGGAGAATTACGCAAGACCTCTGCTATAGATCGAAGCTGGCCATGCGTATTCCTCTTTGGTGCGCCAGGAGTAATCGTTTCTTCTTCCACCGATAAATGCTTCGGTGGTAAAGAAGGCGTCTGGTCGTGATTGCGACCATGTGTGTAATACCCTGAGTTAGGGGTGAAAACTTTCTTTGTCATGAACATCATGCATGCATATAGTAGTAGCCAGATTAGTATCTATATCAAGCCCTAAAATTTCCAAATCTATCCTGTGAACCCAAATCAAGATCAGATTTCTCCGATGTGATCTATCAGTTACTCTGAGTATAAAAGCCTTTAGAAGCCAGATTCAATTCCATCTCTAACTCTCAAATCTTGCAATCCTTTTCTGTTTTTGAAAACAGGAATTTAATTAATATCCTAATTACCCTAAATACTTTGAACACAGATTTAGCCAAATCTTGACCTAATCTAGACCAGATTATTCTTGGATTATGATCATGGGTATGCCAATACCTTAATCCAGAAAGTTGGCAGCCAGGTTTCTTCATTTAAGCCTTTTTCACAAATTAGTCCAAATTGTATCGCAAATCAGTCCTTTTTTCTGATATCTAGAAACCCAAAAAGGCTAAAATCTTCAGATTAACTCTAAATTCAAAATTTCTTCAGCAAATCTCTTCCAAATGCTATTTGATACAATTTTCCCTTCTGTCCAAATTCCAAAATCTCATGCTAGAGGCTAGAATTCAAAATCGACCAAAACTCACATCTTAATTACCCTAAAATACCCTATTTTCAGTTTATATCAAAAGTCATCAAATCATGCCAGATTTTACCAAATTTCTTACTGGATGAGTACAAGGAATAAGTTTATACTCATCTATGAAATCAGATTGCAAATTATCTATTGCTAAGTCAGAAATTACTAATCAGTCCAAGATTCAAATAAAAATTCTTGCAATTAGGTCCCTGGCTCGACCACACCTGCAGTTCACGACTGAAGCAGCCATTTATGACCAGAGCTCGCAGTCCCTTCGACCTTGACCACAGCTTGCAGTGCATAGCTTCGACCAGCGCTGCTGCGACCACGACCAAGTGCGCCGTGTCACCACGCCTGTTGCTGCCGATCAGCGCCATGCTCGCCTGTTCTCGTTCACGGCCGTGTTTGCATGCGCACACGTGTTTGCACCTCAGTTATCACTGTGGCAGTCCTTGTCCAGCACAACAGCAGCTCGCGTGCCAGACAGAAGCTACACCTTCTCGTTTGCTCGCTGTTGCTTCAACCTGAAGTCTCCACCGGCACAAGCATCTTAGCCTCCAAGTAGTGAGCTTCGCTTCACCTTGCCTTGCCTTTAAATAGCAGTCCAAAGTAGCTTCTTGGTCACCAGCACTGCTCTCCAAATCTCCTCAGCAATTAACTACATTTCTTCATTATTGTCTTCTTCTTCGGCGAGCCGCCGAGGAGGTCGACGACGCCAGCACACCCCACTGCTCCGAACTTCAAATTGAAGCCACCAGTGAGTTCCCCTCAACAAACTCTCTGTACTGTATCATTTCATTGAATCCCCGTGCCCCTCATCGCCGGTTATCGACGGAATTGCCAGAACCCTTGTTCCATCTTTACAATTTGATTTAATCCAAATTATCCCTCGATCCAGTAGAGTCAAATGATCAGTGAGCTATCCTTAGCAAGCTAGTACATCAAGATGTCGAAATTGAGCTCGAATCGAAGCTATCCCCAAGTTTGAGCTTCACCAGTCACCGACGCTCGTCGCCAGGCTACGCTGGTGATGCTCCGGCCAAATTGATCATGCCAATAGCTTCCATATGCTTCCCTCTTACTCCTCGAGCAAAGAATTGAGTTCAAATCCTGTATAACGAAAAACCCCGAATCTAGTGTCATCTTCTCCGGCGCCGGCCACCGAAAATCTGTTCCAGGCCGATCTAGCTCCAGCCACCTTGTCCCTTAGATGCATCTTGATCTCCTGAACAATTTTGTCTACTAGCTCGACATCTAATTCGGTCTAAATCGAAAGTTATGGCTATGCCCTAATCTCTGTCCAATGCCATGACAGGTAATTCCAGCCACCGTGTTCTTCGCCGATTTTCACCACTTTTTGGCCATCTCCTGCCCTAGAGCCTGTTGAGTTAATTGTTCCTGCGACAAATGCCTAACTACCAAACAAAGTGGTGCATCAATTGGAGCTCTAGATCAAAAGATATGGCAAACCCTAGTTCTGGCCATGTCAGCCCAATGTCAGTCTATGTAAGCCAGTGGCATTGAACCTTTTTACCTACTTCCAACCATGCATTTTGAGCATGACTTTGTCTCTTAGATTCCTGGTGTTGTGATCTACAATTTCTTCTTCTGTCACAACTTGAATTGAGCCCTCTATCAATCATTGATTCTTTGACAACGCCTTGAACCGAATGTCAACCTAAAGACGTTCGTCGTTTTTGAGCAAACCAGCCGTGGACTTAATGTCATTTCCATACCCTAGAACCCTAAAAGTCCCTAGCACCCATCTTCAGCCCTAATCCTGTGAGTTATTCCTAACTAGCTTCTAAACCCAATTATTCGAGTATTACCAAGACCTTTCTTCTTTGCATTATCGCATGTAGTATAGTAATATATTGAAAAGGTTGTGATTCTTGGTTGCTTGCTTGATCTTTGCTCAGAACCAGACCCAAAGTTTGAGGACTTCACTGTTGACCTGACATCAGCTGCTGTTTCTTACGACGCGGAAGGCAAGTCATAGTCTTGATCATCTTGAATCTATATTTTATGAGTTGCTATGATATGACCTTGAATATAAATAATATTGCATGTGAAAGAATGGTTGAATTATGAATTGGCAGTACTAGACTGGATGCCTGTGAAATGTGAAATGATCAAATAGTGAGCCATGAACTATTATATATGTACTTATATATATATTCATGAAATAAAATCCCTAGCCGTGACCAGAATTTTGGTATGGGATGGCGGTAGCACTGGAGGTGCTTAACTGCATAGGATGTGCAAGCACGGAAGGTGCATGATTGTGGATGGTCTGGTCACTGGCATATAAGGACTAGAACCTTGTGTTGTGCGTCTAGTGGCATGAAACACGTGCTAACCGCAAGCCTAGTATGGGATAGGACTGAACAAGTACTTATGCGGATCGCACATGAAACCCCTGCATGAGATGTGAAGTGATGCACGTTTTGTACGGAGTGTGGCTCCTACACATATCACTGAATGTGATCATGCACGCTGACCCAGTAATGGGAAGATGCAATAGGGGTGGTAGGGAGTACCTGCCACAACTGTGGTTCGCGAGAGATCCATAGGGTCAGGGGTGAATTGTGAGTAAAACATAACAAAAGTTCTTGTTATCTCCACCTTGCCACTCACAGTATGCAGTGAGGAAGGGTCTAATCATATTCATAGGATGGGCATGAAAGTGGAATATCTTGCGGGTAAATTGGTACCTCTCTACAGAGTTAAAAACATATTCGAATACTCCGAGCTCCCGGGTTTATAGGAGTCTGCTGCGGTGGATTAAATCAACGGGGTGTGGCACAAGTATGTTTTCTAAATAAAATTTGATAAGTCAAGATTACCCAAATGACATGTGTTGTCATGATAAGGGATACTGCCGTGGGCTGTCGTGTGTCAACGTATCGTAGTAGTGCTATAATTTAGTGAACATGAATAGCGATGCTATTGTCGCGCCCCGCACAGGGTACCACGACTACTCTCGTGGAGACCTAGCTCGCTGCAGCTGGCCTCATACATACATACCACTGACTTCCCAGGATAAGTCAAGCACAGGAGTTCATTGCAGCAGAGTAACTTACAAAATATCATTGATAAACAGTATGGCCTGCTGGCCTGATACAACAAGAGTAATACAATGCCTTCACGGCACAAATGGTCTAATTAAAACAAAAGACAACTACTCGGCAGAAGCTAGGCGAAACCCCCACAGTCGTAAGAAGTTGACAGCAGAACGGCACACTTTAGGGTTCTGGCAGAACTGGCTCTCTTCCTTCTGGATCCACGAAATCTTCCAAGCCTTCGTCTTGGTATTGTAGCACTCCATCTATTGTTGATAAGTTGCAAGGGTGAGCACTTACGTACTCAGCAAGTCATAGGTAAGAGTAGAGATACGTATGGTAGAGATGACATGATCCTATGCTATTGAGGGAAAAGAGGTGAGAGGGTTTTTCCATAAATACTTTTCTTCCAAGCTTTTCAAATCTCATGCTCATGGCAGCATTTCATATACTTAGGGCACAATCCACATGCCTCTTAGATATCATATGATCACTAAATTATGGTACTACCGCGACACGTCAACACATGACAGCCCACGGCAGCACCCCTTATCATGACAACACATGTCATTTGGGTAATCTTGACTTAACAAATTTTAATTTATAAAATAATACTTGTGTCACACCCCGTGGATTCAATCCACCGCGGCATACTCCTAAAACTCGGGAGCACGAAGTATTCGAATACATTTTTAAACTCTGCAGAGGGGTACCAATTTACCCGCAAGATATATCCACTTTCATGCCCTTCCTATCACAAGGATTGGACCCCTGACTCACTTCATACTGTGAGTGGCAAGGTGGAGATAACAAGAACTTTTGCCATGTTTCACACACAATTCACCCCAGACCCCGTGGTTTTCTTCACGCAAACCACAGTTGTGGCAGGGTTTCACAACCCCCACTAATTGGCGTCTTCCCCTCAGGGTCAGCGTGCATGATCACATCCTGTGATATGTGTTGGAGCGCACCCCGTGTTAATCGTGAGTTTGTCATATAGGGGTTTCATGTGTGATCCACATACTACTTGTTCAGGCCTGTCCCATACCAGGCTTGCGGTCGGCACGTTAATCATGCCACTAGACGCACAACACAAGGTTCTAGGTCCTTATATGCCAGTGACCAGATCATACCACAATCCATGCACCTTCAGTGCCCGCACAACCAGTGCAGCCAAGCACCTCCAGTGCTACCACCATTCCATACCAAAATACTGGTCACGGCTAGGGGTTTTATTTCATGAATATAGATTTATATACATATACTTATCAATTCATGGCTCATTGCTAAACAGTTTATCTTTCCACAGGCAATCAGCCTGATGCTGCCATTTCATCTCTTTTCTCAATTCATGCAATACTATTTTATAATCAAGGTATATTCTAGCATTTCATAAAATATAGGTTCAAGATGTTCAAGAATATGACTTGCCTTCCGCGTCGTAAGAAACAGCAGTTGATGTCGGGTCTGCGACGAAGTCTTCGAACTCGGACTCTTGCTCTGAACAAGGATCAAACAAGCAAACAGGCATTACAATCAATCCTACTCTTACTATTCCACTATATGCGATAATGCAAGGAGAAACACTTAGGCGATACAAGATTTGGAAGCGATTAGGGTTAAACTATGGAAACCAAGGTTAAGATTAGTTGTCAAGGGTTTACAAGGTTCCAAATGTTCCAAAATATCAGAATGATATCAAGGCTGCTGCAGGTTCGCTCAAAAACAGCGAACGCCTTTAGGTCGACATTCGGTTCAAGGCATCGACATAGGGTCGATGGATGATAGAGAGCTCAACTCAAGTTGTGGCAGTAGAATAAAATGTAGATCACAACATCAGGAGTCTAAGGGACAAAGTTATGTTTAGTTTGCATACCCAGAAGGGGTCAAACTGGCCCAATGCCATTGGCTGACATAGGCTGACAAGGGCTGACAATGCCGAAGAATGGCATTGACATGGTTTGGATAGTTCCCAGTGGCCAAAATGAGTTTTGATTCAAGCATATGGTGCACAAGGTAGTGAGGCGACTATTTGACAAAGTATTTTCTGTTTTTCCTGACCAGAGGTGGGTGAACAGGGCTAATGCCACTGACTGGCATAGTTTGACATAGAGTTGACATGGCCAGAAACTAGGGTTTGCCATATCTTTTGATCTAGGGCTCCAAATGATGCAACACTTTGTCTGGTAGTTAGACATTTGTAACAGGAACAAATGTCTCAACAGGATCTAGGGCAGGAGATGGCCGGAAAGTGATGAAAACCAGCAAAGAAGTTGACTGGCCTGGAGCACATGCAACATAAACAGTGCAGTAACTAGGGCATGGCTATATCTCACAATCTAGGCCGAATTGGAAGTCGTGATAGAAGACAAAGTTTCTCAGAATGATCCAAAACATCTAAATGGCAAAGTGGCTAGGGCTGGATTGGCCGGAATCGACGGCCGACGACTGGAGCAGAAGAAGATGACATGAAAATTGGGGGTTTTCGATTCAGGGCAAATGAACTCAATTCCTTGCTTGTACATGATCTCTAGGGCATTAGAAACATACTGGTGAAGTTGGATTGGCTAGAGATGCACCAGAAAAGCTTAAAGAGTAAGCTCAGTTCACAAGCAAAGTTCCAATTTGGGGTTTTCCAGATTTTAGCAAAATTGATGATTCTGGTTGCTTAGGGATGATAAGAATGATCTATTGAGCATGTTTGATCACTGTCTCGAGAGCTAATTCGATTTAGTTAGAGTTTAATTTCTCACCGGAGTTCTAGATGAAACACGGCGATTGTCGGTGACAGAAAGCATTTAAACTAAATTCAATCTCGAGAAGCATGAGGGAGATGAGGGAAGCTCACTGGGGGTGCTGGATCGAAGAAGGAAGCAGTGGAGAAGCTTGGCACCGTGCTCCCTCTTTGCTGCTCACCGGGGAAGAAGAAGACACAGTGAATTGCTGGTTTTCTGGTGATTTTGCTGTGCCAGAGGTAAGGCTAAGTCCCAGGGGGTATAAATAGGCAAGCTGGAGGTGCTGCAACGGCTAGATGTGCACTGGGAGTTGAAGCCGGCAAGGAAAGACTGGATTGCGACTTCACGGCGAAGACAGGCGGCGAAACGACTTGGTTCAGCGGCCGTGAAGGCTTTACAGGTGATGGGAAGGTGAACTGATGGCTGGCCGCGGCGAGTTCTCCACGTGGCGCAAAGCTCCTGCATCGACCATTGCTGGTGGCGTGCAAACGAGAGAAACTAGCTGGTCGCGATCCTCGCTGGAGAAGATCCACAGTGGCCAACGCCGAGCACACACGTGGCAGCAGGCGAAGCAACAGCAGTGGCGCGCTCGAGGTCGAAGGCTCCCGTGCTCGTGCGCTTGTTCCAGGTCGTTGTCGATTTGGCTGAGGTGCTGCGGTCGAAAACAGTAGAGCTGGTCGAAGACAGCTTCTGGTCGAAGTCGAAATCAGCTGATCCGGTCGTGAACTGAGGGGCTGGTCGATCCAGGGGCATAAGTGTAAGAGTTTCTGTTGAAAAGTGGACTGATTTGTAATTCTGGTCTTAGAGAGGTTTAATCTGGAATTTGATTTAATGGATGAGTATAATATTTCTATTAATACTCATTTAGCTCAAATCTGGAGAAAATTTGATAAGGTTTGAGGGATTTCACCTATTTTCGAAAATAGGGTAAAATTAGGGTAAAATAGATCTGGATTTTGTCGATCTCAAATTCTGGTAGTTGGGGTGAGATTTTGAAGTCTGGACAGAAGGGAAATCTGTATCAAATAGTATTTGGGAGGTGTTCCCTGAAGAAATTATGAGGTTGGAGTTGATTTGTGAATTTTAGCCTTTTCAGGCTTCCAGGTAAACAGAAAAGGACTTATTCGCAGTAAAATTTGGACTAAACTGCGAAAAGTGTTTAGATGAAACAATCTGGTTCCCAACTTTTTGGAGTAAGTTGAGGGTAAACCTAGGAACATATTCCAAAAGATACATGAGTTTGGATAGGGTTAAACCATGATAACTCAGTTATCTGGGATCTGGGGTACTTAGGGTAAATCTGAATTTCCTGTTTTCGAAAACAGAAAGAGACTTAGATACTGGGAGTTAGGGTTAGAATTCAATTTGGTTCCTGAAGACTTTTATCTTTAGAATAACTGGTAGGTTAAATCTGGATGGTCTGATCTTGATCTGGATCTAGAGAATAGATTTGGAGATTTTTAGGGTTTGGGAGAGATTAGGGTTCAACTGATCTGGCTACTGCTACAGGGATACATGCATGCAGGATTTTATGCAAAAACTTTTCACCCCCAAAACCAGGGTGTTACAGCTATATTATGAAAAGTGCTACCATGAGATGAGATATGAAAGAAAAGATTATTTTACAAACATCCATAATTCTTGACTAGTCTAGGTTGATAACAACACTACTATATGTATCTACTCTTACCTATGACTTGCTGAGTACGTAAGTACTCACCCTTGCAACATACAACCTAGTAGATGGAGCGTACCATGATCAAGAAGAAGGCGTGGAGAATTTCTTGGATCCAGATGAAGGAGAGCTAGTTCCGCCAGAACCCTGATGTGTGTTGTTCTTCCGTCAACTTCTTACTGTGGAAGGGACACCCATCATCCGCTGTGTAGAAGTTTTTATTTTTCTTTAACTAAACCTTGAATGCCGTGAAGGCATTGTAATCTTTTTATGTAATATTAAGGCTAGCAGGCCACGCTACTTAATATTTTTTAAGTTTTTTTGTTACAATGTGATAAACTCCTGTGCTTGACTTATCCTGGGAAGTCAATGGTATGCTTATATTGGGACCAGCTGCAGAGGGTTGGGTCTCCATGGGAGTAGTCGTAGTCCCACGGGAACACATGGTGACCGAGACTCGATTTTGCATATGGTGGAACTGACATCAAGTTCCGGACTTGTCTCTTCCATCCCTTGGTCGATGGACATGACCCGGGTAGGGGAAGACGTGTCCTCTTGACGTCTCTTCGGAATGTCTTCGCAACTGACCTCTTCCATTGGAACGGATCGCTAGGTGAAGGCATTTGTATATGGGCATAATAGTCGATATTGAAGTTGTTCTCGGAATCATATGCTCCAGACATTGCTCACCAAACCTCCGGATGAAGGGAAAGCACCATGAGAAAAGGCCCCACGGTTGGCGCCAGCTGTCGACGATTTGGACTCGGGGTCCTTAGTCGATCTTATGCAATGTTTGTGAGTTGCGGGACCTTTCAGGGCACTCCTCCAGGAAGGTAGAATGAGTAATATCTGTACGGGCACAAAGGATTTTATATAGGTTCGGGCCCTCGATGGTGGGAGTAATAGCCCTACGTCCAGTTGTGATTTCACTATATCAAATAAGATGTTTACAAGAGGGAAGAAGAGATGATCACAGGTGAAGATCTCTTCAATGTTAGTGTCTATCTAATTATATCTAAGTCTTCAGATTTATTGGATGCCTGGTAGTGCTTGTATGCTTGACTGAATAACTAACTGTTCTTAGAACGTCCATTGACTACCTTTTTATACTGGACAAAAGGGCGCCAATGCGAAACAGCCTTGGACAGTTGTTAGGATGCAGTTTTGTTAACCACACTTAACTTCCACGCAGGCTTAACACGTGCAATCAAGAGATAACCGCACATGTTAACCTCCTAGCGGTTGTCTTCATACGTGGAAAGATCTTCGTGATTCTCGGGATATGCCCATTCAAAGAGTTAGGCCTTCCCGAATTATTCTGGTCGCAGATAATCAACGACCCTCTGACCGCGCAATGTCTGCAGTCTCCTGACCGCGCACTATCTGCGGCATCATGATCGCGCAAGGGTTGTGATCATGAATTGTGTCCGCACCTTTCTGGTTGTCTGAGACCATAGCAACGGACTTATAGACACACGTCTAACCTGATTCTGTCTTAAACCAGACGTGTATTATTTTGAACTAGCTTGGGTGATAATCCTCGTCACGGATGCCTATCGCCAGGACCGTAACCACCGGGTGGTAGCGCCCGGGACGCAAGGGACGCCTGTCCCCGGGGCACCTATTGCCGGGACCGTGGCCACTGGGTGGCAGCGCCCGGGATTCGGGCGACTCCTGTCGCCTAGACCGCCACCACCGGGTGGCGGCACCCGGCACGCAGTGGATGCCGATCCCAGGGGCGCCTATTACCGGGGCCGTGGCCACCGGGTGGCGGCACCTTGGAGGAGGGGACACCTATCACCAGGACCGTGGCCACCGAGTGGTGGCATAGGGGACGCAAGGGACGCCTGTCCCCGGGGCACCTATTGCTAGGACCGTGGCCACTGGGTGGCGGCGCCCGAGACGCGGGAAATGGCTGTCCTTGGGGCACCTATTTCCGGGACTGTGCGGGCGGAGATTTCCCCCAACAGCAGCCCCCCATACCCGCTGGGCACACATTTATGTCCCGGGGGGGGATGGTTTATGTTGGGGGAAATCTCCACGCGTTCAAGTCCAGGTAAGCTCATGATGGCTCGGGGACAGTGGCCTCCGGTGCCTGCCCCGGGCGCCGCCTTTTAGGCACCCGGGACCGTGCACCCCGGGCATGTCCCGGGCGCCGCCATCTGCCCGGGGACAGCGGCCCCCGGTGCCTGCCCCGGGCGCCGCCATGTGGCCCCCGGGACCGTGCCCCCCGGGCATGTCCCGGGCGCCGCCATCTGCCCGGGGACAGTGGCCCCCGGTGCCTGCCCCGGGCGCCGCCATTTGGCCCCCGGGACCGTGCCCCCCGGGCATGTCCCGGGCGCCGCCATTGCCCGGGGGACAGTGGCCCCCGGTGCCTGCCCCGGGCGCCGCCATTTGGCCCCCGGGACCGTGCCCCCGGGCATGTCCCGGGCGCCGCCATTTGGCCCCCGGGACCGTGCCCCCCGGGCATGTTCCGGGCGCCGCCATTTGGCCCCCGGGACCGCGCCCCCCGGGCATGTTCCGGGCGCCGCCATTTGGCCACCGGGACCGCGCCCCCCGGGCATGTCCCGGGCGCCGCCATTTGGGCCACGGGACCGTGCCCCCCGGGCGAGTCCCGGGCGCCGCCTCCTAGGCTCCCGAGACCCTGCTCTCCGGAAGGGGTCCCAGACGTCACCGCCCTCCTAAAAGGTAAAATCCCTGTTTGTTTATCACGTGCAGGTCACGCGAGGGACGCCTCGGGAATCAGCGACCACCTGTCAAGCATCCAAGACGTTTGACCGGGAGAAGGACGATCCTACCCTTCAATCCGACGGTGGCTTCCGGGGTAGTTTAGGTTTTTTGCTTCTTTTTGGGGCTATAAATAGCCCTTGTACCCCTCTGTTGTAAAGGACCAGTTCATTATTATTTGGAATAGCTAATCTCACAGACGTGCTCCGGAAGCCTCTCCCCCGGAGAGAGCCTCCCCAGCCGACTCCGGTCGGGAGCGCGTCGACAGGACTAGGGCCCCCACCGGGACCCAAACCTGTATAAATCCACGTGTCAATTCTTGTGTTTGTCCGGCGGGGGAGGACCGGTCACCCGGTCAACCCGCGCTGCGTGATCTCCGCTAGGATCGTCTTCAAAACCTGCCGGGGTATTCTTAATACCACGACAGTTGCCGCCGACCGTGGGGACCCGTGACGAATCGCCATGGCTCCTCCGAGAACAAGGGCCCGCGCCCTTCCCGGTGACGCCGGTCCCCGTGACCTGGCGGCACCCGTCCGGGACGCTGCTGTTCCGGCGCTTCCGTCCAGAGGCGACCATTCCCAGGTACCGCCTCCCACCTTTCCTCTCAATCTGGGTGCCTCCACCTCCGGGTCGCTCCCGGCGGCCGCGGGGACCTCGGCCGGGACGAGTTTCCCCCCGACGGCTCCCCCGGCCCCTCGGGATGCCCTGTTGGAGGCTCTCGTAGAGGGCCAGCTCCGCGCCCAGCGCTCTATGGACGAGCTCCTTAGTGTGTTGGTGCGGCCTTCGGCCCCCACATTTTCGCCGCACCCGTATCCGGGGATCATGCCCCCGTTCATGGGATACCCAGCGGCCCCTCCGGCGTCGGGGGGGCTGTCTACCCCGTATGATCCCGCTGGGGGGTTCCCTCCCCCCGCGGGATATACTTCCGGACACTTCTCGGCACCCGGGCCTGTCCCGGTGCCGGGAGGCTTTTTCATGCCCGGGCCCTTCGTGGCACCAGGGGGGTACCCCGTCCCCGGCCCGCTTCCGGGGCTGGGGGGTCATTTCATGCCGGGGGTTATTCCTACGCCGGGAGCCAGTCCCGCCCCTCGCGTTGCGTTTACCGCACCGGGGCCGGTCGACAGAGCAGCTCCCGTGCCTCAGCGAACTTCCCCCCGCATTGGCTCCTTAACCCCGGACGTCGCCGAGGGGGCTCACCCCCCACCGGCTCCGGATGTCGCAGGGGCTTCCCCCTTTCCGACCCCGGTCGTTGCCACAGGGGCCCCCTCTTCGGATCCTAACGCCGCCCCGGGCGCCCCCTCCCCGGTTCCGGAGGGTGCAGGGACTCCCCCCTCTCCGGTCCCGGGGGCCGTCGCAGGGGGCTCCCCTCAGCAGGCCCCGGTAGCTTCCGGGCCGGCTGCTACAGTGCAGGAGCTCCCTCCCCCGGCGAAGCAGTTCCGCTTCTCCCGGGGGGAGGTTGAGCGAATGCATTCTCCCACCCGCGGGGAAGAGCTTCCCCCCGGTCGTTGTCGCAGGGAGCCTCGCTCTCGCACCGGTCGGGGGAAGAGACCCGCCGAAGAACCATCCTCCCCGGAGGGAAGCCCGGACGTCCGGGAAATCAGTCCCAGCCCGGAAGAGAAGCGTCGTCACCACCACTCTGGCGGCCCTCTTGGGCCGCTACCTGACTGGGATAACGAGGGGGCGTCCCCCGTTAAAGAAGACAGTGACTGGGGCTCCGCCCGGGAAGTGCAGGGGGCGAACCAGCCTCTATGTCGAAGACTCCGCAGCATCCGATGGCCGCGGCCCTACCGTCCCCCGCACATCGAGCATTATAATGGCGAGGTGGACCCTAACGAGTTCGTGCAGATCTACTCCACAGCCATCTCCGCGGCGGGGGGGGACGAGAGCGTCCAATGCAACGTCTTCCCCCTCTACCTTACCGGCATTGCCCGCTCCTGGTTTTACAATCTGAAGGCGGGCTCCATCAAGTCCTTCTCGCAGCTGAAGCGGGAGTTCTGCGCTAACTTTCAGGGAAATTACGTACGTCCCCTGGATTCTTCACAGCTATACACAGTGCGCCAGAGAACCGGGGAGACCATCAGAAGCTTCTTCAAGCGCTTTGCCCAAGTAAAAAGCAAAGTGGCCCACGTCCCGGACTCCACAGTGATCGAAGCCTGCAAAAGTGGGATCCTCCCGGGGGAACTCCACCGAAGACTCTCTCGAAGCTGCCCCTCCTCCGCCGACGAGCTCTTCAACGTACTCGAAAAGTACGCTCGCGCGGAGGAAGACGACATCTGGAAGAAGACCCAGGGGGCTCCTGCCCCCGCCGAGCGGGGGGCCCGGGACCCCCCCAGGCGCGCCAGGCAGGGGGGCCGTAGCGAACCACGGCCTCGGGACACTTTTGTCCTCGAGGGCGGAGGCGGCTCGCACGACCCCCCGAAGGGCAACCGCCCCTTTCCCAAGCCGAGAGGGGGGGGCAGCAGGTGCAGGAGGGGGAGCCTTCAGACGCTCTCCCCTTTCAAACTTCTCAGTGCCGCATCAACGTCATCGTAGGGGGGTCCGCCTCCGGGCGGGATTCCAAGCGCCAGCGCAAGGAGTACGCGCGAGAAGTTAAGGTAGTGGGGTGCTACACGCGTCCGTGCCGCCCAAGTGGTCGGACGTCCCCCTCACCTTTACGGCGGAAGACGCGCGAGGGGTTCGCTTCCCCCACGACGACGCGCTCATTGTCTCCGCGACAATCTACAACTGCCACTTGGCCCGCATCCTCGTGGACGGCGGAAGCTCCGCCGACGTCCTGTTCCTCAAAACCTTCAAGGAAATGCAGGTGGATGAGAAGCTCCTGCAACCAGCGGCAGGGCCTCTGCAAGGGTTTGTCCCGGGGAAGGCGATCCACCCCGTGGGCAAGGTAGATCTCCCGATCACCTTCGGCACCCCGGAGAACGACCGGACCGAGCTAGTCCTCTTCGACGTAGTGGACCTCCCCTCCTCCTACAATGTGATTATGGGGAGGACTACGATCAATCGGCTGGGGGCTGCCACCCACCAAAACTACTTGTGCATGAAGATCCCCGGGCCGCATGGCGTGATCAACGTCCGGGGGGATCAAGACATGGCCCGTGCTCTATACGAGCGAGCTGCTGCCACAATAGGAAGCGTCAACCTGATCAAGGCACGCGGGGGGGAGGCTCCCCCCCCGGACGTAGACGTCGCTGCGCCATCCCTTGGGAGGCCCCTCCTCAAGCCGCGTCCGGAAGGGGGCCTCCGGAAGATCCCGCTGTCCCTGGACAGCAGAGACCAAACTGTCCAAATCGGGGCATAGCTCCCCCAAGACCATGCAGCGCAACTCGCAGCCTTTCTGCGTGAAAACTCCGATGTTTTTGTGTGGAAGCCTTCGGACATGCGGGGCGTCGCCCGGGAGGTTATTGAACACAAGCTCGCGGTAACCCCCGGTCACCCCCCTATCAAGCAGAAGTTGAGGAAGCTCTCCCTCGAACGTCAAGAAGCCATCAAGACGGAGATAGCCCGGCTCCGAGAGGCGGGGTTCATCCGGGAAGTGTTGCACCCCGAGTGGCTCGCAAACCCCGTCCTCGTCAAGAAGTCAAGTGGCAAGTGGCGCATGTGCGTGGACTTCACCGACCTTAATCGCGCCTGCCCCAAAGACAACTTCCCGCTCCCGCGGATCGACCAGCTCGTTGACTCCACCGTGGGGTGCGAGCTGATGAGCTTCCTAGACGCCTACTCGGGATACCATCAAGTCCGGATGGCGGAGGGGGATGAGGAAAAGACGAGTTTTATAACTCCCCTCGGAACCTTCTGCTACCGCCATATGCCCTTCGGGCTCAAGAATGCGGGAGCCACCTTCCAGCGCCTTATGACGCTGGTCTTCAAAGATCAAGTCGGCCGCAACGTCGAAGTCTACGTAGACGACGCGGTCGTCAAAAGCCCCCGTGCAGCCTCCCACATCGACGACCTCGCAGAGACCTTCCGCAGCCTCCGCGCGTTCGGGCTCAAGCTCAACCCGGAGAAGTGCGCCTTCGGGGTGCGCGGGGGGAAGCTCCTGGGTTTCCTCGTGTCCCAGCGGGGCATTGAGGCAAACCCCGAGAAGATCCGGGCCTTCCTAGAGATGCCCCCGCCGCGCTCCGTCAAAGATGTCCAGCGGCTCTCCGGCCGCCTGGCCGCGCTCAGCCGCTTCGCCTCCCGTTTGGGGGAGCGGGGCCTCCAGTTCTTCAAGATCCTCCGAGGGCTTGAGGGGTTCCGCTGGACCCCCGAGGCCCAGGAAGCCTTCAACGACCTCAAGAAGTACCTCTCGAGCCCTCCAATGCTCGTGAGTCCGTCTCCGGAAGAGCCCTTGCTCCTCTACCTCGCCGCGACCCCCGTCGCCGTCAGCGCGGTCTTGGTGAAGGAGCAAGGGGGGCAGCAACGTCCCGTGTACTACGTCAGTGAAGCCCTCCAAGGGGCCAAGACTCGGTACACGGAGATGGAGAAGATTTGCTACGCTCTCCTCATGGCGTCCCGGAAGCTCCGGCATTACTTCCTGGGGCACCCCATCACCGTTCCGTCGTCCCTCCCCCTGGGGGAGGTACTGCGGAATAAAGAAGCCACCGGCCGGATTGGGAAGTGGGGGGCCGAGCTTGCCCCCTTCTCCCTGTCCCTTACCGGCCGCTCCGCAATCAAGTCGCAGGTCCTCGCCGACTTCATCGCAGAATGGACTCCCGCCTCTGGGTCCGGGAACGAAGATCTCCCTGTGCCACCCCGACGCAGTGACCATTGGACCCTGCTGTTTGATGGGTCGCTGTGTCTCGCTGGGGCTGGCGCGGGGGTAGTCCTCCGGAGCCCCGAGGGGAAGGAGCTCGAGTACGCCGCGCGGCTCGAGTTCCCCGCAACCAACAACGTCGCCGAATACGAGGCTCTGCTCCTCGGGATGCGCCTTGCGCGCTCCCTGGGGATCCGGCGCCTACTAGTGAAGGGAGACTCTGAGCTTGTTGTCTGCCAAATGGACAAATCTTACCTGTGCCATGACGCAAATTTAAGTCTTTACTTGCAGGAAGTACGAAAAATGGAGAAACACTTCGACGGCCTTGAGGCCCGGCATATCCCGCGAAGGGAGAATGACCGGGCTGATGCTTTGGCCCGGGCGGCAAGCGCCCAGGAAACGCTCCCCAAGGGGGCCTTCTTGGAAACAATCACGAAGCCCTCGGTGGCCTCCCCGGACGCAGGCCCCGAGCCTCCGGTCCCGGAGGTCGCCGAGATCATCCGGCCGTCGTCATGGATGGATCCCCTCATCTCCTTCATCAAGGGGGAGGGGGACCCTCCCAGCGAGACCGAGGCTAAGCCCCTCCGGGCCAAAGCCCGGGCATATCTCTTGCTGGAGGGAACGCTCTACAAGCGGGGGGCTTCAGCCCTCCTGCGCTGCCTCCTCCGGTCGGAGGGACTTCAACTCCTGGAAGACATTCACGCGGGGAGCTGTGGTTCTCACCTAGCCCCGCGTGCCATCGCCGCCAAGGCCCTTCGGCAGGGCTTTTACTGGCCTACAGTCATGCGCGACGCGCGAGACCTTGTCTCCGCGTGCGAAGCATGCCAGAAGATGGCCAAGGGCTCGAATCTCCCCCCTGTAGCGCTGCGGACTATCCCCATCACTTGGCCCTTCGTGCGCTGGGGGATGGACCTCTTAGGGCCTTTCCCCCCAGCGCCCGGAGGATACAAGTTTGCGGTGGTCGCGGTCGACTACTTTACAAAGTGGGTTGAGGCGGAGCCCTTGGCTAGCATCACCTCCCGGGCCGTTCAGCGGTTTTTCTGGAAGAACGTCGTTTGTCGTTTTGGTGTCCCCCGGGAAATTACCGTGGACAACGGGACCCAATTCGACTCGGCTTATTTCCGGGAATTCTGCGAAGGCCTGGGGGTCGTCATCCACTTCGCCTCAGTGGCCCATCCCCAAAGCAACGGGGCCGTCGAGAGGGTCAATGGCGTAATCCTACAGGGGTTACGCCGGAGACTCGAACAGACCACTTCCAAGCGGGGCGCGTGGGCAGAGGAGCTCCCTAGCATCCTCTGCTCGATGCGCATGACCCCGTCCCGGGCCACAGGGCGTGCTCCCTTCTCCCTAGTCTACGGGGCGGAGGCAGTCCTCCCCCCGGAGATCGGCTTCCGGTCGCTGCGGGTCGAGCTCCTGAACGGAGCCACGACCGCAGCCTACCGGGCCAACGAAGACAACCGGCGGCTGGAAATCGACCTCGTGGAGGAGGAACGCGACCGAGCGCTCCTCCGCCACGCCATCTACGAGCGCGAGATGTCGCGCGCATACAACCAGCGCGTGCGCGAGAGAGCTTTCCGCCTTGGGGACCTTGTCCTCAAGCGCGTCACAGACCCCCAAGCCCAGGGTAAGCTCTCCCCCAAGTGGGAGGGCCCCTACAGGATCTCCGCTGTCCTAGGCTCGGGGGCCTACAAGCTCTCCAACCTTGAAGAGCAGGAGCTGAAGCACACCTGGAACTTGCGTTTACTTCGCAAGTTCTACGTCTAGCCTAGCGGGCCTGTCCCCTCCCCCGGGGCGGTCACGCCGGAGGGGGAGGGGGGACACTGTAGCTTCCCTTTTTCCCCCTTCGCGGCTTCGCAAGGGGGCTTTGTATATTTCATTAATAAATGCATAGCCTTTGTTCTTCAACTGTCTCACTGCAGGTTGTTTTTGTTTACCGCCCCTAGTGGTGATGCCCTCCCCGCGAGGATGCCTTCCCTGTGAAGATGCCCTCCCCGCGAGGATGCCCTCCCCGTGAGGAAGTGGTCCCTGCCCCAGCAAGTCCCTCCTGGAGGGCGGCTTACGAACAGCCCTCGTGAACTGAGGGTGTAAGCGGCAACCCGGTCCCCAGCGGCCGCGGTAACGAGTCACTTTGGGAGATTAGTCCCCTACCCAAACACTCAAGACCCGTCTTCGGGCACTTCCTCCTCCGGGAGTAGACGCTCTCCTCAGCGGGACGTCTAATGGCTTTCTGGATTATCTTCCTCCTCCGGGAGTCGACGTTATTCCCGGCTCCCCGTTCTCACGGCGACCGGAAGATCAGCCCCTTGCGGCTTGATTGGATCTATCTTCCTCCTCCGGGAGTCGACGTTATTCCCGGCTCCCCGTTCTCACGGCGACCGGATGATTATCTCTCGAAAACGATATTCCCGGCTCCCCGTTCTCACGGCGACCGGACAATTGCTTTACGAAGATATGGGTTTCTCAGATATATTTTCCCCCGGACACATCATTCCCGGTTCCCCGTTCTCACGGCGACCGGACGAAGTCTCCTGGGAAGCTCCCCTCCGGAGGTCTTATTGGCTTTTCATGAGCCCCTTCCGCGCCTTGTTCTCGGTTCCCCGCTCTCCCGGCGGCCGGATGAACCTCTCCCGGTGCCCCCGGGCACCTCGGAAGGTCCCTCCCTCGGAAATCCTGTTTTTACAATTTTCTAACTTAGAAAATATTTCTACAGGTTATGCTCCCCCCGGGGACCCTGTTACCCCCACAGCACGCGGAGGCCTCCTCCCGCCCGCTGTGGGCGGGGGGGGACAGGGGGCCCCCGGGTCACCCACGAAGAAACTTAGCTCATCCTTGTTAAGATGAGTCGTCCAGACCATCCAAGAAGAAAACAAAGAGGCAATAAAAAGAAACAATGCGCTTTATTGATCAACAAACCCGGAGGACATCTTCCCCCTCCGGTGGGTTTCGGAAATGATACAACCCGGGTCCTAACCCGGGGGATTTTCTACGAGCCTAAGGCCCCTACGCCTAAAGCTCCCGGAGGCGCTCCCTCAGCTCCCGGGCCAGGTCCCTGTACAGCGCCCGGACGCGACGCTGAGAATCCCGAAGCACGTCTTCGGGCCAAAACTCGTACCCAGCCGGCGGAAGTATCCAGAGAGGAGGTATCATATGGGCCTTCGGGCGCGGGGGAGTTAATTCAGCACGACTGTTGTCAAAATTATCCAAGTGCCACTCCGGGCACCACCTCAACCGGACAGGCTCCCGGGCAGTACCCCCGTCGCGCTCCCCGGAGACGAGGCTCAACAAAATCAAAGCCGCTTGGGCGTCCCCCGGAGAGCCCCTCCCGGACCGTTGCCCGGGAGTAACCCCCCGGGAACCCTGGTAACATTTCATTGCAAAGACTTAGAAAAATTTCAAATATATTTCATTGCAAAATGTTTTTGTACAAGTGCCCGGGGCTTCTCCTAAGAAGCTGCCGGAATCAAAATGTCTAACAAAATAAAAAGGGGTCCTAGCTAAAGACCCGGGGGAGGCTCATACTTTGGGATAGGGGTCCTCCCCCCGGGGAGCTTCGTCCGTGGCCGGGGCAGGGACATCCGCGGCCGGAGGCGCCGGTGTCGGGAACCACGTCCGGATGATCCGGTCGTAGAACCCCTCCGCCAACAGCTCCACCTCGCGGCGCGTTGGCTCGAAGGCCTCCGGGAAGCCCCGCGGGATGCGCCCCCCGATCGCCCGGGCGCCGACCCCACGGTAGTCAACGAGCCCCGCGGCGGCCGCGATGACGGGGACCGCCCGGCCCCGTGCCCGGACGTCCGCCGCCTCCGGGATGGCGGAGACTTGTGCGTTAAGAAAACGCACAGCCTCCGCGAGGGTCGCCGGGGGCACCTCCGGGCCGCTCCCGGAGCCCAGGCTAACGCCAAGGCTTTCCAAGGCCGAGCGGACGGAGCGGCCCGCGTCTGACAGCGCCCGGACGCTGGAGCTCTCGAGCTCCCGGAGCGCCTTCTCCCGCACCTTGGCCTCCTCCCGGAGGCGGATGTAGGCGCCCTCCGAAAGGTGCACCTGCGCCCGGGCCCGGGACAGCTCATCCAGAGCTTCGTCCCGCTCCCGGAGGGCCGCCTCCCGCTGCTCGACGCAGGCCGCGGCCCGGCTCTCCGCCTCCTTGAGCAGCCGGGTGACCCGCTACTCAAGGCCCCAGGTAACAGTCGCTACCTACAAAATGCATAAAGAGTTAGAAAAATCTTAAGTGCAGGAAAAAAGCCGATGTTGAGAGCTCGAGTTACCTGGGCTCCGAGGGACTCGAGCCCCTCAAAACGCTCATGGAGCGTTCCTCCTGCTACGAAGGCCTGCACCTTCCGGTTGTGCAGGCCCTCCGCGTAGCGGGCCACCTCGCCCGCGGGAAGTAGGGAGGTGTCTTGCCCGGCCCTCCTGTCGCGGCCGGGAGAGGGCCCCCGGACCTCTGAATCCGGGAGCACGGCCGGCGTCGCCGGCGTCTTCGTCGACGAAGTTTCCTCCGAAGACGAAGACGAAGATTGGGCGGGGATCTCCGCCCGGGGGGGGATCATCGGGCCTTTCCCCGCCCCGGGCCGGAGGGCCCTCGGAGCCTCCTACTCCGGGGGGACCTCGAAGACTGAGGGGCTCCCCCCCTCTTCGTCAACCGGCCAGAGGCGCGGGGGCGCCGCCCCCGAAAACCTCACCTCTAGCCTCTCCGGCGCCAATGCCGCTGGGAGAGGCGAGAGGAGCGTCACGCAAACTGGCGACGGGGCGTAGTCCGCCGAATCGGACCCCGCCCCATCGACAACAATCTCCTTCCCCCGGGCCTCAACGGGGGCCTCCGGGGGCGGAGGCGTCGCCTCTGCCCGGGGCGCCGCCCGGGCATGTTCGGCTCCGGGAGTCGCGTCCTTCCCCCGTTTATGAGACCCGGGGGTGGGAAGGGGCTTCCTCTCCGGAAGCCTGAGCCCGTAGGCCTCGGCCACCAAGTTCCGGGGAGGCCCCTCCCCCACGAGGCGCACGATGCGCTCGTGTTCGTCGGCGAAGTACCTCCCCAGGAGGTGCTCCGCCTTGTCCCTCGCCGCCGGGTACGGGCGCACTGCAAGAGGTAAAAAGTTAGTCAATTTCTCATAAAAAACTGCAAGTACAAAAATGCAGGGGACTTACGCCGCGTCACCGGCTTGACCGGAGGCCGCTGCTCCGGGCCCATGCCGATCCCCCTTCCCCCGCGTGAGAAGGGGGAAAGCCGCAGGAGCGCCAGCTCCTCCGCGGCGTCCCGCATCGAGCGGGCCTTCTTTGCCAACACCACCTTCCCGAGGAGCTCGAACTCCTCGTCCGTCCACACCGGCGGCTTCGGTGCGGATGATCGGCTGTAGGTGGGAGGCTCCGGGGCGTAGACCACCGCCTCGTCCCGGACCCGGAGGTAGAACCACCTCCGGAGCCAGTCCCCCCAGTGGTCCCGGGAGGCCACCGCCGGGTAGTCCGCCACCCGGGAGGGCAGCATTTGGACCATCACCGAGCCGAAGGGGGACTTCGGTCCTCCCTTCACCAGGTGGGAGCTCCGCGCCGCCGGTTCATAGAAGTACCGGAAGGCGCGGAGGGTGGGCTCCCGCCCGGTCGCTGTCTCGTAGAGCCATATAAAAAGGCCCATACGGACGAGCGCGTTCAGGGTGAGGTGGTTGAGAGCCACCCCGTACTCTTTGAGAAACTCCCGGAGCATCGGATGCACCGGGAGCCGGAGCCCCGCCTCGAGGAAGGCCTCGAAGGCCACGACCTCCCCGGGCCTGGGGCGGGGGGCTCCGTCCTTCTTTAGGGGGACCCGGATGTCCCCCTCTTCGACGACGCCCTTCTTGACCAGGGACTCCGCGTCCGAGGCCGAGAACTCGGAGGCCCAAAGGATATCCACGGGGATTTCCTCCGGGGGCACCTCCGTGGTCTTCGCTCGACCTTTGGGCGCCATTAGGTGAGTTCTTTGTTTTTCGGTGGCTAAGTTTTCAGGTGGCTGTCAACAACTCTCGGACGCTCGCTACCGGAAAAGGCCACCGGAGAAACTACCGGAAGAGCGCTACCGGGAGAGCTGAAGCTGGAGTTGAAGATTTGGAATGAGCTTCCGGGGCCCCCTAGGGCCCTATTTATAGAGGCTGGCCGTGATCTAGATGCGCGCCACGTGGCCCCCTCGGGGCAATCTGGGCCACTGAAATTCAAACCGTGCGCGGGAAACGAAGGGACAGGCGCGTAAATCGAGACGCCGGTTCGAACCGCGCGTGCATTTATTGTGAAAACGGCGCGGCCATAAAGCGCCCGGCACAGAAACCGAAGCGTCGCCGGGGCTCCGGCGATTTTCGTCCGGAGTTTTCGTCCGGAGATTTTCCCGGTACCGTAACCATTCCCTCCGGGGGCTCAAGCTTCGTCCCCGGAGGGCTGGGCTGCTGTTGGGGGAAATCTCTACGCGTTCAAGTCCAGGTAAGCTCATGATGGCCCGGGGACAGTGGCCTCCGGTGCCTGCCCCGGGCGCCGCCTTTTAGGCACCCGGGACCGTGCCCCCCGGGCATGTCCCGGGCGCCGCCATCTGCCCGGGGACAGCGGCCCCCGGTGCCATGTGGCCCCCGGGACCGTGCCCCCCGGGCATGTCCCGGGCGCCGCCATCTTCCCGAGGACAGTGGCCCCCGGTGCCTGCCCCGGGCGCCGCCATTTGGCCCCCGGGACCGTGCCCCCCGGGCATGTCCCGGGCGCCGCCATTGCCCGGGGGACAGTGGCCCCCGGTGCCTGCCCCGGGCGCCGCCATTTGGCCCCCGGGACCGTGCCCCCCGGGCATGTCCCGGGCGCCGCTATTGCCCGGGGACAGTGGCCGCCGGTGCCTGCCCCGGGCGCCGCCATTTGGCCCCCGGGACCGTGCCCCCCGGGCATGTCCCGGGCGCCGCCATTTGGCCCACGGGACCGTGCCCCCCAGGCATGTTCCGGGCGCCGCCATTTGGCCCCCGGGACCGCGCCCCCCCGGCATGTTCCGGGCGCCGCCATTTGGCCCCCGGGACCGCGCCCCCCGGGCATGTCCCGGGCGCCGCCATTTGGGCCACGGGACCGTGCCCCCCGGGCGAGTCCCGGGCGCCGCCTCCTAGGCTCCCGGGACCCGGCTCTCCGGAAGGGGTCCCAGACGTCACCGCCCTCCTAAAAGGTAAAATCCCAGTTTGTTTATCACGTGCAGGTCACGCTAGGGACGCCTCGGGAATCAGCGACCACCTGTCAAGCATCCAAGACGTTTGACCGGGAGAAGGACGGTCCTACCCTTCAATCCGACGGTGGCTTCCGGGGTAGTTTAGGTTTTTTGCTTCTTTTTGGGGCTATAAATAGCCCTTGTACCCCTCTGTTGTAAAGGACCAGTTCATTATTATTTGGAATAGCTAATCTCACAGACGTGCTCCGGAAGCCTCTCCCCCGGAGAGAGCCTCCCCAGCCGACTCCGGTCGGGAGCGCGTCGACAGGACTAGGGCCCCCACCGGGACCCGAACCTGTATAAATCCACGTGTCAATTCTTGTGTTTGTCCGGCGGGGGAGGACCGGTCACCCAGTCAACCCGCGCTGCGTGATCTCCGCTAGGATCGTCTTCAAAACCTGCCGGGGTATTCTTAATACCACGACAGTTTAGATCGCCAGGAACATCTCCCCTGAAGGGAAGCTACGGAGCGTGGGGGCACTTTAGCTCCAGTGCTTGTGCCGCCGGTCATCATGATCCCGCGGATCTCGATTTGCATGTGCCGCCGGCAATCATGGCTTCACATAATTCGATTTTTGGCGCCGCATTTCCTGCACATCTCTTCGATTCGCGCGTGATGTTTGAAATCAACAGTTCGGATCAACCCCGAAGGGACTCGTGTCGCCCATCAAGGCCGGACTAGGCCATATAAATAGGGCCCCGGGCGGCCCAGAGGGCTCACATCCAAATCCTAGCACCAAAGTCCTCTCCAGCGAACAAAGCTTCTTCTGGAGATCTAACTCCCGGTAACCCTTGCCCGATGGTGTTCACCCAAACAGATGGCCCCTAAAGGACACACGAAGGCCGCCGAAATGCCTCCGGAGCAAGTCACCGCGGACTTCCTCGGGGTGACCGAGTTCACTCCGGGGGGTCTCGAGTCCCTCGTGGACCGGAGGGTCTTCGCGGACAGGAACGTCCGAACCCCGGGAGGAACGAGATGACCCCTCGCCCCCGGCCCTGGGAGGTGGTCGTCTTCGAAGCCTTCGTGGAGGCCGGCCTCTGGCTCCCAGTTCACCCGTTGCTCTGGGAGTTCCTTCAGGAGTACGGTGTGGCTCTAAACCACTTAACGGCCAACACCCTCGTACAAATGGGTCTCTTTATTTGGCTCTCCAAGACAGCCACAGGACGGGAGCCAACTCTCTGGTTGCTCTGGTACTTCTACAAGCACTCGGCAAGGATCTTGTACGTGATCACGGGAGGGCCCAAGTCCGCCTTCAGCGCTAGATTTGTGCCTCCTTCCTCTAAAAGTGATTTGCGTAAAAAATTGCAATGCTTAGATCAAGGTAACAAATTGGTAGAGGAGTACTACCAAGAGCTTCAAATAGGCATGTTGCGTTGTGAGGTGGAGGAAATCGAGGAGGATAAAATGGCTCGTTTCTTTGGAGGGTTAAGGCATGATATACAAAATATTATTGATTACAAGGACTATCACGATGTCAATAGATTGTTCCAGCTTGCTGTTTTAGCAGAAAAAGAATTGCAGGGACGACAACAGTGGCCACGGAGCAACTTTGGTAGTACCTTCACCCCAAGACAGGCGTCAACCAAATCAGAGCCACCTCCTGCTGTTCGGTCTACTGCCCCCTCGACCAGTAGGGCGCGTTCAGTAGCACCATTACCACCGCCACGTACACCCGAGGTAAGCAAAACTTCTAATGTGCAGGCACTAGCGAAGTCGTCTTCATCTGTTGTCTCCACAGGACGTACAATAGGTATCATATGCCACCGTTGCAAGGGGATGGGCCATGTCATGAAGGACTGCCCAAGTCAGCGAGCTTACATTGCGACAGACGATGGTGGGTACGTTATGTAACATCCCAAATTTTGCCATCTCTTTAGCTTGCCAGTCAGCATATCTTCATTGGATTCTTGGATGTCTCAACCCCATTTTTGATCTTAATCTCAGAATTATGATCTCAGGTATTCCACTACCTTAACTTAAAAAGTTGGCAGCTAAACTCCGCCTCTCAGACCATTTTCGCTTTTTAGTCCAGAAGTATCGCAGATCAGTTCTTTTCAGATTTGTCAGAAGCCCAAAAAGACTAAAAGTCTTAGACCATCTCCAAACTTTGATCTGATTTAGTGAATATCTCCCATTCACTATTCTGAACATTTTTCCCTTCTGGAAGAATTCCAAAAGATCAACCAAAACCCTAGTTTCAGCCTCGCCAAAGTTTCAAACCCTAATTACACTGTTTACCCTAATTACCCTGTTTTCGATTTTTGTCAAAACCACCAGATCTTATCGGATTTTACCATTTTTCCTGCTGGATGAGTCCAAGTGATTTAGTAACACTCATCCGCAAAACGAGATCTCAGATCATCCCTTTAGATCTCCAGATTTGCAAATAGGCCCAAATTCCCGAACTAAATTCCTTACAGATTGGTCCAAATCCCTTGCAGTTCAGTCCAAACCTCGCAACGAGGCCCCTGTGCCATTTTTGACCACGACCAGAGCTCCAGCATCGTTCGACCAGAACCCCGCCACCTCGCCTCGCTGCAAGAACTCGCCGCCGACGAAGTTTCCCGCGCAGCCACCACCGCCGCCACGTAGGACCACCTGTGCCCAACCGTGCCGCCACCGTGGAGCACCTCAACTGCGCCTGTGCCGTGTTTTCCTCGCGCGCGCGCGTGCTCCAGCAGCAGCAAAGCAGCGCCACGTTGCAGCCATGCCGAAGCCAGTGATCCCGTCGCCCAGCTCCAGCCGGATTTGCCGTGATTCCCCTCGCCTGGCACAGTCGTTGCCGCGTCCCAACACCATCTCGATTCCCCCTCCGGTGTCAGTCACGCGCATCTGGTTTGATATACTTCAACTCCCGAGAGCTCAGCCCATCGCCTATATAAGCCCCCCCTCAACCGCAGCATTACTTCGCACCACTCCCTCAGCTGCATTGCTTTAGCTTCTAGCACCAGAGAGCAGCAAATTCCCTAGCGCCGCCGTGAAGACCTTCTTCTCCGGTGAGTTGCTTTTGAGGCCACCGTCGCCAGCTTCGCCCGTAGCTCCTCTCTCCAAACCAAGGCCACCAGTGAGTTACTATCAACTCCCTCTCTGTGTCATAGCATCTAATTGGCCCCCGGCGAACCCCAACGCCGGCGATCGCCGGAAAAGCCCAAATCCCCTGTTTCCTCAATGCTGCCCGATTCAATCCAAATCAGCCCTCGTGCTAGTGGAAGAAATTGTTCAGCACACTCCCTTTAGCAAGCCTATGAGTTTGGATTTCAAAATTGAGCCAAGATTGTGGCTTTCCCAACTTTGCGTGCCACCAGTGAACTGGCCCTCGTTGCCAGGCCAATCCGGCCATCCCCCAACCAAATTAACCTCACCAATAGTTCCCTCACTTCACCCTCTCACTCCCTAAGCAAGAAATTGAGTTCAAACTCTCTGAATCGAAAACGCCCAATTTAGGAGTCGTCTTCTCCAGTGCCGGTCGCTGGAATCTTTCCCCGGCCGATCTAGCTCCGGTCACTTTGTCCCTTAGATAGACTCCAGTACCCTGAGCAATATTGTATACTAGCTTGACTACTAAATCGACCTGAATCAAGAGATATCCCAATGCCAAGATCACTGTCCAGTAGCTCAGTTCATGTCCAGACCACTGTGTTTACTCACCGGATTTATCCACCCTACGGCCACTTTCTGCCCTTGGACCTGTTGAGTGTTTTGTTCCTGTTATCAAGGCCTAACCCCCAGACAAAGTTGTGCATCAATTGGAGCCCTGAGTCAAAAGTTATGCCATGCCCTAGTTTCTGGCCATGTCCAGCACTGTGTCAGTGCATGTCCACCAGTGGCATTGAATGATTTAGACCTGTTACACTTGAGCAATTGAAATGCCACCTTGTCCATTAGATTCCTGGAGTTGTACTCTACATCTTTCTCTTCTGCCACTTCTCCAGAAAACCTACCTAAGACCAATTTAAGGCTATGTCTTGCCGTGGACCGAATGTCAGCCTTTCAACATTCAACTCCTTTTGAGCCCATCTCTTCAATCAACATCCAAGTGACCTTGCCCAAACCTTTCCCCTGCATGCATGATATATTTTACGTATCATTTCCATAAAGGCTATCTTTTGTGTGCTTATGTAGTGTATGTGTGTATTATCTGTATCCGCCGTGGAACCAGAGATTGAAGGAGCGGAAGAAATCTTCGAAGAATCATCTAAGTAACTAGACCCAACATTGCAAGGCAAGTCTCAATCCCTTGATCATGTCTAACCTAATATTTTGAAAGGAAGTATGTTAACTGTTTTCAAGTATATGCATGCCTTAGATTCAAATAAGAGTTATGTTTTAATGAAATGATTAGGTATGACCTAAATAACTGTAAAGCCCCTTTTGACATTGAATATCCATGCACCCTTGTCACCCTAGAATATCATGCTTAGGCTATGCCATGCTTGAGATTATATGTTAAATGTTGAATGGTCATATGTGAGAAAAGCATATTCAAAACCCTTTTTGTGAAAGAAAATGTGATTGGAATTGATAGTGAGTATGGTTTGATTGGATGGTGCTGTGTGCGCACTGGGAATGTGAAAGACTCCTCACTAAAGATTCATAAGGACTAGAACCTTGTGTTGTACTTCCATGCGGCATGAAAAACGTACCAACCACTTGCCCGGAATGGGACAGGTGCAACTTAGTAGCTTTCTTTAGTATTAGCTTTTCCCTGCAATGGTTGTCGATCCAGTTTCTTGCGGGAGTTGGTGGGCCGCAGAAGGCCATGAGTGATGTGAGTTCAGAAAAATCATGAGAGGAAAAGGTGGAAAGAAGGAAGACGTCCTATGCCAGATTAAGTCGTGCGCGGCTGTAAGCAAGAGAGGCTATGTGTCTTGCGAGAACATAGACCCAGGCTAGGAAGTAAGGCAGTGGGGAGGACCCACAACGGTACTTGAGACTTAACTGTCTATTTATCGGGCAGGGAATTGTTAATGCTCGGACTGTAAACTGTTGTGTCGCTTCAGCCTTGTCACATGAGTAAAAGTCGCGTGGAGCTGGCCTGACTTGAAAGCTGAGTGATCAGTGGATTAAGGTGGTACACCTTTGCAAAGCTTAAAAAGTATCAGATACTCTGAGCTCCCAGGTTATGGAGTCTACGCGCGGTGGATTTTATCCACGTCGATGCAGCACAAGTAGGTTTTGGAAGATTTTTCACAAAACCCGAATAAAGTGGTGACTCATGAAAGACCGCCACACATAACATTACTGAAAATCTAGCTTAGGATTTTAAAAGTCTCGCTTTTGAAAACAAAACCTTTTCTTCAAAACAAGAGTGAAAATCTAATCTATTCTTATATATATAAAGCCAAGACCCCTTTCCTTGAAAGCCCCTCATTTATATACCTGCATTCTCTTAACGAGACTTGCTGAGCATCGTGGAAAAATATGCTCACCCTTGCCTTTTCACACAAAATTCAGAAGAAAGAATTTGAGGATCCTGATTCCTTTAGCCTTGAGCACCAAGAAGAGGAAGGAACCTTTCCAGACGATTTGAGCTTCTAGGAGGGTCATGTGCCAAGTTGAGTCCGATGTGGTGAAGGCCCGAGCCAAACCGCTGCAGAAGGAAATGAAGACCTTCGTTGTTGCTTTTGTGTTACATTTCTGTGTTCGGTACTCGATACCGTTTCTTTTTTATTCTTGATTTTGAAAAACTCTCTACTTTTGTATCAACTTTAATTAATGCCATTCTTGGCTTTATGATAATGTAATAGTGGTCCTCGTGACCTTGTACTTGTTTTATCTATTTGCTTTATGGTTTAAAGTAAATTCTGTTGTTGTGAGCTATGCCCTAAATCCCTGTCTAGTGCTGTGATTTGAATCTTCAGCCACCGAGTTCATCGCCGATTTTCATCACTTTTCGGCCATCTCCTGCCCTAGATCCTGTTGAGTTATTTGTTCCCGTGAGTTGAGCCCTTGAACTGCATTTTATGCTTAGCCTTAGGTTTTGACATTGTCAGCCTATGCCAGAGCTTGTCAGCTAGTGGCATTAGCTCTTTTCACCTCTTTTTAGTTGTGCAAATTGAAAATAACCTTGTCCCTTAGACTTGTGGAGTTGTAATCTACATTTTATTCTACTGCCACAAGTTGAGATAGTCCCTCTGTCATTCATCGACCCTATGTCGATGCCTTGAACCGAATGTCGACCTAAAGACGTTCGCTGTTTTTGAGCGAATCAGTCGCAACCTTGATATCATTCTGATATTTTGAGACATTTGGAACCTTGTAAACCTTTGACAACTAATCTTAACCTTGGTTTCCATATCTTAATCTTAACCCTAATCAACTTCTAAACCCAATCATTTCAGAATCATCAAGGCATTCATCTTTGCATTATTGCATATAGTATAATAATGTATTGAAAAGATTGTGATTCTTGGTTGTTTGTTTGATTGGAGAATAGATCATGAGCCATAGTTTGAGAACTTCACTGCTGATCCTACGTCAACTGCTGTCTCTTACGACGCGGAAGGCAAGTCATAGTTTTGATCATCTTGAACCCATATTTTATGAATTGCTATGATATGACCTTGAATATAAGTAATACTGCATGTGAAAGAATGGTTGAGATATATTTTGGTAGTACAAAGCTGGATGCTTGTGAAATGTGAAAAGATCAAATAGTGAGCCATGAACTATTATAAATGTACTTATATATATTCATGAAATAGAACCCCTAGCCGTGACCAGAATTTGGTTATGGAATGGTGGTACTAGCACTGGTTGTGCTTGGTTGCACTGGATGTGCAGGCACTGTAGGTGCATGGTATGTGTGGTATGATCTGGTCACTAGCATATAAGGACTAGAACCTTGTGTTGTGCGTCTAGTGGCATGAAACACGTGCTAACCGCAAGCCTGGTATGGACAGGCCTGAACAAGTACTTATGTGGATCGCACATGAAACCCCTGCATGAGATGGAAAATAATACACTGATTTCACGGAGTGCGGCTCCTCCATGTATCACTGAATGTGATTTGATTATGCACGCTAACCCAGTAATGGGAAGAGGCTTGGGGGTGGGGGTATATCCTGCAACAAATTGTGGTTCGTGAGAGATCCACAGGGTCAGGGGTGAATTGTAAGTGAAACACAACAAAAGTTCTTGTTATCTCCACCTTGCCACTCACAGTATGAAGTGAGTCAGGGGTCCAATCCTTGTGATAGGAAAGGCTTGAAAGTGGAATATCTTGCTGGTAAATTGGTACCTCTCTGCATAGTTAAAGACGTATTCGAATACTCCGAGCTCCCGGGTTTATATGAGTCTGCTGCGGTGGATTAAATCCACGGCGTGTGACACAAGTATGTTTTCTAAATAAAATTTGATAAGTCAAGATTACCCGAATGACATGTGTTGTCATGATAAGGGGTGCTACCGTGGGCTGTCGTGTGTCGACGTGTCGCGGTAGTGCTATAATCTAGTGAACATAAATATCGATGTTATGTTATGAAAGGTGCTGCCATAAGATGAGATGAGATGTGATGAGATATGAAAGAAAAGATTATTTTACAAACATCCATAATTCTTGACTAGTCTAGGTTCATAACAATACTACTATATGTATCTACTCTTCCCTATGACTTGTTGAGTACGTAAGTACTCACCCTTGCAACTTACAACCCAGAAGATGGAATGTACCAAGATCCAGAAGAAGGCGTGGAGAACTTCCAGGACCCAGAAGAAGGAGTGCCAGATCCACCAAATCCCTGATGTGTTGTTCTCCCGTCAACTTCTTACTGTGGAAGGGACACCCATCATCCGTTGTGTAGAAGTTTTATTTTGCTTTAACTAAACCTTGAATGCCGCGAAGGTATTGTAATCTTTCTATGTAATATTAAGGCCAGCAGGCCACACTGTTTAATATTTTGTAAGTTTTTCTACTGCAATGTGAATATACTCCTGTGCTTGACTTATCCTGGGAAGTCAAGGGTATGCTTGTATGGGACTAGCTATACCCAGCTAGGTCTCCACAGGAGTAGTCGTAGTCCAGTAGGTCTCCACAGGAGTAGTCGTAGTCCAGTTTCGGGGCGCGACAGTATGACGATGTGTTCCCCGCTGAGGTGCCCCCGGGACTACCACCTATTCGAGGTATTGAGCATCAAATTGACTTGATCCCGGGAGCGACGTTGCCAAACCGTAATGCATATAGGACCAATCCAAAGGAGACTAAGGAAATTCAACGACAAGTCCAAGAGCTTTTGGACCGTGGGTAGGTGTGACAAAGCCTTAGTCCTTGTGCTATTCCTGTTCTTTTGTTCCTAAGAAAGACAGTAGTTGGCGCATGTGTGTGGATTGTAGAGCCATTAACAATATCACAATAAGGTATCTTCATCCTATTCCTAGGTTAGACGACATGCTTGATGAGTTAAGTGGTTCTATTATCTTCTCAAAAGTCGACTTGTGTAGTGGGTACCACCAAATTCGAATGAAATTGGGAGACGAATGGAAAACTGCTTTTAAGACCAAGTTTGGTTTATATGAGTGGTTAGTTATGCCTTTTGGATTGACTAATGTACCTAGTACTTTCATGCGCTTGATGAACGAGGTCTTACGTTTTTTCATTGGTAAATTTGTGGTGGTCTATTTTGATGATATCTTGATCTATAGCAAGTCACTTTCTGAACATCTCGAACATTTACGTGCTGTTTTTAATGCTTTGAGAGAGGCACGTTTGTTTGGTAACCTCGAGAAGTGCACTTTTTGCACCGATCGAGTCTCGTTTCTTGGCTATGTTGTGACTCCGCAGGGAATTGAGGTTGATGAAGCCAAGATCGAAGCTATCAAGAGTTGGCCGACTCCTAAAACGGTCACACAAGTGAGAAGCTTTCATGGACTTGCTTGTTTCTATCGCCATTTCTTGAAGGACTTCAGCACCATTGCCGCACCATTGAATGAATTGACAAAGAAGGGTGTTGCATTCCATTGGGGACAACCACAAGAGTACGCCTTCAACCTTTTGAAAGAAATGCTAACAAATGCACCATTATTCCAACTTCCAGATTTTGGTAAAACTTTCGAACTTGAATGTGATGCTAGTGGAGTTGGCATTGGTGGTGTGCTTATGCAAGAAGGTAAGCCAGTTGCATATTTCAGCGAGAAATTAAGTGGGCCTGCTTTAAATTACTCCACGTATGATAAAGAGTTGTACGCTCTTGTGCGAACTTTAGAGACGTGGCAACATTATTTATCGCCTAAGGAATTTGTTATTCACTCTGATCATGAGTCGCTGAAACATATTCGCAGTCAAAACAGATTGAACCGTAGACATGCCAAGTGGGTAGAATTTATTGAATCTTTTCCTTACATCATTAAACACAAGAAAGGGAAAGATAATGTAATTGCTGATGCTTTGTCTCGGAGATATGCTATGTTGGCTCAATTTGACTGTCGAATTTTTGGACTTGAAACTATTAAAGAACAATATGCTCAAGATGCTGATTTCAAAGATGCTTCGAGTAATTGCAAGGATGGGAGGGCTTGGAATAAATTTGTACTCAATGATGGATTCTTGTTTAGAGCTAACCGCCTATGCATTCCAGTTGGATCCGTTCGTCTTTTGTTGTTGCAGGAAGCTCATGGAGGAGGCCTGATGGGATATTTTGGTGTCAAAAAGACGGATGATGTTTTGGCCACGCACTTCTATTGGCCAAAGATGAGGCGTGATGTTGAGTGCTTCGTGGCACGCTGCACCACGTGTCAAAAAAGGGCAAAGTCACGGTTAAATCCACACGGTTTGTATATGCCTCTTCCTACTCCTAGTGTCCCGTGGGAGGATATCTCGAAGGATTTTGTTCTAGGTTTGCCTAGGACAAAGAGGGGGAGGGATAGTATATTTGTTGTTGTGGATCGATTCTCCAAGATGGCACATTTTATTCCTTGCCACAAAAGTGATGATGCCACTCACATTGCCGACTTATTTTTCAAAGAAATTGTTCGTTTGCATGGTATGCCTTCCACTATTGTTTCAGATCGCGACACAAAATTTTTGGGTCATTTCTGGAGGACATTATGGAATCAATTGGGGACAAAGTTATTGTTTTCTACTACTTGTCATCCCCAAAATGATGGCCAAACGGAGGTGGTAAATCGCACCTTGTCCACAATGTTGCGAGCTGTTTTGAAGAAGAACTTAAAGATGTGGGAGGAGTGCCTTCCTCATGTGGAGTTTGCCTACAACCGTGCGCTACACTCGACTACCAAGGTAAGTCCTTTCCAGGTAGTGTATGGTTTCAACCCTCATGCTCCTATTGACCTATTGCCTCTTCCATCATCTGAAAAGGTCAATCTTGATGCTAAGAAACGTGCTGACTTTATTTTAAAACTACATGAAACAACAAAAGAAAATATTGAGCGAATGAATGAAAAATATCGCATTGCTGGTAGTCGTGGTAGAAAGGAATTGATATTTACTCCTGGAGATCTTGTATGGCTACGCTTACGTAAAGAGCATTTTCTTGAGTTAAGAAAGTCAAAATTAATGCCTCGTGCGGATGGTCCATTTAAGGTGTTGGAGCGAATAAACGATAATGCCTACAAACTTGAGTTGCCTACAGATTTCGGGGTTAGCCCCACTTTTAACATTTCAGATTTGCGGCCATATTTGGGAGAAGAAGATGAGCTTGAGTCGAGGACGACTGCAATTCAAGAGGGAGAGGATGATGAGGACATCACCCCTAAGTTGCGTCCATTCTTCCGACACCGGTTGGGCAAGGACCAATAACAAGGGCACGTGCACGTCAACTAAATCACCAGGTGAGCTCGTTTCTTAGTACATGAGAGAATATTGAAAAGAGCGAGTTACTACCTAATAATATTGCGCTTGTGCTCAGGAATCATGGTGTTGATCAGCGAGGGTGTCACTTTGCGCCAAGACGGGTCGGGAATCAAGTCTACCGCGAGCTGGAGTGCGGGTCGGCCACGGCGGAGCAGCCTGTCTTCAAACGGGCGTAGCAGATGCATACAAACTCTGTTTGGGGCGTTCAAGTACATTACGGAGAAGCCCTCGACGAGACCTTTCCAACGGATCTGGTTCCACATCCACAGTCCTTCTGAATCAATCACAATCATAAAACAATTGGAGACCAGATTCTGTTGGGCCGTACGGTGCTGCGTCACCTGTCTATTATGCCTCGGCCCGTGTATCCCGCATTGGGGGGGGGGGTGCGTCCCAAACCCTAGACGCCACGCCTCTCGCATATTAAAACCTCGTAGCCATCATTGTTAGACTCGGGTTTTGCTTAGAATTTTCTGCTGTTGCAGGTCGCCGTCTTTCGGTTTGTGGAACCCCAACACTTCGTGATCTTAATACATACTTGCAATTCGAGATTGCTTCTTCTGTGTTCTTGCACGTGTTCATCGATTCGCTTGCAGGAACAAGCCTTCGTGGCTAGGTGAACCAAGCCTCGGTACGGTTGATAACGAATGGAGCAGTGGTGTAGCGATTGCAGGCCTAGATCGGTTCTGGTCGAAACTCGGATCGTCAATGTTGGGGGAAATCTCCGCGGGACTAAGTCCAGGTAAGTTGCGTAACACTAGCCAGGGGACCTGGCCTCCGGTGCCGCCCCGGGCGCCGCCTTTTTGGCTCCCGGGACCGGGCCTCCGGTGCTGTCCCGGGCGCCGCCTTTTGGCCCCCGGGACCTAGCCTCCGGTGCCGTCCCGGGCGCCGCCACTCGCCCGGGGACCTGGCCTCCGGTGCCTCCCCGGGCGCCGCCTTTTGGCCCCCGGGACCTGCCCTCCGGTGTCGTCCCGGGCGCCGCCAATCGCCCGGGGACCTGGCCTCCGGTGCCTCCCCGGGCGTCGCCTTTTGGCCCCCGGGACCTGGCCTCCGGTGCCGTCCCGGGCGCCGCCCCTCGCCCGGGGACCTGGCCTCTGGTGCCTCCCCGGGCGCCGCCTTTTGGCCGCCGGGACCTGGCCTCCGGTGCCGTCCCGGGCGCCAGACCAAAGGCGGCTCCCAGGGTCGGGCCTCCGGTGCCGTCCCGGGCGCCGCCTTTTGGCCCCCGGGACCTGGCCTCCGGTGCGTGTCCCGGGCCTCATCGCCCTTCTAAAGGTAAAGTCTCGAGTCGATTTGTCACGTGCAGGTCACGCGAGGAGTGCCTCGGGAATCAGCGACCACCTGTCAAGCATCCAAGACGTTTGACCGGGAGAAGGACGTTCCTACCCTTCAATCCGACGGTGGCTTCCGGGGTAGTTTAGGCTTTTTGCTTCTTTTTTGGGCTATAAATAGCCCTTGTACCCCTCTGTTGTAAGGATCGAATCACTTTTATTGGAATGACTACACTGACAGGCGTGCTCCGGAAGCCTCTCCCCCGGAGAGAGCCTCCCCAGCCGACTCCTGTCGGGAGCGCATCGACAGGACTAGGGCCCCCACCGGGACCCGAACCTGTATAAATCCTCGTGTCATTTCTTGTGCTTGTCCGGCGGGGGAGGACCGGTCATCCGGTCAACCCGCGCCGCGTAACCTTCGCTATGATCGTTCTCAAAACCTGCCGGGGTATTCGCAATACCACGACAGTTCGCGCCGTCCGTGGGGACTCGTGAGAAGTCGCCATGGCTCCCCCAAGAACAAGGGCTCGCACCCTTCCCGGTGACGCCGGTCTAGGAGACCCGGCCCCGCCCGTCCGGGACACTGCTGTCCCGGCGCTTCCGCTCGGAGGCGGTCAGGCCCAGGCACCGCATCCCTCCTTCCCTCTTAACTTAGGTGCTTCCACCTCCAGGTCGCTCCCGGTGACCGCGGGGACCTCGGCCGGGACTAGCCTCACCCCGATGGCTCAGCCGGCTCCCCGGGACGCCCTGCTTGAGGCTCTAGTGGAGGGCCAGCTCCGCGCCCAGCGCTCAATGGATAGGCTGCTCAGCGTGTTGGCGCGGCCTCCGGGCCCCACGTTTGCGTCGTACCCATATCCGGGGACTATGCCCCCGTTTATGGGTTACCCGGCGGCCCCTCCGGCCTCCGGGGGTCTGTCCGCCCCGTATGATCCTGCCGGGGGGTTCCCTCCCCCTGCAGGATATGCGTCCGGACCCTTCCCGGCATCCGGGCCCGTCCCGGTGCCGGGAGGCTACTTCATTCCGGGGCCCTTCGTGGCAACAGGGGGGTACCCCGTCCCTGGCCTATTCCCGGGGCCGGGAGCGCACTTCATGCCGGGTGTTTTCCCTATGCCGGGAGACAGTCCTGCCCCCCGCGTTGCGTTTACCGCACCGGGGGCGGTCGACAGAGCAGCTCCCGTGCCGCAGTGGACTTCCCCCCGCATGGGCTCCCCGGTTCCGGATGTCGCCGCGAGGGTTCCCTCCTCGCCGGTTCCGGATGTTACAGGGGCTTCCCCCTTTCCGGTTCCGGTCGTTGCCACTAGGGCCCCCTCCACTTCGGTTCCAAGCGTCGTCATGGGCGCCCCCTCCCCGGTTCCGGATAATACATAGGCTTCCCCCTTTCCGGTCCCGGGGGCCTTCGCAGGGGGCTCCCCCCAGCCGGCCCCGGAAGCCTCCGGGCCGGTAGCTACAGTGCATAAGCTCCCTCCCTCAGCAGGTCAGGTCCGTTTTGCCCGGGGGGAGGTCGAGCGAATGCATTCACCAGAGCGAGGGGAAGAACTCCCCGGCCGCCGGCGTGGGGAGCCTCGCTCTCGCACCGGTCGGGGGAAGAGACCCGCAGAAGACCCAGCCTCCTCGGGAGAGAGCCCGGACGTCCAGGAACTCAGCCTCGGTCCAGAAGAGAAGCGTCGCCACCGCCACTCCGGCGGACCTCTTGGACCGCTCCCTGACTCCGACAACGAAGGTCCCGTGAAAGAAGACAGCGACCGGGACTCTCCCCGGGAGGTGTAGGGGGCTAACCAGCCCCTGTGCCGAAGACTCCACAGCATCCGGTGGCCGCGGCCTTACCGCCCGCCTCACATCGAGCACTATAACGGTGAGGCAGACCCTTACGAGTTTGTGCAGGTCTACTCCACTGCCATCTCCGCGGCCGGGGGGGACGAGACGGTACAATGCAACGTCTTCCCCCTCTACCTCACCAGCATCGCCTGCTCCTGTTTCTACAACCTGAAGGCGGGCTCCATCAAGTCTTTCTCACAGCTCAAGCGGGAGTTCTGTGCAAACTTCCAGGGGAACTACGTGCGTCCCCTGGACTCCTCGCAGCTGTACACTGTCCATCAGAGGACCGGGGAAACCATCAGAAGCTTCTTCAAGCGCTTCGCCCAAGTGAAAAGCAAAGTGGCCCACGTCCCGGACTCCACAGTCATCGAAGCCTGCAAAAGCGGCATCCTCCCGGGGGAGCTCCACCGAAGACTCTCCCGGAGCTGCCCCTCTTCCGCCGACGAGCTCTTCAATGTACTCGAAAAGTACGCTCGGGCGGAGGAAGACGACATCTGGAAGAAGACCCAGGGGGCTCCAGCCCCCATCGACTGGGGGGCCAGGGATCCCCCCAAACGCCCCAGACAGGGGGGGCGTAGCGAGCCACAGCCTCGGGACACCTTTGTCCTCGAGGGCGGAGGTGGCTCGCGCGACCCCACGAGGGCCAGCCGCCCCTTTCCCAGGCCGAAAGGTCATGGGGGAGGACAGTCTTCGGGCGGCCGGGGAGGCCCCTCGGGGAGGAGCCGGGAAGGACCGTGGTGCAGCTTCCACGGGTCCAGTACCCACGCTACCCGAGATTGCCACCAGCTGCTGCAACACTTCGCGGCGTTCCTCGACCAGCGCGGGCAGGGGGGGACTCCAGCCTCCTTGCCCCCTCGGCCAGCTATTCCGGCCCTTCCCGCTCCCGCGGGGGGGGGGGGGGGGAGCAGACACAGGAGGGGGAGCCTTCAGAAGCTCTCCCCTTTCAAACTTCTCAGCACCGCATCAACGTCATCATGGGAGGGTCCGCCTTCGGGTGGGACTCTAAGCGCCAGCATAAGGAGTACGCGCG
This sequence comes from Pharus latifolius, assembly GCA_019359835.1. Taxonomy (NCBI): domain Eukaryota; kingdom Viridiplantae; phylum Streptophyta; class Magnoliopsida; order Poales; family Poaceae; genus Pharus; species Pharus latifolius. The sequence continues at coordinate 46,251,521 of CM033320.1, read as the reverse complement.
CGAGGTCAAGGTTGTGGGGGTGCTACACGCGTCCCTGCCACCTAAGTGGTCGGACGTCCCCCTCACCTTCACGGCGGAAGACGCGCGAGGGGTTCGCTTCCCCCACGACGACGCGCTCATTGTCTCCGCGACTATCTACAACTGCCACCTGGCTCGCATCCTCGTGGATGGCGGGAGCTCTGCCGACGTCCTATTTCTTAAGGCCTTCAAAGAGATGCGGTGGATGAGAAGCTCCTGCAGCCCGCCGCCGGGCCCCTGCAAGGTTTTGTCCCGGGGAAGGCGATCCACCCCGTGGGCAAGGTAGATCTTCCTATGACGTTCGGCACCCCGGAGAACTACCGGACTGAGCTGGTCCGCTTCGACGTAGTAGATCTCCCCTCCTCCTACAACGCGACTATGGGGAGGACTACAATCAACCGGCTGGGGGCTGCCACCCATCAAAACTACCTCTGCATGAAGATCCCCGGGCCGCATGGTGTGATCAATGTCCGGGGAGACCAAGACATGGCCCGTGCTCTATACGAGTGCGCTGTGGCCACAATCGGAAGCATCAACCTCATAAAGACGCCTGGCGAGGAGGCTTCTCCCCCGGAACTCGATGCCGCTGCGCCACCGCCCGGAAGGGGGCCTCTGGAAGGTCCTGCTGTCCCCGGGCGACGAAGACAAAACCGTCCGGATCGGGGCGGAGCTCCCTGAGGAGCATGCAGCGCAACTTGCGGCCTTTCTATGCGAAAACTCCGATGTTTTTGCGTGGAAGCCTTCGGACATGCGGGGCGTCGCCCGGGAGGTCATTGAGCACAAGCTCGCAGTGGCCCCCGGTCACCCCCCGGTCAAACAGAAGCTGCGGAAACTCTCCCTCGAGCGCCAAGAAGCAATCAAGGTGGAGATCATCCGGCTCCGAGAGGCGGGGTTCATTAGGGAGGTCCTGCACCCCGAGTGGCTCGCGAACCCCGTCCTCGTCAGGAAGTCAACCGGCAGGTGCGGATGTGCGTGGACTTCACCGACCTTAACCGCGCCTGCCCCAAAGACAACTTCCCGCTCCCGCGGATTGATCAGCTCGTCGACTCCACTGCGGGGTGCGAGCTCATGAGCTTCTTAGACGCCTACTCGGGCTACCATCAAGTCCGGATGGCGGAAGGGGACGAGGGAAAGACGAGTTTCATAACTCCCCTCGGAACCTTCTGCTACGTCCATATGTCCTTCGGGCTCAAGAACGCGGGGGCAACCTTCCAGCGCCTCATGACGCTGGTTTTCAAAGATCAAGTCGGCCGCAACGTCGAAGTCTACGTAGACGACGCGGTCGTCAAGGGTCCCCGCGCAGCCTCCCACATCGACGACCTGGCTGAAACCTTCCGCAACCTCCGCCCGTTCGGGCTCAAACTTAACCCAGAGAAGTGCGCCTTCCGGGTGCATGGGGGGAAACTCCTAGGTTTCCTCGTGTCCCAGCGGGGCATAGAGGCAAACCCCGAGAAGATCCGGTCATTCCTAGACATGCCCCCGCCGCGCTTCGTCAAGGACGTCCAGCGGCTCTCTGGCTGCCTAGCCGCACTCAGCCGTTTCGTTTCGCGGTTGGGAGAGCGGGGCCTCCAGTTCTTCAAGATCCTCCGGGGGCTCGAGGGGTTCCGCTGGACCCCCGAGGCCCAGGAAGCCTTCAACGACCTCAAGAAGTACCTCACGAGCCCTCCAATGCTCGTGAGTCCGTCTCCAAAATAGCCCTTGCTCCTCTACCTTGCAGCGACCCCCGTCGCCGTCAGCGCGGTCTTGGTGAAGGAGCAAGGGGGGCAGCAGCGTCCCGTGTACTACGTGAGTGAGGCCCTCCAAGGGGCCAAAACTCGGTACACGGAGATGGAGAAAATCTGCTACGCCCTCCTCATGGCATCCCGGAAGCTTCGGCATTACTTCCTGGGGCACCCCATCACCGTCCCGTCGTCCCTCCCCCTGGGGGAGGTACTGCGGAACAAAGAAGCCACCGGCCGGAACAAAGAAGCCCCCTTCTCCCTGTCCCTTACCGGCCGCTCCACCATCAAGTCGCAGGTCCTCGCCGACTTCGTCGCAGAGGGGACTCCCGCCTCTGGGTCCAGGGACGGAGACCCTCCTGTGCCGCCCCGACGCAATGACCATTGGACTCTCATGTTCGATGGGTCGCTGTGTCTCGCCGGGGCTAGTGCGGGAGTTGTCCTCTGGAGCCCCGAGGGGAAGGAACTCGGGTACGCCGCGCGGCTCGAGTTCCCCGCAACCAACAACGTCGCTTAATACGAGGCTTTGCTCCTGGGGATGCGCCTTGCGCGCTCCCTGGAGATCCGGCGCCTCCTAGTCAAGGGAAATTCTCAGCTCGTAGTTTGCCAAATGGACAAGTCTTACCTGTGCCATGACGCAAACTTAAGCCTTTATTTGCAGGAAGTGCGGAAGATGGGGAGCCATTTCGACGGCCTCGAGGCCCGGCATATCCCGCGGAGGGACAATAACCGGGCTGACGCCTTGTCCCGGGCGGCAAGCGCCCAGGGAATCGCTCCCCAAGGGGGCTTTCTTGGAAATCATCACGAAACCCTCGATGGCCTCCCCGGACACGGGCGACGAGCCTCATGTCCCGGAGGTCACCGAGATCACCCGGACTCCATCTTGGATGGACCCCCTCATCTCCTTCATCAAGGGGGAGGGGGACCCTCCTAGTGAGACAGAGGCTAAACGCCTCCGGGCTAAAGCGCGGGCATATCTCCTGCTGGAGTGGAGGCTTTAGAAGCGGGGGGCTTCCCCCGGCCGGAAGGACTTCAACTTCTCGAAGATATCCACGCGGGGAGCTGTGGTTCTCACCTAGCCCTGTGTGCCATCGCGGCCAAGGCCCTCCGGCAGGGCTTCTACTGGCCCACGGTCATGCGCGACGCGCGAGACCTTGTCTCCGCGTGCGAGGCAAGCCAGAAGATGGCCAAGGGCTCGAACCTCCCCCCTATAGCGCTGCAGACAATCCCCATCACTTGGCCCTTCGTACGCTGGGGGATGGACCTCTTAGGGCCCTTCCCCCCAGCGCCCGGAGGATACAAGTATGCGGTAGTCGCGGTCGACTATTTTACAAAGTGGGTTGAGGCAGAGCCTTTGGCCAGCATCACGTCCCGGGCCGTTCAGCGGTTTTTCTGGAAAAATGTCGTATGTCGTTTTGGTATCCCCCGGTAAATCACCGTGGACAACGGGACTCAATTCGACTCGGCTTATTTCCGGGAATTCTGCGAAGGCCTGGGGCTCGTCATCCACTTCACCTCAATGGCCCATCCCCGGAGCAATGGGGCCGTCGAGAGGGTCAACGGCGTGATCCTGCAAGGGTTGCGCCGGAGACTCGAGCAAACCGCTTCTAAGCGGGGTGCATAGGCAGAGGAGCTCCCTATCATCCTCTGCTCCATGCGCACGACCCCGTCCCGGGCGACGGGGCGTACTCCCTTCTCCCTGGTCTACAGGGCGGAGGCAGTCCTCCCCCCGGAGATCGGCCTCCGGTCACTGCGGGTCGAGCTCCTGGAGGGAGCCACGCCCGCAGTGTACCAGGCCAATGAGGCCAACCAGCGCCTGGAAATCGACCTCGTGGAGGAGGAACGCGACCGAGCGCTCCTCCGCCACGCCATCTATGAGCAAGAGATGGCACGCGCTTACAATCAGCACGTGCGCAAGAGGGCTTTCCGCCTTGGGGACCTTGTCCTCAAGCGCGTGACAGACCCCCAAGCCCAGGGTAAGCTCTCCCCCAAGTGGGAGGGCCCCTACAAGATCTCCGCGGTCCTGGGCTCGGGGGCCTACAAGCTCTCCAACCTTCAAGAGCAAGAGCTGAAGCACACGTGGAACTTGCGTTTACTTCGCAAGTTCTATGTTTAGCCTTACGGGCCAGCCCCCTCCCCCGGGGCGTTCACGCCGGAGGGGGAGGAGGGACACTGTATTTTCCTCCCCTTTCGCAACTTCGCAGGGGGAGGCCCTGTACTTCATTTTACTAGCAATACATAGGTCTTGCTTCTCAACTCAACTGTCTCGTTGCAGGTTCTTCTCATTACCGCCCCTAGCGGCGATGCCCTCCCCGCGAGGATGCCCTCCCCGCGAGGAAGCCATCCCCTCGAGGATGCCCTCCCCGCGAGGAAGCCGTCCCCGCGAGGATGCCCTCCCCGTGAGGAAGTGGGCCCAGACCCAGCAAGTCCCTCCTGTAGGGCGGCTTACGATCAGCCCTCGTGGACTGAGGGTGTCAGCGGCAACCCGGTCCCCAGTGGCCGTGGTAACGAGTCACTTTGGGAGACTAGTCCCCTGCCCAAACACTCAAGACCCGTCTTCGGGCACTTCCTCCTTCGGGAGTAGACGCTCTCCCCAGTGGGACGTCTAATGGCTTTCTTGGATCTATCTTCCTCCTACGGGAGTCGACGTTCGATGCTCTCCCCAGTGGGACGGCTAATGGCATTCTTGGATATTTGGTCCCTGGCGATCTTATTCCCAGCTCCCCATTCTCACGGCGACCGGATGATTGGTCCCCGGTGACCTTATTCCCGGCTCCCCGTCCTCACGGCGACCGGATGAATGCCTCCCGGAGACCCTATTCCCGGCTCCCTGTTTTCACGGCGACCGGACGACTGTCTCCCGGAGAAGTTACGGACTTCTCGGACATTTCTTCCTCGGAGACCCTATTCCCGGCTCCCCGTTCTCACGGCGACCGGACGATTGTCTCCTAGGAAGCTCGCCTCTGGAAATCTCATCGGGTTTTCTTGGACGTTTCTTTCACATGAGGCCTTATTCCCGGCTTCCCGTTCTCATGGCGACCGGACGATTGTCTCCCGGAAGGTCTTCTCCTTGGAAACCTCGTTCTAAAATTTTCTAACTTAGAAAAATTCCTATGCTACAGGTTGTTTTCACCCCGGGGGCCTTGTTACCCCCACAGCGCGCGGAGCTACCCTCCGGCCCGCTGTGGGCGGGTGGGATAAGGAACCCCTGGGTGCGGGTGACAATGCCCACGAACAAACCTAGCTCATTCTTGTTAAGATGAGTCGTCCGGACCATCCAAGAAGAAAGAATAAAAAGACAACAAAAGCAGCAACAACTTTATTCATCATGAAACCCGGAGGACATCTTCCCCCTCCGGTGGGCTTCGGAAACGGTACAACCCGGGTTCTAACCCGGGGGATTCTCTACATCCTAAGGCTCCTACGCCTAATACTCTGGGAGGCTCTCCACTAGCTCTGGGGTCAAGTCCCGGTACAATGCTTGCACGCGGCGCCGAGCTCCCGGAGCACATCTTCGGGCCAGAACTCATATCCAGCCGGTGGGAGTATCCGGAGGGGAGGTATCATCCGGAACCCCGGTCACGGAGGGGACAATTCGGCGCGATGATTGTCAAAGTTGCCCAAGTGCCACTCCGAGCGCCACCTCAACCGGATCGGCTCCCGGACGCTGTCCCTGCCGCGCTTCCCGGAGACAAGGCTTCGCAAGATTAAAGCCGCTTGGGCGTCCCCCGGGGAGCCCCTCCCGGACCTTCGCCCGGGAGCAACCTCCCGAGAACCCTGGTAACAATACATTCAATTCAAAGACTTAGAAAAAATTCTAACTTCATTGCATTCAAAATGTTTTTGTACAAGTGTCCGGGGCTTCTTCTAAGAAGATACCGGGATCAAAAGTCCTAAGAAAATAAAAGGGCCCTAACTAAGACCCGGGGGGAGGCTCATACAAGTTCATTGGCGTCCTCCCCCCGGGGGGTTTCCTCCGAGGCTGGGGCCGGAGCGACCACCGCCGGAGGCGCCGATGCCGGGAATCTCGCCCGGATGATCCGGTCGTAGAAGCCCCCGGCAAGCTACTCCACCTCCCGGCGTGATGGCTCGAAGAACTCAGGGAAGCTCCGCGGGATGCAGCCCCCGATCGCCCGGGCGCCCACTCCCTGGTGCTCGACGAGCCCGGCCGCGGCCGCAACGACGGGAATCGCCCGGCCCCGAGCCCGGGCGTCCGCTGCCTCCGGAATCACGGAGGCCTGTGCGTTGAGAAAATGCACCGCCTCCGAGAGTGTGGCCGGGGGCACCTCCGCGTTGCTCCCGGAGCCTAGGCTTACGCCAAGGATCTCGAGGGCTGAACGGACGGAGCGGCGAGCGTCCGCCACCGCCCGGACGCTCGCTTCCTCGAGCTCCCGGAAGGCCTCCCTCCTCGCCTTCGCCTCCTCTCGGAGACGGCCATTCACCGCCTCCAAGACATGAACTTGGGCCCGGACCCGGGCCAGCTCCTGGAGAGCTTCATCCCGCTGGCCCAGGAAGGAGGCGGCCCTGTCCTCCGCGTCCTTGAGCAGCCGGATGACACGCTGCTCGATGCCCCAGGTAATCACCGTCACCTATAAAACTCCAAAGTTAGAAAAATTTTTGGATGTAGGAGCTAAAGGAAAGCGATGGTCACTTCGGGTGAATACCTGGGCTTGGAGAGACCAGAGCTCCGCGAAGCGGTCGTGGAGCGTCCCTCCCGCAATGAAGGCCTGGACCTTCGGGGTCTGTAGGCCTTCCGCGTAGCGTTCAACCTCCCCTGCGGAAAGCAAGGGGGTCTCCCGCCCGGCGCCGGTCCGGCCGCGGCCGGTAGCGGGCTCCCGAACCTGGGCGCCCAGTGTGACCTCGGTCGGGGTGGCGGTCATCGTCGTCCTCGTTGCGGAGGTGCGCCACGAGGAAGTGGCAGAGGAAGTCCCGGAAGGGGTCCCTCGTTGGGGGGCGACCATCAGACCCTTCCCCTTTCCGGGCGGCAGGGCCCCCGGGGCCCCCACTTCCGGCGGGACCTCGTAGACCGAGGGGCTCCCCCCCTCGTCCACGGGCCATTCCATCCGCGGAGGCGAGGCCTCCACGAACCTCAGCTCCAGCTTCTCCGGCTCCAAGGGGGCCGGGGGTGGTGGCGGAGCCGCTACCGATGGCGGCGATGGGGCGTAGTTCGCCGAGTCGGAGGCCGCCCCGTCCGCGGCCGGCTCCTTCCCCCGGGCCACATCAGGGCTCTTCGGGGGAGGAGGTGTTGCTTCCTTCCGGGCCGGTACCCGGGCACGCTCGGTCTCGGAGGTCTCGTCCCGGGGCTTCACCGGCGTCGACGACGGGCCGGGGGTCTTTTGGACTCTGGCCTTCTTAGGCTCAGAGCCCTCGGCCGCATCCTTCCCCCGCTTGTGTGAACCGGAGGTGGGGAGGGGCTTCCTCTTCGGAAGCTTCAGCCCGTAGGCCTCAGCCACCAGGTTCCGGGGAGGACCCTCCCCCCTGAGGCGCACGACGCGCTCGTGCTCGTCGGCGAAGTACGTCCCGAGGAGGTTCTCCGCCTTCTCCCGCGCCGCCGGGTACGGCCGGACTGCAAGAGGCAAAGAGTTAGTTAAATTTTCAAAAAATTCGTAAGTATAATGCAACAGGTTCCCGGAGCTTACGTCGCATCACCGGTTTGACCGGGGGCCGCTGCTCGGGGCCCATGCCGATCCCCCTCTTCCCGCCTGAGAAGGGGGAGATCCAGAGGAGCATTATCTCCTCGGCGGCGTCCCGCATTGAGCGGGTCTTCTTGGAGAGGACCACCCTGCCGAGGAGCTCGAACTCCTCATCCGTCCACACTGGAGGCTTCGGCGCGGACGATCGGCTGTAGGTGGGGGGCTCCGGGGTGTACACCACCGCCTCGCCCCGGACCCAGAGGTAAAACCACCTCCGGACCCAGTTGCCCCAGTGGTCCCGGGATGCCGCCGCCGGGTAGTCGGCCACCCGGGACGGCAGCATTTCTACCATCACCGAACCGAAGGGGGACTTGGGTCCCCCCTTCACCAGGTGGGAGCTCTGCACCGCCGGTTTGTAGAAGTACCGGAAGGCGCGAAGGGTGGGCTCCCGCCCGGTCGCCGTCTCGTAGAGCCAGATGAAGAGGACCATCCGGACGAGCGCGTGCGGGGTGAGGTGGTTGAGCGCCACCCCATACTCCTTCAGAAACTCCCGGAGCATGGGATGCACCGGGAGCCGGAGCCCCACCTCCAGGAAGGCCTCGAAGGCCATGACCTCTCCGGGCCTGGGGCGGGGGGCTCCGTCTTTCTTCACGGGGACTCGCATGTCCCCGTCCGCGACGATGCCGCGCTCGACCATGGACTCGGCGTCCTCGGCCGTAAAGTCGGACGCCCAGAGGAAGTCCGCAGCGACTTCCTCCGGGGGCACCTCGGTCGTCTTCGCTCGACCTTTCGGTGCCATCAGGTTTGTTTGTTTTTGGTGGCTAACTTTGCAGGAGGCTACGGCTAAAAGTCCCGGACGCTTGCTACCGAGAGAGCTACCGGGAGAGCTACCGGGAGAGCAAAAAATGTTAGGCTGATGAGTTTGGAATGAAGCTACCGGGCCCCCCAAGGCCCTATTTATAGGGTCGAGCCATGATCTAGATGGGCGCCACGTGGCATCCCGCGGATCAATCCGGGCCGTTGAAATTCAAACGGCGTGCGGGAAACGAAGGGACTGGCACGCGAATCGAGGCGCCGGTTCGAACCACGAGCACATTTATGGCGAAGCTGCGCGGCCATAAGCGTCCGGCACGGAAACTGAAGCGTCACGGTTCTGGTGGCTTGGTGCGGAGATTTTCCCGGTGACATGTACCATGCCCACCGGGGACTCGAGCATCGTCCCAGGGGGGCATGGGGGGCTGCAGTTGGGGGAAACCTCCGCGGGACTAAGTCCAGGTAAGTTGCGTCACACTAGCCCGGGGAACTGGCCTACGGTGCCTCCCCGGGCGCCGCCTTTTTGGCTCCCGGGACCGGGCCTCCGGTGCCGTCCCGAGCGCCGCCTTTTGGCCCCCGGGACCTGGCCTCGGGTGCCTCCCCGGGCGCCGCCTTTTTGTCTCCCGGGACCGGGCCACTGGTGCCGTCCCGGGCGCCGCCTTTTGGCCCCCGGGACCTGGCCTTCGGTGCCGCCCCGGGCGCCGCCACTCGCCCGGGGACCTGGCCTCCAGTGCCTCCCCGGGCGCCGCCTTTTGGCCCCCGGGACCTGGCCTCCGGTGCCGTCCCGGGCGCCACCACTCACCCGGGGACCTGGCCTCCAGTGCCTCCCCGGGCGCAGCCTTTTAGCCCACGGGAGCTGGCCTCCGGTGCCGTCCCAAGCGCCGCCCCTCGCCCGGGGACCTGGCCACCGGTGCCTCCTTGGGCGCCGCCTTTTGGCCCCCGGGACCAGGCCTCCGGTGCCATCCCGGGCGCCGCCCCTCGCCCGTGGACCTGGCCTCCGGTTCCTCCCCGGGCGCCGCCTTTTGGCCCCCGGGACCTGGCCTCCGGGCGCCGCCCCTCGCCCGGGGACCTGGCCTCCGGTGCCTCCCCGGGCGCAGCCTTTTGGCCCCCGGGACCTGGCCTCCAGTGCCGTCCCGGGTGCCGCCCCTCGCCCGGGGACATAGCCTCCGGTGCCTCCCCGGGCGCCGCCTTTTGGCCCCCGGGACCTGGCCTCCGGTGCCTTCCCGGGAGCCGGACCAAAGGCGGCTCCGAGGGTTGGCCCTCCGGTGCCGTCCCGGGAGCCATCGACGTACTCGCGATCCAGTGGCCCGGTGGCTCCCGAGTGGACTGTGGCAGAGATGAGTCTCCTCTCCGCGATGGCGGAGGCTCGTTCCCGGCGGTCCATGCGGGATCTCGCGGAGGAGATGGCCCTCCTCCGAGTGGCACCGTTCCACACCCGTCGAGGGTGGGGAATGTCGCCGGCGCATAGACCACCCCGGATGGCGGTGGCGGACCGTAAGTATTCGGACTCTTTCTCCCCGCTGGGGATTCTTCCTAACATTTGCTTCATTTTTTGCTCTTGCAGTTAGGTCCTACGGTCGGGCCAAGGAGGTCGCGGCGACCCTCGTTGGCCGGTACTATGAGGACGAGCATGAGAGGGTGCTGCGCGTCATCGGGGAGGGTCCTCCCCGAAACATCGTCGCGGAGGCGTTCGGGCTGAGGCTCCCAGCCCGGGCTCCTCTTCCTACCCCTGCTTCACGCAAGCGGGGGAAGGAGGTCACCGGCGGGCCCTCGAAGCGGTCTCGTCCGTCTGGCAGCCCCGCGGGGTCCCGAGCCCGGAGAAGCCCCACGAGGCCCCGGTCTTCTCCTCCACCTTCTCCCACGAAGGAGACTGCGGCGGCGGTTGCCGGGCCATCTGGTGCCGCTCCCGACACCCTGGGTGGGCCAAATCCATTGGGCGGCGTCCCGGCCGGAGAGGGTCAGGGCTCGGACTCGGAGATGTATGCCCCGAGTCCTTCGCCGCCTCCGGCCCCCACGGGGACCCGGCCGTAGCCCTCGTCTAGCGAGGTCTCCGTCCGGTTTCGGATGCCGGGCGGCCTACCGATGGCCTCGATTCTGGCCCCGGAGACAGGTTCATCTGTGGTTCGGCCTGCGACGGCGACGCTCCCTGTACCCGGTAGGGGTAAGGGCCTGTTCGTCCACCCCGGGGTTCCGGCGCCGCCGGATCAGGCTTCCGGCTCCTCCGACGGTGGGACTTCGGAGGGTGCTCTGCCCGGTGGGGAGGCCTCCCGAGGGAGCGACCCGGGGGGCGACGAGGGCGACGTCGACGAGGTCATCACCTCCGGGCTTCGGGTAAGTTACTTGAGTCTCATACTCCTTTGTTAATTGCGTTCTCATGACGATTTCTATGCAGACGGTCGCCTTAGCTCGGGGCTTAAGGGCCCGGCTCACCACGCACCTCCGGGCTGCCGAGGACATAGCGGCCTTTGAGCGCGCCGGGAAGGAGAAGGCTCTCAGGGACGCGGCCTCGGAGTGCTCTGAGAAGGAGCGGGCACTCGGGGAGCTTGTCGCGGTGCAGGCTCGACTCACCGCCGCTGAGGATACGGCTTCCCAGCTACGGAGGGAGCTGCAGGTGGAGCGAGAGGCCACAGCCTCGGGCGTCCAGGCCATGGTCGCGGGGGGCAGGGCGATCCGCACTACCCTCGAGGAGCTCGGGATCGAGCTCGGTCGGGGGGCAGGCCCTGACCCGGCTCCGACGTCGGTCGGGGAGGCCGCGGTTAGATTAGTCTTCTCTTTTTTAGGTCTCTTTTGCTCCGGAGGGCTTCGTTAGAGAGAGCCCTGGGAACTTGTAAATACCCTTTAACTGGAATAAAGTAGTTGTTTCATTAAATGTGTTCAACTTGTCGGCAGGTATCGTTAGACGTCGCTTTTCCAGGTCTTTCTTGCCCTGGAGACCATCTTTTGGAGAGCGATCGAGGGTCGCCCGGGGGGTCTAGCCCAGGTGGTGCCCGGGCGGCCTCGATTTTACTAAGTCTGGCGGCCGGGGGAGCATCCTTCGGGTCAGTTTCCGAGTCCGTTCATGCCGACTTCGCGAAGGAAGGTTCCTCCGGGGGGCCGGCCCTGCTGCGTTGGCTCCCGGAGTGGCACTTGGGAAACTTCGACGATTGTCGCCCCGAGTTGTCTCCACCGAGGTCGGGGGCTCTAAAAGTCCCCCCGCTCGGGATACTCCCCCCGGCCGGCTACGAGTGTTGGCCGGAGGATCTTCTTCGGCGGGCTCTTCGGCGTATGAGAAGTTTGTACAAAGATCTTTCCCGGGAGATCTCAGAGGGTCTCCGGAATTATTAGGTGTAGTTGCTTCTCGGGGATCGTTCTTCGAGACATCTTCCCGCGGGAGCGTAACTCCCCGGGCCATACTCGCGCACCCAGGTCTCACCCGGGGGGCGCTTTCGTCCTACTGGGGGGCTTGTCCCCTACCGTGACGTTGTATAAATTAAGACGTAGATTTGTTTATTCGTCGTGCCTTTGCTTCAGAAACTTCGAAGCCTTTCGCGTAAAGCCGTTGTCTTTCTGTTCGGGTCCAGGGTTTTTCTCCTCCCTCCCCCCCCACAGCGGGGTGCAGCTCAGCTCCGCGCGCTGTGGGTAAGGAATAAAGGGGCCCGGACTGCACCGGGTGCTTAGTTTGCGTAGTCCCTCGTCGGGAGTCCCGGGGGTTGGCGGGGGCGTCCACCGAAAACCTTCGCGGTTCCCCGGCGGGAGTCCCGGGGGCTTATGGATGGTGCGCGACCGAGGGGGGACTATGTTTTGAGAGAGCAAACTCCAAAAGCTGAGTTCTCCGTCTGCCGTGGAAGGCAACGTGTCGTGGTATTGCGAATACCCCGGCAGGTTTTGAGAGTGATCCTAGCGAAGATTACGCGGCGCGGGTTGATCGGATGACCGGTCCTCCCCCGCCGGACAAGCACAAAGAATGACACACGGGTTTATACAGGTTCGGGTCCCGGTGGGGGCCCTAGTCCTGTCGACGCGCTTCCGACCGGAGTCGGTTGGTGAGGCTCTCTCCGGGGGAGAGGCTTCCGGAGCACGCCTGTGAGTTTAGCTATTCCAATAAATGAATCGATCCCTTACAACAGAGGGGTACAAGGGCTATTTATAACCCCCAAAAAGCAGCAAAAAACCTAAACTACCCCGGAAGCCACCGTCCGATTGAAGGGCAGAAGCGTCCTTCTCCCGGTCAAACGCCTTGGATGCTTGACAGGTGGTCGCTAGTTCCCGAGGTGCTCCTCGCGTGACCTGCACGTGATAAACAATTCAATACTTTACCTTTAGGAGGGTGATGAGGCCCGGGACGGCGCCGGAGGCCATGTCCCGGGAGCCAAAAGGCGGCGCCCGGGGAGGCCCCGGAGGCCACGTCCCAGGGCAACTGGCGGCGCCCGGGAGGGCACGGGGGGCCACGTCCCGGGAGCCAAAAGGCGGCGCCCGGAGAGGCCCCGGAGGCCACGTCCCCGGGCAAATGGCGGCGCCCGGGAGGGCACTGGAGGCCACGTCCCGGGAGCCAAAAGGCGGTGCCCGGGGAGGCCCCGGAGAACACGTCCCCGGGCAAATGGCGGCGCCCGGGAGGGCACCGGAGGCCACGTCCCGGGAGCCAAAAGGCGGCGCCCGGGGAGGCCCCGGAGACCACGTCCCCGGGCAAATGGCGGCGCCCGGGAGGGCACCGGCGGCCACGTCCCGGGGGCCAAAAGGCGGCGCCCGGGGAGGCCCCGGAGACCACGTCCCCGGGCAAATGGCGGCGCCCGGGAGGGCACCGGGGGCCACGTCCCGAGCGCCAAAAGGCGGCGCCCGGGGAGGCCCCGGAGACCACATCCCCGGGCAAATGGCGGCCCCCGGGAGGGCACCGGAGGCCACGTCCCGGGAGCCAAAATGCGGCGCCCGGGGAGGCCCCAGAGGCCACGTCCCCGGGTGAATGGCGGCGCCCGAGAGGGCACCGGGGGCCACGTCCCGGGAGCCAAAAGGCGGCGCCCGGGAGGGCACCGGAGGCCACGTCCCCGGGTAATCGTGACACATCTTACCTGGACTTAGTCTCGCGGAGATTTCCCCCAACAGCAGCCCCCCGTGCCCACCGGGGACGATGCTCGAGTCCCCGGTGGGTATGGTTCAGGTCACCGGGAAGATCTCCGGGCCAAGCTACCGGAGCCGCGACGCTTCGGTGTCCGTGCCCCACACATAAAGCCGCGCCGTTTCGCCATAAATGCCCGCGCGGTTCGAATCGGCGCCTCGATTCTTGCGCCCGTCCCTTCGTTTCCCGCGCAATGTTTGAACTTCTACGGTCCAGATTGATCCGCGGGTGCCACGTGGCGTGCATCTAGACCACGGCCCGCCCCTATAATTAGGGCCTTGGGGGGCCCAGGAGCTCATTCCAAATTCTCAGCCCCAACGATCTTTGCTCTCCCGGTAGCCCTCTCCCGGTAGCTTATTCTGGTAGCTTTCTCCGGTAGCTTTTTCCGGTAGCAGGCGTCCGGGAGTTTCTAGTAGTAGCCTCCTGCAAAGTTAGCCACCAAAAAGAAAACTAACCTCATGGCACCCAAGGGTCGAACGAAGACCACGGAGGTTCCCCCGGAGGAAATCCCCTCGGATTTCCTCTGGGGGTCCGAGTTCACGGCCGAGGACACCGAGTCCTTGGCCGAGAGGGGCATCGTTGCGGCCGGGGACATCTGAGTCCCGGTAAAGAAGGACGGAGCCCCCCGCCCCAGGCCTGGGGAGATCGTGGCCTTCGAGGCCTTCATCGAGGCTGGGCTCCGGCTCCCGGTGCATCCCATGCTCCGGGAGTTTCTCAAGGAGTATGGGGTGGCTCTCAACCACCTCACCCCGAACGCGCTGGTCCGGATGGGCCTCTTCATTTTGCTCTTCGAGACAGCGACCGGGCGGGAGCTCGACCTTCGCGCCTTCCGGTACTTCTACGAACCGGCGGCGCGGACCTCCCACCTGGTGAAGGGGGGCCCCAAGTCCCCCTTCGGTTCGGTCATGGTCCAGATGTTGCCGGCCTGGGTAATCGACTACCCGGCGGCGGCCTCCTGGGACCACTGGGGGGATTGGGTCCGGAGGTGGTTCTACCTCCGGGTCCGAGACGACGCGGTGGTGTACGCCCCGGAGGCCCCCACCTACAGCCGGTGTGGACGGACGAGGAGTACGAGCTCCTCGGCAAGGTGATCCTCTCCAAGAAGACCCGCTCGATGCGGGACGCGGCTGAGGAGATGGCCCTCCTCCGGATCTCCCCCTTCACCGGCGGGAAGAGGGGGATCGGCATGGGCCCCGAGCAGCGGCCCCCGGTGAAGTCGATGACGCGACGTAAGCTCCGGGAACCCGCTGCACTGCTCTTACAAAATTTTTAATTAAATTGACTAACTCTTTACGTCTTGCAGTCCGGCCGTACCCGGCGGCGCGGGAGAAGGCCGAGAACCTCTTGGGGAGGTACTTCGCGGATGAACACGAGCGCGTCGTGCGCGCCGTGGGCGAGGGCCCCCCCAAGAACCTGGTAGCGGCGGCCTTCGGGTTAAAGCTACCGGAAAGGATGCCTCACCCCACCCCCGGGTCGCATAAACAGGGGAAGGAGGCGGCCGGGGACTCGGAGCCCAAGAAGGCCCGGGTTCAGAAGACCCCCGGCCCATCGACGACGCCGGGGCGACATCGGTGAAACCCCGGGACAAGACCCCCGAGGGCGAGCATGCCCGGGCACCGTCCCGGAAGGAGGCAACGCCTCCCCCCCCGAAGGGCCCCGTCGAGGCGCGGGGGAAAGAGGCGACCGCGGGCGGGGCGGCGTCCGACTCGGCGAACTACGCCGCGTCGCCGCTCGCGGTGGAGCTCCTCCCGCCCCTTCCAGCCTCTTTGGAGCCGGAGAGGCTGGAGGTGAGATTCGCGGGGGCCTCGCCCCCGCGGGTCTGGCCGGTGGACGAGGGGGGGAGCACCTCGGTGTACGAGGTTCCTCCGGAGGAGGGGGCCCCGAGGACCTTCCGGCCCGGGGCAGGGAAAGGCTTGATTGTTCCCCCCCGGGCGGAGGCTCCCGCCGAGAGCTCCTCGGCCACGTCTTCGGGGGGCACAACCTCGTCAACGAAGACGCCGGCCGCGTTACCGGACCTTGAGGTCCGGGGACCCCCCGCCGGCCGCACCGGCGGTTCTGGGCGGGAGACCCCTTTGCTCCCCGCGGGGGAGGTCGCCAGCTTCTCGGAGGGCCTGCACACTCGGAAGGTGCAGGTTTTCGTCGCGGGAGGGACGCTCCATGAGCGTTTTGAGGGGCTTCAGTCCCTCGGGGCCCAGGTAACCCGTCGATAACACCTTCGCTTATCCCCTGCACTTTGAAATTTTTCTAACTCTTATGTATTTTGTAGGTGGCAGCTGTTACCTGGGGCCTTGAGCAGCGGGTCTCCCGGCTGCTTAAGGAGACGGAGGGCCGGGCCGCAGCCTTCGTAGGGCAGCGCGAGGAGGCCCTCCGGGAACACGATGAGGCGCTCGCGGAATTGACCCGGGTCCGGGCCCAGGCTCTGTCGCGCCCCGAGACTGGGACTACGACTACTCCTGTAGAGACCTAGCTCGCTGCAGCTAGTCCCATATATGCATAGCATACACATACCCTTGACGTCCCAGGATAAGTCAAGCACAGGAGTATATCACATTGCAACAGAGTAACTTACAAAATAGTTAAGCAGTGTGGCCTGCTGGCCTTGATATTACATAAGGAGATTACAATGCCTTCACGGCATACATGGTTTAGCAAAATAACATCTACACAGCAGAAGATAGGTGACCCACCCACAAAAGAGAAGTGGACAGCAGAACAACAAACATCAAGGAAATGACGGGACTGACGCTCCTCCTTCTGGATCCAATAAGTTCTCCACGCCTTCATCTTGATTGTTGATCGCTCCGTCTATTGATTTGTAGGTTGCAAGAGTGAGCACTTACGTACTCAGCAAGTCATAGGTAAGAGTAGATACATATAGTAGTGATGACATGAACCTAGACTAGTCAAGAATTATGGATGTTTATAAAATAATCTTTTTCTTTCATACCTCATCTCATGGCAGCACCTTTCATAATATAACATCATCATTCATGTTCACTAGATTATAGTACTACCGTGACACGTCGACACACGACAGCCCACGGCAGCACTCCTTATCATGACAACACATGTCATTTGGGTAATCTTGATTAAACATATTTTATTTAGAAAATAATACTTGTGTCACACTATCGCGCCCCGAGACTGGGACAACGACTACTCCTGTAGAGACCTAGCTCGCTGCAGCTAGTCCCATTCTCACAAACCTTTGACTTCCCAGGATGAGTCAAACACAGGAGTATATTACATTGCAACAGAGTACTCACAAAATATTAAGCAGTGTGGCCTGCTGGCCTTAATATTACATAAAGAGGATTACAATGCCTACAAGGCATTCAGGGTTTAGCAAAATATTTAACTACGCAGCAGAAGATAGGTGACCCTCCCACAAAAGAAGTTGACGGCAGAACAACACACTTCAGGGTTCTGGCGGAACTGATTCTCCTCCTTCTGGATCCACGTAGTACTCCGTGCCATCATCTTGATCAAAATAGGCTCCATCTATTGAGTTGAATGTTGCAAGGGTGAGCACTTACGTACTCAGCAAGTCATAGTTAAGAGTAGATACATATAGTAGTGATGATATGATCCTAGACTAGTCAAGAATTATGGATATTTGTAAAATAATCTTTTCCTTTCTCATCTCCTCTTATGGCAGCACTTTTCATAATATAACATCATCATTCATGTTCACTAGATTATAGCACTACCGCGACACGTTGACACACGACAGCCCACGGCAGCACTCCTTATCATGACAACACATGTCATTTGGGTAATCTTGATTTAAACATATTTTATTTAGAAAATAGTACTTGTGTCACACCCCGTGGATTTAATCCACCGCAGCAGACTCCTAAAAACCCGGGAGCTCGGAGTATTCGAATACGTTTTTAACTCTGCAGAGAGGTACCAATTTACCCGCAAGATATTCCACTTTCAAACCTTTCCTATCATAACAAAATGATTGGACCCCTGACTCACTTCATACTGTGAGCGGCAAGGTGGAAATAACAAGAACTTTTGTTATGTATCACTTACAATTCACCCCCGACCCTATGGCTCTCAACGAGGCACAGTTGTGGCAGGTTGTATCCAAACCTCCACCCCATTGCTTATTCCCATTACTGGGTCAGCGTGCTTGATCACCTTCAGTGATATGTGTGGGAGCCGCGCTCCGTGTTTATCGTGCATCACTACACATCTCATGCAGGGGTTTCATGTGCGATCCACATAATTACTTGTTCAGGCCTGTCCCATACCAGGCTTGCGGTTAGCACGTTGTTCATGCCACTAGACGCACAACACAAGGTTCTAGTCCTTATATGCCAGTGACCAGACCATCCACAACCCTGCACCTTCAGTGCCTGCATTCCTTTGCAGTCTAGCACCTCCAGTGCTACAGCCATCCATACCATTTTTCTGGTCACGGCTAGGGGTTTTATTTCATGAATATAAGTATATAGATACATATAATAGTTCATGGCTCAAAACTTGTTTATTTCACATTTCACAGATAACCAATCTAGTACTGCCAATTCATAAATCAACCATTCTCAATCTTTCACATGCAATATTGCCTATATTCAAGGTTATATTATAGCAACATTTAAAATATAGGTTCAAGATGACCAAGGATATGACTTGCCTTCCGCGTCGTAAAATACAGCAGTCGATGACGGGTCAACAGCAAAATCTTCAAAGTCAGCTTCTGAATCTACTCGACGACAAACAATCACACAATAATTACTTATAATATTTAAAATGTTTTAAGACTTATATGCAGAAATGCTTAACAAGAATGATTGAACTAAACTGGAGATAAGTTGAACTGCAAACTGAACTGACTCGAGATTCTAGGGTTTCAAGGAATTTGGCTAAGGATGGTGATTAGATAAACTTAGGGTTTCAGGTTTGCAATAGGGATAACAATTTTGTGGCTGGTTTAATCAAAACAGCGAATGTCAACAGATCGACATTCGGATCAAGGCTTGGACATAGCTTTAAGAAAAGCTAGAGTGCTTATCTCAAGTTGTGGTAGTAGAAGAAAATGTAGACCACAACTCTACAAATTCAGTGGACAAAGTGGATTTCAAATTATACAACCAGAAATGGGTAAATAAGGTCAATGCCACTGGCTGACAAGCTCTGGCATAGAGCTGACAATGCCAAAAACTAGGGCTTAGCATAACTTTTGATCTGGAGCTCCAAATGATGCACCACTTTGTCTGGGAGGTAGGCTTGAGTAACAGAAACAATTAAGTCAACAGAATCAAGGGCAAGAAATGGCTGGAAAGCAAGAAATTTGATGATGAACAGAGATGAACTGGCTGCACTGGAGCAGTTCTGGACACAAACTTGGCATGGCTATAACTTCTAATCTAGGCCGATCTAGGTGTCGGGCTAGAAGACAAAAATACTCAGGAGGCTAAGGCACATCTAAATGACAAGGTTTCGAGGGCTGAAATGGCTGGAACAAGCTTTTCCGGTCATCGGCGCCGGAGAAGAATCACTGGATTTGGGCATTTCCAACACAGGCCGTTTGAACTCGATTCCTTGCTCTAGGAGTGATATATGGGTAAGAGGAAGCTACCTGCACGATCACTTTCGCCGGAGGATGGCCGGAGAAGCCTGGCGACGATCGCCGGTTTCTGGAGAAGTTCAAAATTGGGGAAAACTTCGATTGAAGCTCAATCTGGAGATCTTGATGCACAGGCTTGCTGGAAATGACTCACTGATCAACTTCTTCTACAGCAATGAGAGCTAATTCGAGGTGATTTGGCCTGCATTGCCGGAACAGGGCATTTAGCAATCCCGGCGATCACCGGCGATAAGGTGCAAGGTAATCCAATTAGATGGTACAGCACAATCAGGGAGATTAGGGAAACTTACTGATGCGGTTAATTTGGCAGGAGATGATGTGGAATGAGCTGTCACCGTGAGCCTCCTCGATGGCTCGCCGGAGAAGACGACTGCAGCGGCGAAATTTGGAAATTGGTTAAGTCCTGGTGATGTGTGGAGAAGCTGCTGCACACAGGAGCGTTTAAATAGGTCAGGCAAAGATGGCAAAGGGGAACAACGAAGTGATTGACTGCTGTGATGAGGTTGCTTGCGTGCTGGACATCAGCGGCGAAGACACAGCAAGGAGCGGTGATGCGACGGCGCACTGGCGAAGTAAAGCTGTTGCTACCTTGGGACTCAATCGTGTCGGGCGGTGCAAAGCGGTGGCGACAAGTACTGGCGCGGCGAGGCTACGTGGCGATGGATTGCTGACAAAGTCGCTGCTGGTCGCGCGCGGAAGCAAGCACTGGTCGTCGACGTAGCAGCGGCCTTGCCACGGCACCAGCTGGAGCGAGGACACGTGCGCAACAAGAAGAGCAAGCATGCACGATCAAGTTGCAGGCGAAGCTTCACCGGCGGCGAACGTGCACGGCGCAAGAAACCACGGCGAGCCCTGGTCGTGAACAGCAAACGGCCTGGTCGAATGCTGCTGTTGTCCTGGTCAAAAATGGGCTGATTTGCAATATTTGATTTTCACATTTGGACCAATCTGTAATTCTGGAGATTTGGAAGGTTAGAGTTGAATTTGATTTCACTAATCTGGTAGATTATATTCAACAGGATATTTGGCAAAGGTAAATGATAAAATTTGATACATTTAAATAGCTTTTGATGCAACTGAAAATAGGGTAATTTAGGGTAAAATAAGATTTAAGTTTTGTCGATCTCGAGTTCTGGCATTTAAGGTTCGATTTTGATATCTGCACAGAAGAGAAACTTGTGGCAAATAGCATTTTGAGAAGATTTGCCAAAGAGATTTTGAGTTTGGAGTTAATCTGGAGATTTTAGCCTTTTTGGGTTTACAGATATCAGATAAGGACTAATTTGCGATAACTCTTGGACTGATTTGTGAAAAGAGTCTAGATGATGAAATCTAGCTGTCAACTTTTTAGATTAAGGTATTGACATACCCATGATCATATTCCAGGAATAATCTGGTCTAAACTTGGTCAAGATTTTGATTAAATCTGTATTTCTGAAACTTAGAGTATTCGGGTAATATAAGGTATTTCTGTTTTTGAAAACAGAAGAAGTTGATAATTCTGGGAGTTAGAGATAGAATTGGATCTAGGTTCTAAAGACTTTTCGATTCAGGATAACTAATAGATCACATCTGAACAATCTGATCTTGATTTGAGGTCACAGGATAGATTTTTGGAGATTTTAGGGCTTGAGAAAGATACTGATCTGGCTATTACTACAGATACATGCATGCATGCTATTTATGAAAAAGGAAATTTTCACCCCTAACTCAGGGTGTTACACACACCCCGTGGATTTAATCCACCGCAGCAGACTCCTATAAACCCGGGAGCTCGGAGTATTCGAATACGTTTTTAACTCTGCAGAGAGGTACCAATTTACCGGCAAGATATTCCACTTTCAAACCTTTCCTATCATAACAAAATGATTGGACCCCTGACTCACTTCATACTGTGAGCGGCAAGGTGGAAATAACAAGAACTTTTGTTATGTTTTACTCACAATTCACCTCCGACCCTGTGGATCTCTCGCGAAACACAGTTGTGGCGGGCTATACCCCCACCCCACCTCATTTTCCCATTACTGGGTCAAATATCAGATCACCTTCAGTGATAGTGGGAGTCAGCCTCCAAATCAATCATCACAACACATCTCATGCAGGGGTTTCATGTGCGATCCACATAAGTACTTGTTCAGGCCTGTCCCATACCAGGCTTGCGGTTAGCACGTTGTTCATGCCACTAGACGCACAACACAAGGTTCTAGTCCTTATATGCCAGTGACCAGACCATCCACAACCCTGCACCTTCCGTGCCTGCATTCCTTTGCAGTCTAGCACCTCCAGTGCTACAGCCATCCACACCATTTTTTTTCTGGTCACGGCTAGGGGTTTTATTTCATGAATATAAGTATATAAATACATATAATAGTTCATGGCTCAAAACTTGTTTATTTCTGTAACGCCCTGAGTTAGGGGTGAAAATTTCCTTTTTCATAAATAGCATGCATGCATGTATCTGTAGTAATAACCAGATCAGTATCTATCTCAAGCCCTAAAATCTCCAAAATCTATCCTGTGACCTCAAATCAAGATCAGATTGTTCAGATGTGATCTATTAGTTATCCTGAATAGAAAAGTCTTCAGAACCTAGATCCAATTCTATCTCTAACTCCCAGAATTATCAACTTCTTCTGTTTTCGAAAACAGAAATACCTTATATTACCCAAATACCCTAAGTTTCAGAAATACAGATTTAATCAAAATCTTGACCAAGTTCAGACCAGATTATTCCTGGAATATGATCATGGGTATGTCAATACCTTAATATAAAAAGTTGACAGCCAGATTCTGCTATCTAGACTCTTTTCACAAATTAGTGCAAGAGTTATCGCAAATTAGTCCTTATCTGATATCTGAAAACCCAAAAAGGCTAAAATCTCCAGATTAACTCCAAATTCAGAATTTCTTCAGCAAATCTTCTCAAAATACTATTTGCCATAAGTTTCTCTTCTGTGCAGATATCAAAATCGAACCCTAAATGCCAGAATTCGAAATCGACAAAACTTAAATCTTATTTTACCCTAAAATTACCCTATTTTCAGTTTGTATCGAAAACTATTCAAATGTGTAAAATCTTATCATTTATCTTTGCCAAATATAATGTTGAATATAATCTACCAGATTAGTGAAATCAAATTCAACTCTAACCTTCCAAATCTTCAGAATTACAGATCAGTCCAAATCAAGAATTGGAAATTGCAAATGAATCCATTTTCGACCAAGACAACAGTAGCATTCGACCAGGCCGTTTGCTGTACACGACCAGGGCTCGCCGTGTTTCCTTGCGCCGTGCACGCTCGCCGCCGGCCAAGCTTCGCCGCACTTGTGACCGTGCATGCCAGTACGCACGTGTCCTCGCCTCAGCCGTCACCGTGGCAGCGTCGTTGCTACGTCGACGACCAGCGTTTGCTCCCGCGCGCGATCAGCAGCAACTTTGTCAGCAATCCATCGCCACGTAGCCTCGCCACGCCAGTACTTGTCGCCACCGCTTGCTACAAGCCTTGCCAGGTCCCGATGAGGCAACATTATGATCAGTTGAAAGCTTGTCGCCGTCGCATCACCGCTCTTGCTGTTTCTTCGCCGCTACTGCTCCAGCACGCAACCGATCTCATCACAGCAACCAATCACTTCGTTGTTCCCCTTCGTCATCTTCGCCTGGCCTATTTAAACCCTACTGTGTGGAGCAGCTTCTCCATACTTCACCAGAAACCAGCCAAGTTCCAGAATTTGCTGTTTTCGTTTTCTTCTCCGGCGAGCTGTCGAGGAGGCTCACGGTGCTAGCTCACTTCACTGCATCTCCTGCCAAATTGAAGCTAACAGTGAGTACCTCCCATCCTCCTGATTGTACTGTACTATCTAATTGCTCCCCGGTGACCCCTAACGCCGGCGATCACCGGAAATGGCTGAAAATCGAAGATTGCCCTGTTCCGGCAATGCAGGCCAAATTAATTCGAATTAGCCCTCGAACCTGTGAAGCAAATTGATCAGTGAGCCAAATCAAGCAAGCCTGTGAAGTTGGATTTCAAAATTTAGCAAGAATCGAACCTTTTCCCTAAACCGAGCTTCACCAGAAAACCGGCGATCGTCGCCAGGCTTCTCCAGTGATCCTCCGGCCAATATAATTGTACCAGAAGCTTCCCTATACCTCCTAGATGCTCTCCAAGCAAGGAATTAAGTTCTTGTTGCCTATAGCAAAAATGCCCAAATCCATAGTTTCTTCTCCGGCGCCGATGACCGGAAAGCTTGTTCCAGCCATTTCAGCCCTCGAAACCTTGTCATTTAGATGTGTCTTATCCTCCTGGGTACTTTTGTCTTCTAGCCCGACACCTAGATCGGCCTAGATTGGAAGATATAGCCATGCCAAGTTTGTGTCCAGAACTGCTCCAGTGCAGCCAGTTCATCTCTGTTCATCATCAAATTTCTTGCTTTCCAGCCATTTCTTGCCCTAGATCCTGTTAACTTAATTGTTCCTGTTATCAATGCCTACCTCCCAGACAAAGTGGTGCATCATTTGGAGCTCCATATCAAAAGTTATGCTAAGCCCTAGTTTTTGGCATTGTCAGCTCTATGCCAGAGCTTGTCAGCCAGTGGCATTGACCTTATTTACCCACTTCTGGTCGTGCATTTTGAAAACCACTTTGTCCACTGAATTTGTAGAGTTGTGATCTACATTTTCTTCTACTACCACAACTTGAGATAAGCATTATAGCTTTTCTTAAAGCTATGTCCAAGCTTTGATCCGAATGTCGATCTGTTGACATTCGCTGTTTTGATTAAACCAGTCACAAAATTGTTATCCCTATTGCAATCCTGAAACCCTAAGATTATCTAATCACCATCCTTAGCCCAAATTCCTTGAAACCCTAGAATCTCAGTTCAGTTTGGAGTTCAACTTATCTCCAGTTTAGTTCAATCATTCTTGTTGAGTATTTCTGCATATAAGTCATAAAACATTTTAAATATTATAAGTAATTATTGTGTGTTTGTTTGCCGTCGAGCAGATTCAGAAGCTGACTTTGAAGATTTTGCTGTTGACCCGTCATCGACTGCTGTATTTTACGACGCGGAAGGCAAGTCATATCCTTGGTCATCTTGAACCTATATTTTAAATGTTGCTATAATATAACCTTGAATATAGGCAATATTGCATGTGAATGATTGAGAATGGTTGATTTATCAATTGGCAGTACTAGACTGGCTATCTGTGAAATGTGAAATAAACAAGTTTTGAGCCATGAACTATAATATGTATTTATATACTTATATTCATGAAATAAAACCCCTAGCCGTGACCAGAAAAATGGTATGGATGGCTGTAGCACTGGAGGTGCTAGACTGCAACGGAATGCAGGCACTGAAGGTGCAGGGTTGTGGATGGTTTGGTCATTGGCATATAAGGACTAGAACCTTGTGTTGTGCGTCTAGTGGCATGAACAACGTGCTAACCGCAAGCCTGGTATGGGACAGGCCTGAACAAGTAATTATGTGGATCGCACATGAAACCCCTGCATGAGATGTGTAGTGATGCACGATAAACACGGAGCGCGGCTCCCACACATATCACTGAAGGTGATCAAGCACGCTGACCCAGTAATGGGAATAAGCAAAGGGGTGGAGGTTTGGATACAACCTGCCACAACTGTGCCTCGCTGAGAGCCACAGGGTCGGGGGTGAATTGTGAGTAAAACATAACAAAAGTTCTTGTTATTTCCACCTTGCCGCTCACAGTATGAAGTGAGTCAGGGGTCCAATCATTTTGTTATGATAGGAAAGGTTTGAAAGTGGAATATCTTGCGGGTAAATTGGTACCTCTCTGCAGAGTTAAAAACGTATTCGAATACTCCGAGCTCCCGGGTTTATAGGAGTCTGCTGCGGTGGATTAAATCCACGGGGTGTGACACAAGTACTATTTTCTAAATAAAATATGTTTAAATCAAGATTACCCAAATGACATGTGTTGTCATGATAAGGAGTGCTGCCGTGGGCTGTCGTGTGTCGACGTGTCGCGATAGTGCTATAATCTAGTGAACATGACTGATGATGTTATATTATAAAAAGTGCTGCCATAAGATGAGTTGAGAAAGGAAAAGATTATTTTACAAATATCCATAATTCTTGACTAGTCTAGGTTCATATCATCGCTACTATATGTATCTACTCTTACCTATGACTTGCTGAGTACGTAAGTGCTCACCCTTGCAACATTCAACTCAATAGATGGAGCCTACTTTGATCAAGATGATGGCACTGAGTACTACGTGGATCCAGAAGGAGGAGAATCAGTTCCGTCAGAACCCTGAAGTGTGTTGTTCTGCCGTCAACTTCTTTTGTGGGAGGGTCACCTATCTTCTGCTCCATAGTTAAATATTTTGCTAAACCCTGAATGCCTTGTAGGCATTGTAATCCTCTTTATGTAATATTAAGGCCAGCAGGCCACACTGCTTAATATTTTGTGAGTACTCTGTTGCAATGTAATATACTCCAGTGTTTGACTCATCCTGGGAAGTCAAAGGTTTGTGGTTTGGGACTAGCTGCAGCGAGCTAGGTCTCTACAGGAGTAGTCGTTGTCCCAGTCTCGGGGCGCGACAATTTCACATTTCACAGATAACCAATCTAGTACTGCCAATTCATAAATCAACCATTCTCAATCTTTCACATGCAATATTATCTATATTCAAGGTTATATTATAGCAACATTTAAAATATAGGTTCAAGATGACCAAGGATATGACTTGCCTTCCGCGTCGTAAGAAACAGCAGTTGATGACGGGTCAACAGCGAACTCCTCGAACTTGATTTCTGGATCTGTTCGGCGACAAACAAACAATACACACAAATATTACTTATATATTAAGATGTTTTAGGATCTATATGCAGATATGCTTTACAAGAGTGACTGAACGATACTGGAGATAATTGAGATTACAAGCTGAACTTAGTTGAGATCTAGGGTTTCAAGGATTTGGCTAAGGATAGGTGTTAGATGCTCTTAGGATTTCAAGGTTACAATAAGAATATCAGTTTTGTGGCTGGTTTGATCAAGAACAGCGAATGTCAGCAGATTGACATTCAGATCAAGATTCTGACATAACTTCAAGGAAAACTAGAGAGCTTATCTCAAGTTATGACAGTAGAAGAAAATGTAGAACTCTACAAATTCAGTGGACAAAGTGGCTTTCAAAATGCACAATCAGAAGTGGGTACACAAGGCCAATGCCATTGGCTGGCATGCACTGAGACAGTGTCAAAAATTAGGGTTTAGCGGCAAATATAATTCAAGGGCTCAAACCAAGTTGTGATAGAAGAAGAAAATGTTGATCACAACCTCAGGAGTCTAAGGGAAAAAGTTATGCCCAAAATGCACATCTGGAAGGAAGTGAAAAGGCTAATGCCACTGACTGACATAGTCTGGCATTGATCTTGACATGGCCAGAAACTAGGGCTTGGCATAACTTTTGATCTAGAGCTCCAAATGATGCACCACTTTGTCTGGGAGGTAGGCAATGATAACAGGAACAAATAATTCAACAGGATCTAGGGCAGAAGATGGCTAGAAGGTGATGAATTTCAGTGTTGAACTGAGGTGAACAAGTTGCACTGGAGCAGTTCTGGACAAGATTTTGGCATGGCTATAACTTGAATTCTGGGCAGTTTCAGAGATCGAGCTAGAAGACAAATATGTTCAGGAGGTTGAAGCACACCTGAATGACAAAGTAGATGAAGCTGAAACGGCCAGGAATAGGTTTTCCAGTGATCAATGCCGGAGAAGAAACACTGCCATTTGGGGATTTTTGTTTTAGGCCGAATGAACTCAATTCCAAGCTTGGGAAGTGAAAGAGAGATAAGAGGAATCTACTTGCACGATCAATTTGGCCGGAGGATGGCCGGAGAAGCCTGGCGATGATCGCTGGTTTCTGGAGAAGCTCAAAATTGGGGAAAGCTTCGATTGAAGCTCAATCAGGAGATCTTGATGCATAGGCTTGCTGGAAATGAGTCACTGATCATCTTCTTCCACAAAATTGAGAGCTAATTTGGGCTGAATTAAGCTACATTGCAGAAACAGGGTAATCGGCAATTCCGGTGATCACCGGCGTTAGAGGTCACCGGTGAGCAATTAAATGGTACAGCATGATGAGTGAGATGAGAGGAACTCACTGTTGCTGTTAATTTGGCAGGAGATGCTGCGGTTGAGGCTGTCACCGTGAAGCTTCTTGCTGGACTCGCCGGAGAAGACGACGACAGTGAGAGAATTTGCAAAATTGGCTAAGTCCTGGTGAAGAGGAGATGATACAAGGCTCTGGTGGTTTAAATAGAGCAGTGGGCATAGCTTGCAAGGATTTACAGCATTGAATCGGTGTCAGTTGACAAGATTTGCCGGGCGCAGATGCAATAACGGCGAGCGGCGACGCGACTGTGCACTGGTGAGGTGACTGCTGATCAAACCATTGCTTCATCGGGACGCAATGCTGTTGGGCGGTGCAAGGCAGTGGCGACAAGGGCTGGCAAAGCACAGTGACGTGGCAAGAAAATGCTGATAACGGTCGCGCACGGGAGCAAGCTGTTCAACGGCGTTGCCACGGCGATGGCTGGGGCGTGGACGCGTGTGCACATGCAGATTCAAGTGAGCACGAGCTCAGGCGAGGCGAGGCGTGACCGGCGGCGAGCAAGCGCGGCGCAAATGCACGGCGATCTCTGGTCGTGCACAGCAGCTGCTGTCCTGGTCGAATTTGGGCTTGATTGCAATTTCCAATTCTTGATTTGGACTGAACTGTAAATCTGGAGATTTGGAAGGTTTGATCTGATTTTGATTCTGCTGTTTTGGTATACTTAATTCCACAAATGATTTGGCACAGATTGAAGATAAAATTTGAGACATTTGGATGACTTTTGATATGAACTGAAAACAGAGTAGATTAGGGTAAAATAAGTCTGAATCTTATTGATCTCGAATTCTGGGATTTAGGGTTTGATTTTGAGATACTCATAAAAGAAGAATTTGTATTAAAAAGCATTTGGGAGGTGTTCCCTGAATCAGATTTGAATTTGGAGATGATTTGCAACATTTTGCCTTTTCTGGCTTTTAGAAAATCTGGAAAAAGGACTGATCTGCGATACTCTTGGACTGATTTGCGAAAAAGGTTCAGATGGTGAAATCTGGCTGCCAACTTTTTGGATTAAGGTATTGGCATACCCTTGATCATAATCCATGAATTATCTGGTCTGAACTTGGCTAAGATTTTGATTAAATCTGAATTCTGAAACTTAGGGTAAAAGGTAATAACAGATATTCTGTTTTCGAAAACAGAAAAGAGTTGATAATTCTGGAAGTTAGGGATAGAATTGAATCTGGGTTCTGAAGGCTTTTAGGTTTAGGATAACTGATAGATCAAATCTGGCAAGTCAGATCTTGACTTGGGGTCACAGGATAGATTTGGAGATTTTAGGCTAGAACAGAATAAAGCTGAGGCTGATTTGGCTGATCTAGAAGAGACATATGCATGCATGATTTTTAAGAAAGAAACTTTTCACCCCAAAACTCAGGATGTTACAGGTTCACATTTCCGAGGCCATCAACGCCCGCCTCCGGGAGGAGGCCAAGGCAAGGGAGGAGGCGCTTCGTGAGCTCGAGAGCTCAAGCGTCCGGGCGGTGGCGGATGCTGGCCGCTCCGTTCGGATGGCCCTCGAGGGCCTTGGCGTAAGCCTCGGCTCCGGGAGCAGAGAGGTGCCGCCGGCGACCCTCGCGGAGGCTGTGTGTTTCCTTAACGAACAGGTCTCCGCCATCCCGGAGGCTGCCGATGTTCGGGCGCGGGGTCGGGCGATCCCCGTCGTCGCGGCCGCCGCGGGGCTCGTCGAGTTCCGGGGGGTCGGCGCCCGGGCGATCGGGGGCCGCATCCCCCAAAGCTTGCCGGACTCCTTCGAGCCTTCGCGCCGGGAAGTCGAGCAGCTCGCCGGAGGGTTCTACGACCGGATCATCCGGGCGTGGTTCCCGGCTCCGGCGCCTCCGGCAGGAGACGCCCCAGCCCCGGCCTTGGAGGAAGCCCCCCGCGGGGAGGACGCCAATGAACATGTATGAGCCTCCCCCGGGTCTTAGCTAGGGCCCTTTTTTGTTTTAGGATTTTCTGATTCCAGTAGCTTCTTAGAAGAAGCCCCGGGCACTTGTACATAAAAATTTTTAATGCAATGAAGTTAGAATTTTTCTAAGTCTTTGAATTGAACTTACTGTTACCAGGGTTCCCGGGAGGTTGCTCCCAGGCGAAGGTCCGGGAGGGGCTCCCCGGGGGACGCCCAAGCGGCTTTAATTTTGCTAAGCTTTCTCTCCGGGAATCGCGGCGAGGATAGTGTCCGGGAGCCGATCCGGTTGAGGTGGCGTGCGGAGTGGCACTTGGTCAACTTTGATAATCATCGTGCCGAATTGTCCCCTCCGCGACCGGGACTCCGGATGATCCCTCCCCTCCGGATACTTCCACCGGCGGGTTACGAGTTCTGGCCTGAAGATGTGCTCCGGGACGCTCGGCGCCGCGTACGGGCGTTGTACCGGGACTTGACCCGGGAGCTAGCGGAGAGCCTCCGGGAGTATTAGGCGTAGGAGCTTTAGGGCTTAGAGAATCGTCCGGGTTAGAACCCGGGTTGTATCGTTTCCGAAGCCCACCGGAGGGGGAAGATGTCCTCCGGGTTTGCTGATCAATAAAGCGCCGTGTTGTTGTTTCCTTTTACTGCGCCTCTTTTATGTTTTCTTCTTGGATGGTCTGGACGACTCATCTTAACAAGGATGAGCTAAGTTTCCTCGTGGGCGGTGCGGTCGACACCCGGGGGTTCCTTATCCCCCCCCCCCCCCGCCCACAGCGGGCCGGAGGATAACTCCGCGCGCTGTGGGGGTAACAAGGCCCCCGGGATAGAAGTTACCTGTAGCATAGGAAGTTTTCAAGGAGAAGACCTTCCGGGAGATAAGCATCCGGTCGCCGTGAGAACGGGGAGCCGGGAATGAGGCCTTAAGCGGAAGTATTGTCCAAGAGAACCCGATGGGATTTCCAGAGGCGAGCTTCCTGGGAGACACTCGTCCGGTCGCCGTAAGAACGGGGAGCCGGGAATAGGGTCTTCGGGGAAGGAAATGCCGGAGAAATCCGACTTCTCCGAGAGACAATCGTCCGGTCGCCGTGAGAACGGGGAGCCGGGAATAGGGTCTCCGGGAGGCATTCATCCGGTCGCCGTGAGAACGGGGAGCCGGGAATAAGGTTGCTGGGGACCAATCGTCCGGTTGCCGTGAAAACGGGGAGCCGGGAATAACGTCGACTCCCGGAGGAGGAA
Organism: Pharus latifolius; assembly: GCA_019359835.1. Taxonomy (NCBI): domain Eukaryota; kingdom Viridiplantae; phylum Streptophyta; class Magnoliopsida; order Poales; family Poaceae; genus Pharus; species Pharus latifolius. Next base: position 46,221,341 of record CM033320.1, on the reverse strand, counting down.
GATAGATCCAATCAAGCCGCAAGGGGCTGATCTTCCGGTCGCCGTGAAAACGGGGAGCCGGGAATAACGTCGACTCCCGGAGGAGCAAATGCCCGAAGACCGGACTTGAGTGTTTGGGCAGGGGACTAGTCTCCCAAAGTGACTCGTTACCACGGCCACTATGACCGGGTTGCCGCTTACACTCTCAGTCCACGAAGGCTGATCGTAAGCAGCCCTACGGGAGTGCAGGCTCCGTTGTAGGGACTTGTTGGGGCTGGCCCACTTCCTCGCGGGGAGGGCATCCTCACAAGAAGGGCATCCTCGCGGGGAGGGCATCCTCGCGGGGAGGGCATCGCCGCTAGGGGCGGTAATGAGAAAGACCTGCAATGAGACAGTTTGCAAAGCAAGACCTATGTATTGCTAATGAAATGAAGTACAAGGCCTCCCCCTGCGAAGCCGCGAAAGAGGAGGAAAATACAGCGTCCCTTCTCCCCCTCCGGCGTGAACGCCCCGGGGGAGGGGACATGCCCGTAAGGCTGAACATAGAACTTGCGAAGTAAACGCAAGTTCCACGTGTGTTTCAGCTCCTGCTTTTGGGGGTTGGAGAGCTTGTAGGCCCCCGAGCCCAGGACCGCGGAGATCCTGTAGGGGCCCTCCCACTTGGGGGAGAGCTTACCGTGGGCCTGGGGGTCCGTCACGCGCTTGAGGACAAGGTCCCCAAGGCGGAAAGCTCTCTCGCGCACGCGCTGATTGTATGCACGCGCTATTTCTTGCTCGTAGATGGTGTGGCGGAGGAGCGCTCGGTCGCGTTCCTCCTCCACGAGGTCGATCTCCAGGCGCTGATTGGCCTCGTTGGCCTGATATGCTGAGGGGGTGGTTCCCTCTAGGAGCTCCACCCGTAGCGACCGGAAGCCAATCTCCGGGGGGAGGACTGCCTCCGCCCCGTAGACCAGGGAGAAGGGAGTATGCCCCGTCGCCCGGGACGGGGTCGTGCGCATGGAGCAGAGGATGCACGGTCCCGGGAGCCTAAAAGGCGGCGCCCGGGGCAGGCACCGGAGGCCACTGTCCCCGGGCAATCATGAACTTACCTGGACTTGACCGCGTGGAGATTTCCCCCAACAGCAGCCCCCCATGCCCTCCGGGGACGAAGCTTGAGCCCCCGGAGGGAATGGTTACGGTACCGGGAAAATCTCCGGACGAAAACTCCGGACGAAAATCACCGGAGCCCCGGCGACGCTTCGGTTTCTGTGCCGAGCGCTTTATGGCCGTGCCGCTCTCGCAATAAATGCACGCGCGGTTAGAACCGGTGTCTCGATTTACGCGCCTGTCCCTTCGTTTCCCGCACACGGTTTGAATTTCAGTGGTCCAGATTGCCCCGAGGGGGCCACGTGGCGCGCATCTAGATCACGGCCAGCCTCTATAAATAGGGCCTTAGGGCAGGCACCGGAGGCCACTGTCCCCGGGCGAATGGCGGCGCCCGGGACATGCCCGGGGAGCACGGTCCCGGGGGCCGAATGGCGGCGCCCGGGGCAGGCACCGGAGGCCACTGTCCCCGGGCCAATGGCGGCGCCCGGGACATGCCGGGGGGGCACGGTCCCGGGGGCCAAATGGCGGCGCCCGGGGCAGGCACCGGCGGCCACTGTCCCCGGGCAAATGGCGGCGCCTGGGACATGCCCGGGGGGCACGGTCCCGGGGGCCAAATGGCGCCCGCCGGGACATGCCCCGGAGGCACGGTCCCGGGAGCATAAAAGGCCGCGCCCGGGGCAGGCACCGGAGGCCACTGTCCCCGGGCAAATGGCGGCGCCCGGGACATGCCCGGGGGGCACGGTCCCGGGGGCGAAATGGCGGTGCCCGGGGCAGGCACCGGAGGCCACTGTCCCCGGGCTAATGGCGGCGCCCGGGACATGCCCGGGGGGCACGGTCCCGGGGGCCAAATGGCGGCGCCCGGCGCAGGCACCGGAGGCCACTGTCCCCAGGCAAATGGCGGCGCCCGGGACATGCCCGGGGGGCGCGGTCCCGGGGGCCAAATGGCGGCGCCCGGGGCAGGCACCGGAGGCCACTGTCCCCGGGCAAATGGCGGCGCCCGGGACATGCCCGGGGGGCACGGTCCCGGGGGCCAAATGGCGCCACCCGGGACATGCCCCGGAGGCACGGTCCCGGGAGCCTAAAAGGCGGCGCCCGGGGCTGGCACCGGAGGCCACTGTCCCCGGGTAATCATGAACTTACCTGGACTTGACCGCGTGGAGATTTCCCCCAACAGGAACCATCTTTGAAGTCCTAGAAGCTAATGGGATTTCAGTTAAGATAAGAATTCCGTTCTATTTTTTTTGGATCAGGTTGTGGCAACCATCAGTGAAACTGACAACTTCTTTTTCCTGCTTAGGCGTAGAGACGCAGCACCGAACCCTCCAACAGCCTCAGCGAGGGTTGAAGTTCCTGCCGGTGCTGAACCCTCCGGTGAAGAATGCTCTGTCCCTCCTGTCTAGGAAGTCGTCCGGGCCGTTAGGGACGAGTTGGGTGCGGAGGCCCAATTTCAGGCATTGAGACCTGCAACCGGGGCTCAGCAAGAACATTCGTCTGCTGCTCCCACCAAGGATGAGGCGAGTCCATTGACCAGGCCTCTAGACATCCCGAAGGATAAATCATTCCGGGAATATACTGAGGTATGTTGAACATCCCTCATGATATCTGAATTTTGCCTAGAATACAACTGACTTCCCTCTGTGTCACAGGAACTGTCCCGTATGACGGCCAGATCGATAGCTATGGTAGAAAGCATCGAGGCCATACAAGAGGAGAGGAATTGCTTGCAAGAGTAAGAAAAAGGTGCTTTTGTCCGCTTGAATACAAACTTGTTATAACCATTGTCTTTTTTATCGCAGGGAAGTCGCTTCCCTGAAGAAGAGCCTTGCCGATCGGGAAAATGACGAGCTCAGGGCCGCCACCACGATTTCACATCAAGAGGCCGAGCTCAAAGAACTGCGATCACAACTCTCAGGTAAGTCAACTTCCGACCAGAACGACTTAACTTTGTCGTTTAGACTGTTTATAACGATCTCCTTATTGTAGCACAAGCAAGTCAAATAAACCAGCTTGGACAAGAGAAGGTATTCCTCCAGATGACCATTGACTCTATCCAGAGGGTGAATAGAGACTTGAGCCTATCCATCTTCGAAAAGCTGAGGATGGTAGCCCGTCTTCTAAGGGCTAATGTGGTCGAGACCACAACAGACGACCTTAGCCCGAGTGACTGGTCAAAACTGGTCGTAGCCCAAGCGGAATCACTCCTCGAGTATCTTCCTGAAGATACCAGGCGACAACAAGAGGCGATCAGAACTAGAGGCTGATCAGCAGCCTCCGCCATTCTTTACCAGTTTCGTCTCCACCATGGCCCTGATCTGGATCTGAACCCACTGGTAGGAACAATAGAGATCGAGAGTGAGGAACAACTTGAGGCTATCATGGAGAAAATTAGACCTCTCGTAGATAAACTCCTGACCGAGCTCGGGATTATGTAAACCTTGTACCTGTACAGATACAATTCATAGAATGCAATGCATGCAATTTTTTGGTTTTATTCCGAAAGAAAACATATTTTCGTTATTTCATATAACCATATTCCCCTAGCCCCCGCATGTGATTATATATACTGGAGACTTAGTATTATAAGCACAGGAAAAATATGAGTGTGACGACCAGGGACATGCGATCAGGCCAGCAATTATACTCGATGCGACGCCTAACCTTGTTGCAAACTGGCAGCCACTCGGATGACCAAGGACATGCCAGCAAGCTCCGTGTGCGTTGAGAAACTGCTTATTGAGGAGTGTCTTGTCTGGAAGTGGTCATGAGATCGGCCAGCCAATCCGATTAGGGCATTACGGTGATATAACCACCGGCAACCAGAGCGCGAGCCAAATTCGTAACACATGGGCATAAAAGGAAATATTCGTCGTATGAAACAAGAAGGCTTTTGTTTTATTAAACAATTCTAATTGAAAAGGAAAAGAGATTGAGTACTTACACGTAAAACTTGCGTAGTTGATCGATGTTCCAAGTATTGGTCAAGATTCTACCATCCACCATCACTAATCGAGCTGATCCTGGTCGTGCACCGAAACAACAGTATAAGGGCCTTCCCATTTCGGGGAGAATTTGTTATGATTGGATTGGTCTTGAATTTTTCGTAAAACCAGATCGCCCACGTGGAGACTACGTGGTCGCACCCTTTTTTTATGGTACTTGCGCAAAGCTTGCAAGTATACCGCGGACTTGATCAAAGCGCGATCACGCTTTTCTTCTAAGAGGATGAGATCTTGTGATCGTTGTTCGGCCAGATCTACTATTTCGAATTGATCTGTCCGAACAGATCCAATACTAACTTCTGTTGGGGGAATCCCCAGCGGTCCCACGAAGTCACAAGGAGTCCTCGGTGAAACCCGGTGAGACCCGGAGAGTCACCGGGCCCCCGGTGAGATCCGGAGGGTCACCGGGCGCCCGGTGAGATCCGGAGGGTCTCCGGGAACCCGGTGAGACCCGGAGAGTCATCGGGCCCCCGGTGAGATCCGGAGGGTCACCGGGCGCCCGGTGAGATCCGGAGGGTCTGCGGGACCCCGGTGAGATCCGGAGAGACCCGGAGAGTCACCGGGCCCCCGGTGAGATCCGGAGGGTCACCGGGCACCCGGTGAGATCCGGAGGGTCTCCGGGACCCCGGTGAGATCCGGAGGGTCTCCAGGACCCCGGTGAGACCCGGTGAGATCCGGAGGGTCTCCGGGACCCCGATGAGACCAGGTGAGGCCCGGAGAGCCTTCGGGTTCATGAAGAGCTGTTGCTGACCGTGTGGCCTCTAGGAAGCCCGTGGCGCCACGTGTCGAACATCCAGGCCGTCCGTCAGGCCAAAGGACGCCTTCCACCTTCCATCCAACGGTCGCAGCGAGGGCATTTTTGTCTTTTGTATTTCTTGGGGGCTATATATACCCCTCTTGTAACCTTTTTCAGGGATTCCAATTCATTTATACTAACGCAATATCCAGCTCTCTTGGAGACCTCTCCCCGAGAGCTCACCTCCCCAGCGGACTCGCATCCGGAGAGAGCCAACAGGACTAGGGCCCCCACTGGGACCCGAACCTGTATAAACCTCTGTGTCACTTTCTGTGTTGCCCGGCGGGAGAAGACTACTAAATCGGTCTGCTCGCGCCACTGTACTCGTGCTGTGCACGTCTGAACCTGCCGGGATATCCGTAATACCATGACAGTTGGCGCCGACCGTGGGGACCTCGCGACGAATCGCCATGGCTCCCGCAACAACCAGAGATCAAGCCCTCTCATCTCCCGAGGGTGTTGGTCCTAGCAACCCGGCTCCGCCTCAGCGAGATGAGACCGCAGCCCTGCCACTCGGGGGCGTGCGGGGGGAGGACCCGCTTCCTCCACCCGCTGCCTCCGGCCGAGGGATCCCCGTTTCCGACCCGGTGACAGCAACCGAGCATCCGGGGCCTAGTGCGCCCCAACTCCCCGTCCCGGTCTCCGGAGATTCTATGCTGGGGACTTTGACCCAGGGCCAGCTTCGCACCCAACACACCCTAGAGGAGCTGCTGCGCATCCTGGCGCGGACCCCGGCTCCCATCTACCCGCCTCCATATTCGTTTATGGGGGCACCGCCCCAATTCTTCATGGGGCACATCGCCTTTCCCGGGCCGGGGATGTTCCCCGTTCCCCGAGGCGCGCCCGGGCCGCATCCGATCCCGTGGACACTTCCTGCGCCGGGGAGTCAACTCGTCTCCGAGCCCTCCCCTGCCTCGGGGAGTCGCCCGGCCCGGGTGCCGAACCCCCGAGAGCGGCTACCGCCGCGCCGGGGACAACCCCGGCGCCCGAGCCCGGCAGCCTCCGCGGGCCGACGGCCGGGGCCGGTGCAACGCTCGCCCTGGCGGACGCCCCGGGAACTCGAACTGCGACCGCTCCCGCCGCCGTACCGATTGCGGACCTAGCGCGTGGCCCAGTTCGCGCGCCGGCAACGTCCACTGGGACGGTGGCAAATGTGCATCAGCTCCCTCCCCCTCCGGGGCCGCCCCCGCAGGCGCCCCCAGTGGATCAGACCCGCTTCACGAGGGAGGAGGTCGAGCGAATGCGTACCACCAAGTCCGGAGAAACCACCTCCGGCCATCGGTCAGGACTCCCCCGAGCCCGAGGGCGCGCGGAGGCGCGCTCCCAAATCGCCCGGGCGAAGAGACCGTTCAAGGAAGCTGCTACCATCCCTGCGGAATACCTCGACGCCCAAGAGGTCAGCTCAACCAATCCAGAGGAAGAGAGACGACATCGTCACACCGGCGGACCACTGCCACGCCTTCCCGACTCAGACAATGAGCACGCGTCCCCGGCAAGAGAAGACGGCGGCCATGGATCCCCCAAGGAAGTGGAGGGGACCAACTAACCGCTGTGCAGTCGTCTCCGCTGCATACATTGGCCGCGACCTTACCGCCCGCCGCACATCGAGCATTACAATGGTGAGGCCGATCCTTACGAGTTTGTGGAGGTGTACTCGACGGCCATCTGGGCGGCCGGGGGGGACGAGACAGTGCAATGCAATGTCTTCCACCTCTACCTCACGGGCATCGCGCACTCATGGTTCTACAACCTGAAAGCTGGGTCCATCAAGTCCTTCGTACAGCTGAAGCGCGAATTTTGCGCGAACTTCCAGGGAAACTACGTGCAGCCCTTAGACTCGTCACAGCTCTACACCGTCCGGCAGAGGACAGGGGAGACTATCCGCAGCTTCTTCAAGCGCTTCGCTCAGGTGAAGAGCAAAGTGGCGCATGTCCCTGACTCTACGGTCATCGAAGCATGCAAGAGCGGGATACTCCCAGGGGAGCTCCACCGGAGGCTATCTCGGAGCTGCCCCATCTCCGCCAACGATCTCTTCACCGTACTTGAGAAGTACGCCCGCGATGAGGAGGACGATCTTTGGAAAAAGAACCAGGGGGCTCCTGCCCCCGCCGACCGGGAGGCCAGGGACCCCTCCAGCAAACATCCCCGAAGAAGTGATCGTCGCGAGCCATGACCTCGGGACGCCTTCGTCCTCGAGGGCGGAGGCGGCTCGCGCGACAGCGCCAAAGGCAGTTGTGCCCCTCCTAAGTCAAGGGGCTACGGGGGAGGACAATCCTCCCGCGGGCGCGAGAGCCGCCCCAAGGAGGGCAAGGAGGGCACAGCCAATGTGTGGTGCACCTTCCACAAATCGAGTACCCACGCTACTCTAGAATGCAATCAGCTTCTACAGCACTTCGCGGCTTTTCTCGACCAGCGCGGCCAGGGGGGAGGGGGCCCTGCCTCCTTGCCTCCCTCGGCGCCTCTGCCAGCGCTCCCCGCTCCTGCGGGCGAGCAGCGGAGACAGACGCAAGAAGGGAGCTCGGCCCAGGAGCTCCCCTTTCAAACCTCCCAAAGACAGACGCAAGGAGTACGCACGGGAGGTGAAGGTGGTGGGGGTGCTGCACACGTCTCCGCCACCAAAATGGTCAGACGTCCCCCTCACCTTCACAGCGGAAGACGCGCGCGGGGTTCGCTTCCCGCATGACGACGCGCTCATCGTCTCGGCTACGGTCTACAACTGCCAACTGGCACGCATCCTCGTCGACGGTGGGAGCTCCGCTGATGTCTTATACCTGAAGGCGTTCAGGGAGATGCAAGTCGATGAGAAGCTACTGCAGCCCGCACTCGGGCCGTTACAAGGCTTCGTTCCAGGGAAGACCATCCACCCGGTGGGGAAGGTCGATCTACCAATGACTTTTGGCACCCCGGAAAACTACCGGACGGAGATGGTCCGATTCGATGTGGTGGACCTCCCCTCTTCATACAACGCTATTATGGGGAGGACCACGATCAACCACCTGGGGGCGGCGATTCACCAGAACTATCTCTGCATGAAAATCCCTGGGCCTCACGGTGCGATCACCGTTCGAGGCGACCAGAACGTGGCCGCCGCTCTTTACGAACACGCCACCGCCGCCATCGGGAACATCAACGTGATCAAGACCCCGGGGGGAGCGCCCCCCCTGAACCTCAAGCTGCCCCGGCCGTTCCCCTCGGGAGGCCATTTCTGAGGCCACGCCCCGAGGGAGACCTTCGGAAAGTCCAACTGTCCGTGGGAGATGACGAGAGAACCGTCACGATAGGAGCAGACCTCACCGAGGAACACGCCGAGCAGCTCGCGGTTTTCCTTCGCAAAAACTCAGACGTTTTCGCGTGGGAACCCTCGGACATGCAGGGCGTCGCCCGGGACATCATTGAGCATAAGCTCACTGTGATCCCCGGCCGCTCCCCGGTCAAGCAGAAGTTGAGGAAGTTATCCCTCGAGCGCCAAGACGCCATCAAGGTAGAGGTCTCCAAGCTTCTAGAGGTGGGGTTCGTGCGAGAAGTCCTCCATCCTGAATGGTTGGCAAACCCTGTCCTCGTAAAGAAGTCAAGTGGCAAGTGGAGGATGTGCGTGGACTTCACCGATCTCAACCGCGCTTTCCCAAAAGATAACTACCCACTCCTGCGGATCGACCAACTGGTCGATTCGACCGCAGGGTGCGAACTGATGAGTTTCCTCGATGCATATTTGGGGTACCATCAGGTTCGGATGGCTGCAGAGGACGAGGAAAAGACGAGTTTTATAACTCCCCTCGGCACCTTCTGCTATCTTCACATGCCCTTCGGGTTGAAAAAAGCCGGGGCAACCTTCCAGCGTCTTATGACGCTGGTCCTGAAGGACCAAATTGGCCGCAACGTCGAGGTCTACATTGACGATGCGGTCGTCAAAAGCCTTCGCACCGCCGCACACATCGACGACTTGGCGGAGACCTTCTGCAGCCTCCGCAAGTATGGGTTGAAGCTCAACCCGAAAAAATGCGCCTTCGGCGTACGCGGCGGGAGGCTGCTTGGCTTCTTGGTGTCCCAGCGGGGCATTGAGGCGAATCCCGAAAAAATTCGGGCCCTGCTGGACATGCCTCCCCCGCGTTTCGTCAAAGACGTGCAGAGGCTTGCAGGGCGCCTGGCCGCGTTGGGTCGTTTCGTCTTGCGGTCAGGAGAACGCGGACTCCAGTTCTTCAAAATCCTCTGGGATCTCGAGGGGTTCAGGCGGACCCTCGAGGCCAAAACGGCGTTCGACACGCTAAAGAAGTACCTCGTGAGCCCTCCGATGCTCGTGAGCCCATCCCCAGGGGAACCTTTGCTACTATACCTTGCTGCAACCCCCGTCGCAGTGAGCGCGGTGCTCGTGAGAGAACAGGATGGGCAACAACGCCCTGTGTACTACGTCAGCGAGGCCCTTCAAGGGGCTAAGATGCGGTACACTAAGGTGGAGAAGCTGTGCTATGCCCTCCTTATGGCATCGCGAAAGCTCCGCCACTACTTCGTAGGGCACCCGGTCACGGTCCCGTCATCTCTCCTGCTGGGAGAAGTGGTAAGAAACAAGGAGGCCACCGGCTGGATTGGCAAGTGGGGGGCCGAGCTCGCTCCCTTCTCCCTCACCTTCACGGGCCGCTCTGCCATCAAGTCGCAAGTCCTCGCTGACTTCTTGGCGGAATGGACTCCGACCGCCGAGGCGGACGGAGGGACTCCCCTCGCCCCCTCCCGGTGCCAGGACCATTGGACACTCATGTTCGATGGCTCCTTGTGCCTTGCCGGGGCCAGTGCAGGGGTGGTTCTTCGGAGTCCCGAGGGGAAGATGCTGGAGTACGCTGCTAGGCTCGAGTTCCCGGCTACCAACAATGTCGCCGAGTACGAGGCCTTGCTCCTGGGATTGCGCCTCGCGCGCTCCCTGGGAATCTGCCGCCTCCTGGTGAAAGGGGATTCCCAACTGGTGGTCAACCAAATGGACAAGTCCTACTTGTGCCACGACGCGAACCTGAGTCTATACTTGGGGGAAGTGCGGAAGATGGAAAGACACTTTGAAGGTTTGGAGGCCTGATACATCCCCCGACGGGATAACACCTGGGCCGACGCCTTGGCCCGGGCAGCCAGCGCCCGAGAACTTCTTCCCAAGGGCGCTTTTCTGGAAATCATCACGACGCCCTCTATAACCCTTCCGGACGCGAACCCGGGGGTTTGCGTCCCGGAGGTGTCCGAGATCACTCAGACTACATCATGGATGGATCCCCTCATCTCCTGCATAAGGGACGAGGGGGAACCTTCCGGTGACGTTGACGCCAAGCGTCTCCGTGCCAAGGCCAGGGCATATGTCCTGCTAGACGGAAAGCTCTACAAACAGGGGGCTTCCACCCTTCTTCGCTGCCTCCCGCGGGCCGACGGACTCCAGCTCCTCGAGGACATACACTCGGGGAGCTGCGGATCCCACTTAGCTCCGCGGGCGGTCGCGGCGAAGGCCCTTCGCCAGGGATTTTACTGGCCCACGCTGGTCCGCGACGCACGGGATCTAATCTCTGCATGCGAGGCCTACCAGAAGATGGAGAAGGGCACTAGGCTCCCCTCCGCGACATTGCAAACCATTCCTGTTACTTGGCCCTTCACGCGCTGGGGGATGGATTCCTTGGTCCCTTCCCCCCAGCACCCGGGGGCAACAAATACGCGGTGGTCGTCGTGGATTACTTTTCCAAGTGGGTGGAGGCTGAGCCCTTGGCCAGCATCACTTCCCGGGCGGTGCAACATTTTTTCTGGAAAAATGTTGTATGTCGCTTCGGGGTCCCCCAAGAAATCACCGTCGACAATGGGACCCAGTTCGACTCGGCATATTTTCGGGAATTCTGCGAAGGCTTAGGCACTACCCTCCATTTTGCCTCCTTGGCTCATCCCCAAAGCAACGGGGCCGTCGAGAGAGTCAACGGCATGATCCTGCAAGGCCTGTGCCGACGGCTTGAACAGACCGCCTCCGGGCGAGGCGCGTGGGCAGAAGAGCTTCCAAGCATCCTCTGCTCCATGCGCACGACCCCTAGCCGAGCGACAGGGCGCACGCCTTTTTTGCTCGTCTACGGGGCCGAAGCAGTTCTCCCCTCGGAGATTGGTTTTCGATCGCTGCGGGTCGAGCTCCTCGACGGAGCTGCGGGTCGAGCTCCTCGACGGAGCTCCGACCGCGGCGCATCAAACCAACGAGGATAATCAACGGTTGGAGGTCGACCACGTCGAAGAAGAACGCGACCGAGCGCTTCTCCACCACACCATCTACGAGCGCGAGATGGCACGCGCGTACAACCAGCGCGTGCGCGAGAAGGCCTTCCCCCTTGGGGATCTGGTCCTCAAGCGCGTGACAGACCCCCAAGCCCAGGGCAAACTATCCCCCAAGTGGGAGGGCCCATACAGGATCTCCGCGGTCCTGGGCTCGGGAGCCTACAAGCTCTCCACACTTGAAGACCAAGAGCTGACGCACACCTGTAACATAACCTTGCTCCGCAAGTTTTATGTTTAGCCTCCGGGCTCTCCACCTCCTCCGCCGCGCTTCCGCGGGGGGAGGCATATGTACTCAATTCCCTCCCCGGCCGCGCTTTCGCGGGGGGAGGCGTTGTATCTCATCGCATGTTAATACAAGTGGATTTTGTGCTCAACTCTGGAATTTTTACATCTTCATTAAATTGAATGGCTTTTTTCTACTTCACCGCTGGAATTCTTTTACAGGAGTTTTTCTTCCGCCTAAAAGGCGACGTCTCCTCTATAAAAATCCCCTCTCCGTGAGGATACCCTCTCCGTGAGGATGCCCTCTCCATGAGGAAGTGGGCTACCACAGCCTAAAGTCCCTACGACAGGAGCACAGCTCCCATTGGGCGGCTTACAGTAACCCCTCGTGGACTGAGGGGGTAAGCGGCAACCCAGTTTTCACAAACTGCGGTAACGAGTCACTTTGAGAGATTAGTCCCCCCTCGAACACTCTACACCCGCTACCGGGTTACGGAACCCTCCTAGTGGAATATACGTTGTGTCGGGGGAAATCTCCGCGAGACTAAGTCCAGGTAAGATGTGTCACGATTACCCGGGGACATGGCCTCCGGTGCCCTCCCGGGCGCCGCCTTTTGGCTCCCGGGACGTGGCCTCCGGTGCCCTCCCGGGCGCCGCCATTCACCCGGGGACGTGGCCTTCGGGGCCTCCCCGGGCGCCGCATTTTGGCTCCCGGGACGTGGCCTCTGGTGCCCTCCCGGGCGCCGCCATTTGCACGGGGACGTGGTCTCCGGGGCCTCCCCGGGCGCCGCCTTTTGGCTCCCGGGACGTGGCCTCCGGTGCCCTCCCGGGCGCCGCCATTTGCTCGGGGACGTGGTCTCCGGGGCCTCCCCGGGCGCCGCCTTTTGGCCCCCGGGACGTGGCCGCCGGTACCCTCCCGGGCGCCGCCATTTGCCCGGGGACGTGGTCTCCGGGGTCTCCCCGGGCGCCGCCTTTTGGCTCCCGGGACGTGGCCTCCGGTGCCCTCCCGGGCGCCGCCATTTGCCCGGGGACGTGGTCTCCGGGGCCTCCCCGGGCGCCGCCTTTTGGCTCCCGGGCGCCGCCATTTGCCCGGGGACGTGGCCTCCGGGGCCTCTCCGGGCGCCGCCTTTTGGCTCCTGGGACGTAGCCCCGGGTGCCCTCCCGGGCGCCGCCAGTTGCCTAGGGACGTGGCCTCCGGGGCCTCCCCGGGCGCCGCCTTTTGGCTCCCGGGACATGGCCTCCGGCGCCGTCCCGGGCCTCATCACCCTCCTAAAGGTAAAGTATTGAACTGTTTATCACGTGCAGGTCACGCGAGGAGCACCTCGGGAACTAGCGACCACCTGTCAAGCATCCAAGGTGTTTGACCGGGAGAAGGACGGTCCTGCCCTTCAATCCGACTGTGGCTTCCGGGGTAGTTTAGGTTTTTTGCTGCTTTTTGGGGGCTATAAATAGCCCTTGTACCCCTCTGTTGTAAGGGATCGATTCATTTATTGGAATAGCTAAACTCACAGGCGTGCTCCGGGAGGCTCTCCCCCGGAGAGAGCCTCCCCAGCCGACTCCGGTCGGGAGCGCGTCGACAGGACTAGGGCCCCCACCGGGACCCGAACCTGTATAAACCTGTGTGTCATTCTTTGTGCTTGTCCGGCGGGGGAGGACCGGTCATCCGGTCAACCCGCGCCGCGTAATCTTCGCTAGGATCACTCTCAAAACCTGCCGGGGTATTCGCAATACCACGACACTTGGCGCCGACCGTGGGGACTCGTGACAAGACGCCATGGCTCCCCCAAGAACAAGGGCTCGCACCCTTCCCGGTGACCCGGGTCTCGGAGACCCGGCGCCATCCGCCCGGGACACTGCTGTCCCGGCGGACCCTTCCGGAGGCGACCTGGCCCAGGTACCGCCTCCCTCCTTTCCTCTTAACTTAGGTGCTTCCACCTCCAGGTCATTCCCGGTGACCGCGGGGACCTCGGCCGGGACAAGAGTCCCCCCGACGGCTCCCCCGGCTCCCCGGGACGCCCTGCTCGAAGCTCTCGTGGAAGGCCAGCTCCGCGCCCAGCGCTCTATGGACGAGCTCCTTAGCGTGTTGGCGCGGCCCCCGGCCCCCACATTTGCGTCGCACCCATATCCGGGGAACATGCCCCCGTTTATGGGTTACCCAGCGGCCCCTCCGGCCTCGGGGGGGTTGTCTGCCCCGTATGATCCTGCCGGAGGGCTCCCTCCCCCTGCGGGATACACGCCCGGACCCTTCCCGGCACCCGGGACCGTCCCGGTGCCGGGAGGTTATTTCATGCCAGGGCCCTTCGTGGCACTAGGGGGGTACCCCGTCCCCGGCCTGGTCCCGGGGCCGGGAGCCCACTTCTTGCCGGGGGTTTACCCTGTGCCGGGAGCCAGTCCCGCCCCCCGCGTTGCGTTTACCGCACCGGGGGCGGTGGACAGAGTGGCCCCCGTCCCGCAGCGGACTTCCCCTCGCATGGGCTCCCCGGTTCCGGACGCCGCCACCAGGGCTCCCCCCTCGCCGGTCCCGGGTGTTACAGGGCTTGCCCCCTTCCCGGTTCCGGTCGTGGCCACTGGGGCCCCCTCCACTTCGATTCCAGGCGTCGCCGCGGTCGCCCCCTCCCCGGTTCCGGATGATACAGGGGCTTCCCCCTTTCTGGTCCCGGGGGTCGTCGCAGGGGGCTCACCCCAACCGGCTCCCGAAGCTGCAGCGCATGAGCTCCCTCCCTCGGCGGGACAGGTCCGTGTCGTCCCGGGGGAGGTCGAGCGAATGCGTTCACCAGAGCGCGGAGAAGAACTTCCCCCCGGCCGCGGGCGCGGGGAGCCTCGCTCTCGCACCGGCCGGGGGAAGAGACCCGCTGAGGAGCCAACCTCTCCCGCGGAGAGCCCGGATGTCCGGGAATTCAGCCCTGGTCCGGAGGAAAAGCGTCGCCACCGCCATTCTGGCAGACCTCTCGGGGCGCTTCCAGACTCAGACAACGAAGGTCCCGTGAAAGAAGATAGCGACCGGAGCTCTCCCCGGGAAGTGCAGGGGGAGAACCAGCCCCTGTGCCCGAAGACTTCGCAGCATCCGGTGGCCGCGGCCCTACCGACCGCCACACATCAAACATTATAACGGCGAGGCAGACCCTTACGAGTTTGTGCAGGTCTACTCCACTGCTATCTCCGCGGCAGGGGGGGACGAGTCACTACAGTGCAACATCTTCCCCCTTTACCTCTCCGGCATCGCCCGCTCCTGGTTCTACAACCTGAAGGCCGGCTCCATCAAGTCTTTCTCGCAGCTCAAGCGGGAGTTCCGTGCCAACTTCCAGGGGAACTACGTGCGTCCCCTGGACTCCTCGCAGCTGTATACTGTCCAGCAGAGGACTGGGGAAACCATCAGAAGCTTCTTCAAACGCTTTGCTCAGGTGAAGAGCAAAGTGGCCCACGCCCTTTACTCTACGGTCATCGAAGCCTGCAAAAGCGGCATCCTCCCGGGGGAGCTCCACTGAAGGCTCTCCCGGAGCTGCCCCTCTTCCGCCGACGAGCTCTTCAACGTGCTCAAAAAGTACGCTCGGGCGGAGGAAGACGATATCTGGAAGAAGACCCAGGGGGCTCCTGCCCCCGCCGATCGGGGGGCCAGGGATCCCCCCAAACGCTCCAAGCAAGGGGGGCGTAGCGAGCCACGGCCTCGGGACACCTTTGTCCTCGAGGGTGGAGGCGGCTCGCGCGACTCCCCGAGGACCAACCGCCCCTTCCCCAAACCGAAGGGCCATGCGGGAGGACAGTCTTCGCGCGGCCGGGAAGGCCCCGCGGGGAGAAGGCGGGAAGGACCGTGGTGCAGCCTCCACAGGTCCAATACCCACGCTACTCGAGAATGTAGCCAGCTGCTGTAGCACTTTGCGGACTTCCTCGACCAGCGTGAGCTTCCGGGGCCCCCTAAGGCCCTATTTATAGAGGCTGGCCATGATCTAGATGCGCGCCACGTGGCCCCCTTGGGGCAATCTGGACCACTGAAATTCAAACCGTGTGCGGGAAACGAAGGGACAGGCGCGTAAATTGAGACACCGGTTCTAACCGCGCGTGCATTTATTGCGAGAGCGGCACGGCCATAAAGCGCCCGGCACAGAAACCGAAGCGTCGCCGGGGCTCCGGTGATTTTCGTCCGGAGTTTTCGTCCGGAGATTTTCCCGGTACCGTAACCATTCCCTCCGGGGGCTCAAGCTTCGTCCCCGGAGGGCATGGGGGGCTGCTGTTGGGGGAAATCTCCACGCGGTCAAGTCCAGGTAAGTTCATGATTGCCCGGGGACAGTGGCCTCCGGTGCCTGCCCCGGGCGCCGCCTTTTAGGCTCCCGGGACCGTGCCTCCGGGGCATGTCCCGGGCGGCGCCATTTGGCCCCCGGGACCGTGCCCCCCGGGCATGTCCCGGGCGCCGCCATTTGCCCGGGGACAGTGGCCGCCGGTGCCTGCCCCGGGCGCCGCCATTTGGCCCTCGGGACCGTGCCCCCCGGGCATGTCCCGGGCGACGCCATTGGCCCGGGGACAGTGGCCTCCGGTGCCTGCCCCGGGCGTCGCCATTCGGCCCCCGGGACCGTGCTCCCCGGGCATGTCCCGGGCGCCGCCATTCGCCCGGGGACAGTGGCCTCCGGTGCCTGCCCCGGGCGCCGCCTTTTAGGTTCCCGGGACCCTGCTCTCCGGAAGGGGTCCCGAACGTCATCTCCCTCCTAAAAGGTAAAACCCCTGTTTGTTTATCACGTGCAGGTCACGCGAGGGACGCCTCGGGAATCAGCGACCACCTGTCAAGCATCCAAGACGTTTGACCGGGAGAAGGACGGTCCTACCCTTCAATCCGACGGTGGCTTCCGGGGTAGTTTAGGCTTTTTGCTTCTTTTTGGGGCTATAAATAGCCCTTGTACCCCTATGTTGTAAAGGATCAACTCATAATTATTTGGAGTAGCTAAACTCACAGACGTGCTCCGGAAGCCTCTCCCCCGGAGAGAGCCTCCCCAGCCGGCTCCGGTCGGGAGCGCGTCGACAGGACTAGGGCCCCCACCGGGACCCGAACCTGTATAAATCCACGTGTCAATTCTTGTGTTTGTCCAGCGGGGGAGGACCGGTCACCCGGTCAACCCGCGCTACGTAATCTCCGCTAGGATCGTCTTCAAAACCTGCCGGGGTATTCGTAATACCACGACAGTTCCCCGAGAAAAAGAGGATAGTCGTTGTCCGTCCTGGTCTTTCTCTTCGTAAACAAGACCTTTTCTCCCTATGTATATCACCCTGTAAGCATATATATAAGGAATAATGAAGGACTGAATGGTAAGAACTCATACCGGGGTAACCTGTTCGGTGGGCAGGGATGCGCCCGAAGGTCTGGGTGTCTCCTGAACCGCTGGAACCGGCACTTCGTCCGCAACCCTGAGGTTGGTCGCGGAACCTTGCTCCCAGGAAACCAACGTTTTCACTCGGGAACGTCGCTTCGGCAAATCTCCCCAAGAGCTACGCCATTCCGATGTCCTTATTAGTACAAGATGTACATATGACTTACGAATAGAACTTGACGAAAGGTAACATACCTTTCAACGTTCCTATTTGAGGTCGTCGCCGGCATGGATTAAGCTTTGAGGGCGAGGCGATCCCTTGGGTCCCTCCACTATATGCCCTGAGGAGGTAGTTCGTCCGTTTCTCGATTTCGGACGAAGGCAAAACTGTGTCACCAGCAGACCCAGTTAGCAAGTTATAACAAAAAAAAAACATAAGGCTTCGTTGGCGAGGTCGCATACCATCGTTGTAGTCCAAGGTGCTGTCTGCCATGGACTGTATCTCCCAAGCCGGATGAGCCCTTTCACACAAGGGGCTCACCCGATTCTTCACGAAGTCGCGAATGATATCGCGAGCCGTTAGTCCCTGTTGGACTAAGTGAAGGATCACCTCGGCTTGTTTCATGTACTTTGCATTCAGAACAGGGAGGAAATCTAACTCGCTAGGCTTCTCTGGCCACGAGTTCAAGAACCACAACCCGCTCTCAGATGGAGGGGTGCAGTAAAACCATTTCTGGTACCACCCGTGCATGGAGTCTCGGAGGGGTGGGAAGTGATACACTTTCTTCTCCGTTATTCGGAAGTAGATACATCCGGCGGTGTTGGCGCTCTTTGACCACGCCAAGTAATAGAAACATCGGAAGAGATCCACGCTGGGATACACTCCGACGAAGGCTTCACACAAGTGTTGGAAGACCGCCAAGATCAAGACCGCATTCAGGTGGAGATTCACCAACTCCAACCCGTAATGCTCCAAGATCCCCTTCAGGAACCGACTCTCAGGGAATCGGAACCCGCACCTCAAGTATTCTTCAAAAACCACCAACTCGTCCTCCTGGACGATTGGCATTTCTTGATCCTTCCCCACGAGTCGCCAATTGATCAGCAACCTTGGGGGAAGAATTTCTTCCTTCTCTAGTACTATCAAGCTCTCCTCCGTGTGATGAACCGATCGGCTCCAGGATGCCATTTTTGAAAGAGATTGGAGGAGAAAGTTGGCGGCTTTGAGGGCGATGGAAGATGGAGAAACGAGGTTTTTTGTGCGGCGAAAGCTCTAAGGCTGGAGGGTTGGGTGCGTGGGTTCCTCAATAAGCTACTTGCTCCTTTTATAGGCCCGAGGAGACACTCCACTGAGGGAAACGTTCCATTGAGTATTTTATTCATTTGCCATAATGGATATTCTCTCTGGCGAACCCGTTAGGCGTTCCCTGCATCGAATCCGAAACAAAAGGACTTCTTTGTTTCAGATTTGAAGGTACAAAAACGTGAAGAGTTCTACAAAGATTTTCGGAGGACATTTTCCTTCATGATGTTTGTAAACCTTCACGAATCAATCATGAAAATATTCTATGACCCAATTGTTGGACGTACGGATGTTTTTTGATCAGGTTACTATGTTATCAGAACTATGTCTCCGACTGAGCTCCGATTCTAGTCGAAGTGATAGTCTGATCAAATTTCGGTTCTGACCGCGGTAATCTTTCAGATCGAACTTCGGTTCTAATCGCGGTTTTAAGTCTGATCGCAGTATCAGTACTAGTCGCAGTATAACATTTAAATACGATTCTGGTCGCAGAACTGAAGTTTGCCTGTGTATGAGTGGTCGTAAAGACATTGCTTGTGGCCATATTTTCACACAGAAGTTGTAAAGAATATTCATGTGATATGAGAGAAAGAAATCTTTATTTCTGGCATTCTTTACATACAAAAGGGATACCGGCGACCAGAGCGTCGACCTGATCCGAGAGCAGTTTGCAAAGTTCCCCTAGGGACATGTTGTCCTCCGTAGGATCTACGTTGGAGACCCCCAGTGAACTAGCAACTACTCTAAGCCTATCTACGTCATCCCTAACAAGAGATGCGCTATTATTCCTAATCAAATTGGAGAGTTCTCGCTGTTGTTGAGCGTGATCCCTCTCCCGACGGAATTGGCGCGCCTCTTCACGGGATCTTTCAAAACATTCTGCCAGATGCAGAATCGCCAAAGACATCTCTTCGGTCTTCTTCTCCAGAGCCTTTTTTTCCCCTTGGAGAGTCTGTCCGAGGGGGGGAGGCAGGATCTCACAGGCTGATCGCTGGGGGCTCCGATCTCCTACATTTGCAAATGTTAGTTGCATTAATTGGAACAATGAGCAAAAGGAGTTAGAGATAATCACCTGTCTTCGCAAGTGATAGGTTGATATAGGCATCCTAGAAAGTAGATCACCCGATAAAGTTCGAGGATCATCATATGGTGGAAGTGCAACCTTCCCACCATAAGATTGCTTCCCCAACCCAAGTTGAGGATCATCTAGTTGAGGAGGAACAGCCTTCCAACCAGAAGATTGATCACCTGAACAAAAACGGGGAGAATTGGGATGAAATGGAGAAAGCTGAGAAGAACGTCTCTCCAAAGGTGGAGATGAAAGTTCGACCTGCCGAGGTGCATGGATAGGAAGAACTAGAGGAATTGAAGGAAGAAAGAACAATGGTGCGTCTTTCACCTTTGTTCTGCTAGAGGATCCTTCGTCACCCTTGGGTTTCTTCCTTGAAGGAGACAAATCTTTGGACATCTATAAGTCCTGCTCAAAAACTTCTTCTTCATCACTCTCAATCTCAATGATGTTGTGGTCTGCCATCGAGGAGTGTATGAGAAGA
The DNA here is from genome assembly GCA_019359835.1 of Pharus latifolius. Lineage (NCBI taxonomy): Eukaryota > Viridiplantae > Streptophyta > Magnoliopsida > Poales > Poaceae > Pharus > Pharus latifolius. The sequence continues at coordinate 46,201,836 of CM033320.1, read as the reverse complement.
AAAGTGAAGATGGCTTTGAAAGAGACTTAGTCGGGAAGAGGAATTGTGAAGCTTTGAAATCCGAAGGCTTCGGTATTTATAGCCGCCAGGGTGACGGTTCAGTTTCCGAACGCCTCGAATTTTTAAAAGCATTTACAATTTTACCTCGGGTTAAAAAATGTTTCAAATACACCATCATTACCCGTCACGTATTACCTAGAGTTTGTCTCGGGGAACCAACCGCCACGCTTAGTGCGCCACTAAGTGGAGGATTTGAAGCGTCGGGTTAAATGTCTGATGTAAGTCTTGAAATTTGAAGTAAACACGTCCCTTTGTTCTCTTCAAATTTGGGGGCTAGCTGACGAGGATTGATACCTGAGTCAGTTCAAATAAATGCACGGCTGGTTCAGGATAGACTCGAACCAGATAAGAGCCTAGTGGTGCGAACTCAAGTCATTCCGAGAAACACAGGCATGAGGTCGCAGGTTTTACGCGATCAGACCATAGCTAAGTGCGCGGTCGGGAGTTCGTGTGCCATACGCGGACAGAAGACTGCAGATGGTGTGCAGTCAGCAAACATCGCGCAGTCATAGCACCTTCGACGAGGGGACGTGGGATTGATCTGCCCTTATAACAAGGACATCCCGTGTATCCCGAAGATTCTTCCACGTAGGAAGACAACCGTCAGGAGGTTAATACGTGCACTTATCCATGAATAACACATGTTAAACTTGCGTGGGGGTTAGAGGCAGTTTCCTAAAACTGCATCTAAATAACTGATTGATGCCGTTATGACTTGGCTCCCTTTCGACCAGTATAAAGGGGTAGCCCAATGCATCAAACCGGGGAAGGAGAGATCAATTGATCGAACCAGATCAAACAAAAGCAACCGAAGACAGTAGTCTAAGTTAGATAGCCTTCACAAGCCTTCTAGGCATTGCATTATATAAACACATAGGAAAAATCTTCACTTGTGAAGATATTTTCCATAACTCTGTAAATCCTTTTACCGTATATAGTGAAATCCCAACAGGACGTAGGGCTATTACTCCCACCATCGAGGGCCCGAACCTGTATAAACCTCTCTGTACTCTAGTTCTCTTTGATTCATCATACCTTCCCGAAGGGATACCCTGAAAGGTCTCACAACCTACAAATTTTGCATAAGTTTGGCTAAGGACCCCGAGCCCGAATCGTCGACAGTTACCAACCTTGGACAGGAACGAGATTGGACCCATCCATTGAGGGTCTATTTCGAACATGGGACCTTGCTCGAGGATGAAACCGAAAGCGATCGGTTAGTTCGAAAGGCGCGTCTATACAAGCTCGTAGAAGCAGTTTTGTATAGAAAAGGTACTCAAGGAGTATTTGTGCGTTGTGTGTCCCAAGAGGAAGGTAAATCCCTCTTGAGAGAGATTTATGACGGTGTATGTGGTGCGTATGCGTCATATTGTACACTGGTTGGCAAGGCTTTCCGACGAGGATTTTACTGGCCTTTGGCACTTGGTGATGCCAAGAATATGGTCAAGATATGTCCTCAGTGTCAGTTTCATGCGAGACAGGTTCATCAACCTGCCTATGCCCTACAAACCATCCCTCTTTCATGGCCCTTCACGGTCTGGGGGATGGACATTGTCGGTCCTATGCCAGAAGCGGCCAATGGATACAAGTTCTTGTTCGTAGCCATTGACACGTTTACAAAGTGGATTGAGGCCGAACCAGTACGCAACATTACTGCTGCTGCTGCACAAAAGTTCTTTCATAAGAACATTGTGACTTGATTCAGTTCCCAGTTTGCTAGTGGTCTTTTTCTGGATTACTGCGATCAGGTCGGAACCAAGGTGTGCTTTGCCCTCTGTAGCTCATCCGCAGAGCAATGGAGCCGTTGAATGTGCCAACGGGCAAATATTACAGGGCATCAAAAAGCGTGTTTTGGATCGCCTTAAGACACGCTCGGGGGGCTTAGGTTGATGAGCTCTACACCGTTCTGTGGGCACTACGTACTACATCTAGTCGAGCCACCGGTGAGACACCTTTCCATCTGGTATACGGGGCTGAGGCTGTGTTGCCTATGGAAATTAGTATCGGTTCTGTCCGAACAGATCAATTCGAACAAGTTGATCACAACGGGCAACGATTACAAGATCTCATCCTCCTAGAAGAAAAACACGATCGAGCTATGGTCAAGTCCTCGGTGTATTTGCAAGCTTTGCGCAAATACCATAACAAAAGGGTGCGGCCACGTAGTCTCCATGTGGGTGATTTGGTTTTACGTAAAATACAAAACCAATCTAGTCACAACAAGTTCTCCCCGCAGTAGGAAGGCCCCTACACTATTGTCTCAGTGCCACGACCAGGATCAGCTTGGTTAGCGATGGTGGATGGTCGGATCTTATCTAATACATGGAACATCGACCAACTACGGAAGTTTTACGTATAAGTGCCCAATCCCTTTTCCTTTTCAATTAGAATGATTTAACAAAACTGGCACTTTTAGTTGTTTCATATGTGGATTATTCCTTTTTTGCCCATATGTTACGAGTCTGGCTCGGGGGCTGGTCGCCAATGGTTATATCGCCATAATACCCTGATCGGATTCGCTGGCCGATCTCGTGATCACTTCCGGTTGGGGCAAACCCTGTACCTTTGGGTAGTCCTCGAAGTGAGCTCCCGAGCGCCCTCGGTCCTTTCTGCGGAGAAGGTTCCTGTCGGGTCCTGGGCGTCCGGGCCCGGGGTCCCGCGGGGTCTTCGGAGCGCCTCGGTCCTTCATGCGGAGAAGGTCCCTAGTGGGTCCTGGGTCCCGCGGGGTCTCCGGACCACCTCGGCCCTTCGTGCGTAGATGGTCCCTGGTGGGTCCCGGGGTTAGGCCCCAGGTCCCGGGATCACCGAGCTCTTGGTCCCGGGGAGTCATCGGGTCCCGGAGAGTCTCGGAGAGTCACCGGGCCCCCGGTGAGACCCGGAGAATCACCGGGTCCGGGAGAGTCCCGGATGGTCTCCGGGCCCCGAACATTCACTAGCCCCGGAAGGTCATCGGGTCCCTGCAGGGTCCCGGAGAGTCACCGGCTCCCGGGTCCCGGGTCCCGGGGAGTCACCGGGCCCCGGAGAGTCCCGGAGCACCACCCGGTCCCGGAGAGTCCCGGAGCACTACAGCACCAGGTCCCGGAGAGTCCAGGAGCACCACCGGGTCCCTGGTGAGACCCGGAGCACCACCGGGTCCCGGAGAGTCCCGGAGCGTTACCGGGCCCCCGCTGAGACCCGGAGCATCACCGGGTCCCGGAGAGTCCCCGAGCGTCACCGGGCCCCCGCTGAGACCCGGAGAGTCCCCGAGCACCACCGGGCGCCCGGTGAGACCAGTAGCACCGGTGAGACCCGGAGAGCCACCGGGCCCCCGCTAAGACCCAGAGAACCACCGGGCCCCCGTTGAGATCCAGAGGGTCACCGGGCGCCGGGTGAGACCCGAAGAACCACCGCAGCCCCGGAGAGACCCGGAGAACCACCGGGCCCCCGTTGAGACCCAGAGATCCACCGGGCCCCCGGTGAGACCCAGAGAACCACCGGGCCCCCGGTGAGACCCGGAGAACCACCAGAGTCCCGGAGAGACCCAGAGAACCACCGGGGCCCCGGTGAGATCCGGAGAGCCACCGGGCCCCCGGTGAGACCCGGAGAACCACCGGGCCCCCGGTGAGATCCGAAGGATCACCGGGCGCCGGGTGAGACCCAGAGAACCACCAGAGCTCCGAAGAGACCCGGAGAACCACCGGGCCCCCGGTGAGATCCGGAGGGTCACCGGGCGCCCGGTGAGGCCCGGAGGATCACCGGAACCCCAGTGAGGTCCGGAGGGTCACCGGGGCCCCAGTGAGACCCGGAGAGCCACTGGGCCCCGGTGAGATCCGGAGGGTCACCGGGCACCCGGTGAGTCCCGGAGGATCACCAGAACCCCGGTGAGGTCCGGAGGGTCACCGGAGCCCCGGTGAGTCCCGAAGAGTCTCCGGGCTCCCGAAGGGCGGCTGCTGATCGTGAAGCCTCTGGGAAGCCGGCAAGGCCACGTGTCAAGTATCCGAGCCGTCCCCCTGGCCAAAGGACGTCCGCGCCCTTCCATCCAACGGTCGTAGCGAGGGCTTTTCGGTCTTTTGTATTTCTTAGGGGCTATATATGCCCCTCTTGTACCCTTTTTCAGGGATTCGAATTCATTTATACTAACGCAATATCCGGCTCTCTTGGAGACCTCTCCCCGAGAGCTCACCTCCCCAGCGAACTTGCGTCCGGAGAGAGCCAACAGGCTAGGGCCCCCACTGGGACCCGAACCTGTATAAACCTCTGTGTCACTTTCTGTGTTGCCCGGCGGGAGAAGACCAGTAACTCGGTCTGCTCGCGCCACTGTACTCGTGCTGCGCACGTCCGAACCTGCCGGGGTATCCGTAATACCATGACACTTCCAGACAAGACACCCCTCAATAAGCCGTTTCTCAACGCACACGGGGCTTGCTGGCATGTCCTTGGTCATCAGAGTGGCTGCCGGTTTGCAATAAGGTTGGGTATTATATCTAATATGATTATCGGCCTGGTCAGGTACCCCTTGTCGTTGTTACACCTATATTTCTCCTGTGCTCATTGTCGTTGATTCGGACTCGGAGTCCTCAGCCGAACTTATGCAAAATTTGTAATGGTGAGACCTTTCAAGACGACCCTCCGGGAAGGTATGTAGAAAAATGGAGGACAGGAGCACAGAGAGGTTTTATACAGGTTTGGGCCCTCGATGGTGGGAGTAAAAGCCCTACATCCTGTTAGGATTTCACTATATGTGATAAAGGTTTACAAACTAGCGGGAAGAAACCTTCACAGGCGAATGTTTTTCCTATGTAAGTGTACAAAAAGAAGCTCTAGGAGACTTGCGAATATTATCTAATCTAAGCCGTAGACTTGGCTGTTTGAGTGGTTGAGATACGTTGTATCTCACTTGTATCAGGAGTCTTGTTCTTCCAAATGGATTGGATTCCTCTCCCTCGGACCTCTATGCCACCCTTTTATACTGGTCGAAAGGGTGCCATATGAAGAAACTGCACCAAACGGTTGGATGCAGTTTTTGGAGAACTGCTGGTAACTTCCAAGGAGGTTATTAACACGTGTTAATCATGAATAACCGTATATATTAACCTCTGACGGTTGGTCTTCAACGTGGAGAAATCCTCGGGATGCTTGGAATATCCTGTTATAAGGATAACCGAATAAACTCCAAGCACCCTGGTCGAGAATGTTCTGACCGCGGAATGTGGGCTGACCGCGCAACATCCCGGATATCCAGTTCGCGTATAGCATACGAACTTCTGACCGCGCAAAGCTGTCGGCCTGATCGCACGAAGCCCGCGACCTGATCGCGTAAAGCTTGCGACCTCATGGCGATGCCCCTCAGAATAGCTTGAGTTTGCATCGCCAGATACATGTCTGGTTCGAACCTGTCTTGAACCAAAAGTTTATTAGAAGTGACCCGGGTGACAATCCTCGTCAGCTAGCCCCCAAATTCGAAGAAAACGAAGAGACGTGTTTATTTCGAATTTTAAGACCATGCATTGGATTTTTAACCCGACTCTTCAATTTTTCCACTTAGTGGCGCACTAAGTGAAAAACGGTTGGTTTCCCAAGACGGGTTCTGACATTATGTGACGGGCAATGATAGCGCGTAGAACTGTTTTTATCTCGAGGTAAAATTGTAAATGCTTTGACGAAACCCGAGGCGTCTGGAATGCAAACCGTCACCCAGGCGGCTATAAATACCAGGCTCCTGGATTTGTAAAACTTCACAATTTCTTCCCACGCCTAAGTCCTTTTCTTGTCATCCTGCCTTCTTCCTTTTCACATACTCCTCCTGATGGCATATCACGACATCATCGAGATTGAGAGTGATGAAGAGGAAGTTGTCGAACAAGGGCCTCAAACGATTGAAGACCCGTCTTCTTTAAGGAAGAAACCCATGGTTCACGAAGGATCTTCCAGTGGAACAAAGGTGAAGAATGTAGCAAGTTTCTTTCTTCCTTCAGTTCCTTTGACTCTCCCCATTCATGCCTCTCGGCAAGTTAGGCCTTTAACCTTGGAGAAGAATTCTTCTCAACTCTCTCCTTTTCCCTCCAATTCTCCCATCCTTTTGGGTGATCAACATTCTGGTCGGCAAGCGGTGACTATCCCTCGATCAGATGATTGCCATATTGGGTTGGCGAAGCAATCTTCTGATGGGAAGGTTGCACTTCCACCATCTGATGATCCTCCTCCCAAGATGGGTATATCAATGGGTTATGCATTGGGACAGGTAACAATTCTTCTCCCCTTTTGCTGATAACTTTAGTTAGTACTACTAACTTTTGCAAAATGCAGGAGGTTGGAGGCTCCAGTGATCAGCCTTCTGCTGCTCCATCTCTTCCTTCCGGACAGACTCTTCTGGAGGAGAAGAATGCCCTGGAGAAGAACACCGAGGAGATGGCCTCGAAGATTCTGCGTCTAGCAGAATGTCTTGATCGATCCAGGGAAGAGGCGCACCATTTCCGTCGAGAGAGGGATTATGCTCAGCAACAGCGAGAACTCTCTGACTTGATTAGGGACAATAGTGCGTCTGTTGTTAGGGATGATGTAGATAGACTTAGGGTAGTTGCTAGTTCCCTGGGAGTTGCTAGTGTAGATCCTACTGACAACAACATGTCCCTTGGGGAACTTTGTAAACTTCTTTCGGAGCAAGTCGACGTTTTGATCGACTGTATCCCTTTTGTATGTAAAGGATGCAGGAAATAAAAGTTTCTTATTTCTCATGAATATTCTTCACATCTTCTGTGCGAAAATATGGCCATAAACTTTATGTTCGCGACCACTCATACATAGGAAACTTTTAGTTCTGCGATCAGAATCATGCTTCCAAAAGCATCGCTACCTGCCCTGATACCGCGATTAGTTTTAGGGCCGCGGTCAGAACTGAATCACGACCAAAGTTGGAACTCGGTCAGACTGTCACTCCGATTAGAATCGAAGTTTAGTCTAAAACAAGGTTTCGATCAAACCATAACCCAATTGAACATATACCAGTACGTTAAAAATTGAGTTGCAAAGTATTTCCATAAAAAATGTTCAAAGCATACAAAGGAAAAACGTCTTCTGAAAAGTACTGAAAATTTTTCAGTCCTTTTGCACTTTCAGTTTCCAAAACAAAGAAGTCTTTTTGTTTCAGATCCGATGCCTAAACACTTTATCGGGTCCGCCAGAGGCAGTATCCATTATGGGAAATGAATAAAGCATTCAATGGAACGTTTGAAATGAAACGTTTACTCACATTAATGCGCTGCCTTGGGCCTATAAAAAGAGCAGATGTCTTCTCAAAGAAGCCACACAGCTGAAAACCCTCATCGTTCCCGCCGCACAAAACCCTCATTTTCTTCAGCCTTCGTCTTCCCAAAATCGCCAACTTTTCCTTTGATTCTCCACCAAAAAATGGCATCCTGGAGCCGATCCATTCACCACTCTGAGGAGAGTCTAGTGGCATTGGAGAAGGAGGAGATCCTTCCCCCGCGGTTGCTCATCAACTGGCGGCCCGCGGAGAAGGACCAAGAAACCCCAACCGTCCAAGAGGGCGAGTTGGTGGTTTTTTAGGAGTACTTGCGCTGCGGGTTCCGATTCCCTGAGAGTCGGTTCCTCAAAGATGTTCTTGAGCACTATGGGTGGGAATTGATTAACCTCCACCCCAACGCGATGCTGATCCTTGCGGTGTTCCAGCATCTCTGTGAGGCATTCGTCGGAGTGTATCCCAGCGTGGATCTTTTCCGGTGATTCTACTTCTCGGCGTGGTCGAAGAGTACCAACGCCGCCGGATGCATCTACTTCCGGCTGAGGGACAAAAACGAGTATCCCTCCCCACCCCTGCGAGACTCTGTGCACGGGTGGCACCAAAGGTGGTTTTACTGCTCTCCACCATCTGAGAGCAGTCTGTGGTTTGAAAACTCGCGACCAGAGAAGTCGAGCGAGTTAGATGTTCCCCCGGTGATGAACTCGGAGCTTTCGAAGCATGCCAAGGTGATCCTTCACTTGCTCAATCAAGGGTTGACAGCTCGAGACGTCATCCGAGACTTTGTGAAGAATCGGGTGAGTCCTCTGCGCGAAAGGGCTCATCCGGCATGGGAGATTAGGTCCATGGCGGACAGCACCTTGGACTACAGTAAAGGTATTTATTTCTTTGGCGCTGAGCTTTGCCATTCTTGAATTGCGCAAATTCTGACTCGAATCTGGAAACAGTCCTGCCTTCATCTGAAATTGAGAGGCGGACCAACTCCCTCCTTAGGGCCTACAATGCTGATGTAGAGGGCCCTAAGGGATCGCCTCGCCCACAGAGCCTGATTCATGCCGGCGACGACCTTAAACAGGAACGCCGAAAGGTACATTCTTTATCTGGCTTCCGTTTTTCAGGTCTTATGCATGTCCAGCGCTAAACAATTCCATCGGAAATGTGAATCAACTCCTAGGAAGGTTCGCCGAGGCTACTTTCCCGAGTGAGAACGTAGGCTCTCATGCGAAGCCAACGGTGAAGAATGTGAAGAAGGTCTCCCAAAGACCCAGGACAAAGAGTCCTGCCCCCAAGAAGGCCAGGCCAAATCCCGGGGAGGGGTCTTCACGGAGCGTTCCTCCTACCGCAAGAAAGACGGTGGTAAGATATCACATCCCTTCTGTTTTACCAGGCACAGATTGGAATCACTTCTTTGTCGTACAGGGAGAGGGGAGCGAGGAGGAAGAGGATGATGTTCCTCTGGTCCTTCGGAGGAGGAAGATCGCAGACCTCCCATCCGTCGATGCTCCAAGTTGCCCCGCAGAGACCACTGCTACCAAAGAGGTAGCCGTGGCAGATCCTGCAACCACGGAAAATCTTGGGATCGCGGATGACCTCCCAGTTCCTGAAGCCCCCGAGGCTTCAGGGTTGATTGTCTCCGCTTCCCTATTCGAAAGGACGACCTCGGTAAGGATTCCTTACGGTCATACTTTCTTCAATTCCTTCTGTATATTTTGACGAGTCAATGTTTATACAGGGAGAAGAGCTTCTCCCCGCGACTACCGCGAGTCCTAGGGAGGGAAATCCTGCTCCTCCGCGGACAGAGGGGGAGGTAGTTGAGCAAAGGCCGGCTGCGGTGGCTCCATCGACCCAGGAGTCGCCAAGGCCTTCGGATGTAGCCCCACCAGCCAGTACGGTAGCCCAGGTAAAGATCTTTCTATACATCTTAATTTTTTCTCTAGGAATATGCTCATAGCAGAACACTTCCAGGGGGGAGCTGCCTTGTTTGCCATGAGGAAGGCAAGAACAGACGATGGTTCTCCTTCCCAAGGGGAACCTTCCCAGAAATCCCAGGAGCGAATGGGATTTCAAATAAGGTAAGAACCTTGAACCGGCAATAATCTTAAATAAAAACTGCTCAAATTGTCTTTCTTATCAGGCAAAGAAAGACGACGCCCAGCCCTACAACCGCCTCAGGAGGGGTTGAAGCCGCAGCTGGTACAGGAGCTTCCAACGAAGAACGCTCCACCCCTGTGGTCTAGGGAGTCATCCAGACCGCAGGGGAAGGAATAAATGCAGGGACCCAGTCGCGACCGATGACTACTGGGGGTAGCGCCCAGCCGGCACTCCCACCAACTGTCCCTGTGGTAAGCACATCCGGGGCTCTGGCGAGGATCCCCGCTGGATTGGATGATGCTGTCTTACAAAAGTTTATGAAGGTATAATAAACCTCTGCTGTCGTGCCTGAATTGTACTTAGGACACCTTTGATCCTCTTCCTTTGCATCACAGGGGTTATCCTGGCTAACAGGCCAGTCGCATGCTGTGATGGCCAGTACAGAAGCCATTCAGAAAGAACGCGACAGCTTGTGCAGGTGAGGATCATTACCCTTTGGTTAGTATGGGTGCTTTTTGGTTGTGACTGCCTTGATTTCGCTGCAGAGAGGTTACATTTTTGAAGAAAGAGGTGGCCAAAATGAGGCTCAATTCAGTCTCGATGTTTAAGAAACAAGAGACCGAAATCAATAAACTTCGATCAGAAAATGCTAGTAAGCCGATTCCTGATTAAGAAGACTTGAATCCATAACATGCAAATAATCTCCTCTCTCTGTACAGCGCAAGCAGGTCGAATTACACAGCTTAGTCGGGACAAGGGGATTCTTGAATCCTCGATTCGCCACACCGATCGGGCGATCAAAGAGCTGAGCCTCCTGGTCTTCGAAAAACTGAAGGCCGTGGCTGATCTTCTGAAAACCGATGTGGTGGAACCAAAGAAAGACAACCTCAGCGTAAGCGACTGGACATCGCTGCTCACTGCCCAGGCAGAATCACTGCTTGAGTATCTCCCTGGAGATGTACGGCGACGCGAAGAGGTGATCAGAACCAGGGTTAGATCAGCCGCAGCAGCCGTACTCAGCAGGGTTCGACTTCACCATGGCCCAGATGCAGATCTGAGCGCACTGGTGGGTCCGGTTGAGGTCGAGAGCGACGAGCTGCTTGATGCCGTCATGGAGGAGGTCAAGCCCTTTGTAGACAGGCTCCTGACTGAGCTGGGGATCGAATGATCCTTATTTTTGTATCCAAACAATTGTGTATAATGCCATGTATGTAAAAAACCATTTTTGACAGAAAGTACATATTTTGTAATTTTATATTATGAGTTCCATACTATAAGCACATCCCCCCTAGCCCCCGCCTCTGCTTATGAATACTAAAGCCTTAGTGTTATAAGAAGAGGATAAAACATAAGCGTAATGACCAGGGGTGTGTGTTTTGAACCAACGATCAGGATCAATGTAATGTCTATTCTTATTGCGAACTGGTAGCCACTCAGATGACCAAGGACTTGCCAGATAGCCCCGTATGCGCTGAGAAACGGCTTATTTAGGGGTGACTTATCTGGAAGTGGTCATGAGATCGACCAGCGAATCCGATTAGATCGTTGTAATGATCTGACCACCGGCGGTCAGCCCCCAGGTCGAATGCATATGATACGGGCTTAAAGAGAAAAACTCATTGTATGAAAGCAAGACATATTTTATTTTATGAAAAGATGCTAATTGAACAGGAAAAAAGTGATTGGAATACTCACACGTAAAACTTGCGAAGTTGATTGCTGTTCCAAGTATTGGACAAAATCCGACCATCCTCCATAGCTAATCGCGCCGATCCTGTTCGCGGCACTGAGACAACAGTATAAGGGCCTTCCCATTTTGGGGAGAATTTGTTGCGATTAGACTGGTCTTGGATTTTTCGTAAAACCAAGTCGCCCACATTAAGATCACGTGGTCGCACCTTTTTACTGTGATACCTGCGTAAAGCCTGCAAGTATGCCGCGGATTTAATCAGGGTGCGATCACGCCTTTCTTCTAAGAGGATGAGATCTTGCGCCCATTGTTCGGACTTATTAATCTATTCGAATTGATCTGTCCGAACAGAACCAATACTTACTTCCATAGGCAATACAGCCTCGGCCCCATAGACCAAATGGAAGGGCACCTCACCGGTGGCTCGACTAGAAGTAGTCCGTAATGCCCATAGAACGGTATAGAGCTCATCTGCCCAAGCCCCCGAGCGGGTCTTAAGGCGATCAAAGACGCGCTTTTTAATGCCTTGCAGTATTTGCCCATTGGCTCGTTCTACGGCACCATTGCTTTGTGGATGTGCCATAGAAGCAAAGCACACCTTGGTCCCAACCTGGTCGCAGTAGTCCAGGAAAAGACCGCTGGCGAACTGAGAACCATTGTCTGTGATGAGACGGTTTGGAACACCAAATCGTTCCACAATGTTCTTATGGAAGAACTTTTGTGCGGCTGATGCGGTAATATTTCGTAGTGGTTCAGCCTCAATCCACTTTGTAAATGTGTCAATGGCTACAAACATAAACTTGTACCCATTGACCGCTTGTGGCATAGGACCGACGATATCCATCCCCCAGACCGCGAATGGCCAAGTGAGAGGAATGGTTTGCAACGCATAGGCAGGTTGATGAAATTGTCTTGCGTGGAACTGACGCTGGGGACACGTCTTGACTATATGTTTGGCATCATCAAGTGCCGAAGGCCAGTAGAATCCTTGCCGAAAAGCCTTTCCGGCCAGTGTCCGATATGACGCGTGCGCACCGCATACACCGTCATGTATTTCTTTGAAGAGGGATTTTCCTTCCTCCTGAGATATACAACGCATGAATACTCCTTGAGTACCCTTTCTGTACAGAATCCCATCTATGAGTTTGTACAGACTCGCTTTTCAAATTAACCGATCACTTTCGGTTTCGTCCTCGGGTAGGGTCCCATGTTCAAGATAAACCCTCAATGGATGAGTCCAATCTTGTTCCTGACCGAGGTTGGTAACGAAGGCTATTACCGGATCATCCTCGACCGAAGTCATGATCGAAGGACGGTCCAAGTGTTCAATGAACACTCCTGCCGGAGCGGATGAGCGTGAGGACCCAATTTTGCATAATTGGTCTGCGAGAATATTGTCCTTTCGCGGGATATATTGGACTTCGAAATGACTGAAGTGTTTTTCCAATCTCCTCACTTCCCCCAGGTAATGAGCCATTGTCTCATCGGAGGTGCTGTACTCCTTGTTTAACTGGTTTACGACCAGTTGTGAGTCTCCCCTCACCACTAATCGACGGACTCCGAGGAATTTTGCTGCCCGGAGCCTTGTAAGAAGACCTTCATACTCTGCTGCATTATTAGTCGCAACAAAGTGTAGTTGAATGACATACTTAAGCTGTTCGCCCTGGGGCGTAACTAAGACTACTCCAGCCCCCGAGTGTTGAAAACTAGGGGAGCCGTCAAAGTACATTGTCCAGTAATCGGGGCATTCCAGTTCCTCTGCCAACTGCACGGGTGGCTCAGGGTTGGTCCATTCGACCACAAAGTCGGCCAAAACCTGAGACTTAACCGCCGTGTGGGGCGTGAAATGGATCTCGAAGGCACCGAGTTCGACCGCTCATTTGGCGATTCGACCAGATTTCTCTGGGTTTCGGACAATATCCCCCAAAGGAAAAGAGGAGGGTACTGTAATCTTGTGCGCTTGAAAGTAATGTCGTAGCTTACGGGAAGCCATCAGTAGCGCGTAAAGTATCTTCTGGACCTCAGGGTAGCACTCCTTAGGACCATAAAGTACCTCGCTCACATAGTAGACGGGTCTATGTATTCCTTCCCTATCTGCGATCAGAACAGCGCTGACCGCGTGCGGTGTGGCCGCCAGGTAAAGAAGCAGTGGTTCTCCTTTGTCGGGAGACACCAATACTGGCGGACTGGATAGATATGCTTTTACCTCCTGAAATGCTTTTTCGGCCTCATCCGACCATGTAAAATTATGATGCTTCCGCAAGGCTTTGAAGAAAGGCAATCCTCTTTCGCCTAGTCGTGATATAAAACGACTTAAAGCCGCCATGCGACCAGCCAGGCGTTGAACATCCTTCATGGTTGAGGGCGATCTCATTTGTTCAATAGCCTTGATTTTCTCAGGATTAACTTCAATGCCCCTGGAACACACAAGAAAGCCGAGGAGTTTTCCTGAAGAAACCCCGAAAGAACATTTCTCCGGGTTTAATTTTATTCCAAAGCGATTCAAATTACAGAAGGTTTCAGCGAGATCGTCCAAATGAGACAATCTCTTGGTACTTTTTACAACCAAATCGTCTACATATGCTTCGAGATTACGCCCTATCTGGGAAAGAAAGGTCTTTTGCATCAAGCACTGGTATGTGGAACCTGCGTTCTTGAGACCGAACGGCATTCTGACGTAGCAGTATGTGCCGAATGGGGTGATGAAGGCATTCTTCTCTTCATCGTCTTCTGCCATGCTAATTTGATGATATCCTGAGTAAGCATCTAGGAAACTCATCAGTTCGCAAACCGCAGTCGAGTCGACCAGCTGGACGATGCGGAGAAGGGGAAAGTCATCCTTCGGACAGGCAGCATTGAGGCTAGTGTAGTCGACGCACATGCGCCACTTGCCATTTGACCTGCGGACCATGACCGGATTGGCGAGCCATTCCGGGTGATCCACTTCGCGGATAAACCCGGCATGTAGGAGTTTGTCTAACTCCTCTCGGATGGCTTCCTGTCGGTCAGCAGAAAAACGCCTGAGCTTTTGCTTTATTGGTCATTGTCCAGGTCGAATTGCTAACCTGTGCTCAATTACTTCCCTTGGGACACCGGGCATGTCGGACGGTTTCCACGCAAACACGTCTGCGTTAGCCCGGAGGAAAGCAACGAGGTCGAGTTCTTATTTATCATCCAGGGCTGATTCGACCCGAATTGTCTTGGATGGATCATCTGGGTACAAAGGAACTAGTTTGAGTATTTCATCCGGTCGAGGAGCAGCCTTGATCGCATCAGCGGCGACGGTGGCGACCTGAGCGTCCCGGAGGGGAAGTTGATCGACCATCTCCAAAGATAGTCGGTCGCACGTGAGTGCCACGTTGCGACTGCCTCAGACCGAGATGACACCTTTGGGGCCAGGCAATTTCCCGCACTGATAAGCATAGTGCGTTGCCATCATAAACTTAGCAAGAGTCGGCCTGCCAAAGATTGCATTATAAGCTGAGTCACAATCGATTACATCAAAAGTAACCAATTCTGTCCGGAAGTTGTCTGGTTCTCCCAGAGTGACCGGGAGGACCACTTGTCCCAATGGCATCATGGAGGGGCCTGGGATTATCCCATAAAACGGATGGATTATGGGCTTGATCTTCGAACGAGGAATTTGCATCTCGTCGAGTGCCTTGACCAATAAAAGATCAAGGGAACTTCCCCCGTCAATCAGGACCCTTTCGACTCTCGCGTTACTGATGATTGGGGTAATGACCAGAGGTAGCCTCAATGGTCGGGTTAGCCCCACAGGACAGTCAGCGCGATCGAACGTCAAAGGCATATCTGACCAACGGGGGTATTGAGGTTCACCAAGGGATGTCTCCGTTTGGTTAACCTCCCGGCAGAAGGTTTTAAACTTCCTTTTGGAAACGAAAGAGGAAGAACCCCCGAAAATGACATTAACATGATTTTGAGGTACCTGGTAAGCCATTTCTTCGTCTCCGTCGACGTCTCTAATCCCGCACGCCTGCTCTTTAGGCGGTAAGGTTGGCATCGGCCCAACTCCTTGGTAGAAATCGTCCAATTGTTTCAACCAACTC
Organism: Pharus latifolius; assembly: GCA_019359835.1. NCBI lineage: Eukaryota > Viridiplantae > Streptophyta > Magnoliopsida > Poales > Poaceae > Pharus > Pharus latifolius. The sequence goes on along the minus strand of CM033320.1, from coordinate 46,186,688 downwards.
CTGCAGTTTTTGAGGTCATGGCCTGCGGAGTTGTGGAGTGGACACCACTTCTTGCCCTCCTGCGGATTAGTTGATTTTTCTGGCTGGTCGGAATCCCGACCACCAGAGGCAGTTTTACTTTTAAACGAAGACTTATTACCTTTGGTCGAAGCTGACTTCTCTGCGACTGCGACCTCGCGGTACTGTCCAGAGCGGTTCCTCTTCGACTTCTTTGACTTCCCACCCGGTGAAGATTCTGGCTTCTTGCTTGAATCTTCTTTCCTGGCGTCCTTGAAGCCTGGTTGGGGTGGTAGGTCCCCCTTGTCGACCATTCGGTTCCATTCGACCACTTCGGCTGCATCGGAATATCGATCAGCCATGTCGAACAGATCGGCCACTAATCGAGGAGGGTGGATAAGCAAGTCTTCAGTGAATCTCCGGTATCGAACGGCATGCTTAAATGCCCTGATTACGGAGCCATCAGATATGTTCGGGATGGTATTCCTCACCCCGACAAACCTCTTGACAAACTGCCGAAGTGTTTCGGTCGAAGTTTGCCGCAGCCGATGCAGGTCGTCCTCCTTACCCGGCTTTTGGTAACAATTTTGGAAATTGCTGAGGGTGGCATCGCATAGCATTTCCCAATTGTAAATGGAATCCTCAGGCTGGTTAAACAACCAGGTTCTAGCCGGTCCTGCGAGGACTGTAGGCAGGTAGTTGGCCATGACCTTGTCATCGCCTCCTGCTGCTTGGATGGCAGTAATATAGATCTGAAGGAACTCGGATGGGTTCTGAGTTCCATCAAACCTCTCAATGGCCCCTGGTCGAAACTTATCGAGCCAAACGACTGCTCGTAGGCCAGGTAAAAAGGCTTTGCAACCAACGTAAGGACCGTGAATCACCCTGTGACTCCCGGTTGGGTCTCGAGCGACCTCATACAATGGCGAGGTTACTCGTGGTCCCAAACGAGAATGAACAGGAACTCGATCCCAACTACGAGAATCCTGCATTCGCTGGTATTTGTCCTGTCGGGACGGTACGGGCGGAGGGTAACTCCGCCGGCCGGAACCAGAATGAGGACCATCTCGCTCACGGGAATGCGTTACCGAAGCGGGAGGAGGCCGTTGGGGTCGCCTCGGACGTGACCTCATCCAGTCTCTCCGCCAGGATCCTAAAAAAGGCCGGTTTCTGCGCATCCGTGACCGTAGGAGGAAAATTACGCATGACTTCCGCGATAGATTGCAGTCGACCATGGTTACTTCTCCTAGGGGCACCAGGTGTTATTGTTTCTTCGTCCACTGGGAAACGCTCCGGTGGCAAAGAAGGGGTCTGGTCACGTTTTCGACCACGCGACCTTCGAGAAGAACTCGGAGCAGCATCGTAACGAGCCTGCGCATCTTGAAGAGCCTCTAGGGCAGTTCTGCGCAATTCGTTGTTTTGTTGCTCGGGATCTTGATCCTCCTTCTGTTTGCGATCTTGTTCTTCCCTGGCAGCCTGTTGATCGGGAGTTTCTTCCGACAGCGCAGCAAACTGCCTAGGGAGAGAGGTTGCCGATGGGGAAAACATCTCAGTTTGTTCCGAGTCGGACTCGAAATCAAAGAGACGGTGAAGGTTATCAGGGTCCAACCTTCCTGGGCTAATTTCCACGTCATCATCATATTTTCCCTCAGCGGGGTCGTATGACGGGCCGGATTCATCACCTAGCACATTGAGAACCTCCGTGGATTCTGACCTTGCGCCAATTGGTCCCTGGTCGATTGACATGACCTGGAGAGACGATTCAACCTGTGGAAGATTCTGGCCTTCGACCTCCTCCATCGGAACAAGATCGCTTGGAGAAGGCATTGGTATATGGGCATAATCCTCGAGATCGAAATCGTTCTCGGAATCATATGCTCCAGCCATGTTTCAGCGAACCTCCGGATTTCAATTAGGACGCCTTGAGAAAGGCCCCACGGTGGGCGCCAGCTGTCGACGATTCGGACTTGGAGTCCTCAGCCGAACTTATGCAAAATTTGTAATGGTGAGACCTTTCAAGACGACCCTCCGGGAAGGTATGTAGAAAAATGGAGGACAGGAGCACAGAGAGGTTTTATACAGGTTCGGGCCCTCGATGGTGGGAGTAAAAGCCCTACGTCCTGTTAGGATTTCACTATATGTGATAAAGGTTTACAAACTAGCGGGAAGAAACCTTCACAGGCGAAAGTTTTTCCTATGTAAGTGTACAAAAAGAAGCTCTAGGAGACTTGCGAATATTATCTAATCTAAGCCGTAGACTTGGCTGTTTGAGTGGTTGAGATACGTTGTATCTCACTTGTATCAGAAGTTTTGTTGTTCCAAATGGATTGGATTCCTCTCCCTCGGACCTCTATGCCACCCTTTTATACTGGTCGAAAGGGTGCCATATGAAGAAATTGCACCAAACGGTTGGATGCAGTTTTTGGAGAACTGCTGTTAACTTCCACGGAGGTTATTAACACGTGTTAATCACGAATAACCGTATATATTAACCTCTGACGGTTGGTCTTCAACGTGGAGGAATCCTCGGGATACTTGGAATATCCTGTTATAAGGATAACCGAATAAACTCCATGCACCCTGGTCGAGAATGTTCTGACCGCGGAATGTGGGCTGACCGCGCAACATCCCGGATATCCAGTTCGCGTATAGCATACGAACTTCTGACCGCGCAAAGCTGTCGGCCTGATCGCACGAAGCCCACGACCTGATCGCGTAAAGCTTGCGACCTCATGGCGATGCCCCTCAGAATAGCTTGAGTTCGCATCGCCAGATACATGTCTGGTTCGAACCTGTATTGAACCAAAAGTTTATTAGAAGTGACCCGGGTGACAATCCTCGTCACTCATAATACTAAGTCTTCAGTATACATAATCACAGGCGGGGGCTAGGGGAATATGGTCGCAACATGGAACAAAAAGAAGTACTTCCTTTTGAAACAAAAGTGCATGTATTTGCATTGTATGAATTGTATCTATACAGGTGCAAAGGTTTACATCATGCCAAGCTCATTCAAGAGTTTTCCTACAAGGGGTTTAACCTCCTCCATGATAACCCCAAGCTGGTCTTCACTCTCGACCTCTGCCTCTTTTGCCGCTGGATTCAGATCAAGATCTGGGCCATGGCGAAGACGAAGCCGACAGAGGATGGCGGAGGATGCTGATCGAACTATTGACTTGATTCCCTCTTTCTACCACCTATTATCTTCAGGAAGATACTCGAGAAGTGACTCCGCTTGGAACCCGACCAGTGTGGTCCAGTCGCTAGGGCTAAGGTCATCCACCGCGGTTTCGACCACATTAGCCCTCAATAGACCAGCCACCATCTTCAGTTTTCCAAAGATGTTTTCTTGAGCACTGTTGCAGTTTGAGAGTGATGCGCTCAAATCTCTGTTCTCCCTGTGAACAGAATCAATGGCCGCTTGGAGATTTGTCTTCTCTTGGTCGAGCCGGCTTATTTGGTCGTCTCGCGCTGCGACAAGAGGCCATTACAAACAGTTCATATGACGAAACTAATTCACTCTGGTCAGGAGTACGCTTACAGGAGAGCTGTGACCGCAAATTCTGGAGTTCAGTCTCCAGGAACGAGATCTTGGAGGCTGCCCGAAACTCTTGGTCTTCCCGATCAGCGAGACTCTTCATCAAATAAGCATTTTCTCTGTGACAAAAGAGATGATTATCAAGATAAGGGTTTACATTTGGACAGGTGAAGAAACGTTTTCCTTACCGCTGCAGGCGACCCGTTTCCTCTTCTGCGGCCTCGATGCTATCAACCATAGCCATCGACATGGTCGCCATGCGGGTAATTTCCTATGACATGGAAGGAAATCAGTTTCAAAATCTGGATGCTCTTATGCAAACGCAAAATTCATAAGGGGTATTCGACGTACCTCAACATACTCTCGGAATGAGCGCCTTTCTGGTTCAACTGAAGGTTGAATCGCTGGGTTTACCTTATCCCCAGCAGGAGCAGTGGATGAGTCTTCCTGCTGACCTTTAATTTTTGGTAGGGTTGCATATTCCAATAAATCAGATTGGACTTCTGCAGACAAACCATCGATAACAGCTCTAAAGACTTCCCTGGCCGAAGGGATGGAGCTTTGCTCCCTAGAGACCGCGGTAGCAGGGGAAGCTCTAATGCTGGCCGAGGCCACTGGAGAGCTAGGTGCCGAGTCTCTACGCCTAAGCTGGGGAGATTTCTTACCTTACTCGAAATCCCTCCAGCTTTTGGGATTTCGAGGATGGCTCCCCAAGGAAAACAGGACAGTCGTCGTCTGTCCTGGTCTTCCTCTTCGTGAAGAGGACCCTGTCTTTTTCTCCCTGTGTGCACGAACTCATAAGCACATACATGAGGAATGATAAAGACTCAAGTTGTGATGATCCTTAGTTGGGTAACCTTCTCGGTCGGTGAGGATACGGCCGTTGGACCAGGCGTTTACTGGACCGTAGGAACTAGGACTGTAACACCCTGAGTTTAGGAGTAAAAACTTTCTTTTTCATGAACATCATGCATGCATGTATCTGTAGTAGTAGCCAGATCAGTATCTATCTCAAACCCTAAAATTTCAAAAATCTATCCTGCAGACCTAAACCAAGATCAGATTATTCAGAGATGATCTATCAGTTAATCTAAACATAAAAGCCTTCAGAAGCTAGATTCAATTCCATCTCTAACTTCCAGATCTATCAATTCTTTTCTGTTTTCGAAAACAGGATTCGAATTACTATTCTAATCTAATTACCCTAAATATTCTGAACTCAGATTTAGCCAAATCTTGACCTAATTCAGACCAGATTATTCTTGGACTATGATCATGGGTATGTCAATACCTTAATCTAGAAAGTTGGCAGCCAAATCATATGATCTAAGCCTTTTTCACATATCAGTCCAAATTATATCAGAAATTAGTCCTTTATCTAATATTTGCAAATCAACCATCTCCACGTCAGAAATTACAAATCAGTCCAGAATTCAAATGAAAAACCCTTGCAATTAGGTCCCTGGCTCGACCACCTTTGCTGTTTGCGACCAGGAAACCTGCAATTCACGACCAGTGCACGCCATCGACCTCGGCCAGCGGTGCACAGTACCTCCCTTCGACTGCGACCACAACGCAGTGGTTGCTTCGACCTCGACCGCGACCAGGAGCATCTCGCCGTTGCGTTTTCGCCGCCGCTCTTGCCCGAGTTGTTTGCAACTGTGTTTGCATGCGCACACGTGTTTGCACCTTAGCTACTGCCGTGGCAGTCCCTGTCCAGCTCACCAGCAGCTTGCACAGCTTCGTTGCTTGCCGTTGCTTCAACTCGAAGCCTTCTTCTTCTCCAGCGCAAGCAAGCAGTGAACTTCTTATTTGTTTTGCCTATAAATAGCAGCCCCCATATTACCAGTACTGCTTTCCAGAGTTTCTCAAAAATTAAACGAAATTCGCTTCACTGTTGTCTTCTTCTCTGGCGAGCCGCCGAGAAGGTCAACGACACCAGCTTCACTCACTGCATCAAACCCTAAATTGAAACAACCAGTGAGTTCCTCGTATCTCACTATCTGTGCTGTAGCTTTTAATTGAATTCCCGTGAATCTCATCGCCGATGATCGCCGGAAATGCCAAAATGCCCTGTTCCAGCTACACAACCCAATTCAATTCAATTTAGTCTTCGATCCAGTAGAGCAAAATGATCAGTGAGCATTATTAGCAAGCCTGTGAAGTCAGATTGTGAAATTGAGCAAGAATCAAAGCATCTCCCAAATCTGAGCTTCACCAGTCGCCGGCGACCGTCGCCAGGCTTCTCCGGTGATTCTCCAATCAAATTAACCATGCCAACAGCTTTATTATACCTCTTAGATACTCCCTGAGCAAAGAATCGAGTTCAAACCTCGCGTAGCTAAAACCCCCAAATATTATGTCTTCTTCTCTAGCGCCGGCCATCGGAAATCTATTCCCGGCCGATCCAGCTTCAGCAACTTTGTTCACCAGATGCGCCTTGATCTCCTGAGCAATTTTGTCTACTAGTTCGACTTCCAATTCGGTCTAAATCAGAAGTTATAGCTATGCCCTAATTCCTGTCCAGTGCTGTGAATTGGAACTTCAGCCACCAAGTGCATCGCTGGTTTTCATCACTTCCCGGCCATCTCATGCCATAGATCCTGTTGAGTGATATGTTCCTGTTACTAAGGCCTACCTTCCAGACAAAGTGGTGCATCAATTGGGGCCCTAGATCAAAAGTTATGGCAAGCCCTAGTTTCTGGCCATGTCAGTGCAATGCCAGAGCATGTCAGCCAGTGGCATTAGCTCTTTTCACCTCTTTCCAGTAGTACAAATTGAAAATAACTTGTGGAGTTGTAATCTACATCTCATTCTACTGCCACAAGTTGAGATAATCCCTCTATCAGCCATCAATCCTGTGTCGATGCCTTGAACCGAATGTCGACCTAAGGACATTCATCGATTTTGGGCAAACCAGCCGCGGACTTAATGTCATTTCCTCACCCTGAAACCCTTAAAGTCCCTAGCACCCATTTTCAGCCCTAATTCTATGATTTAACCCTAATCAGCTTCTACGGTATCTAATCCCAATCATTTCAGAATCATCGAGACATTCTATCTTTGCATCATTGCATGTAGTATAATAATAAATTGAAAAGGTTATGATTCTTGGTTGCTTGTTTGATCTTTGCTCAGAGTCAGAGCCATAGTTCGAGGACTTCACCACTGATCCGACATCAACTGCTGTCTCTTACAACGCGGAAGGCAAGTCATAGTATTGATCATCTTGAACCTATATTTTATGAATTGCTATGATATGACCTTGAATATAAGTAGTATTGCATGAGAATGGATGAATTGTGAATTGGCAGTACTAAGCTGGATGCCTGTGAAATGTGAATTGATTAAATAGTGAGCCATGAACTATTATAAATGTATTTATATATATTCATGAAATAGAACCCATAGCCGTGACCAGGGTTTTGGTATGGAATGGTGGTACTAGCACTGGTTGTGCTTGGCTGCATTGGATGTGCAGGCACTGTAGGTGCATGGTGTGTGGTATGATCTGGTCACTGGCATATAAGGACTAGAACTTTGTGTTGTGCGGCTAGTGGCATGATTAACGTGCTAACCGCAAGCCTGGTATGGGACAGGCCTGAACAAGTACTTATGCGGATCGCACATGAAACCCCTGCATGAGATGGAAAACAATACATTGATTTCACGGAGTACGGCTCCTCCACGTATCACTGAATGTGATTTGATCATGCACGCTGACCCAGTAATGGGAAGAGGCTTGGGGGTGGGGGTATATCCCGCCACAAACTGTGGTTCTCGAGAGATCCACAGGGTCAGGGGTGAATTGTGAGTGATACATAACAAAAGTTCTTGTTATCTCCACCTTGCCACTCATAGTATGAAGTGAGTCAGGGGTCCAATCCTTGTGATAGGAAAGGCTTGAAAGTGGAATATCTTGCGGGTAAATTGGTACCTCTCTGCAGAGTTAAAAACGTATTCGAATACTTCGAGCTCTCGGGTTTATAGGAGTCTGCTGCGGTGGATTAAATCCACGGGGTGTGACACAAGTATGTTTTCTAAATAAAATTTGATAAGTCCAGATTACCCAAATGACATGTGTTGTCATGATAAGGGGTGCTACCGTGGGCTGTCGTGTGTCGACGTGTTGCGGTAGTACTATAATTTAGTGAATATCAATAGTGATGCTATGTTATAAAAAGTGCTGCCATGAGATGAGATATGAAAGAAAAGATTATTTTATAAACATCCATAATTCTTGACTAGGCTAGGTTCATAACAATACTACTATATGTATCTACTCTTCCGTATGACTTGCTGAGTACGTAAGTACTCACCCTTGCAACTTACAACCCAGAAGATGGAGTGTACCAAGATCTAGAAGAAGGCGTGGAGAACTTCTTGGACCAAGAAGGAGAGCCAGATCCGCCAAATCCCTGATGTGTTGGTCTGCCGTCAACTTCTTGTTGTGGAAAGGACACCTATCATCCGCTGTGTAGAAGTTTTATTTTGTTTTAACTAAACCTTGAATGCCGCGAAGGTATTGTAATCCTTTTTATGTAATATTAAGGCCAGCAGGCCACACTGCTTAAATATTTTGTAAGTTTTTCTGCTGCAATATGAATATACTCCTGTGCTTGACTTATCCTGGGAAGTCAAAGGTATGCATGTATGGGACTAGCTACAGCAAGTAGGTCCCCACGGGAGTAGTCGTAGTCCCAGTTTCGGGGTGCGACAAGGACTTCATGTGCGACCACGGGGTTGCTGGTGGTCGCGGTGTCCTGTTCTGTTATTCTTACTCCTGTCGCCAGGAGTGGAGTGCTCGCCACCCCAGGGCTGGCAGCAGTTACTTCGCGGCAAACAGGGGGATGTTTTCTTCTTCCTGTACGAGCATTGCTTAGTGGATGTTCATGGACGGATAACGACCATTAGGACTGTGAGAAATCTTACCGCAGTCGCCCCTTCTGTCAAGAGGGGAGGCGTTGCAAATCCTGAAGCTTCCTGGGCTTCAGGTATTAGGGTCTCTCCGACAACCATGGGGTTATTAGTGGTCGCGGGGCCCACTGCGGTCGTCTCTGTCCTCGCGGGCGGAAACACGACCCCGATAGACGAGGAAGCGATTGTCTTCCTCTTACGGCGGATCAGGGGGACGTCATCCTCCTCTTCCTCGCCCCCTTCACCCTGTACGACGAAGAAGTGATTCCAGTTTGTACCTGGGGTAATAGGGGCATCGAGTATCTTACCACAGTTCTCTTCGCGGTGAGAGGAGTCTTTGGCAAGGAAGCCTCTCCCAGAATCCTCTTGGACTTCTTGGGAGCAGTTTCCTTCGTCCCGTGCCTCGAAGAGATCTTCTGCACCCTCTTCGGAGCCGGTTTCCCCAGGAGACCAGCATCCTCAGTTGGACGCGTCGCCTCAGCAAATTTTCCCAGGGGCTATGTCATTCTCCATTTGTAGATCAAGCTCTGGGGGCGAGGTGATCCCCTGGTTCCCTCCATATCGGCACTATACGCCTTGAGGAGATAATTTGTCTACTTTTCAATTTCGGACAAAGCCAGAGCTGTATTACAAGCGAACAGGTTAGCAAATACGACATTTCAGAAGATATATACGTTTTTGTTGATCGGAAGACATACCGTTATTATAGTCCAAGGTGCTATCTGCCATGGACTATATTTCCCAAGCCGGATGAGCCCTTTCACGCAGGGGCACACTCAATTCTTCACAAAGTCGCGAATGATGTCACGAGCGGTTAGTCCCTGCTGGACTAAGTGAAGAATTACTTGGGCCTGCTTCTTCTGCTCCGCGCTTAGAGCAGGAAGGGAATCCAATTCACTGGACTTCTCTGGCCGGGAGTTCTCAAACCACAACCCGCTCTCCGACGAAGGGGTGCAGTAGAACCATTTCTGGTACCACCCGTGAACGGAGTCCTGCAGGGGTGGGAAGGGATAATCTTTCTTCTCCCTTATCCAGAAGTAGATACATCCGGCGGCATTGGTGCTCTTCGACCATGCCGAGTAGTAGAAGTGCCGGAAGAGCTCCACGCTTGGGAGCACTCCGACGAAGGCTTCGCACAGGTGCTGGAAGACCGCCAGAATCAGGACAGCATTAGGGTGGAGATTCACCAACTCCAACCCATAGTGCTCCAAGATTCCCTTCAGGAATCGACTCTCAGGAAATCGAAACCCGCATCGCAGGTATTCCTCAAAAACCACCAATTCGCCCTCTTGGACGATTGGGGTTTCTTGATCCTTCTCTGCGGGCTACCAGTTGATTAGCAGCTGCAGAGGAAGGATCTCTTCTTTCTCCTGTGCCACTAGGCTCTCCTCTGTGTGGAGAACGGATCAGCTCCAAGACGCCATTTCTTGCAAAAGATCGGGAGGAAAGGTGGCGACTTTGGGGGCGATGGGGATGAGGGTTTTGTGCGGCGGAAGTTCTAGGTAGATTTCTGGTTGTGTGGCTTCCTCAGGAAGCTACCTACTCCTTTTATAGGCCCGAGGCAACGTTCCATTGAGGGCAACTTTCCATTGAATATTTTATTCATTTTCCATAATGGATGCTTTGTCTCAGAGACCCATTATGCACTCCCCACAGTGAATCCGAAACAAAAAGCGTTTGTTGTTTCGAATTCGGGGGGCTAGGGTGTACCTAAGGACGTGAAAATGTTACAAAAATGTTCGGAGGAAGTTATCCTTCATGTTTTTTGTAAGTTAAATTTTCACTTGTTGGTCACAATGTGTTCCTGTGATCACTTTAAGGTTTGCGTTTTGATCATAATGATATTCTGTGATCATTGCAAATAGATAATCGTAATACAGACGGTTATCATCCGGTCAAGGCATTATGTTATCATGACTTCAGTTTGGATCGCTATGACAGTCCTGATAGGATTGCAGTTCTGATCGCGGTACCAGTACTGGTCGCGGTATGATTCGTTAATGCGCTTCTGATTGAAAGACTTGTTACTTTAGGTTTGCCTATGTACGAGTGGTCGTAAAGACATTTCTTATGACCATGTTGTCGCATAGAGATTGTGGACAGTTTTATTCCTTACGGCAAGTGCTATAAAGCAAAGGAAATCTTTATTTCTGACAATCCTTGCATACAAAAGGGATACAGGCGACCAGAGCATCGACCTGATCTGAGAGGAGTTTACAAAGTTCTCCTAGAGACATATTGGCGTCAGTAGGATCTACACTGACCGCTCCAAGAGAACTAGCAACTACTTTAAGCCTATTTACATCGTCCCGAATCAGAGAAGCACTTCCATCCTTGATCGAATCAGAGAGTTCTCACTATTGTCGAGCGTAGCCCCTCTCCAATCGGAATTGGTGTGCCTCTTCATGGGATCTGTCAAAACATTCTGCCAGGTGCAGAATGGCTGAAGACATCTCTTCGGACTTCTTCTCCAGAACCTCTTCTCCCTCTGGAGAGTTTGGATCTCAGTAGGCTGGTCTCTGGGGGCTCCAACAATTTTCGTCTCCTGCACATAAAAGTGTTAGTTTTGCAAAGGTGAAAAGACCAACAAGAGAGATGAAAATAATTACCAATCCTCGCAAGTGAGAGGATGAAGTATTTCCCCCAGAAAGTAGATCACCCAATAAAAGCCGGGAACCATCATGAGGTGGAAGTGCAACTTTCCCACCAGAAGATTGTTTCCCCAACATAGATTGAGGATCATCTGGTCGTGGAAGTACAGTTTGCAGATCAGAAAATTGATAACCAATCAAAAGAAAGGGATCACTGAGTTGCGATGGAGAAATCTGAGAAGAAGGCTTTGGAGGATTATTATAAACTTCCAAAGGTGGAGATGAAGGTTCGACCTGCCGAGTTGCGTGGACAGGAAGAACTACAGGGGCCAAAGGAAGAGAGAGCAATGATGCATCCTTAACCTTTGTGCCACTAGAAGATCCCTCGTCAGCCTCGGGTTTCTTCCTTAGAGGAACCAGGTCTTCGGTCGTCTGTGAATTTCCAAAAGCATTCAGGAAATGATCAGAACATAAGATGGCCACTTAAACCAAAGGTCTAGGGAAGACTTACCCTCTGGAAATCTTGGTCGAATTCAAGCGCTATTTCCTCTTCATCACTTTCAATCTCAGTTCGCTAACTCTCTCTTTCTGGACTATTGCGACAATATTGGAACCAAGGTGTGCTTTGCCTTTGTAGCTCATCTGCAGAGCAATGGTGCCATTGAACGTGCCAACGGGCAAGTATTGCAGGGCATCAAAAAGTGTGTTTTTGATCGCCTTAAGACACGCTCGGGGGCTTGGGTTGATGAGCTCTATACCATTCTGTGGGCACTATGTACTACTTCTAGTCAAGCCACTGGTGAGACACCTTTCCATCTGGTATACGGAGCTGAAGCTGTATTACCCATGGAAATTAGTATTAGTTCTGTCCAAACAGATCAATTCAAAAAAGTTGATCAGAATGGACAACGATTACAAGATCTAATCCTCCTAGAAGAAAAATGTGATTGAGCTCTGGTGAAATCCGCGGTGTATTTGAAAGCTTTGCGCAAGTACCACAACAAAAGGGTGCGGCCACGTAGCCTTCATGTGGGTGATTTGGTTTTACGGAGTACAAAACCAATCTAATCGCAATAAACTCTCCCCTCAATGGGAAGGCCCTTACACTATTGTCTCGGTGTTGCGACCAGGATCGGCTCGGCTAGCAATGGAGGACGGTAGGATCTTATCCCATACCTGGAACATCGACCAACTACGCATGTTCTATGTGTAAGTTTTCAAAACCCTTTTCCTTTTCAATTAGCATGGTTTAACAAAAATCGGTACTTTTAGTTGTTCAATGTTATAATCATTCCTTTTGCCCATATGTAACAAGTCTAGCTCGGGGGCTGGTCGCCGATAATTGTATCACTATAATACCTCGATCGGATTCGCTGGTCGATCTCGTGATCACTTCCAGACAAGACACCCCTCAATAAGTCGTTTCTCAACGAACACGGGGTTTGTTGGTATGTCCTTGGTCATTAGAGTGGCTGCCGGTTCGCAATAAGGTCGGGTGTTATATTGAAAATGATTATCGGTCTGGTCGGATGATAATACCTAAGTCACAGTGTTTCTTAGGTATTTCTTGATGAGGATTGTTACCTGACCTAGTTCAGAATAAATGCACGTCTGGTTCAAGACAGATTCGAAACAGGTAAGTGTCCGTTGATATGATTTCAGCTGGCCTGGGAAAGGCGGAAACATGGTCGCAGGCTTATACGATCAGGCTGTAGATAGTGTGCGGTCAGAAGCCCATAGGCGATGCGTGGACAGAAGGTCGCGGACAGTACGCGGTCAAGTAATTCCGGACAATGCGCGGTCAGAAGGTCATGAACTAATCTCAGCCAGGGGGATTCGGGGTTGCGAAAACCCTACAACAAGCATATCCTGAGTATCCCGAAGATTCCTCCATGTACGGAGACAACCGCCAAGTGGTTAATATGTGAAGTTATTCCTTAATTGCATGTGTTAAGCCTGCGTGGAAGTTAAGTGCAGTTGCCAAAACTGCACCCGAGCAAACGTTCAAAGCCGTTGTGCATTGGCGCCCTTTCGACCAGTATAAATGGGTGAGCAAATGCACCAGACGAGAAAGAGAAGAAACATCACGATCAACATCGACAAGCTTCCATAGGCTAGTTTTAGCAGCATTTCACATAATCACACGGAAAAGATCTCCTGTGATGATCTTTTCCACAACTTTGTAATCTTTTTCCTACACAAAGTGAAATCCCAACAGGACGTAGGGCTATTACTCCCACCATCGAGGGCCCGAACCTGTATAAATCTCTCTGTGCTCCAACCGACTTTGGCTCATTATCCCTTCCCGGATGGACACCCTGAAAGGCCTCATAACTCACAAATTCTGCATAAGTTCGACTAAGGACCCCGAGTCCAAATCATCGACACTCCTTGTCATCATTACATCCACATTTTTTCTGCACTTATAATACTAAGTTTTTAGTATATATAATTTCAGGAGGGGGCTAGGGGAATATGGTCATAACATGAAACAAAAAGAAGTGCTCTTCTTTCAAAAATTAAGGCATACATATGCATTATATAGTTACATCTGTACAGGTACAAAATTTATCATAAGCCAAGTTCTTTCAAGAGGTTTTTGACTAGGGACCTGACTTCCTCCATTATAACCGCAATTTGATCTTCACTCTCATTCTCTGCTTCTCCCACCACTGGATTTAAATCAATGTCAGTGCCATGGTGAAAATGAAGTCTGTAGAGAATGGCGGAGGCTGCGGATTGCACTTTTGTCCTCATCGCCTCTGTTTTTGGATCCTTGTATCTTCAGGAAGATACTCGAGAAGTGATTCAGCTTGGGTCATGACCAGTGTGGCCCAGTCGCTAAAGCTAAGTTCATCCTTTTGGGTTTCGATCACATCGGCTTTTCGCAAACTGGCCACCATCTTCAGCATCTCGAAGATGTTTTGTTGGACACTGCTGCAGGTCAGGAGCGTTGCATTCAAGCCCTCATTTTCCTTGCAGACAGAATCAACTTTCAAGTTTTGCAACTCGATGGCCACCTAGAGATCTTTCTTCTCTTGAGAGAGTTGGCTTATTTGGTCCTCTTGTGCTGCAGTGAGAGACCATCACAAACAGTTCGCATAACAAGTTAATTCTTTCTGGTCGGAAGTGCACTTACAGGAGAGCTGCAATCGCAACTGTTGGAGTTCTTTCTCCAGGAAATAGATCTTGGTGACTGCCCTGATCTCCTGGTTTTCCCGATCAGTGAGGCTCTTGATCCGAAAGGCATTTTCACTCTGACAAAGGAGACAATTGTTAAAATGGGACTACATTTCAGGCAGATGAGGAAACATCTTCCTTACCACTACAGGAGATTCATTTCCCGTTGGGCGGCCTCGATATGCTTCGCAATAGCTATCGACTTGGTCGCCACACGGGTTAAGTCCTATGACATGGAAGGAGATCAGTTTAGAGCCTGGATATTCCTATGCAAGTGCGAACATAAAAATAACAAGAGGTGTTCTGCATACCTCGATATATTCGCTGAACGAGCTGCTTTCAGATTTAGCCAAAGGCTGAGTCTCTAGACTCGCCTTATCCCCAGCTGAAGCGGCAGATGATTTTTCCTGCTGAGTCTCCTCCACAGTTGGGGTTTCAAATTCCAATCTCTGCGATTGGACCTCTGTAGCCATCCCCTCCACAATGGCATGAATAGCTTTCTCGACCGTGGGGATGGGACTTTGCTCGCCCGTGACCTCCGTGGCAGGAGGAGCATCAAGACTTGTAGAGGTCACTGGGGCGCTTGGCGCTGCATCTCTGCGCCTAGCATAAGCAAACAAGTGAGTCACCGGTTAGAATGTCTTCAGTCGATCACTTCGATATGACAACAGGAGAGATTCTTACGTTACTAGAAACCCTGTCAATTTTTGGGATTTCAAGGATGATCTCCCGGGAAAAAGAGGACAGTCGTCATCTGTCGCGCCCCGAGACTGGGACAACGACTACTCCTGTAGAGACCTAGCTCACTGCAGCTAGTCCCATTCTCACAAACCTTTGACTTCCCAGGATGAGTCAAACACAGGAGTATATTACATTGCAACAGAGTACTCACAAAATATTAAGCAGTGTGGCCTGCTGGCCTTAATATTACATAAAGAGGATTACAATGCCTACAAGGCATTCAGGGTTTAACAAAATATTTAACTACGCAGCAGAAGATAGGTGATCCTCCCACAAAAGAAGTTGACGGCAGAACAACACACTTCAGGGTTCTGGCGGAACTGATTCTCCTCCTTCTGGATCCACGAAGTACTCCGTGCCATCATCTTGATCAAAGTAGGCTCCATCTATTGAGTTGAATGTTGCAAGGGTGAGCACTTACGTACTCAGCAAGTCATAGGTAAGAGTAGATACATATAGTAGTGATGATATGAACCTAGACTAGTCAAGAATTATGGATCTTTGTAAAATAATCTTTTCCTTTCATACCTCATCTCATGGCAGCACTTTTCATAATATAACATCATCATTCATGTTCACTAGATTATAGCACTACCGCGACACGTCGACACACGACAGCCCACGGCAGCACTCCTTATCATGACAACACATGTCATTTGGGTAATCTTGATTTAAACATATTTTATTTAGAAAATAGTACTTGTGTCACACCCCGTGGATTTAATCCACCGCAGCAGACTCCTATAAACCCGGGAGCTCGGAGTATTCGAATACGTTTTTAACTCTGCAGAGAGGTACCAATTTACCCGCAAGATATTCCACTTTCAAACCTTTCCTATCATAACAAAATGATTGGACCCCTGACTCACTTCATACTGTGAGCGGCAAGGTGGAAATAACAAGAACTTTTGTTATGTTTTACTCACAATTCACCCCCGACCCTGTGGCTCTCAGCGAGGCACAGTTGTGGCAGGTTGTATCCAAACCTCCACCCCTTTGCTTATTCCCATTACTGGGTCAGCGTGCTTGATCACCTTCAGTGATATGTGTGGGAGCCGCGCTCCGTGTTTATCGTGCATCACTACACATCTCATGCAGGGGTTTCATGTGCGATCCACATAATTACTTGTTCAGGCCTGTCCCATACCAGGCTTGCGGTTAGCACGTTGTTCATGCCACTAGACGCACAACACAAGGTTCTAGTCCTTATATGCCAGTGACCAGACCATCCACAACCCTGCACCTTCAGTGCCTGCATATCCTTTGCAGTCTAGCACCTCCAGTGCTACAGCCATCCACACCATTTTTCTGTTCACGGCTAGGGGTTTTATTTCATGAATATAAGTATATAGATACATATAATAGTTCATGGCTCAAAACTTGTTTATTTCACATTTCACAGATAACCAGTCTAGTACTGCCAATTCATAAATCAACCATTCTCAATCTTTCACATGCAATATTGCCTATATTCAAGGTTATGTTTTAGCAACATTTAAAATATAGGTTCAAGATGATCAAGGATATGACTTGCCTTCCGCGTCGTAAAATACAGCAGTCGATGATGGGTCAACAGCAAAATCTTCAAAGTCAGCTTCTGAATCTGCTCGACGACAAACAATCACACAATAATTACTTATAATATTAAAATGTTTTATGACTTATATGCAGAAATGCTCAACAAGAATGATTGAACTAAACTGGAGATAATTTGAACTGCAACTGAACTGAGATTCTAGGGTTTCAAGGAATTTGGGCTAAGGATGGTCATTACATAATCTTAGGGTTTCAGGTTTACAATAGGGATAACAATTTTGTGGCTGGTTTAATCAAAACAGCGAATGTCAACAGATCGACATTCGGATCAAAGTTTGGACATAGCTTTTAAGAAAAGCTAGAGTGCTTATCTCAAGTTGTGGTAGTAGAAGAAAATGTAGATCACAACTCTAAAATTTTAGTGGACAAAGTGGATTTCAAATTACACAACCAGAAGTGGGTAAACAAGGTCAATGCCACTGGCTGACAAGCTCTGGCATAGAGCTGACAATGCCAAAAACTAGGGCTTAGCATAACTTTTGATCTGGAGCTCCAAATGATGCACCACTTTGTCTGGGAGGTAGGCTTGAGTAACAGGAATAATTAAGTCAACAGGATCTAGGGCAAGAAATGGCTGGAAAGCAAGAAATTTGAGGATGAACAGAGATGAACTGGCTGCACTGGAGCAGTTCTGGACACAAACTTGGCAAAGCTATATCTTTTGATCTAGGCTGATTTAGATGTCGGGCTAGAAGACAAAAATGTTCAGGAAGCTAAGGCACATCAAAATGACAAGGTTTTGTGGGCTGAAATGGCCGGGAACACATTTCCGGTCATTGGCGCCGGAGAAGAAGCACTGCTGATTGGGGGTTCCTGCTACAGGCAACAAGAACTTAATTCATTGCTTGGAGAGCATCTAGGAGGTATAGGGAAGCTTCTGGTACAATTAGATGGGCCGGAGGATCACTGGAGAAGCCTGGCGACGATCGCCGGTTTTCTGGTGAAGCTCGGTTTAGGGAAAAGGTTCGATTCTTGCTTAATTTCGAAATCCAACTTCACAGGCTTGCTTGATTTGGCTTACTGATAAATTTTGATTACAGATACGAAAGCTAATTTGGAGTAATTCGAGCTACATTGCCGGAACAGGGCATTTAGCAATCCCGGCGATCACCGGCGATAAGGTGCAATGTAAACCAATTAGATGGTACAGCACGATGAGGGAGACGAGGGGAACTCACAGATGCTGTCAATTTGGCAAGAGATGATGTGGAATGAGCTGTCACCGTGAGCCTCCTCGATGGCTCGCCGGAGAAGACGACTGCAGCGGTGAAATTTGGAAATTGGTTAAGTCCTGGTGATGTGTGGAGGAAACTGCTGAGCACAGGAGTGCTTATATAGGCTCGGCGAAGATGGCAAAGGGGAACAATGAAGAGATTGGTTGCTGTGACTTGACTGGTTGCGTGCAGGAGCAGCAGCGGCGAAGACACAGCAAGAGCGGTGATGCGACGGCGACAAGCTTTCAACTGATCACAATGTCGCCTCATCGGGACCTGGCAAAGCTTGTAGCAAGCGGTGGCGACAAGTACTGGCGCGGCGAGGCTACGTGGCGATGGATTGCTGACAAAGTCGCTGCTGGTCGCGCGCAGGAGCAAGCACTGGTCGTCGACGTAGCAGCGGTCTTGCCACGGCACCAGCTGGAGCGAGGACACGTGCGCACTGGCATGCACGGTCACAAGTGCGGCGAAGCTTGGCCGGCGGCGAGCGTGCACGGCGTAAGGAAGCAAAACACGGCGAGGCTTCTGGTCGTGTACAGCAGTATACGGCTTGGTCGAAAAATGGACTGAATTGCAGTTTTAATTCTTTGAGTTTTGGACTGAAATGCAAATCTGGAGATTTGGTAGGTTTAAACTGAAATTGATTTCACTAATCTGGTAGATTATATTCAACAAGGTATTTGGCAAGGATAATTGATAAAATTTGACACATTTGAATAGCTTTTGATACAAATTGAAAATAGGGTACTTTAGGGTAAAATAAGGTTTAAGTTTTGTCGATTTCGAATTCTGGCATTTAGGGTTCGATTTTGATATCTGCACAGAAGAGAAACTTGTGGCAAATAGCATTTTGAGAAGATTTACCGAAGAGATTTTGAGTTTGGAGTTAATCTGGAGATTTTAGCCTTTTTGGGTTTTCAGATCTCAGATAAGGACTAATTTGCGATAACTCTTGGACTGATTTGTGAAAAGAGTCTAGATGATAGAATCTGGCTGTCAACTTTTTACATTAAGGTATTGACATACCCATGATTATATTCCAGGAATAATCTAGTCTGAACTTGGTCAGGATTCAGATTAAATCTGTATTTCTGAAACTTAGAGTATTTGGGTAATATAAGGTATTTCTGTTTTCGAAAACAGAAGAAGTTGATAATTCTAGGAGTTAGAGATAGAATTGGATCTAGGTTCTGAAGACTTTTAAGTTCAAAGTAACTGATAGATCATATCTGAATAATCTGATCTTGATTTGAGATCACAGGATAGATTTTGGAGATTTTAGGGCTTGAGATAGAAACTGATCTGGCTATTACTACAGATACATGCATGCATGCTATTGATGAAAAAGGAAATTTTCACCCCTAACTCAGGGTGTTACATCATCTGTCCTGGTCTTTCTTTTCCTGAACAGGACATTATCCTTTTCTCCCTGTGTGTATGCAAGTCTATAAGAATACACCTGAGGAACGATGAAAAACAAGACTGTAAGGGTCCTTACCCGAGTAGCTTCTTCCGTTGGTAAGGATGAAGCCATTGGTCCTGGAGCTCCATGAACCGCAGGCACTAGGACTTCATCCGCGACCACAAGATCAGTAGTGGTCGCGAGACCCTGTTCGGTCGTTCCCACTCCTGTCGTCAGGAGTGGAGTAGTCGCCGCCCCAGGATTGGCAGGAGTCCTTTTGCGGCGGATAAGAGGGACGTCGTCTTCCTCGACTTCGCTCCCCTCACCCTGTACAACCAAGAAGTAATTTCCACTCGTGCTTGGAAAAATAGGGGGTACGGAATATCTTACCACCATTTTCTTGGCAATTGAAGGTCTTCTTGGGTTTTCCGGAAGCGAGTTCCTTTGTCTTGGGCCTCACGGGGGTTCTTTTCCCCTTCTTCTTGGCGATTTCCCCCGAAGACCCAGCATCGCTCGGCCGCTTTGTTCCGATCGTCCTTTCCAGCAGCTGTATAATATGCCTTGGAATAACATAATCCCAAACAGACAATTCATACCAAGTCTAGTTGGGAGAAAAATATACCTTTCGGCGCTCTTGTTTAAGTTCATCGCCGGCATTTATCAAGCTTTGGGGGCGAATGGATCCTTTAACTCCCTCCACTTCTACGTTGTATGGCCGCAGAAGGTAGTTTGTCCGCCTCTCAATCTCGGACAAAGAAAGGACTATGTCACATACAAGCCAAATTACTTGACATGGCAGTTTTTCGTCAGTAAGCATGCGCAGTTTGTGAACAAGAGGATACACCTGTATTGTAGTCCAATTTGCTGTCCGCCATTGAATCCACCACCCAGGCCGGATGTGCCCTTTCGTGCAAAGGACTCATCCTGTTCTTCACGAAGTTGCAGATGATATCACGCGCTGTGAGTCCCTGCTGGACTAAATGAAGAATCGCCTTGGCCTGTTTCTTCAACTTTGCATTGAGAAAAGGGAGGGAGTCCATCTCACTATCCTTCTCTGGTCGGATGTTTGAAGATCAGAGCCCGCTCTCTGATGGAGGAGAGCAGTAGAACCACTTCTGGTGCCATCCATGCACTGAGTCTCATAGAGGGAGGGATGGATACTCTTTTTTCTCCCTTACGCGGAAGTAGATGCACCCAGCCGCACTGGTACTCTTTGACCATGCCGAGAAGTAAAAGCGCCGAAAAAGATCCACACTTGACAACACTCCAACAAATGCTTCACAGAGATGTTGAAAGATTGTGAGAATCAACATAGCATTTGGATGGAGATTGATGAGTTCTAACCAGTAGTAGTTGAGGATTTCTTTTAGAAACACGCTTTCCGGGAATCGGAACCCGCAACGCAAATACTCCTCAAAGATCACCAGTTGGCCTTCACGAACTGTTGGGGTTTCCTCTTCTTTCCCGGCTGGCCTCCAGTTTATCAACAGCGTGGGGGGAGTATTTCTTCCTTCTCCAAAGCTATCAACTTCTCCTCGACATGGTAAACGGACCGGCTCCAGGATGCCATTTCGGAAGAGGATGTGAAAAAGTTGGTGTTTTTGGGAAGACGAAGGAGAGGGGAGCAAAAGAGTGTTTTTGTGCGGCGAGAAATTCTAAGGCAGACGAAGGGTTTTTGGTTGTGGAGCTTCCTCAGGAAGCTACCTTCTCCTTTTATATGCCCAAGACAACCCTTGGCAAAATATTTTATTAATTTCCCATAATGGGTGCCTTCTCTCTGGAAACCTGTTATGAACTCCCTACAGTGAATCCGAAACAAAATATATTTTCATTATTTTTTGTTTCGAATTCGGGGGCTAGGGTGCACATAAAAATATGAGAAATTTGCAAAGATTATTGAGAAAATAATCCCTCATGACTTTGTAAACTAATTTTATGTATTGATCACAATGCAGTTCTGTGATCATCTCGAGATTTGCATGTTGATCGTAATGCAATTATGTGATCACTACGAATGGGTAATCGCAACACATACGATTGTCACTTGATCAAGGTATTATGTTCTGATCGCAATACCAGTTCTGGTTACAGTATAGCACATCAATGCACCTCTGATCGAAAAAGTTGACGCGAAGCCATACTTCAGATAGGGATTTACCTGTGTATGTTTGGTCACAAAGGCATTTTTTGTGACCATATTTTCATACAGAGATTGTGAAAAGCCTTAACTCAGGATTATAAGTCTTACATAATCCTTATGAGGAATCAATGTGTGTAAGGAAAAGGAAATTCTTATTTCTGGCAGTCTTTTCATACAAAAGGGATACAGGCGACTAGGGCATCAACTTGATCCTAGAGAAGTTTACAAAGCTCTCCTAAGGACATATTGGCATCAGTAGGATCTACACTGACCGCCCCAAGAGAACTAGCAACCACTCTAAGCTTATCTACATCATCCCAGAGCAAAGAAGCACTACTACTCCTGATCATATCGGAGAGTTCTCGCTGCTGCCGAGCATGGTCTCTCTCCAGGCGAAGTTGGTGTGCCTCATTGCGAGAGTTGTCAATACATTCTGCCAGATGTAGGATGGCCGAGGACATCTCCTCAGAATGCTTCTCCAGCGCCTCTTTTTCTTCTTGGAGAGTTCGCTCGAAGGCTGCACCCTGACCAAGAACTTGAACATTAGCAAGCTGGTCGCTGGGGGCTTTGGAAATTTTCGCCTCCTGCATACACATATGTTAGCTCTGAGGACAGAACGACTCATAGGGGGAATAGAGATAATTACCAATTCTCGCGTTGGAGTCGAACAGGGAGATGCAGAACTTCCTTGAAAGCCGAGGACCATCTGGTCGCGAAAGCGCAACCTTCCCACAAGAAAGCTGATCATCATGTGAAGTCTGATCAAGAGTAGCTGCATTGTCCCCTCGCAATAATGTAGGGGTCCCTCCAGGATTATTATGGATCCCCAAAGCTAGAAATGATGTTCCAACCTGTGGAGTTGCATGCTCAGGAAGAACTATAGGGGTCAAAGGAAGAGAGAGCAGTGATGCATCCCTAACCTTAGCACCTACAGCTGCAACACCACTGGAGGATCCTTCGTCAACATTTGCTTTTTTCTTCGGGGGAATTTGTTCCCCGTTGACCTGAAAAAGTTCCAAAGTACACTACTTTGAGAATGACCGAGACAAGAACTGGAACTAGATCTTTTGAAGGTATGTACCTTCTGGTCGAAGTCAAGTTCCAGTGATTCCTCATCACTTTCAATCTCAATGATGTTCTTGGAGTCCTGATCTGCCATTGAGATGAAAACAGAAGAGAAGAGGAGATAGTTCTGGAAAAGACTTAGCCAAGAAAAAACTTGTGAAGTTTTAGGACTAAGGGGCTTCGGTATTTATAGCACCCAGGGGTGACGGTTCGTATTTGCGAATGCCTCAAGTTCTTAAAACATATTTACAATTTTATCTCTGGTTAAAAAATAAGTTAGTAGCACTATCATTACCTGTTAAGAACAACCCGGAAACCATATCGGGGAATAAACTGTCGCATGTAGTGCGCCACTAAGTGTAGAATTTAAAGCGTCGGGTTACTTATCCGATGCAGGGTTAAAATTTGAAGTAAATATGTCTCTTCATTTTCTTCAAATTTGGGGGATAGCTGACGAGGATTATTACCCGAGCTAGTTCAAAATAATACACATATGGTTCAAGATGAATACGAACCAGACAGCTGTCTGAAGGTCCGCTGTTATGGTCTCAGACGACCTGAGAAGCGCGGACACAGGAGTAAGTTATGGTCGCAAGCTTTGCGTGATAATGAGGTCGTGGATGTTACGCGGTTAGGAGGCCACAGACGATGTGCGGTCAGAAGGTCGTTGATTACCCTCGACCAGAGTAACTCAGGATTGCTTAGCCCTCTAACAAGCATATCCTCAGTATCGTAATGATTCTTCCACGTATGAAGACAACTTCCAGGAGGTTAACACGTGCAGTTATCCCTTAATTGCATGAGTTAGGCCTACATGGGAGTCAAGTGCGGTTACCAAAACTGCGCTTCTACAACCATTCAAAACCATTGTGCATTGGCGCCCTTTTGACCGGTATAAAACGGTGGGCAAATGTACAAGGCGAAGAAGACGACGACAGATCAAGCACAAGCTTTCATAAGTTAGTTTAGTCGGTTTTAGACAACTACACAGAAAAGATCTTCGCCTGTGATGATCTTTTCTTCAACTTTGTAAGCATTTTCCATACATAGTGAAATCACAACAGGACGTAGGGCTGTTACTCCCACCATCGAGGGCCCGAACCTGTATAAATTTCTTTGTGCCCCAACAGACATTGCTCATCATCCCTTTCCGGAGGAACACTTTGAAAGGCCTGACAACTCACAAAATCTGCATAAGATCGACTAAGGACCCCGAGTCCGAATCATCGACACCGTCAATGAAGGTGCGGCAGCCATCAATGGATGTTAAGGATTAGGGCTTGTCGTACCCAAGGAGAAAAATAAGTTGAACAATTCAACTGGAAGCAAAACTCCAAGGAGGGAAGTAATTATAGAAGTCGAATGGTTCACAAAATTCCAGGATATTATGCATGGTTTGGAGCTAATCACCGTCTATGATAGTAGAGCAGATGGTTGACTTTCTAATTATCACAAACGGTTCTGCAGTAAACACCGACTATGACAGTGAAGCGGACGGTTTTGACCTCGGAACCGTCTGTGATATCCTAATTATCACTGATGATGGTTCAGATGTTAAAACCGTCGGTGATATTTCTGCCATAGTTCTACACAAATGCACCAATATTACCGACGGTTTTAAAGTGAAAACCTTTAGTGATAGTTTCTATGATATTCTAATTATCACCGACGGTTGATATATCATAACCGTTTGTGATATTCTATCATAGTTCTACACAAATGCACCGATGTGGAAGGAAATTACAATGAAAGGGAGTTTGGTAAATTCAAGTGCTTGATTGAGGACTCAGAAAAGCCATTATTCCCTGGTTGCAAGTCGAAGTACACAAAGTTGGCCTCCGTGCTTGAACTGTTAAAATTGAAGGCAAGTAACAGCTGGACCGACAAGAGTTTCATGGAACTGTTAGATCTTTTGGTAGACATGCTTCTGGAAGGAAATGAGTTGCCAAAAAACACCTACCAAGCAAAAAAACTGTTGTGTCCTTTGGGAATGGAAGTAGAAAGGATACACGGATCCCCTAATGATTGCATCCTTTACCGTAACGACTACAAGGATATGCATGTTTGTCCGGTGTGCAGCGCATCCTGCTATAAGTGTAAGGACCGACCTGACGATGGCGACTGCACTGAGATAAAACAAGGACCTCCAGCTAAGGTGTTGTGGTATTTGCCTGTCATTCCCCACTTGCAGCGTTTGTTTGCAAATTGTAAAGAGGAAAAATTATTGCGTTGGCACTCGGAAGACTGGAAGATGGACGGAAAGCTGAGACACCCCGTTGATTCTTCGCAGTGGAGAAACATCGACAGGGAATTTGTTAACTTCGGAGCGGAATTGAGGAATATAAGGTTCGGGTTTAGTACCGATGGAATTAATCCTTTTGGTAATATGAGCAGTCGGCATAGCACTTGGCCTGTTCTTTTGTGTATCTACAACCTTCCTCCTTGGTTGTGTATGAAGCGCAAGTACATCATGATGTCTCTACTTATCTCAGGACCAAAACAACCTGAAAACGATATTGATGTGTACCTAGCACCATTGATAGAGGATATGCTAACAATGTGGAACGAAGGGGTGCAGGTATGGGATGCATGCAAACGAGACACCTTCATCCCCTACGTGCTATGATATTCTGCACCATCAACGATTTCCCTGCCCATAGAAATTTGTTGGGCTGTAATACGAAAGGAGCCAAAGCTTGTCCCCACTGCAAAGATGAGACTGAGAGCATGTGGGTGAAGAATTGCAGGAAAATAGTGTACATGCGTCACCGTAGGTTTCTTCCAAAGAATGACACGTATCATAAGAGGAAGAGGGAATTTGACGGCTACAAGGAAGATGGTTCAGCCCCGAAGCCTATGCGCGGGAAAGTTTACTCACGGGTGAAGGACATAGACACTACTACAGAAATGCTTTTCACTATCGGTTAAAAATCCACTCTACTATCGGTTCTCTTATAGTGGTCGGCACGATAGTAGAGGTGCAGCACACTTCTATCGGTTCAAAAACCGTTAGTAAAACATCTACATTCCCAACGTTCACTAATCGCTATCGACTATTTCTTCTATCGGCTCGAATTTAAACCGATAGTATTATATACGTTTTTTCTATCGGCTCGTATATAAACCGATAGTATTATTTAGGATTTTTCTATCGACTAGGATCTTAACCGATAGTAATGTTAATGTTTTTTTCTATCGGCTATTATCTAAACCGATAGTATTGTCTGGACACGTTTAGTACTGAAAAATTTATTCTATCGGTTTCTGCATATGAACCGATAGTATTGTAAAATTTATTCTATCGGTTGTAGTATATAACCGATAGTAATTTGTAGACACGTTTAGTACTGAAAACTTTATTCTATCAGTTTCTGCATATGAACCGATAGTAATGTAATATTTTTCCTATCGGTTATGTACTAGCATGGTTAGTGCTGGAATCATGCACATATACATACAGCTATACAGAGATACATTGGATCATTCACAAATACACCAATATTTACAAATATTCAGCAATATTCACATATTGATCAATTTGTTCACAAATACACTAATACAGTAATATACACATGCATTGGACAGATTGAATTTATGCACATATTGATCGAGTTTATTCACAAATACATCAATGAATCTATTCACATATGGAGTTTATTCACAAATACAGCAATCAACACATTCAATATATATTCACAAATACAGCAATCAACACAAGTCAGTTACTATCGATCGTTGATAGCCACTTCTTCCATGACATATTGAGCCCAAATTGTTCACAGCTCCTTCAATTGAGGCAACTCATATTGAATCTCATGACATAGAAGCCACATTCCCACGATTGTGGCTGCTGATGGCACTGGAAAAATTGCATATGCAAAGTCATAAACCCACATTAACTCGAAAGAACTAATTAAGCTTAAATTAAAAGACTCATCATGAGTACTTCCATCCGTATTAATTACCTCATATTCTTTCCAAGAAATTGTTGTGCCCTTCGACGCGTCATGCCTCCCTCCAGCACTAGCATAATTTTTGAAAGCCCTGTATTTAATTTAGCATTGCCGGTTAATATGTTATCATTAATTAGCTAGTCAGAGAAAAATTTAAGACAACTATGTTACTTACGCGTCTATGTACCATGTGAGGGTGAAAACATGCGCCACCTTGTCGCTCATCGAATCGAGGTAATAGACCTCATTCATCCATGGGCAAATGACTGCGAGGACCCATCGGCCCCCATATTGCATATAAAAATGAACCGTTCCATACATATGTTAGGCGTAACATACAAGAATGAGTTAAATTAGTAGGAAATGCACTAACCTTTGGTGGTACGGCGCAAGGATGAACTCTCGGTCCTGCTGCGCTAGTAGTGCCCTTGATATGTATTCCTCCGCATGTGCTTGGTCGTGCTCTAGCATTGTGAGGCTTATTTTCTCTGGGTCGAGGAAACCCACCTTGTCACATGCCCTCATCGACGCCAGCCTATACATGCACTTGGATGCAAAGTAGACATTAGTAAGTAGTGCATACAAAAAGTGATTAGATTTATGAAACGAACTATGATAACTTCAGACAACAGCAAACTCACAGGACTCCAGTCCGTATGATGGACATATCAAGCTCCCGCCAGTTGAGGAGGTCAAACAAATCTTCGTGGGCCACCGATATGCTCCCGGGCTCACGGTGAAAATGGGCTGGCCTGAAGTGAACCAAGAAGTTGATGTGGTGCCTAGACCGGGTCAGGTACCACTCGTGGAGACTTCTGGTTATTTGATCCATATTGCGCAGAAGGTACTCCGACACGAGTGGGGACCCGTTCTTGAACGTACCCGGCTGGCTTTGTTTGGCCTTGCCTTTGGCCTTGCCCTTGCCTTTGGGCGGGGAGCGAGTGTATACCTTCGAAGGTTGGGCTGTGGTGCCGCCGGCCTCATTTGATGGCGAAGGGTTTGAGGCCGTCGGAGGAGGCATGGGGGCCGAAGGAGTTCGCTCATGCGTTGTTGCGGGGGTGGTGTCCTCAGGAAGTGAGCTGGTATCCATCGTCCACTTTAAGTAGAAACACTTAAATTAGATTTTGCAAATTGAGTATATTAACTAAGTTGTAAGCTAGAATGGCTAGGGTTTACCTCCTGTAGTCTAACACCCTTCTTGGGCCACTGTATGTGCGAGCCCAATGCCTCGCCAATTGTCCGCATTTCGTCCATTGGGACGGGCAACGGAAAAGAGCTGTAGCCCGGGAGGGCCATGTCCACCTGTACCTTTGCGAATCCAGGCTGCAGAGGTACGCAGTGGATCCGGACATCCTCCCAAGACTGGTATACGACCCCGTTTGCAACCGCAACAGGTTTGTCGCCTATGTTGATCAATAGGCTACAGCTCTCCGGCTTCTGCAATTTGCAACAATTATAATAGGTTAGCGAAACAATTCTAACGTAACGGGAGTGGCATCAGCCGAACTGCATATATAACTCAAGAGTTGCAATACCTCGATCAGGTCCACCGGATCCACGTGAACCTTCGAGCCGACACTACTCAGCCTGGCAGCGTCGACCTTGGCAGCTGGATCTAAACCCTTGGACAACACAACTCGGCTGAGGCGTTCATACTTCTCGTTCATTTGAGCGAACAAGTCCGCGAATTGTGCAGTCACATCTGCCCGTATCTTCTGAGATAGCTCTACTCCCCTTTCCTTCCAGCTGGCAGCCTTCTTCGCCTTTTGCCCGGGCTCCGAGAAGCCTTCCTTCCATGGCACCACAGCCCCCACGGTTCGCGTCCGCCCTGGATGCTCCATGTTCCCTAGAGCCCGGGTAAGGATGTCGTTCTCCCTATGGGGACTGAACAATCCCTCGGTCGCCTCCTTCGAGCAAGAGATCTGTTACATTGAAAGCTCTCCATTGTGAGGAAGAAATATATACAAACTTGTGCGCACACTAGTGATCATAGTTAGCCAACTTACGAGTCGCTGCACGACCTCGACGTCCCTGGGGTTTGGGAACGCCACAGTCCCCGTGGCCGACATGGTCCCTCTGGCCAGCCACCAGCGCTTGCATCGCTGATCGCGGATCTCAGAGAGTGGTAGGTCAGGGGAGTCAACGAAATGCGACGCCTCGTCTTCAGCCTTCTTCCACTGCTCCTCCTTCCCCGCATAGCCGCGAGAGCCGAGCCGGTGTGGGTGGTCGTTCCTCCTCTGGATTGCCCTGTTCTTCTCGCTAAGGGCCTTCGTACCAGAAACAAGAAAATTAATGCACCACTGCTTACTGCATACAATGGTGTAACCAAGCAAAGGAACCATATATACCTTGAACTCAGGAGTCCCCTTCTGTTGGGTGAATTGCTCCCATACCTCCTCCGTTATGAAGGGGTACTTCTCGCATGGAGATTCGCCTTTAGCGAGGAAGGTACTGACGAGGACGCTCTTGAAGGTTTTCCACGTGTTGTTCATGTCCTTCAAGCAAGCTATCTTCGGACCATCGTCCGGGATGTTCCACTTGGCCTGTTTCAAATGGTGCATATAAGTAGGACTTACCTAATCTCTAGGATAAACCAAGGGAATGTGATTACTCAAGAGTTCAGTGATTTTGATTAATTTTACCTTCACTTCAGCCCACAGCCTATCCCTCTCGTCGGCCTTGACGTCCTTCCAGCTCTGGACGGTGATCTTCACCCTTTCCTTCGCCAACAAGCCAACATAGGCAGCATAGTACCCGGCGTTCTTCCCGATCGGTCTCCCGAATTGGTTGAACTCACAGGAAAGATCCGCGCGTTTGGCCAAACGACCCAACATCGTCGCGTCTCACGCCTTCCTCTTGCGCTCGGACGAGGCAGCGCCATCTACGTTCGCCCTCGCCAAATCACTACTATCAGCCGAGGAAGATGCCGACATGGCTTTACCTAAAATTTCATGAACAAACCATCAATTGATATTGTTGGGGGAAATCTCCACGCGGTCAAGTCCAGGTAAGTTCATGATTGCCCGGGGACAGTGGCCTCCGGTGCCTGCCCCGGGCGCCGCCTTTCAGGCTCCCGGGACCGTGCCTCCGGGGCATGTCCCGGGCGCCGCCATTTGGCCCCCGAGACCGTGCCCCCCGGTCGGGTCCCGGGCGCCGCCATTTGCCCGGGGACAGTGGCCTCCGGTGCCTGCCCCGGGCACCGCCATTTGGCCCCCGGGACCGTGCCCCCCGGGCATGTCCCGGGCGCCGCCATTGGCCCGGGGACAGTGGCCTCCGGTGCCTGCCCCGGGCGCCGCCATTTGGCCCCCGGGACCGTGCTCCCCGGGCATGTCCCGGGCGCCGCCATTCGCCCGGGGACAGTGGCCTCCGGTGCCTGCCCCGGGCGCCGCCATTTGGCCCCCGGGACCATGCCCCCCGGGCATGTCCCGGGCGCCGCCATTGGCCCGGGGACAGTGGCCTCCGGTGCCTGCCCCGGGCGCCGCCATTTGGCCCCCGGGACCGTGCCCCCCGGGCATGTCCCGGGCGCCGCCATTGGCCCAGGGACAGTGGCCTCCGGTGCCTGCCCCGGGCGCCGCCATTTGGCCCCCGGGACCGTGCTCCCCGGGCATGTCCCGGGCGCCACCATTCGCCCGGGGACAGTGGCCTCCATTGCCAGCCCCGGGCGCCGCCATTTGGCCCCCGGGACCGTGCCCCCCGGGCATGTCCCGGGCGCCGCCATTCGCCCGGGGACAGTGGCCTCCGGTGCCTGCCCCGGGCGCCGCCTTTTGGCACCCGGGACCTTGCCCCCCTGGCGAGTCCCGGGCGCCGCCATTCGCCCGGGGACAGTGGCCCCCGGTGCCTGCCCCGGGCGCCGCCTTTTAGGCTCCCGGGACCCTGCTCTCCGGAAGGGGTCCCGAACGTCATCGCCCTCCTAAAAGGTAAAATCCCTGTTTGTTTATCACGTGCAGGTCACGCGAGGGATGCCTCGGGAATCAGCGACCACCTGTCAAGCATCCAAGACGTTTGACCGGAAGAAGGACGGTCCTACCCTTCAATCCGACGGTGGCTTCCGGGGTAGTTTAGGCTTTTTGCTTCTTTTTGAGGCTATAAATAGCCCTTGTACCCCTCTATTGTAAAGGATCAGCTCATTATTATTTGGAATAGCTAAACTCACAGACGTGCTCCGGAAGCCTCTCCCACGGAGAGAGCCTCCCCAGCCGGCTCCGGTCGGGAGCGCGTCAACAGGACTAGGGCCCCCACCGGGACCCGAACCTGTATAAATCCACGTGTCAATTCTTGTGTTTGTCCGGCGGGGGAGGACCGGTCACCCGATCAACCCGCGCTGCGTAATCTCCGCTAGGATCGTCTTCAAAACCTGCCGGGGTATTCTCAATACCACGACAGTTGGCGCCGTCCGTGGGTACTCATGACAAGACGCCATGGCTCCCCCAAGAACAAGGGCTCACACCCTTCCCGGTGACCCGGGTCTCGGACACCCGGCGCCGTCCGCCCGGGACACAGCTGTCCCGGCGGTCCCTTCCAGAGGCGACCTGGCCCTGGTACTGCCTCCCACCTTTCCTCTCAATCTAGGTGCCTCCACCTCCGGGTCGCTCCCGGCGGCCGCAGGGACCTCGGCAGGGACGAGTTTCCCCCCGAGGCTCCCCCGGCTCCCCGGGATGCCCTGCTGGAGGCTCTCGTGGAGGGCCAGCTCCGCGCCCCGCGCTCTATGGACGAGCTCCTCAGTGTGTTGGCGCGGCCCCCGGCCCCCACATTTTCGTCGCACGCATATCCGGGGATCATGCCCCTGTTTATGGGACACCCGGCGGCCCCTCCGGTCTTCGGGGGGCGGCCTACCCCGTATGATCCCGCCGGAGGGTTCCCTCCGCCCGCGGGATATACTTCTGGACACTTCTCGGCACCCGGGCCTGTCCCGGTGCCGGGAGGCTATTTCATGCCCGGACCCTTCGTGGCACTAGGGGGGTACCCCGTCCCCGGCCCGCTTCCGGGGCTGGGTGGTCATTTCATGCCGGGTGTTATTCCTACGCCGGGAGCCGGTCCCGCCCCTCGCGTTGCGTTTACCGCACCGGGGCCGGTCGACAGAGCAGCTCCCGTGCCTCAGCGAATTTCCCCCCGCATTGGCTCCCCAACCCCGGACGTCGCCGAGGGGGCTCACCCCCCACTGGTTCCGGATGTCGCAGGGGCTTCCCCCTTTCCGGTCTCGGTCGTTGCCGCAGGGGCCCCCTCTTCGGATCCAAACGCCGCCCCGGGCGCCCCGTCCCCGGTTCCGGATGGTGCAGGGGCTCCCCCCTTTCCGGTCCCGGGGGCCGTCGCAGGGGGCTCCCCCCGGCAGGCCCCGGTAGCTTCCGGGCCGGCTGCTACAGTGCAGGAGCTCCCTCCCCCGGCGAAGCAGGTCCGCTTCTCCCGGGGGGAGGTCGAGCTAATGCATTCTCCCAGCCGCGGGGAAGAGCTTCCCCCCGGCCGTTGTCGCAGGGAGCCTCGCTTTCGCACCAGTCGGGGGAAGAGACCAGCCGAAGAACCATCCTCCCCGGAGGGAAGCCCAGACGTCCGGGAAATCAGTCCCGGCCCGGAAGAGAAGCGTCGTCACCACCACTCTGGCGGCCCTCTTGGGCCGCTACCTGACTCAGATAACGAGGGAGCGTCCCCCGTTAAAGAAGACAGTGACTGGGGCTCCCCCCGGGAAGTGCAGGGGGCGAACCAGCCTCTGTGCCGAAGACTCCGCAGCATCCGGTGACCGCGGCCCTACCGCCCGCCACACATCGAGCATTATAACGGCGAAGCAGACCCTTACGAGTTCGTGCAGATCTACTCCACAGCCATCTCCGCGGCGGGGGGGGACGAGAGCGTCCAATGCAACGTCTTCCCCCTCTACCTCACCGGCATTGCCCGCTCCTGGTTTTACAATATGAAGGCGGGCTCCATCAAGTCTTTCTCGCAGCTGAAGCGGGAGTTTTGCGCCAACTTTCAGGGAAATTACGTACGTCCCCTGGATTCTTCACAGCTATACACAGTGCGCCAGAGAACCGGGGAGACCATCAGAAGCTTCTTCAAGCGCTTTGCCCAAGTAAAAAGCAAAGTGGCCCACGTCCCGGACTCTACGGTCATCGAAGCCTGCAAAAGCGGCATCCTCCCGGGGGAGCTCCACCGAAGGCTCTCCCGGAGCTACCCCTCTTCCGCCAACGAGCTCTTCAACGTGCTCGAAAAGTACGCTCGGGCGGAGGAAGACGATTTCTGGAAGAAGACCCAGGGGGCTCCCGCCCCCGTCGACCGGGGGGCCAGGGATCCCCCCAAACGCCCCAGACAGGGGGGGCATAACGAGCCACGGCCTCGGGACACTTTTGTCCTCGAGGGCGGAGGCGGCTCGTGCGACCCCCCGAGGGGCAACCGCCCCTTCCCCAAGCCGAAAGGCCATGGGGGAGGACAGTCTTCGCACGGCCGGGAAGGCCCCGCGGGGAGAAGGCGGGAAGGACCGTGGTGCAGCTTCCACGGGTCCAGTACCCACGCTACCCGAGACTGCGACCAACTACTGCAGCACTTCGCGGCATTCCTCGACCAGCGCGGGCAGGGGGGGGAGACTCTGGCCTCCTTGCTCCCTCGGCCAGCTGTTCCGGCCCTTCCCGCTCCCGCGGGGGGTGAGCAGGCACAGGATGGGGAGCCTTCAGAAGCTCTCCCCTTCCAGACCTCTCAGCGCCGCATCAACGTCATCGTGGGAGGGTCCGCCTCCGGGCGGGACTCTAAGCGCCAGCGTAAGGAGTACGCGCGTGAAGTTAAGGTTGTGGGGGTGCTGCACGCGTCCCCGCCACCCAAGTGGTCGGACGTCCCCCTCACCTTCACGGTGGAAGATGCGCGGGGGGTTCGCTTCCCCCACGACGACGCGCTCATTGTCTCCGCGACAATCTGCAACTGTCACCTGGCACGCATCCTTGTGGACAGTGGGAGCTCCGCCGACGTCCTATTCCTGAAGGCTTTCAAAGAGATGCAGGTGGATGAGAAGCTCCTGCAGCCCGCAGCCGGGCCCCTACAAGGTTTTGTCCTGGGGAAGGCGGTCCACCCCGTGGGCAAGGTAGATCTTCCTGTGACCTTCGGCGCCCCGGAGAACTACCGGACCGAGCTGGTCCGCTTCGATGTAGTGGACCTCCCCTCCTCCTACAACGCGATTATGGGAAGGACCACCATCAACCGGCTGGGGGCTGCCACCCATAAAAACTACCTCTGCATGAAGATCCCCGGGCCGCATGGCGTGATCAACGTCCGAGGAGACCAAGACATCGCCCGTGCTCTGTATGAGCGCGCAGCCGCCACGATCGGAAGCGTCAACATTATTGAGGCGCCCAGGGGGGAGGCCTCCCCCCTGGAACCAGACGTCACGGCAATACCCCCCGGGAGGCCCCCCCCCTCAAACCGCGTCCGGAAGGGGGCCTCCGGAAGGTCCTGCTGTCCCCGGGGCCAGCAGTGCCGCCAAGTACGAGGCTTTGCTCCTCAGGTCGCACCACGTGCGTTCCCCGGGGATCCGACCCCTCCAACTGAAGGGAGATTCTCAGCCCATATTTCACCAAAAGCACGGGCCCTACCTGTGCCGTAACGCAAATTCTAGTCTTTTATTTGCAGATGCAAAAGATGCAGAGGCACTTCGATGGCACCAAAGGGGTCCCCCGTTCCTGGCCTATTCCCGGTGCCGGGAGCCCACTTCATGCCGGGGGATTCCCCTACGCCGGGGGCCAGTCCCGCCCCCCGCGTCGCGTGTACCGCACCGGGGGCGGTCGATAGAGCAGCCCCCGTGCCGCAGTGGACTTCCCCCCGCATGGGCTCCCCGGTTCCGGACGTCGCCGCGGGGGCTCCCCCCTCGCCGGTCCCGGGTGTTACAGGGCCTGCTCCCTTCCCGGTTCCGGTCGAGGCCACTGGGGCCCCCTCCACTTCGATTCCGGTCTTCGCCACAGGGGCTTCCCCCTTTCCGGTCCCGGTCGTCGCAGCTTGAGGGCCTTTCGCCTTAGGGACCCTGTCCTCAAGCGCATTAGGCCCCAAGTGGGAGGGCCCCTGCAAGATCTCTGCAGTCCTGGGCTCGGGGGCTTACAAGTTCTCCAACCTTTAAGAGCAGGAGCTGAAGCACACGTGGAACTTGCGTTTACTTCGCAAGTTCTATGTTTAGCCTCACGGGCATGTCCCCTCCCCCGGGGCGTTCACGCCGGAGGGGGAGGAGGGACGCTGTATTTTCCTCCCCTTTCGCGGCTTCGCAGGGGGAGGCCCTGTACTTCATTTCATTAGCAATACATAGGTCTTGCTTTGCAAACTGTCTCATTGCAGGTCTTTCTCATTACCGCCCCTAGCGGCAATGCCCTCCCCGCGACGAAGTGGGCTAGCCCCAACAAGTCCCTACAACGGAGCCTGCACTCCCGTAGGGCGCCCTCCCCGCGAGGATGCCCTCCCCGCGAGGAAGTGGGCCAGCCCCAACAAGTCCCTACAATGGAGCCTGCACTCCCGTAGGGCGGCTTACGATCAGCCCTCGTGGACTGAGGGTGTAAGCGGCAACCCGGTCACAGTGGCGGTGGTAACGAGTCACTTTGGGAGACTAGTCCCCTGCCCAAACACTCAAGACCCGTCTTCGGGCACTTCCTCCTGCGGGAGTAGACGCTCTCCTCAGCGGGACGTCTAATGGCTTTCTGGATTTTCTTCCTCCTCCGGGAGTCGACGTTATTCCCGGCTCCCCGTTCTCACGGCGACCGGAAGATCATCCCCTTGCGGCTTGATTGGATCTATCTTCCTCCTCCGGGAGTCGACGTTATTCCCGGCGCCCCGTTCTCACGGCGACCGGAAGATCAGCCCCCTGCGGCTTGATTGGATCCATCTTCCTC
This sequence comes from Pharus latifolius, assembly GCA_019359835.1. Classification (NCBI taxonomy): domain Eukaryota; kingdom Viridiplantae; phylum Streptophyta; class Magnoliopsida; order Poales; family Poaceae; genus Pharus; species Pharus latifolius. The sequence continues at coordinate 46,151,508 of CM033320.1, read as the reverse complement.
CTCCGGGAGTCGACCTTATTCCCGGCCCCCCGTTCTCACGGCGACCGGATGATTATCTTTCGGAGACCTTATTCCCGGCTCCCCGTTCTCACGGCGACCGGACAATTGCTTTACGAAGATATGGATTTCTCAGATATATTTTCCCCCGGAGACATTATTCCCGGTTCCCCGTTCTCACGGCGACCGGACGAAGTCTCCCGGGAAGCTCCCCTCCGGAGGTCTTATTGGCTTTTCATGAGCCCCTTCCGCGCCTTGTTCCGGGTTCCCCGCTCTCCCGGCGGCCGGATGAACCTCTCCCGGTGCCCCCGGGCACCCCGGAAGGTCCCTCCCTCGGAAATCCTGTTTTTACAATTTTCTAACTTAGAAAATATTTCTCCTACAGGTTATGCTCCCCCCGGGGACCCTGTTACCCCCACAGCGCGCGGAGGCCTCCTCCGGCCCGCTGTGGGCGGGGGGGGACAAGGGGCCCCCGGGTCACCCACGAACAAACATAGCTCATTCTTTTGAAGATGAGCCCCACAGACCATACAAGAAGAAAAAATAAGACAAAGCAATCAACAGAAAGGAGCTTTATTTATCGGGAAACCCGGAGGACACGCTCCCCCTCCGGTGGGCTTCAGGAAAGATACAACCCGGGTCCTAACCCGGGGGATTTCTCACAAGCCTAAGGCTCCTACCCGTAAAGCTCCCGGAGGCGCTCCCTCAGCTCCCGGGCCAAGTCCCGGTACAGGGCCCGCACGCGGCGCTGCGAGTCCCAAAGCACATCTTCGGGCCAAAACTCGTACCCCGCCGGTGGAAGTATCCGGAGGGGTGGTACCACTAGGGCCTCCGGACGCGGGGGAGATAGTTCGGCACGGCTATTGTCGAAATTGTCCAAGTGCCACTCTGGGCGCCACCTCAACCGGACAGGCTCCCGGGCAGTACCCCCGTCGCACTCCCCGGAGACAAGGCTCAGCAAAATCAAAGTCGCTGGGGCGTCCCCCGGAGAGCCTCTCCCGGACCGTTGCCCGGGAATAACCCCCCGGGTACCCTGGTAACATTTCATTGCAGACTTAGAAAATTTCAAATATATTTCATTGCAAAATTATTTTTGTACAAGTGCCCGGGGCTTCTCCTAAGAAGCTACCAGAATCAAAATGTCTAGCAAAATAAAAAGGGGGTCCTAGCTAAAGACCTGGGGGAGGCTCATACTTTAGCATTGGGGTCCTCCCCCCGGGGAGCTTCCTCCGTGGCCGGGGCAGGGGCATCCGCGGCCGGAGGCGCCGGTGTCGGGAACCTCGTCCGGATGATCCGGTCATAGAATCCCTCCGCCAGCAGCTCCACCTCCCGGCGCGTTGGCTCGAAGGCCTCCGGGAAGCTCCGGGGGATGCGCCCCCCGATCGCCCGGGCGCCGACGCCCCGATAGTCGACTGAGCCCCGCGGCGGCTGCGATGACGGGGATCGCCCGGCCCCGCGCTCGGACGTCCGCAGCCTCCGGGATGGCGGAGACTTGTGCGTTAAGAAAACGCACAGCCTCCGCGAGGGTCGCCGGGGGCACCTCCGGGCCGCTCCCGGAGCCCAGGCTAACGCCAAGGCTTTCCAAGGCCGAGCGGACGGAGCGGCCCGCGTCCGACAGCGCCCGGACGCTAGAACTCTCGAGCTCCCAGAGCGCCTTCTCCCTCACCTTGGCCTCCTCTCGGAGGCGGCAGTAGGCGCCCTCCGAAAGGTGCACCTGGGCCCGGGCCCGGGATAGCTCATCAAGAGCTTCGTCCCGCTCCCGGAGGGCCGCCTCCCGCTGCTCCACGCAAGCCACGGCCCGGCTCTCCGCCTCCTTGAGCAGCCGGGTGACCCGCTGCTCAAGGCCCCAGGTAACAGTCGCTACCTACAAAATACATAAAGAGTTAGAAAAATCTTAAGTGCAGGAAAAAAGGTGAAGTATTAAGAGCTCGGGCTACCTGGGCTCCGAGGGACTCGAGTCCCTCAAAACGCTCGTGGAGCGTTCCCCCCGCTACGAAGGCCTGCACCTTCCGGCTGTGCAGGCCCTCCGCGCAGCGGGCCACCTCCCCGGCGGGAAGCAGAGAGGTATCTTGCCCGGCGCCGCTGTTGCGGCCGGGAGAGGGGCCCCGGAGCTCGGAGTCCGGGACCACGGCCGTCGTCGCCGTCGTCTTCGTCGACGAAGTTTCCTCCGAGGACGATGAAGACGAGGATTGGGCGGGGAGCTCCGCCCGGGGGGGATCATCGGGCCTTTACCCGCCTCAGGCCGGAGGGCCCTCGAAGCCTCCTGCTCCGGGGGGACCTCGAAGACTGAGGGGCTCCCCCCCTCCTCATCAACCGGCCAGAGGCACGGAGGCGCCGCCTCCGAAAACCTCACCTCTAGCCTCTCCGGCGCCAGTGCCGCCGGGAGAGGCGAGAGGAGCGTCACGCGAATTGGCGATGGGGCGTAGTCCGCCGAATCGGACCCCGCCCCACCGACAACTACCTCTTTTCCCCGGGCCTCAACGGGGGCCTCCGGGGGCGGAGGCGTCGCCTCTGCCTGGGACGCCGCCCGGGCACGCTCAGCCGCGGGACTCGTGTCCCGAGCCCTCACCGGCGTCGTCGCTTGCGTCGTCACGATGCCGGGGGTCTTTTGGACCCGGGGCCTTTTGGGCTCCGAGCCCCCGGCCGCATCCTTCCCCCGCTTATGAGACCCGGGGGTGGGAAGGGGCTTCCTCTCTGGAAGCCTGAGCCCGTAGGCCTCGGCCACCAGGTTCCGGGGAGGCCCCTCCCCCACGAGGCGCACGATGCGCTCATGTTCATCGGCGAAGTACCTCCCCAAGAGGTGCTCCGCCTTGTCCCTCGCCTCCGGGTACGGGCGCACTGCAAGAGGTAAAAAGTTAGTCAATTTCTCATAAAAAACTGCAAGTACAAAAATGCATGGGACTTACGCCGCGTCACCGGCTTCACCGGAGGCCGCTGCTCCGGGCCCATGCCGATCCCCCTTTCCCCGTGTGAGAAGGGGGAAAGCCGCAGGAGCGCCAGCTCCTCTGCGGCGTCCCGCATCGAGCGGGCCTTCTTCGTCAGCACCACCTTCCCGAGGAGCTCGAACTCCTCGTCCGTCCACACCGGCGGCTTCGGTGCGGATGACCGGCTGTAGGTGGGAGGCTCCGGGGCGTAGACCACCGCCTCGTCCCGGACCCGGAGGTAGAACCACCTCCGGAGCCAGTCCCCCCAGTGGTCCCGGGAGGCCGCCGCCGGGTAGTCCGCCACCCGGGAGGGCAGCATCTGGACCATCACCGAGCCGAAGGGGGACTTCGGTCCTCCCTTCACCAGGTGGGAGCTCCGCGCTGCCGGCTCGTAAAAATACCGAAAGGCGCGGAGGGTGGGCTCCCGCCCGGTCGCCGTCTCGTACAGCCAGATGAAGAGACCCATCCGGCCGAGGGCATTGGGGGTGAGGTGGTTGAGCGCCACCCCGTACTCCTTCAGGAACTCCCGGAGCATCGGGTGCACCGGGAGCTGGAGCCCTGCCTCGAGGAAGGCCTCAAAGGCCACAACCTCTCCGGGCCTGGGGCGAGGGGCTCTGTCCCTCTTTAAGGGGACCCGGATGTCCCCTTCCGCGACGATGCCCTTCTTGACCAAGGACTCCGCGTCCGAGACCGAGAACTCGGAGGCCCAGAGGAAATCCACGGGGATTTCCTCCGGGGGCACCTCCGTGGTCTTCGCTCGACCTTTGGGCGCCATTAGGTCAGTTCTTTCTTTTTTGGGTGGCTAAGTTTTCAAGTGGCTAAGTCAACAACTCCCGGACGCTCGCTACCGGAAAAGGCTACCGGATAAGCTACCGGAAGAGCGCTACCGGGAGAGCTAAAGCTGGAGTTGAAGATTTGGAATGAGCTTCCGGGGCCCCCTAAGGCCCTATTTATAGAGGCTGGCCGTGATCTAGATGCGCGCCACGTGGCCCCCTCGGGGCAATCTGGACCACTGAAATTCAAACCGTGCGCGGGAAACGAAGGGACAGGCGCGTAAATCGAGACGCCGGTTCGAACCGCGCGTGCATTTATTGCGAGAACGGCGCGGCCATAAAGCGCTCAGCACAGAAACCGAAGCGTCGCCGGGGCTCCGGTGATTTTCGTCCGGAGATTTTCCCGGTACCGTAACCATTCCCTCCGAGGGCTCAAGCTTCGTCCCCGGAGGGCATGGGGGGCTGCTGTTGGGGGAAATCTCCACGCGGTCAAGTCCAGGTAAGTTCATGATTGCCCGGGGACAGTGGCCTCCGGTGCCTGCCCCGGGCGGCGCCTTTCAGGCTCCCGGGACCGTGCCTCCGGGGCATGTCCCGGGCGCCGCCATTTGGCCCCCGGGACCGTGCCCCCCGGTCGGCTCCCGGGCGCCGCCATTTGCCCGGGGACAGTGGCCTCTGGTGCCTGCCCCGGGCGCCGCCATTGGCCCGGGGACAGTGGCCTCCGGTGCCTGCCCCGGGCGCCGCCATTTGGCCCCCGGGACCGTGCTCCCCGGGCATGTCCCGGGCGCCGCCATTGGACCGGGGACAGTGGCCTCCGGTGCCTGCCCCGAGCGCCGCCATTTGGCCCCCGGGACCGTGCCCCCCGGGCATGTCCCGGGCGCCGCCATTGGCCCGGGGACAGTGGCCTCCGGTGCCTGCCCCGGGCGCCGCCACTTGGCCCCCGGGACCGTGCTCTCCGGTGCCTGCCCCGGGCGCCGCCATTTGGCCCCCGGGACCGCGGCCCCCGGAAATGTCCCGGGCGCCGCCATTCGCCCGGGGACAGTGGCCTCCGGTGCCTGCCCCGGGTGCCGCCATTTGGCCCCCGGGACCGTGCTCCCCGGGCATGTCCCGAGCGCCGCCATTCGCCCGGGGACAGTGGCCTCCGGTGCCTGCCCCGGTCGCCGCCATTTGGCCCCCGGGACCGTGCCCCCCGGGCATGTCCCGGGCGCCGCCATTCGCCCGGGGACAGTGGCCTCCGGTGCCTGCCCCTTGCGCCGCCTTTTGGCTCCCGGGACCTTGCCCCCCTGGCGAGTCCCGGGCGCCGCCATTCGCCCGGGGACAGTGGCCCCCGGTGCCTGCCCCGGGCGCCGCCTTTTAGGCTCCCGGGACCCTGCTCTCCGGAAGGGGTCCCGGATGTCATCGCCCTCCTAAAAGGTAAAATCCCTGTTTGTTTATCACGTGCAGGTCACGCGAGGGACGCCTCGGGAATCAGCGACCACCTGTCAAGCATCCAAGACGTTTGACCGGAAGAAGGACGGTCCTACCCTTCAATCCGACGGTGGCTTCCGGGGTAGTTTAGGCTTTTTGCTTCTTTTTGAGGCTATAAATAGCCCTTGTACCCCTCTGTTGTAAAGGATCAGCTCATTATTATTTGGAATAGCTAAACTCACAGACGTGCTCCGGAAGCCTCTCCCCCGGAGAGGGCCTCCCCAGCCGGCTTCGGTCGGGAGCGCGTCAACAGGACTAGGGCCCCCACCGGGACCCGAACCTGTATAAATCCACGTGTCAATTCTTGTGTTTGTCCGGCGGGGGAGGACCGGTCACCCGGTCAACCCGCGCTGCGTAATCTCCGCTAGGATCGTCTTCAAAACCTGCCGGGGTATTCTCAATACCACGACAGATATGAAGAAAGGTACATGACAAAGTTCATAACTAAAATTGTTGTGCCCTACGCTAGTCTCTCTGCATGAACATAAAGTCTGTTGAAATTTAAATGAACCAAAATTTCATATGAACATTAGAAAATGGGAAGTAATTAACAGAAAATTCAGATGAGCAGTGCAAACTAAGACATACTCTATTTCCTATCGGTTTTGAAAGGAAAACCGATAGTACTAAGGTTTGTATTCAGGAAAATTTAAAAGATTAGCAGTGCAAACTATGCTAATCTCTCTGCCGGAAAATAAAGTCTGTTAAAATTTAAATGAACCTAAATTTGAGATGAACATTAGAAAAAGGGAAGTAATTCACAGAAAATTCAAATTAGCAGTGCAAACTATGATGGCACTACTATTTCCTATCGGTTTTCCAAGTCAAACCGATAGTAATCAAGTTTGAATTCAGTAAAATCTATAAGATTAGCAGTGCAGACTATGCTAATCTCTCTGCAGGAAAATAAAGTCTGTTAAAATTTAAATGAACCTAAATTTGAGATGAACATTAGAAAATGGGAAGTAATTCACGGAAAATTCAAATTAGCAGTGCAAACTATGATGGCACTACTATTTCCTATCGGTTTTCCAAGTCAAACCGATAGTAATCAAGTTTGAATTCAGTAAAATCTATAAGATTAGCAGTGTAAACTATGCTAGTCTCTCAGCAGGAACATAAAGTATGATAAAATGTAAATGAACCAAAATTTATTTCGGATGAAAATTAGAAAATGGGAAATAATTAACAGAAAATTCAGTTTAAGGTATTTACTATCGGTTCTGAATAAGAAACCGATAGTGGACTACACTGTATGACAAATTGCTAGTGATTTTCATCAATTCTGTCATTGTCACAGCTATCAAGTTTGTAGTTCATGAATTTTACTCTAGGTTTATATTTGTAATCCATTGAACGGGATATGAACCATTGCATACAAAATTACGCAATACACGCGAGCGATTTAGTCAAGAACACTTACAGTCGATCGTGGAGTGGCCGGAGGCGGTGGCGCAATGCAGTGCCGGAGGCGGTGGAGAACCAGATTCTGATCGGCAATGGTGGCGCAGAGGAGCGAAGAAGCAAACGTCGGCGAATCTAGGGTTTTCCGCGCGAGTATTTGGAAATTGGAATGTGATCAGTTGCACTGGATGGAAAATCGTGCAAGGTTATAACCTAATAAATGAATATTTACTATCGGTTCATAAACACAAAACCGATAGTACAAACATGTAAGTTAGGGTTTTTAGTATGGGAACTTTTCACTATCGGTTTTATTATACCAAACCGATAGTAAACTAAGAAACAGGGGCTCATAACACAGTATAATCACTATCGGTTGTAAACACTAAACCGATAGTAAACTAAGAACAGGGCCTCATAACACAGTATAGATTACTATCGGTTATGAACGATAAACCGATAGTATAGTTTAATTTCAAATCGGTTTCACAATTATAACCGATAGTAAAATACAATGTTATTGACCCTAAAGGATTTCCCTTAGAAGAATTACAGAGGATCTCAGTACATCATTTTGTATTGTATTTTACTATCGGTTTTATGACAATAAACCGATAGTATATGTTAATTTCATATCGGTTTGGAGGTTGAAACCGATAGTAGAATCCTGTTAAATTCATCTAAAGGTATTTCCTGAGAACAATTACAGATGGGTCTTAGTACATCATTTTGCACTTGTGAAGACACCTGAAACCCCATACAAATGACTTCTAATAATTTTGAAATAAATTAACAGTAAAGACCAATCATGGAATGAAAATTTGCATTTTTCATATATATTTGTGAAAAGAATCAATTATTGCTCAAATCAAGTATATACTCCAATTGAAATGAAAATTTGCAGAAATGATTCTCAATGCATCACGTATGTTTTCCCAAAGAATTTTTGAAAAATGATTTGAAGAATTCTTCGATTAAAGATCCAAGTAATATACGTCACTTACATACTGCAAATTAGTCAAGAATGGTTATCCACCCATAATCCTTCTTCGTGGTCGTCTCGCAGGTAACTTGTTTCGTCAATATCTTCGGTAGGGACAGATTGAAGGATTCCATCTAAAAATAGAGGTAGTTCGTCGAACTGATCGTACTCTTCTTCATCCACAACGTCTTCGACCCCAACAATACGTCTCTTACTGTGAAGGACAACGTGCAACTTTGGGTTGGCCGGGTCAACGATGTAGAACACCTGTGTGGCTTGCTCAGCAAGTATAAATGGATCATCTTTGTGTGCGACTCTACTGAGATCGACGAGAGTAAACCCATAATTGTCGACTTTAACACCTCGAGGGATTTCGACCCATTGGCATCGAAACAGAGGAATCTTAAGTAATACATAATCGAGCTCCCATATTTCCTCAATAACACCGTAATATGAGTCGAGTGCCCTTACTGCCCTGGCATCCTTCGAAATAGCAAGTAGTGTCACTCCACTACATTGCATAGTACTCTTCTCGTCCTGAGTTCTTGTGTAAAATGAATAGCCATTGATGTCATACCCCTGCCAAGTCCCTACAGTAAATATAGGCCCTCTGGCCAACCATGTAACATCTTCATCTACATCGCCCTCAGAAGCTTCCAGGACTCTATTTTCGATCCACCCAGCAAACTTCCTATTATGTTCTCTGGTGACCCAAATCTCTGGCTTCGAGGGATTCTGTTTCCGTAACATTTCCTTGTGCTCGTGTATGTATGGCTCCACCCCCGTCATGTGCTGTAAGACCCAAAAATGGGCTTTTGCATACAGATCACTAGAGGGGAGACTGCTTTAAATCCAATCGTTCCAATGCCCTGAAGCCTGCCCTCATGCCGGGACGTAGGAACGCCAATTGGGTCAACCCCGACCATATAGTTGGTGCAAAATTCGATCACCTCCTCGGCGGCATAACCTTCAATTATACTGCCCTCAGGCCGATGTCGATTCCTTACATATCCCTTCAAGATACCCATAAATCTCTCAAATGGATACATGTAGTGCAGGAACACGGGTCCAGAAAACTTAATTTCTCTGACAAGGTGAACAATTAGATGGACCATAACATCAAAAAAGGATGGAGGGAAATACATCTCCAGCTGACAAAGAGTGGTAGTCACATCGCGTTGCAAATCGTCCAGTCCATCCATATCAATTACCTGCAAGGACACAGTTGCAGCAAATATTCAGATCCAAAAAAATCTGACAAGTTCCACGAATGGAGCTAATTAACTTGCTAGGAGTACATGCTTACGTACCTTGCCAGATATTGTGTTGAGGAAATAACATAGCTTTGTAATTGTCTCTCTGACTTTGACTGGGAGAATGCCTCTGATAGCAATGGGAAGCATTTGTGACATCAGTACATGACAATCATGGGACTTCATACCAACCAGTTTTAAGTCTTTCATGGACACAAGTTTTTTCAAGTTCGAAGAATACCCGCATGGAACTTTTACACCATGTAGGCATTGACAGAGTTCTGTTTTTTCTCTTTTTGACAAAGTATAGCAGGCCGGGGGGAGGTATGTTCGCTTTCCCTTCTCCAACGGTGCAAGCTCAGTCTGTCGCGCCCCGAGACTGGGACTACGACTACTCCTGTAGAGACCTAGCTCGCTGCAGCTAGTCCCATATATGCATAGCATACACATACCCTTGACGTCCCAGGATAAGTCAAGCACAGGAGTATATCACATTGCAACAGAGTAACTTACAAAATAGTTAAGCAGTGTGGCCTGCTGGCCTTGATATTACATAAGGAGATTACAATGCCTTCACGGCATAGATGGTTTAGCAAAATAACTTCTACACAGCAGAAGATAGGTGACCCACCCACAAAAGAGAAGTGGACAGCAGAACAACACACATCAGGGAAATGACGGAACTGACGCTCCTTCTTCTGGGTCCACGAAATACTCCACGCCTTCATCTTGATTGTTAATCGCTCCGTCTATTGATTTCTAGGTTGCAAGAGTGAGCACTTACGTACTCAACAAGTCATAGGTAAGAGTAGATACATATAGTAGTGATGACATGAACCTAGACTAGTCAAGAATTATGGATGTTTATAAAATAATCTTTTACTTTCATACCTCATCTCATGGCAGCACCTTTCATAATATAACATCATCATTGAATTTCACTAGATTATAGCACTACCGCGACACGTCGACACACGACAGCCCACGGCAGCACTCCTTATCATGACAACACATGTCATTTGGGTAATCTTGATTTAAACATATTTTATTTAGAAAGTAATACTTGTGTCACACCCCGTGGATTTAATCCACCGCAGCAGACTCCTATAAACCCGGGAGCTCGGAGTATTCGAATACGTTTTTAACTCTGCAGAGAGGTACCAATTTACCCGCAAGATATTCCACTTTCAAGCCCATCCTATCAAAATGATTAGACCCCTCCTCACAACCATGTGTGAGTGGCAAGGTGGAGATAACAAGAACTTTTGTTATGCATCACTTACAATTCACCCCTGACCCTGTGGCTCTCAGCGAAACACAGTTGTGGTAGGCTGTATCATAACCTCCACCCCACCTCATTTTCCCATTACTGGGTCAAATATCAGATCACCTTCAGTGATAGTGGGAGTCAGCCTCCAAGTCAATCATCACAACACAACTCATGCAGGGGTTTCATGTATGATCCACATAAGTACTTGTTCAGGCCTGTCCCATACCAGGCTTGCGGTTAGCACGTTGTTCATGCCACTAGACGCACAACACAAGGTTCTAGTCCTTATATGCCAGTGACCAGACCATCCACAACCCTGCACCTTCAGTGCCTGCATTCCTTTGCAGTCTAGCACCTCCAGTGCTACAGCCATCCATACCATTTTTCTGGTCACGGCTAGGGGTTTTATTTCATGAATATAAGTATATAAATACATATAATAGTTCATGGCTCAAAACTTGTTTATTTCACATTTCACAGATAACTAGTCTAGTACTGCCAATTGATAAATCAACCATTCTCAACCTTTCACATGCAATATTGCCTATATTCAAGGTTATGTTTTAGCAATATTTAAAATATAGGTTCAAGATGACCAAGGATATGACTTGCCTTCCGCGTCGTAAGAAACAGCAGTTGATGACGGGTCAACAGTGAAGTCCTCGATCTCAGCTTCTAGATCTGCTCGACGACAAACCAAACAATACACACAAATATTACTTATATATTAAGATGTTTTAGGATCTATATGCAGATATGCTTTACAAGAGTGACTGAACGATACTGGAGATAATTGAGATTGTAAGCTGAACTGAGTTGAGATCTAGGGTTTCAAGGAATTGGCTAAGAATGATGTTAGATGCTCTTAGGATCTCAAGGTTACAATAAAAACATCAGTTTTGTGGCTGGTTTGATCAAAAACAGCGAATGTCAGCAGATTGACATTCGGATCAAGACTTTGACATAACTTCAAGGAAAACTAGAGAACTTATCTCAAGTTATGACAGTAGAAGAAAGTGTAGATCATAACTCTACAAATTCAGTGGACAAAGTGGCTTTCAAAATGCACAATCAGAAGTGGGTAAACAAGGCCAATGCCATTGGCTGGCATGCACTGGAATAGTGTCAAAAACTAGGGTTTAGCATAACTTTTGATCTAGAGCTCCAAATGATGCACCACTTTGTCTGAGAGGTAGGCATTGATAACAGGAACAATTCATTCAACAGGATTCAAAGCTGAGATGGCTGGAAGGTGATGAATTTCGAAGGAGAAGTGTGGCGGCGACACGGCACAGTGAAGTCACTGGACAGAAATCTTGGCATAGCTGTAACTTGAATTCTGGGTAGATTCAGAGATCGAGCTAGAAGACAAATATGCTCAGGAAGTTGGGGCACACCTGAATGACAAAGTAGATGAAGCTGAAACGGCCGGGAAAGGATTTCCGGTGAACTGCGCCGGAGAAGATGACATGAGATTTGGGGCTTTTTGATACAGGCCGAAAGAACTCTAATCCAAGCTTGGAGAGTGAAATAAGGGTAAGATGAAGCTATCTGGACAATCAATTTGGCCGGAGGATGGCCGGTGTGGCCTGGCGACGATCGCCCGTGACTGGTGGAGCTCAAATTTGAGGAAACCTTCGATTTGAGCTCAATCTGGAGATCTGGATGCAAAGGCTTGCTGGAAATGAGTCACTGATCATTTTTCTTCACAAGTTCGAGAGCTAATTCGAAGTGATTTGGTCTGCATTGCCGGAACAGGGCAATCGGGAATTCCGGTGATCACCGGCGACTGGATGCAAGATAACTCAATTAAATGGTACAGCACGATGAGGGAGATGAGCTATACCTTTTGGTGCTGTTAATTCGGTGAGAGGTGCAGGAGGGCGTGCTGGCACCATGAGGCCTCAATCTGGACTCGCCGGAGAAGAAGACGACGGCGAGAAGATTTGGAAATTTGGCTAAGTCCTGGTGAAGGGGAGATGACACAGGGTATGGCTGCTTATATAGACCACAGGGCGATGCTTGCAAGGAGATAGCAGCAAGGGAATTTGTGTCGGTTGACATGAGTTGCTGGGCGCAGAAGCAACAACGGCGAGCGGTGACGCGATAGCGCTCAGGCGAGGTGACTACTGATCAACTTGTCGGTTCATTGGAACTTAACAATGCCGGGCGGTGCAAGGCGGTGGCGACAAGGCTGGCAAAGCACAGCAACGTGGCGAAGAGTTGCTGACAACGGTCGCGCACGGGAGCAAGCTGTTCAACGGCGCTGCCACGGCGAAGGCTAGGACACGGACACGTGCGCACATGCAGATTCAAGTGAGCACGAGCTCAGGCGAGGCGAGGCGTGGCCGGCAGTGAGCAAGCATGGCGCAAATGCACGGCGAAGCTTCTGGTCGTGCACTGGCTACTGCCCTGGTCGAAATATGGGCTGATTTGCAATTTCCAAATCTTTAGTTTGGGCTGAATTGAAAATCTGATTATTTGGAAGGTTTGATCTGAAATTGATTCTGCTGATTTGGCAAACTTAATTCCATAGATGATTTGGCATAGCTTGAAGATAAAATTTGAGACATTTGGATGACTTTTGATATGAACTGAAAACAGAGTAGATTAGGGTAAAATAAGTCTGAAACTTATTGATCTCGAATTCTGGGATTTAGGGTTTGATTTTGAGATACTCATAAAAGAAGAATTTGTATTGAAAAGCATTTGGGAGGTGTTCCCTGAATCAGATTTGAATTTGGAGATGATTTGCAACATTTTGCCTTTTCTGGCTTTTGGAAAATCTGGAAAAAGGACTGATCTGCGAATCTGGAGTTTTGGAAGGTTTAAACTGAATTTGATTTCACTGATATAGCAGATTATATTCAACAGAATATTTGGCAAGAACATTTGATAAAATTTGGCACATTTGAATAGTCCTTGATACAGACTGAAAATAGGGTATTTTTAGGGTAATTGAATCTAAGCTTCAATTGATTTCGAATTATGGTAATTAGGATGAGATCTTGAAATCTGCACAGAAGAAGAACTTGTTTCAAATAGCATCTAGAAAAGATTTGCCGAAGAAATTATGAATTTGGAGTTAATCTGGAGATTTTAGTCTTTTTGGGTTTCTAGATATCAGATAAAGGACTAATTTGTAATAACTCTTGGACTGATTTGCGAAAAAGGTTTAGATGGTAAAATCTGACTGCCAACTTTTTGGATTAAGGTATTGGCATACCCTTGATCATAATCCAGGAATAATCTGGTCTGAACTTGGCTAAGATTTTGATTAAATCTGAATTTCTGAAACTTAGGGTAAAAGGTAATAACAGATATTCTGTTTTCGAAAACAGGAAAGAGTTGATAATTCTGGAAGTTAGAGATAGAATTGAATCTGGGTTCTGAAGGCTTTTTGGTTTAGGATAACTGATAGATCAAATCTGGCAAGTCAGATCTTGACTTGGGGTCACAGGATAGATTTGGAGATTTTAGGGCTAGAACAGAATAAAGCTGAGGCTGATTTGGCTGATCTAGAAGAGACATATGCATGCATAATTTTTAAGAAAGAAACTTTTCACCCCAAAACTCAGGATGTTACACAGTCCTTATGCCCATGTCAAGCATGTCAAGGCGAACGTTGATGCCATCTTTTGTCTTTCCTGGAATGTTCAACAACAAACCAATCAAACTGTCACAAACATTTTTCTCTACGTGCATGACATCAATGCAATGTCGAACTTGTAAGTGCTCCCAATATGGCAGATCCCAAAGAATCGATCTCTTCTTCCAAACATTTTTTCCTGGAGGTTTAGAACATTTACCGAACTCAACTTTGATGTCCTTCACGCACAAGTAAAGCTCCTTACCAGTCACAAACACTGGGACTGATCCTTTCTTAGGCTTCCCATTGAATGACTTCCTCTTCTTACGGTAGGCGTGATGCATCGGAAGGAATCTGCGGTGACCCATGTACACTGTTTTTCTGCAGTTCGATAACCACATGCTTTTAGTTTCATCCAGGCAAATAGGACAAGCCTTGCCTCCTTTCGTACTATACCCCGACAAATTTCCATAAGCCGGGAAATCATTTATGGTGCAAAATATCATGGCCCGCAACATGAAATTCTCTCGCTTATGTGCATCCCACACCCGCACCCCTTCGCTCCACAATTTATGTAAGTCCTCGACTAACGGTGATAGAAACACGTCAATATCATTCCCGGGTTGTCTGGGTCCTGAAATTAGTAACGACATCATGATGTACTTGCGCTTCATACATAACCAAGGAGGAAGATTGTACATGCATAAAAGAACCGGCCAAGTGCTATATCGACTGCTCATATTTTCGTGTGGATTCATACCATCCGTACTCAGCCCAAACCTTATATTCCTCACTTCGCCGCCAAACTCACCGAATGTTCTGTTAATGTTTCTCCATTGAATGGAATCAGCTGGATGTCTTAGTTTTCCGTCTTGTTTCTGACCTTCAACATGCCAACGCAAGTACTTCGCATCTTTCGGATTTGCAAACAGCCGTTTCAATCTGGGAATCACAGGCAAATACCACACAGTTTTGGCCGGAGGCCCTTTCTTTACCTCATCACATCCATTGTGATAAATTCTGTCCCCATGCTTATACCGCGATGCACCGCATCTTGAACAAACATGCAAATCCTCGTACTCGTTACAGTACAAAACACAATCATTTGGGCATGCATGTATTCTTTCGATTTCCATTCCCAACGGACACAATAGTTTTTTGGCCTGGTAAACCGATCTTGGCAACTCATTTCCCTCTGGAAGCATGTCCGCTAACAGATCCAATAGCGCCGTGAAACTCTTATCGCTCCAACCGTTGCTTGCCTTCAAGTTATATAATCTCAACACAGTAGACAACTTTGTAAATTTTGCACATCCGGGGAACAAAGGCTTCTCAGAATCAACAATTAATTTCTCAAATTTAGCTAAATCGTTTTCGCTGTAGTCTTCTTCTACATCACGTAACATTTCATCTAAATTGTCGTCATCTACATGGACTTCCGAATGAACATTACCAATGTTCTGATCATGATCATCATTACTGCAATCCACTTCCGGGTGCTGCTGAGTGGTAGCGGTGCTCGTTTCCTCAAGATCTTCACCATGCCATATCCAACGGGTATAGCGTGCGTTAAAACCACGACGAATCAAATGACTCCTAATCTGATTAGAGTTGCCGAATCTTTTTAAGTTCATACAATTTATACAAGGACAATGCATATCTTTCTCTCCCTTCTTCGCCTTTTCTTGCTCAGCAAATTTAATAAACTCATTCACACCCACCAAATACTCAACAATAGTACGTTTTATTCCATACATCCAATATTCTCGGTCCATCTACAATTATTTCACAAAATTGACAAATTCAAATAAATAATTAATGACTCAGGGCATGCATATATGCATGAAACATAATTAGCTAGGCCATATGTGTGTACATGAGCTGCTTAATTATATTAAATGGATTTGAATATATGAAACCCTAATTAACTTGATGCATGCATTAATTGGAAGAGCCAGCTAGCTAGCTGCTTAAATTCAGCAAGCTATAGCTAGCTAGCCAACTAGCCTTCTAGCTAGTTTGGAGATACATGTATCTAGTTTACTGAATTACAAGTAGAGAGAGAGAGGGAGAGTGCATGTGAAAGAGTGATCGAGAGAGAGAGAGAGGTGATGAGAAGATGACAATACCGAGGGGGATGGAAATATGATCAACCTCTTAGCTAGCTTCTCCAGATCACTCTAGCTTGAAGTCGTGCGCGGCTGAAATGATTCCAACATGTAGAGTGCAGAGCAGGGGTCGACCTAATTAAGTTGTCCAAGTTTACTATTGGTTTAAAAACACAAACCGATAGTAAAATAAGGTCCCCACTGTCATAACCATTAGTTTATATGAAGTCATTTTACTGTCGGTTTGTTTTATATAACCGATAGTACTATTTAATATATTGTATCGGTTAGTATAGGAAGAACCGATAGTAAAAAGTAAGTAATTTCACTATCAGTTCCGCGAGAAAAACCGATAGTACTATGTAATATTTTATATCGGTTGATATAGTAAGAACCGATAGTATAAAGTGAGTAAATTTACTATTTGTTACGACCGAAAAACCGATAGTACTGTTTTAATATATTATATCGGTTGGTACAGTAATAACCGATAGTATAAAGTGCCCAATTTTACTATCAGTTAAAAATAGAAAACCAATAGTACTATTTAATATATTATACCGGTTTGTACAGTAATGACCGATAGTAAAAAGTATTTGCATTACACTAACGTTTGACTAGTGTGTAACCGATAGTAAAATGCCTCTTTTCCGCCCCTGTCGTCCTATTCTATCGGATTTTTCCCAGATTGCTTATAACCGTTAGAAAATATGGGTTAGTGGAATGCACTTCTGTAGTAGTGAGATGTTGTGTTTGGAAAGGGTCGTAAATTGAAACCCTGCATGACGAACACTTGGAAGAAAAGATCGATATTTTGGGACTTATAGTATTGGGAGCATTTAGAGGTTTGCCATTGCATTGATGTCATGCATGAAAAGAAGAATGTTTGCGACTGTTTAATCGACCTATTACTGAACATTCCAAGGAAGACAAAGGATGGCGTCAATGTGCAAGGCTAAGAGGACAGAACTCTGTAAGTGTCTCTATGGTGTTAAAATTCCATTGGGTTACTCCGCAAATATGAAAAAGCTTGTGTCCATGGGCGATTTGAAATTTCTTGGTATGAAGTCTCACGATTGTCACGTGTTGATGACACAAATGCTTTCTATTGCCATCTGGAGTATTCTGCCACATAAGGTCAGAGAGACGATCGCGGGGCTGTGTTATTTCTTCAATGCAATTTCTTGCAAGGTCAATGATCCTGAGGGACTAGATCTCTGCAGAGCGAGGTGGTTCGAACTCTCTGTCAGCCTGAGATGTATTTTCCTCCATCGTTTTTTGATATCATGTTCCATCTCACTGTCCACCTTGTCAGAGAAATTAAGATATGTGGACGCGTGTTCCTATGTTATATGTATCCATTCGAGAGGTACATGGGTGTACTTAAGGCCTACGTGATGGAAAACGGTGCCCGATCTTCCGAAAAGTATGGTAAGTCGATTGGTGGAGAACTCGATGTTGACGATCCGGCTTTTGATCTAGAAACGATCCAAAACCTGCAACCGCTACACCATGAATCCTTTGGTTATCAACCATGCGCACGCACAGATTGACCTCGCCACGAAGGCTTGTTCCTGCTGCAAATCGAGAACACAAGCAAGGACGAAGAAGAAGCAACTGAATTGCGAATTATATTAAGCTCAGGAGTTGGAATTTCACAAACCGAGTTCGGCGAAACTGCAATGGCATAATAATCTAAGCAAAATCCCCATCTAAACAGTGATGACTACTGAGATATGAAGAGGCGGCTTGCCTTGGGTTTCTCACGCCCTACTAGGGAATACATGGTCCGAAGGCCCGAAACAAGGTGTCGCAGCCCCGACTTGGCCGAATTAGAATCTGGTCGAAATTTTTTTGTTAATTGCCGCCGATCCAGAAGGAATTTGGATGTGATGGTAGATCCATTGGAAAGATCTCATTGTGGGCTTCTCAGTGGACTATAAGAACGTCCCAATCGGACTTCGCATGAGTGAGTTATGGTCATTTGAAGGTAAGCTGCTCCTGGATGGCCGAACCGGACTCCAACTCTAATCCGTCTTGAACTTCAACTCGACTTGGGCTCCTTGCTGGTCCTCGCATCCTTGCTAGTCCTCTCCATGGTTTCTAAGTACAATATTATCACCATTAGGTAGTAAACCATTCTGAAAATCATATATATATAAACTTAGGAACGAGTTCACCTGGCAATGCAACAATCGGGCTTGGCCGCGCGTGTATCCGAAGGAGTGATGTCCTCATCATCCTCCCCCTCTTGAAGTGGAGCCGTCCTCGGCTCAAGCTCGTCTTCCTCTCCCAAGTATGGCTTCAAATCTGAAATGTTAAATGTGGGACAAATCCCAAAATCTACAGGTAACTCAAGTTTATATGCATTATTATTAATCTTCTCAAGTATTTTAAAAGGACCATCAGCTCGAGGAATTACTTTAGACTTTCGTAGTTCTGGAAACCTATCTTTTCTCAAGTGTAACCAAACTAAATCACCCGGTTCAAGTTTTACTTCTTTCCTACCTTGACTGCCCGCAATCCTATACTTTTCAATCATTCGCTCTATGTTTTTCGTAGTTGTTTCATGCAGTTTGAGTACAAATTCAGTGCGCTTTTTAGCATCAAATTTCATTCTCTTAGATGTAGGCAAAGGCAAAAGATTAATTGAAGCACGAGGGTTAAAACCATACATGTCGCACCCCGAAACTGGGACTACGACTACTCCTGTAGAGACCTAGCTCGCTGCAGCTAGTCCCATATATGCATAGCATACACATACCCTTGACGTCCCAGGATAAGTCAAGCACAGTAGTATATCACATTGCAACAGAGTAACTTACAAAATAGTTAAGTAGTGTGGCCTGCTGGCCTTGATATTACATAAGAAGATTACAATGCCTTCACGGCATTCATGGTTTAGCAAAATAACATCTACACAGTAGAAAGTAGGTGACCCACCCACAAAGAGAAGTGGACGGCAGAACAACACACATCAGGGAAATGACGGGACTGACGCTCCTCCTTCTGGATCCACGAAGTACTCCATGCCTTCATCTTGGTCGTAGAACGCTCCATCTACTGATTTGAATGTTGCAAGGGTGAGCACTTACGTACTCAGCAAGTCATAGGTAAGAGTAGATACATATAGTAGTGATGATATGAACCTAGACTAGTCAAGAATTATGGATGTTTGTAAAATAACCTTTTCCTTTCTCATCTCATCTTATGGCAGCACTTTTCATAATATAACATCATCATTCACGTTCACTAGATTATAGCACTACCGCAACACGTCGACACACGACAGCCCACGGCAGCACTCCTTATCATGACAACACATGTCATTTGGGTAATCTTGATTAAACATATTTTATTTAGAAAATAATACTTGTGTCACACCCCGTGGATTTAATCCACCGCAGCAGACTCCTATAAACCCGGGAGCTCAGAGTATTCGAATACGTTTTTTAACTCTGCAGAGAGGTACCAATTTACCCGCAAGATATTCCACTATCAAGCCTTTCCTATCATAACAAAATGATTGGACCCCTGACTCACTTCATATTGTGAGCGGCAAGGTGGAAATAACAAGAACTTTTGTTATGTATCACTTACAATTCACCCCGGACCCTGTGGATCTCTCGCGAAACACAGTTGTGGCAGGCTATACCCCCACCCCTACTCATTTCCCCATTTCTGGGTCTAATGTCAGATCACCTTCAGTGATAGTGGGAGTTAGCCTCCATATCAATCATCACAACACATCTCATGCAGGGGTTTCATGTGCGATCCACATAAGTACTTGTTCAGGCCTGTCCCATACCAGGCTTGCGGTTAGCACGTTGTTCATGCCACTAGACGCACAACACAAGGTTCTAGTCCTTATATGCCAGTGACCAGACCATCCACAACCCTGCACCTTCAGTGCCTGCATTCCTTTGCAGTCTAGCACCTCCAGTGCTACAGCCATCCATATCATTTTTCTGGTCACGGCTAGGGGTTTTATTTCATGAATATAAGTATATACATACATATAATAGTTCATGGCTCAAACCTTGTTTATTTCACATTTCACAGATAACCAGTCTAGTACTGCCAATTCATAAATCAACCATTCTCAATCTTTCACATGCAATATTGCCTATATTCAAGGTTATGTTTTAGCAACATTTAAAATATAGGTTCAAGATGACTAAGGATATGACTTGCCTTCCGCGTCGTAAGAAACAGCAGTTGATGACGGGTCAACAGCGAAGTCCTCAAATTCAGCTTCTGAATCTGCTCGACGACAAACCAAACAATACACACAAATATTACTTATATATTAGAATGATTTAGGATCTATATGCAGATATGCTTAACAAGGATAACTGAACGATACTGGAGATAATTGAGATTGCAAGCTGAACTGAGTTGAGATCTAGGGTTTCAAGGAATTGGCTAAGGATAGGTGTTAGATGCTCTTAGGATCTCAAGGTTACAATAAGAACATCAGTTTTGTGGCTGGTTTGATCAAGAACAGCGAATGTCAGCAGATCGACATTCGGATCAAAGCTCTGGCATAACTTCAGGGAAAGCTAGAGAGCTTATCTCAAGTTATGATAGTAGAAGAAAGTGTAGATCATAACTCTACAAATTCAGTGGACAAAGTGGCTTTCAAAATGCACAATCAGAAGTGGGTAAACAAGGCCAATGCCATTGGCTGGCATGCAGTGAGACAGTGTCAAATTTTAGGGTTTAGCAGCAAATAAAATTCAAGGGCTCAAATCAAGTTGTGATAGAAGAAGAAAATGTTGATCACAACCTCAGGAATCTAAGGGACAATGTTATGCTCAAAATGCACATCTGGAAGGGAGTGAAAAGGGCTAATGCCACTGACTGACATAGTCTGGCATTGATCTTGACATGGCCAGAAACTAGGGCTTGGCATAACTTTTGATCTAGAGCTCCAAATGATGCACAACTTTGTCTGGGAGGTAGGCAATGATAACAGGAACAAATCATTCAACAGGATTCAAAGCTGAAGATGGCTGGAAGGTGATGAAATTCAAAGGAGAAGTGTGGTGGCGACACGGCACAGTGAAGCCACTGGACAGAAATCTTGGCATGGCTATAACTTGAATTCTGGGCAGTTTCAAAGATCGAGCTAGAAGACAAATATGTTCAGGAGGTTGAAGCACACCTGAATGACAAAGTGGATGAAACTGAAACGGCCAGGAATAGGTTTCCGGTGAACTGCGCTGGAGAAGAAAACACTGCCACTTGGGGGTTTTCGATTTAGACCGAATGAACTTAATTCCAAGCTCAGGAAGTGAAAGAGAGATAAGAGGAAGCTACCTGCACGATCAATTTGGCCGGAGGATGGCCGGAGAAGCCTGGCGACGATCGCCGATTTCTGGAGAAGCTCAAAATTGGGAAAGCTTCGATTGAAGCTCAATCGGGAGATCTTGATGCATAGGCTTGCTGGAAATGAGTCACTGATCATCTTCTTCCACAAAATCGAGAGCTAATTCGGGCTGAATTAAGCTACATTGCAGGAACAGGGTAATCGGCAATTCCGGTGATCGCCGGCGTTAGAGGTCACCGGTGAGCAATTAAATGGTACAGCATGATGAGTGAGATGAGAGGAACTCACTGGTGCTGTTAATTTGGTAGGAGATGCTGTGGAATGAGCTGGCACCGTGAAGCTTCTTGCTGGACTCGCCGGAGAAGACGACGACAGCGAGAGAATTTGCAAAATTGGCTAAGTCCTGGTGAAGAGGAGATGATACAAGGCACTGGTGGTTTAAATAGAGCAGTGGGCGAAGCTTGCAAGGATTTACAGCATTGAATTTGTGTCAGATGACAAGATTTGCCGGGCGCAGAAGCAACAACGGCGAGCGGCGACGCGACTGTGCACTAGTGAGGTGACTGCTGATCAAACCATTGCTTCATCGGGACGCAATGCTGTTGGGCGGTGCAAGGCAGTGGCGACAAGGGCTGGCAAAGCACAGCGACGTGGCAAGAAAATGCTGACAATGGTCGTGCACGGGAGCAAGCTGTTCAACGGCGTTGCCACGGCGATGGCTGGGGCGTGGACGCGTGTGCACATGTAGATTCAAGTGAGCACGAGCTCAGGCGAGGCGAGGCGTGGCCGGCGGCGAGCAAGCGCGGGGCAAATGCACGGCGATCTCTGGTCGTGCACAGCAGCTGCTGTCCTGGTCGAATTTGGGCTTGATTGCAATTTCCAATTCTTGATTTGGACTGAACTGTAAATCTGGAGATTTGGAAGGTTTGATCTGATTTTGAATCTGATGTTTTGGTATACTTAATTCCATAGATGATTTGGCACAGCTAGAAGATAAAGTTTGAGACATTTGGATGACTTTTGATACGAACTGAAAACAGAGTAGATTAGGGTAAAATAAGTCTGAAACTTATTGATCTCGAATTCTGGGATTTAGGGTTTGATTTTGAGATACTCATATAAGAAGAATTTGTGTTGAAAAGCATTTGGAAGATGTTCCCTGAATTAGATTTGAATTTGAAGATGATTTGCAACAATTTTGCCTTTTTAGGTTTTTGGAAAATCTGAAAAAAAAGACTGATCTGCGATACTCTTGGACTGATTTGCGAAAAAGGTTCAGATAGTAAAATCTGGCTGCCAACTTTTTGGATTAAGGTATTGGCATACCCTTGATCATATTTCAAGAATAATCTGATCTGAACTTGGTCAAGATTTTGATTAAATTTGAATTCAGAGTATCTAGGGTAATATAAGGTATTTCTGTTTTCGAAAACAGAAAGGAGTTGATAAATCGGGAAATTAGAGATAGAATTGAATCTGGGTTCTGAAGGCTTTTAGGTTTAGGATAATTGATAGATCAAATCTGGCAAGTCAGATCTTGACTTGGGGTCACCTGATAGATTTTGGAGATTTAGGGCTAGAACAGAATAAAGCTGAGGCTGATTGGGCTGATCTAGAAGAGACATATGCATGCATGATTTTTAAGAAAGAACTTTTCACCCCAAAACTCAGGATGTTACAATACACTACCTGAAAAGGACTTGCCTTGGTGGTGGAGTGTACCGATCTGTTAGAAGCAAACTCAATGTGTGGTAAACACTCTTCCCATATCTTCAAATTCTTCTTTAGAATGGCCCGCAACATGGTGGACAATGTGTTGTTGACAACCTCAGTTTGTCCATCTGTTTGGGGATGACATGTAGAAGAAAATAGCAGCTTCGTACCCAATTTATTCCACAAGCTTCTCCAAAAATGACTCAAAAACTTCGCGTCATGATATGAAACAATAGTGTTTGTCACTCCATGTATGCGTACAATCTCACGGAAAAACAATTCAGCAATATGTGTAGAATCATCACTCTTATGACAAGGTATGAAATGTGCCATTTTAGAAAAACGATCCACAACCACAAAATACTATCCCTCCCGCTCTTGGTCCTAGGCAATGCTAAAACAAAGTCCATCGAAATGTCCTCCTAAGGAGCGCAAGGAACAGGAAGAGGCATATAAAGACCATGTGGATTTAAGCGAGACTTAATTAGCTTTGTTGCAAGTAGTGCATCGTGACACGTAGCGTTCGACCTCGCGTCTCATCTTGGGCCAAAAGAAGTGAGTGGACAGCACATCTTCAGTTTTCTTCACTCCAAAATGACCCATCAAACCACCTCCATGTGCTTCTGGCAAAAATAAAAGGCGAATGGAGCTAGCTGGAACGCATAGCTTGTTAGCACGATAAAGCAATCCATCATTCAACACATATTTATTCCATGTTCTCCCTTCCCTACAATTTTCAAAAGCTTCTTTAAACCCCAAATCAGTGGCATATAACTCTTTGATTGTTTCTAGGCCAAAAATCTTGTGATCTATTTGTGACAACATGGTATAACGCCTAGACAAAGCATCAGCAATAACATTTTTTTCCCTTCTTATGACATATGGAAATGACTATGAATTCAACCCATTTAGCATGTCATTTATTCAGTTTGCCTTGACTTCTAATGTGTTTCAAAGATTCATGATCAGAGTGAATAACAAATTCCTTAGGCCAAAGATAATGTTGCCAAGTTTCCAAAACTCGCACTAAAGCATACAATTCCTTATCATAAGTGGAGTAATTCAGAGATGGCCCATTCAACTTCTCACTAAAGTAGGCAACAGGCTTACCTTCTTGTAGCAGCACTCCTCCTATTCCAATTCCACTAGCATCACATTCTATTTCAAAAGTCTTATCAAAATCTGGAAGTTGGAGTAGAGGTGCATGTGTAATTAAGCATGTTGAAATCTTGTTCTTGTGTTGGCCCCCATCGGAATGGAACACCCCTCTTTGTCAACTCATTCCACTAGTACAGAAATGCAGTCTTCTATCGGTAAAAAACACCCTTCTACTATCGGTTTATGTACCGATAGAGATAGACACGATAGAACAAGACTGGACATTTTCTATCGGTAAATAACCGACAGAAGAAGTTCACTATTCTATGAGCATATTATGAATCTACCGATAGAAAACCCGTCGTAGTCTTACGTCCAGCGGCAGGGAAAGTACCATTATTCTAACGGTTAATTACAAGATTACCGACAGAAAAAATCATACTATTCTATCGGCATCTTACAAGTTTACCGATAGAAAACTCGTCGCTAGCGGTTTGAAAAGTACCACTATTCTAATGGTTAACTACAAGATTACCGACAGAAAAAATCATACTATTCTATCGGCATATTAGGAGTGTACCGATAGAAAACTCGTCGTCAGCGGTTGGAAAAGTACCACTATTCTAACGGTTAATTACAATATTACCGACAGAAAAAAGCTTAGTACTCTATCGGATATGTATGAGTTCACCGGCAAGAAAGGTCACACTCTTCTAACGGTTAATTTTGATTGTACCGATAGAAAAAAGTACAGTAGTCTCTCGGTTGTTGATGAATTTACCGATAGAGCATTCACATATACAGTACTTTATTTGCATTCACAATACAGTACATTCACATATACAGTACAGATGCAATACAGTATAGATTGGATACACAATACAGTACAGATGCAAGGTAAATTCACAGAACAAATTGACACATTAGGCAGTTATTCACATTTATTCATATATGTATGGACAAATACAGATTGCAATCCAATGTGGACATTTATTCACATATATATATTTATTCACATGTATATGAACAGTCTATGCAGAGTACACGAAAAGGAGAAAATTGTCATGCTGGATGGTTGGGCGCTACTTCCTCCATGACATATTGTGCCCAGATTTGTCGAAGATATATAATCTTTGCATTTTCATATTGGTCTTTCGACATGGCGATCTGCAAGCATGTGTGCATACTGAGTAACTAACTTCGATCCTAATTTAGAACGTGACACCCATTTTTGAAATTTGAGTTAGCTATCGATGCTTACCTGGGGGAATCGGGAAAAGTTTGTCCGCACTAGGTCGTACATGTAGCGCAGCACATAAAACCCGCATTCCCACGATTGCGGCTACTGATGGCACTGAGATAATTGCATATGCGAAGACATGTTAGCTATATATTGTTTCCATAAACTAATTAAGCATAAACAAAAAGTCTCGTGAGTACCTCATATTCTTTCCAAGCTAGTACGGAGCCCTGCGGTGCGGCATGCCTCCCTCCAGCGGACACATATTTATCAAAAGCCCTGCATTTCAGTTAGTATTGCCAGTTAATGTATTATCATTAGCTAGTGAGGTCAAAATATAAATCAAACATATAAGTTACTTACGCCTCCATATTCCCCTTGAGCACATATTCCATCGATAATCTGTCACGCATCGAATCGAGGTAGTACACCTCATTCCTCGGCGGACAGATCACGATGAGGATCCAGTGGCCCCTGCATTGTACGTAAAAGAGGACCGCTAGCTCAAAGTACATCTCAGGTGTACAATACAAGATTGAGTTAAATTAGTACAAAATGCACTAATCTTTGGTGGTACGGTACCAGAATGAAGTCCCTGTCCTGCTGCGCCATCAGCGCGCTGGATATGTACTGCTCAGCGTGCGCGGCGTCCTGCTCTAGCATCGTGAGGCTTATTTTCTCTGGGTCGAGGAAACCCACCTTGTCACACGCAGCCTCCGATGCTAGCCTGTACATGCACCTGCATGCGAAGGACGAGATTAATATTAATTTCACAGAAAGTTACTCAGTATTCAAATGAACTGCAACATTAATGCAGAGTTAGCAAACAGAGTTAGAAAACAGCAATACATAGCATCAGCAAACTCACAGGACTCCAGTCCGTGTGATGGACATATCGAGCTCCCGCCAGTTGTAGAGGTCGAACAGATCCTCGTGTGCCACGGATATAGTCCCGGGCTCACGGTGGAACTGCCCAGGCCTGTAGGGAACTAAGAAGTTCAGGCTGCGCCGAGCTCGATGTAGGTACCAGTCGTGGAGGTCTCTGGTTGATCGATCCAATTTCCGCAAAGATGCCTCCGACAGGAGTGGGAGCGCGTTCGTGAACGTCCGCGGCAGTCCCTGTCGCCCTTTGCCCTTGCCTTTGCCGCCCTTGCCTTTTGCCGGGGACTGAGCGCGTACCTTCGAAGGCAAGGGCGAGGTGATGGCGGCTTTCTTCCGAGGTGGAGGCGTGGATGCGCTGGGTGGGGTCGAGGCCGTCTTTGATGTGTCCAGGTTCGCACGAGATCGGCCCTCATGCCCCGAGCTGGGGGCGCAGTCCCCTAGTAGCTCCGCGGCAGGCCACTTCAATTAATGAGCACGTATGTTAGATTATGCAAGTTGAGTGTACTGAGTAGGATGTAATCTAAAATGTGTAGGATTTAACGGTTGTATTACAAGACACTTCTTGGGCCACTGTACGTAGGAGTCCACTGCCTCAGCAAGTGTCTGTACTTCCTCTGTTGGGACTGGCAACGGAGAATCGTTGTAGCCCGGCATGGCCATGTCTACCTGTACCTTTGCGAAACCCAACCGCAGAGGTACATAGTGGACCCGGACATCCGGCCCAGACGGATATACGAACCCGTGTCCAACCACTTCCTGCCCGGCGCCTACGTGATTCTGTAGGATGCAGCCCTCCGGCCCCTGCAAATTTGTAACAATTAGGTGCACAGATGAAGGCTTGCATCAACTTAAGTGCACAGATGAAGGCTTGCAGTACCTCAAGTAGATCCACTGGATTCGCGAGTACCTTCGAAGCGCAACTGCTTATCCGACCCCGCGGGGTACCGTCGTCCTGGGGATCCGCATCTACACTCTTGGCCAGCAATTCTTGTCTCAACCGTGCAAACTCTTCCCTCATTTGTGCGACCTCGGTCTGCACCTCAGACTGTACCTCAGCCCGTATCTCAGCCCGCATCTCCGCCCGTATCTCCTCCCGTACCTCAGCCCGTATCTTATCGGAGAGGTCAGCTTCCTTTTCCTTCCAGGTGCGGGCCTTCTTCCTCGGTGGAGCCGGATCTACGAAACCGGCCTTCCACGACACAATGGCTCCCACGGCCCGTGTCCGCCCGGGATGCTCCTTATTTCCTAGAGCCCGGGTGAGGATGTCGTTCTCCCTCTGCGGGGTAAACAATCCCTCCGCTGCCTCCTTCTCAAAAGAGATCTGTTACATTTGAAGGTACCTTGTGAGACAAATTGCCTTATATACACTTGTGCGCATACAGTTTACGAGGTTAGCCAACTTACCATTCGCCTCACAACGTCGGCGTCCCCAGGGGTTGCGAACTGCACAGACCCCGTGGACGACACGGACCCCCTCCCCCTCCACCATCGCTTGCACCTCTCATCCCGGATCTCGGAGAGCGGCAACTCAGGGGTGTCGATGACAGGATTTTGTTCGTCTTCCTTCTTCCACTGTTCCTCCTTCCCCGCATAGCCCCGGGATCCGAGCCGATGATGGTGGTCGTTCCTCTTCTGGATCGCCCTATTCTTCTCGCTAAGGGCCTTGAACTCCTCAGTCCCCTTCTGCTTGGTGAATTCCTCCCATACCTCCTCCGATATGAAGGGGTACTTCTCGCAAGGAGATTATCCCGCAGCGAGGAAGTTACAAACGAGCCAGCTCTTAAAGGTTTTCCATGTTCCGTTCATGTCCTTCAAGCAGGCAGTCCTAGGTGTATCGTCGGGGATGTTCCACTTAGCCTGTTTCCGAAAAATGCATACAATTAATCACGAGTTAGTTAAACTTTAGTATAAGCCAAGAGAACGTGATTACGAAAGAGTTCAGCGATTTCAGTTCATTAACCTTCACTTCCGCCCACAACCTATCCCTCTCGTCCGCCGTCACGTCCTTCCAGCTCTGGACGGTGATCTTCACCCTTTCTTTCGCCAACAGCCCAACGTAGGCCGCGTACCTCCCAGCATTCTTTCCAATCGGCCTCCCAAATTGGTTGAACTCACAAGAAAGATCCGTGCGTTTGGCCAAACGCCCCAACGTCGTCGCGCCTCGCCCCACCCTCTTGCGCTGGGATGTAACAGCCCCATCTTTAGTAGTTACGATGGGGTTGGCCCTAGTCGAACCACTAGTACCATCCGATGAAGACGACGACATGTCTTCCCCTACAAAACCTTCAACAAACCATATATATGGCAATTAATTCGCCTTGGAGTTCCATAACTCAGCCCAGGACTGGAGACTAACTAGGGCGGCAAAAGGGAAAATAGTACAAAAAGAAAGACATGCATAAATTACTTACTGAACTCTTCAGAAATATTTTCTATCGGTAAACACATGAGCTGCCGATAGACCATAACAATTACCTCCACACAAGACAATTTTTCTATCGGCAAACACGTGAGATACCGATAGAACATAACAATGTTCTCTACATATGGAATTTTGTTGACAAGCCACCATTCACTGTCATCACATAACATTCTCGATGATTTGCTACACTAATATTCATGGGCCAGCATTATTATTTCACACGTAAATATGCACACAAGCATCTAAGTGCCAGTGTGCATAATCTTTAGCCTAGCCTGTATGTGAGTCATCAGGACTTCACAGCTATTAGGTTGGGAAAAGTCATGTATATAGGCATTTGAAACATATACATCGAAGACCCATCCACATTGCCATATATTCATACGAAGTGAGTAAAAATTCCCAACCAAACTAGTACATTGCATGGCTCATGTCCTTACAGATCCAAATTAAGTTTTACTACTTGTGCAGAAAAATTTTCTATCGGTAAACACATGAGCTGCCGATAGAATATGTGTAAGAACACCTCCAACATATAATCTGCATTACATGGCAGTTGGATACAATTGATCACACATACAGCAGTATAGAGAAGTTAAAATCTCAAAACAGGTTCATTACAGCACTGGAACATATTATGTAAACCCTAATTCAAATCAACATTGCCTGCGGAATGTACATAAGCCAACACAATAGGGAACCCTAGTGTAATTGCAAAACTCGAAGAATTAGTACGTGCAAAACACTAGGATCAAATAAAGAAGATGCTGGAAATAGAACGACGAATTAGGGTATTTACAGCGGCGATCAGTTCTGGTGATGGAGAGGCAGTGTAGAACGCAGCAGCGGCGGGCGAAGGACGAAAATAAGAACCGGTGGCAGTGACGAACCAGTGTCCAGCCGGCGATCGTCGTGTGGGAGAGAGGAAGTGAGTGCTCACGGCGGAGGTTGGGGTTTTCTTCGCTCTCGAAGAGACGCAGTGCTCTAAGGTGGAACTGTTCGAGTGGAGGGAAACTAAAGGGCCGTGTACGAGTAATAAAGTATCGGAGGAACTTTTCTATCGGTATAACAAAATGATACCGATAGACTTATGTAATTTTCTATCGAAACAACAAAATAATACTGATAGAAAAAGTAAATTTCCAGGAAAAATATTTGAATTAGTGGATGCATTTTTCTATCGGTATAAACAATAAAATCCCGTGAGACCAATTTTCCACAGAAAATTTTTTTAAAATGCTTGAGATTGGGTGCCATTTTTCTATCGGTAAAAACAACAAAATACCGTGAGAGTAATGAAAAGGTGCCCTTTTCTATCGGTATAAACAAAAAAATCCCGTGAGCCCAATTTTCCCCAGAAAATTTTTTTGATTAAGTTCTTGAGATTTGTCAGAGTAATGAAAAGATACACAATTTAACATCAAACAGACCGTGGTTGAAAGCTGCAGAATGTTAAAGAAAGAGGGAAGATAGCCGGAAAATTGGAAAATTGACATAAAAAGAAATTGTTCATTCATTGTTGTTTTATCACTTACAAAAAAAAATAAAACCCAAAATGCTAGGTCAAGGGGTGGTCTTAGCCCTGGCTGCATGTAGAATAGAGTCAGTTAGACTTGCAGCCAGGACGCAGGACTCCTCTAGCGACAAGTTGTCCCTAGGATCAACTACTACCGCGTCGAGAAGGCCTGCGACCTCCCTCAGCTTCGCTATGGTATCCTTCATAGTCAAACCGCAGCCAGCGATGGTCATATCCGCGGCTTTCTTCTCCTCGCGAAGACGCCTCGTCCTCGCCCTAGCATTGTCACCATCCGTCTTCATGCGCTTAATGTGCTGGAAGAGATCGTCAAGGTCAAGCCGTAGCTGAGTGTGCTTGTCTGTAAGGAGCTTGTGCTCCTCCTGGAGGGCCCTCAGGTCAGCCTTCACTTTGGCAGTGTCTTCCACGGCTACCATTCCCTGTGCAAATCAACAGGTCAAGAATGAACTGAACATGGATTAACAATACAGGGGTAAATCGAGGAGATTTAGAGTTCTTACCGGGGAGGGCGTGGACGACGATCCCATGGAGGTTGCCATTGTGAAAGAGAAGATGAGGAGTCGAACCGTTCGAGAATTAGAAAAACAACAAAATACCGCGACGCATGGCGAGGTACTTATAGAGTTTCCAAGGCGACGCATGACGACACGTTTGAGAATTCAAAGCGGCAGAGTCTTCTTCTATCGGTAAAAACAGGAAAAAACCGTCAGACAACAAATACCGTGAGACAAACAAATTTATTCTAACGGTAAAATAGAACAATACCGATAGAAAACGTTTTGAAGTGCCTGAGAGAAGATGTCCTTCTCTATCGGTATAAATAACAAAATACCGTCAGAAAAAAGGGATTTTTGCATAACTTAATTTGAAGAGGCTGCGATGAGATTTTTGCAAGTGCTATTTGAAGGGAAGAATTAAATATTTACAGGATAAAGGTACTGTACATGTTAGAACTCATGCTGTGGAGTAAAATTGAGATGTATTAATGCTGTGAACTAGCTTATCATTAAATTCTAAAGAAAAATGTACTGCCTGATGTATTAATGATAAGTTCCTCACCTTGCTGCAGAACTTGTGGGCTGTTTGCTTGGCATTTATCCCTGAAATAGAAATTAATCATCAATGGTTCTCAACCCATAATCCTTCTTCGTGGTCATCTCGCAGATACGTTGTTTCGTCGATATCTTCAGTACGGATAGATTGAATGTCCTCTAAAAATGGAGGTATTTCATCGAATTGGTTATACTCCTCTTCGTCGACAACATCTTCGACCCCAACAATACGTCTCTTGCTGTGGAGGACAACATGCAAGTTTGGATTGGCCGGGTCAACGATGTAGAATACCTGTGTGTCTTGCTTTGCAAGTATGAATGGATCGTCTTGGTGTCCGACTCTACCAAGATCGACGAGAGTAAACCCGTAACTGTCAACTTGAACACCTCGAGGGATTTCGACCCATTGGCATCGAAACAGGGGAATCTTAAGTAATCCGTAATCGAGCTCCCATATTTCGTCAATAACACCGTAATATGAGTTCAGCGCCCTTACTGACCTGGCATCCTCGGAAATAGCAAACAGTGTCACTCCGCTACATTGCGTGCTACTCTTGGCGTCTTGAGCTCTTGTGTAAAATGAATACCCATTAATGTCGTACCCCTGCCAAGTCCCTACAGTGAATCTTGGGCCTCTAGCCAACCATGTCACAGTTTCACTTACGGAGCCCTCGGCAGCTCGCGTGACTCTTTCTTGGATCCACTCAGCAAATTTCCTGTTATGTTCTCTGCTTACCCAAACGTCTGACTTCGAAGGATTCTGTGACTGTAACATTACCTTGTGCTCGTGTATGTATGGCTCGACCTCCGTCATGTGTTGTAAGACCCAAAAATGTGATTTTGCGTACACATCACGAGCGGGGACAATAGCTTTGAATCCAATCGTTCCAATTCCCTCAAGCCTACCCTCGTGTCGGGACCTAGGAACACCAATTGGGTCAACCCCGGCCATATAATCTGTGCAAAATTCAATCACCTCCTCGGCGGCATAACCTTCCATGATACTCCCCTCGGGTCGACGACGAGTCCTTACGTATCCCTTCAATACACCCATAAATCTCTCAAATGGATACATGTAGCGCAGGCACAATGGTCCACAAAACTTAATTTCTCTGATAAGGTGAACAATCAGATGGACCATAACATCAAAAAAGGATGGAGGGAAATACATCTCGAGCTAATAAAGAGTTGTAACCACGTCGCGTTGCAAAGCGTCCAGTCCATCGGGATCAATTACCTACGAGGACACAGTTGCGCCAAATATTCATATCAGAAAAATCTTCTAATTAAGCTCCACAAATGGAGGTAGTGAACTTATAGTACGAGTGCACGTACTTACCTTGCAAGATATTGCGTTGAAGAAGTAACATAGGTTTGTGATTGTCTCTCTGACTTTAACTGGGAGAATGCCTCTGATAGCAATGGGAAGCATCTGTGACATCAAGACATGACAGTCGTGGGACTTCATGCCAACCAGTCTTAGGTCCTTCATAGACACAAGTTTTTTCAAGTTCGCGGAGTACCCACATGGAACTTTAACACTGTGCAGGCACCGACAGAGTTCTGTTTTTTCGCTCTTGGACAACGTGTAGCAGGCCGGGGGGAGGTATGTACGGTTTCCATTCTCTAAAGGTGCAAGCTCAGTCCTTATCCCCATTTCCACCATGTCACGACGAGCTTTCACACCATCCTTTGTCTTTCCCGGAATGTTCAACAACAAACCAATCAAACTGTCACAGACATTTTTCTCTACATGCATGACGTCAATGCAATGTCGAACTTGTAAGTACTCCTAGTACGGTAGATCCCAGAGAATCGATCTCTTCTTCCAAACATTTTTTTCTCGAGGTTTAGAATGCTTACCGAACTCAACTTTGATGTCGTTCACGCGTGAGTAAATCTCCTTACCGGTCAGAAACACTGGAGCTGATCCCTTCTCAGGCTTCCAGTTAAATGATTTCCTCTTCTTACGGTACGTGTGATGCACCGGAAGAAACCTGCGGTGACCCATGTACACTGTTTTCCGGCAGTTTCGCAGCCACATGCTCTCAGTTTCATCTAGGCAAATAGGGCAAGCCTTGGCTCCTTTCGTACTATACCCCGACAAATTGCCGTAGGCAGGAAAATCATTTATGGTGCAAAATATCAGGGCCCGCAAGATGAAATTCTCTTTCTTGTATGCATCCCACACCTGCACACCCTCGCTCCACAATTTCTGTAAGTCCTCGATTAAAGGCGCTAGAAACACGTCAATATCATTTCCGGGTTGTCTGGGTCCTGAGATTAGTAACGCCATCATGATGTACTTGCGCTTCATGCATAACCAAGGAGGAAGATTGTAGATGCATAAAAGAACCGGCCAAGTGCTGTGCCGGCTGCTCATATTACCATGTGGGTTCATACCATCTGTACTCAGCCCGAACTTTACATTCCTAAGTTCGCCGCCGAACTCAGCAAATGTTCTGTTGATGTTTCTCCATTGAATAGAATCAGCTGGGTGTCTCAGTTTTCCGTCTTGTTTCCAGGCTTCAGCATGCCAACGCAAGTGCTTCGCGACTTTCGGATTTGCAAACAGCTGCTTCAATCTAGGTATCACAGGCAAGTACCACACAGTTTTTGCCGGGGGCCCTTTCCTTACCTCATGACGTTCACTGTCAATCCGGTCCCTACGCGTATACCTCGATGCGCCGCATCTTGGACAAACATGCAAACTGGAGTACTCGTTACGGTACAACACACAATCATTTGGGCATGCGTGTATTCTTTCGATTTCCATTCCCAACGGACACAACAGTTTTTTGGCTTGGTAAGTAGATCTTGGCAACTCATTTCCCTCTGGAAGCATGTCCGCTAGAAGATCTAATAGTGCCGTGAAACTCTTATCACTCCAACCATTTCCTGCCTTCAAGTTATATAATCTCAGCACAGAAGACAGTTTTGTAAATGTTGCACATCCAGGGAACAGAGGCTTCTCAGAGTCAGCAATCAGTTTCTCAAATTCACAGAAGTCATTTTCGTTGTAATCTTCCTCTACATCACGTAACATCTCATCTAGATTGTCATCATCATCATCTACGTGCACATCGGAATGAACATTACCAAAATTGGGATGATCATCGATATTATTGCAATCCACATCCGAGTCGTGCTGATTGGTAGTAGTGGTGCTTGTTTCCTCAAGATCTTCGCCATGCCATATCCAACGGGTGTATCGCGCGTTAAAACCACGACGAATCAAATGACTCTTAATTTGATCAGAGTTGCTAAACCTCTTCAAGTTCATACAATCTGTACAAGGACAGAGCATATTTTTCTCTCCCTTCCTCTCCTTTTGTTGCTCAGCAAATTTAATAAACTCATTCACACCATCCAAATATTCAAGAGTAGTACGTTTTATTCCATACATCCAATATTTCCTGTCCATCTACAATTAACAAAATTTAACGAGTAAGCCATGCATGAAACCTGCCCGATTAAGTTATGTATATGTACATGTACAGCCTCTTACAACAGATACATGTGTTGAACCCTAGCCTGACGAAATTAACACTAATTAACCTAGCTAACTACACAATACAAGCTAGTTAGCTCCTAAAACATGACGCATTTCCAGCTACCAAGCTCCCAAGCTTAGAGCTACAAACTTGGAACTACACAATACAGCTAGCTTGCAAGTAGAGAGGAAGGGAGATCTAGAGGGAGAGAGAGATAAGTGTCGACGATTAAGCGTACCTTAAAGAGTGGGGCGCAATCAACTTCCCTCCAGCCTACGCTGATCACCCTAGCAGTGTAGCTGGAACTTTCGTCACAAACAGAGGGACACAGAGTGCAACAGAACAAATTAAAGAGCAGCTCAGCAATGGTCGAGTGGGGTTTTCCTTATAATGGACATTTTTCTAACGGTAAATACATGAAATAACCGTCAGACTAACTTAGGTAATTTGCCGCTCACATATTCTATCGGTAAAAACACACATATACCGTTAGAGAATATGCATTACTGAGCAAATATATGTGTTTTCCTATCGGTAAATATGTGTACTTACCGTTAGATCATGCATGACACAGCACGCACAGGAGTTTTTCTATCGGTATATATGTGTACTTACCGTTAGATGATGCATGACACTCGAGCATTAGTTTTTGTATCGGTAAATATGTGCATTTACCGTTAGACTATGCATGACTGAGCAAATATATGTATTTTTCTATCGTTAAAAACACATATTTACCGTTAGAATATGCATGACTGAACAAATATATGTGCTTCCTATCGGTAAATATGTGTATTTACCGTTAGAATATGCATGACTGAACAAATATATGTGTTTTCCTATCGGTAAATATGTGTACTTACCGTTAGAGGAGGTACTGTTACCAAACTGGGACAAACATGCACATGCCATTTCTCACATTCAAGGAATCATATCAATGTAACATCAAACAGATCTTACATCAAACGGATCTTAACTACAAGATAAAGCAATATATTTCAAGAAATGCTAATTTGTGGATTAACTAGGAGACACAAAAATACTTTTCGTAGGTAGTTGGGACTTCATCTTGCCAAAGAAATTACAGATGCCAGTTCACAAATTCAGGTACAAACATACACATGCCAGTTCACCAATACAAATTCAGGTACAAACATACACATGCCAGTTCACAAATTGAAGTGCATGTCTGAAACAGCATTACAAATACACACCTACCTACCAATACAATTAAATACACAAATGCTCCCTGCACATTCAAGTTCATGTCCCAATTAGCAATACATGATACACAAATATACAACAATATACAAATACAACAATTCACACATTCGATGTATATTACAAAAGCCACGTCTGAAATTAACAACAGATCACGACGAGGACCCAGTGGCCCATACATGCATTTTACATAAAAGGGAACCTTTGCAGGTTGCCACAATGCAACTACCGACTACAAGTTAGACCTGATACATCACAAATCCATTCATCCAAAACAGCAAATGTCTGAACCACATTGGACTTAACCATAGGAGTTCAGTTCGAAGACGCCCGAGGAGCTGGAACTGCCGTCGACATACATTTGTACGTATTGGTGATTTCCTCGGACTCAAACTCGATCAACTCAACTCAACTCAACTCAACTCCATTAACAAAAAGAACCTACCTTCCAAGATGTTGTTCTGTGTAGTGATGGTGTAGAATGGCTGTGCAAATAACAACAATTCTTCTTCTCCAAGTAGGTAAGCATCTGGCCACAAGCTGGTGCATGCAAAAAAATGTAAGATGCTTTCTATTGGTCCTGATTTGAGAAACACGCCGGGCTTAAGCATCTTCTCGACCGAGCCAACCAAGATCTCGCCCTTCACGTCCTTCCAGCTCTCGACGGTGATCTTCACCATTTCTTTCGCCAACAAGCCAACGTAGGCAGCGTACTGCGATGAAGAACCGTGAAATACGTTGGCTCTCACGAGCATCATCCAAGGACCTGAACAGATCATAATCATATTGAAAAGAAGACACATCAAAATAAAGGATACAAAAAAAGCAGAATTATTGCCATAATCGGATTAGAATAATCTAACAATATTGCAGAAATTTTACGTACCTTCCTTGGGATGCCGACGTCTAGAGGGCGTCGATGGAGGTGCGGAGGTGCAGCGGTCCCCTGTAGAGGTGCGCCGGCCGTCCATGGAGCTTACGGGTTAGGACTACGAGCCCCATATGAACTGTGAGAATGAAAGAGACATACCCGTGTATTTATACAATTATATATTTTCTATCGGTAAGAAAACAGAATACCGTTAGTAATAAAAACATCTGTAGAAGCCGAATGGTTCTATCGGCACAATAAATATTACCGATAGGAATTTTTGTACATACTCTATCGGTGTGTACGTACATTACCGATAGAATATTACTAGTTGTAGAAGGCCAACAGTTCTAAGATATTTTTTACAATATTCTACCGGTATAAACATTCATTACCGATAGAATAAAACTATTAGAAGACGAACAGTTCTAAGCAATTTTCTATATATTCTAACGGTAAAAGAATCCATTACCGATAGAATAAAAATATTTGTAGAAGGTCAACTATTCTATCGGCGAACTACATATTGCCGATAGGAATTTTTTGTAACACCCTGTTTTTGCCAAACCCTAAAATAGCCAAAATCCACATCTTGACCCCAAACCCTAATCTGCTTCAGCCATTCCCTTCTAAGTGTTGTTCAGAACATTTTTCCCTTCGGGATCACCTCCAAAATCTCATCCTAAAACTGAGTTTCGACCCTTGCCGTCTCAGAACCCTAATTACCCTAATTTTACCCTAAACTGCTTTTCCCCAATTTTGTCGAAACCCTTCAGATCTTACCCGATCATACCAAACTTTGGCCGGATAAGTTCTAATAATCTTTTGCAACTTATCTGCGAAATCAGATTCCAGATCGGACCCTCAGATCTCCAAATTTGCAATCAGGCCCAAGTTCTATTCAAATTTTCCTCACAGAACAGTCCCTGGAGCAAGTTTCAAAATTGCAGAACAGCCCAAGTATTCTTTTCAGGTCCATTCGACCAGCGCCTGGTCGTGGCCTACGACCAGCGCGTGTCGCCGGAGCCGCGCCGTGGTTTTCGCCGCGTTTGCTCGCCGCCAGCCACCGCCTCTTGTCGCCTGTGTTGTGAACAGCCGAACCACCCCGTGCGCACGTGGCAGCGCCGTTGCTTCGCCTCGCCCAGCGGATAAACGGCCGCGCTCCAGATCTTTGTTTTCGCGCGCGCTCCCGTTGCCGTGGCATTTGCATGGCACTACGTGTCGTTGCCGGAGCTGTGCCGCTGCCTCCGCATCTGCGCCGTCCCGGACGAAGTCCCAAGGCGCCCTGGCGTCGCTGGCAAAGCTGCAGCACCGCCTGAAGCAAATCACATCACCGTCGCCGTCGTTGCGCCTGCGCCCGACAAGCTTCTCCCCGGCGCAAGCAACCGCTGTCGCTTTATCCCTCGCAAGCTCCGCCCCTGGACCTATTTAAACCCTCCAGTGCTGTGCTTAAGCCTCATCTCAGGACTTAGCCATTTTTTCAGAGCTCTCGCCGTTTTCACCTTCTTCTCCGGCGAGCCAGTGAGTGAGCTCACGGTGCTAGCCCATTCCACAGCCCCTCTCTTCGATCCAAGTTCACCAGTGAGTTCCTCCCTTCTCCCTCTCTGTGTAATAGCAGCTAATTGCACCAGATCGATCCCCATCGCCGGTGATCGCCGGATTCCCGATTTCCCCTGTTCCCCCAATGCCGTTCGATTCCCTCCAAATTAGCTCTCGATTCTATAGAAGAAGTTGATCAGTAAGCCTAGTAGAGCAAGCCTGTAGAATCAAAATCCCCAATTGAGCTCAAATCGAAGAAATCCCATTTTGGAACCTCGGCCGTTCGCCGGACCTCGGCGCCAAGCTTCTCCGGTCATTCTCCGACCAAATTGACTGCACCAGTAGCTTCTCCAGCGCCGGTCGCCGGAATTATTTCCCGGCCGACCTAGCCCCTGAAACCTTGTCCCTTAGCTTTGCCTCAGCTCCCTGAGCAATTCTTTCCACTAGCCCGACACCTGGATCTGCCTAGATTGTGAGTTATGCCTTTGCCAAATCCTTGTCCAGAGCTATGCCTGTGCCGTGTCGCCACCGCAGTTCATCACCTGATTTGGCCACCCTCCAGTCACTTACTGTCCTTGAGCCTGTTGAGTGATTTGTTTCTGTTAGTAATGCCTACCTCCCAGACAAAGTGTTGCATCAATTGGAGCCCTGGATCAAAAGTTATGCCATACCCTAGCTTCTGGCCATGTCCAGCACTATGTCAGTGCATGTCAGCCACTGACATTGACCTTGTTCAGCCCCTTCTGGTTGAGCAATTGAAATGCCACCTTGTCCTTTAGATTCCTGGAGTTGAGATCTACAACTTTCTCTATTATCACTTCTCCAGAAAACCATCCTAAGATCAGTTTGAAGCTATGCCAAAGCCATGAACCGAATGTCAACCTTTCGACGTTCAATCCTTTTTGGCCGTTTCTTCGACCAGAGCCCTAGTGACCTTGCCCTAACCTTTTCCCCTGCATGCATGACTTATTTACTTAATAATTTCTATGAAAACTATTTTTTGTATGCTTATGGTATGCGTTTGTGTGTTGTTTGATTACCGCAGAGTCAGAAGTTGAAGGAGCGGAGGAAGTCTTCGAAGAATCATCTGAGTACTTAGACCCAGCATTGCAAGGCAAGCCTCATTCCTTTGATCATGTCTCGCCCAATATTTTCATATGAAGTATATTCACTGTTTCTTACTATGCATGCTTATTTGAGAT
Organism: Pharus latifolius; assembly: GCA_019359835.1. Lineage (NCBI taxonomy): Eukaryota > Viridiplantae > Streptophyta > Magnoliopsida > Poales > Poaceae > Pharus > Pharus latifolius. The sequence goes on along the minus strand of CM033320.1, from coordinate 46,112,144 downwards.
ATAAGTTATGTTTGAATGACATGAGTAGATATGACCCAATGAATCATGAAACCCCTTTTGTTATTGAACCTTCATATATATGCTTTTGTCACTCTAGGACTCATATACTGAATATCCACATTAAACTTGAAATGGTCAAATACATGAGAAGTTATGATCAAAACCGTTTTGTCAAGAAAACTGATAAAAGGGATCAGTAGTGAGGATTGGTTTGTATGTAGAGGGTGCGGTGCGCACCAGGGAATGTGAATGTTCCTCACTATTGGTTCATAAGGACGAGAACCTTGTGCTGTGTCTCTATGCGAATTGTAAACGTACCAACCACTTGCCTGGTATGGGACAGGCACAACTTAGTAGCTTTTTGGTATTAGCAGTTCCCTGCATGGTTTGTCGGTCTGGTTTCTCGCGTGGAAACTGGTGGGCCGCAGTTCGGCCATGAGTGATGTGAGTTCAGAAAAATGATGAGAGATAAAGGTGGAAAGAAGGAAGACGCCCTACGCCTCAGATTAAGCCGTGCGCGGTTGTAATCTTGAACGGTCATATGTCTTGCGTGGACACAGACCAAGGCTATGTGTCTTGCGGGAACATAAGCCAGAGGCTAGGAAGTAAGGCAGTGGGGAGGAGCCTGTGGGACCCTCATTTGAGGATTCCGGTGGCAATCGCCCAGGTGGATTGCACTCAGAAAAGGCACATTGCAGCTCACAACAACAAGATGCATTATATAAAAATGCGAGTAATTAAAAACAAGTGCTGATCACAAGGACCAACATTACAATAACTTAGCGCCGAAATGACGCACTTAATTGTTAATACAAATTAAGGAGTTTTCGACACAAAGGTCGGCACAAAATAAAACAGCAACGATAAACAAAAGGACTTCTTCAGTCTTCCTTCTCTGCAGCGGCGGTATTGCTTGGGCCTTCTCCACATCGAACTCCACATTGGTGCATAACCCTTTAACCAGATGGGTCCTCAGTTCCTTCTTCTTGTTCCACATTGGGTTCAAGACCATAAGATTCAGGGTCGGCGAATCCTTCCTCTAAATTTGTTTGTAAAAGCAAGGGTGAGCACATTGTCCACGTGGTGCTCAACAAGTCCCAAGTAACAATGCATATATATATATAGATGATGGGGAATTTCTCAAAGAACAGCTCTTTGGCTCTATGTATAAATATATAATAGATTTTCACATGCAGCTTTAAAGAAAGGTCTTTATTTTCGAAAGCGGGGCTTTTGAAATCCTAAGCTAGATTTTCAGAAATGTTGTGTGTGGCGGTCTTTCATGAGTCACCACTTTACTCAGATTTTGTGAAAAACTTCCAAAAGCTACTTGTGCTGCATCGACGTGAATAGAATTCACAGCGCGCAGACTACATGACCTGGGAGCTCAGAGTATCCGATACTTTTTAAACTTTGCAAAGGTGTACCACCTTAATCCACCAATCATTCGGCTTTCAAGTCGGATCAGCTTCATGCGACTTTTACGCATGTGACAAGGCCGAGATGACACAACAATTTACAGTCCTAGTATTAACTATTTCCCTGCCCGGTAAATAGACAGTTAATTCTCAAGTACCGTTGTGGGTCCTCCCCACTGCCTTACTTCCTAGCCTGGGCCTATGCTCTCGCAAGACACATAGCCTCTCTTGATTACAGTCGCGCACGACTTAATCTGGCTTAGGGCGTCTTCCTTCTTTCCACCTTTTCCTCTCATGATTTTTCTGAACTCACATCACTCGTGGCCTTCTGCGGCCCACCAGTTCTCGCAAGAATCTGGACCGACAACCATTGCAGGGAAAAGCTAACACTAAAGAAAGCTACTAAGTTGCGCCCGTCCCATAAACAGGCAGGTGGTTGGTACGTTTTTCATGCCGCATAGAAGCACAACACAAGGTTCTAGTCCTTATGAATCTTTAGTGAGGAGTCTTTCACATTCCCAGTGCGCACACAGCACCATCCAATCAAACCATCCTCACTATCGATTCCAATCACATTTTCTTTCACAAAAAGGGGTTTTGAACATGCTTTTCTCATATGTGACCATTCAACATTTGTCATATAATCTTTAAGCATAGCATAGCCTAAGCATGATAATCTAGGGTAACAAGGGTGCAGGGATATTCAATGTCAAAAGGGGCTTTACAATCATTTAGGTCATATCTAGTCATTTTATCGAAACATAATTCTTATTTGAATCTAAGGCATGCATATACTGGAAAACAGTAAACATACTTCATTTCAAAATAGCAGGTGAGACATGATCAAAGGTTTGAGACTTGCCTTGCAGTGACGGGTCTAGCTGCTCAAATGAATCTTCAGGGATCTCCTCTGCTCCTTCAACGTCTGGTTCCACGACGGGTACAAACAACACATACACATTATATAAGCATACAAGCACTAGAAAATAATACGTAAATACATCATGCATGCAGGGGAAATGGTTTAGACAAGGTCACTTGACATTGGTTGAAGAGATGGGTTCAAAGGGCTTGAATGTCGAAGGGCTGACATTCGACTCATGGCTTGACATTGCCCTAAATCGGTTCTAGGTTTGTTTTATGGAGATGTGATAGTAGGGAATGTTGTAGAACATGGCTCAAAAGGCTTAGTGGACAAAGTGGCATTTCAATTGCTCAAAAGAAACAAGTCTAAATCATCCAATGCCACAGGTGGACATGCACTGACATAGTGTTAGACATGGCCAGAAACTAGGGCATTGCATAACTTTTGACTCAGGACTCCAATTGATGCACAACTTTGTCTGGGGTTTAGGCATTGACAACAGCTACAAAACTCTCAACAGGCTCAAGGGTTGAAAGTGGCCGGAGGGTGGCCAAATCCGGTGAGCAAACACGGTGGCCTGGACATGAACTGAGCCACTGGACAGCAACCTTGGCATGGCTATAACTTTTGATTCAGGTCGATTTAGAGGTCGAGCTAGTAGACAAAATTGCTCAGGGGGTTGAGATCTATCTAAATGACAAGGTCTCATCGGCTGGTTTGGCCAGAAAATGAACTCCGGCGATCGGGGCCGAAGACGAAGGCACCAATTTGGGGGTTTTCGTTCCAGGGCGTTTGAACTCAATTCAACGCTCGGGAAGCATCTAGGGGCTGTCACAAGGCTATTGGTGCACTCAATTTTGCCAGAGATCGGCTGGAGAAGCACAGCGGCGTGCTCCGGCGAACTACCGAGGCTCGAACATG